>JAODKN010000037.1:5839596-5849670 GCA_026774425.1 Petrocephalus zakoni
CATTCACCGCTAATATACGCTGGGGGTAAACGGACACCTCTCCGGCAACAGGAAGGCGTCACTAGCGGGAGGGGGAAATGTAATGGGAAAGCAATCAGTCTGTTTCTGATAGATCTTTGGGTAACTAAATAGGATAAAAGCAGATGCACATTCACTCTGTTATACATGTTCACTAAGGTTATGAGTTTTCAAATGTTTAATTAAATCTGTTATGTTAAATGTCTTTGCATTGGTTCCCCAATGATGTACCTGGACCTTACACTTATCACAGATAGCACATTTTGTGTCCGCTTTGCTCGCATTGAAGAACTTCGAAATTACGGACATTTTATCGTGTCTGTAAGTATGCGTGCGACTGGGATGTGGGTGTTTGTGTGGCTGTGCGTATGACGTATTGCTCATGCGTAAGATTGGTTTGAAATCGGAAATACGTGTCACCAATTGGCCGAACAGGCTGAAAATCGGCCTGTTCCTATCGCTGCTCAACCGATCGGTGCATCCCTAATTTTTATGTCGGTATCACAATTGAACCAGAGAAAATTACATTGTCCCGTCTCAAATTTTCATGAAATCTTTCTGGATTGGCTGCTGTCTTTGACTTCGGTCTTAGACCAGCTCACTGCAGACATGCTGCAGTGTTGTACTTCCCTGCAGTTTATCACTGCTTAAAAACTGCCCTTGAGGTTATTTCTTCAGACCTATACACAGATCTCTGTGGGCAGCTGAAAACGAACTTGGATCATGGAATTTATTTTACAGTCCTCTTTATTTATTTCTCTTTATTTCCCCCGTCAGATTGATAACGACATAAACCAAAAATACAGCCTGACATCCGAGGGAGACCTGAACGCAATTAGATCCCTGACTTTGGGCAAAGTCACAGGTAAGTGCTCTTGTGAAAGGAAAGCAATCTGGATGGAGTGAAATGAGAAGGTGTGATATCTGTCTGCATTAATAAAGTCTTATACGCTAATCCCGATTGGGAATCCTCAGTAAACACATCAAACAGTTATGCCAAAAAAGAAACCTTTTTTCCACAAAACAAATCTGCATATAAATAAAGCTACTTTACAGTTTTATTTATAAATGAAGGCATTGACGACCCTTTAAAATGCAAAGGCCAATAAAGTTAACAGGTTATATGGAAATACAAACATGTCAAGTCTGAAAATTCTAAAGAAATTATAAAAATTTGTGTCTAATGGAAGCACTGTGTATTCATCGAATCATTTTTGCTGCGCTCATTCACTAATACGTGAGCATTTTGTGAGAATAAAGGACTGCTTGAGCAAAGGGTAGATTAATCCGTTGAGCGAGGACCTCACGTAGACCTAATTTCATGGTAGCCTTTATCTTTAATCATGTCACTAAACGTAAATGGAGGCTGCGGCCTTTTCTCTCACATCTGAAAGTGGATGGAGCTTTTAGTATTATTGATAACGTGAGTGAAAGTAAAATCTACATCCTAAAAACCTCCTTCTAGCAGTAACTTTGGGAAAGAAAGGCAGACCAGCTTGAAAGAACAAAAGGTGAAGGATTCAATTTGAACATAAAATTTCATCTACCCCTGTTAATGTTTTGATAAAAAATACTTTGAAGCAGTGCACATCATAGCTCGTTTTTCTTGCAGAAAACATTCCCTTTAATGTTTAAGATGGAATTCCAAATAAAATATTTCAGTGCCTTTCCGGAATATCCACTCAGAGAAAAACATTTGAATATTAATGCAATGCCACCATAACCATCTTTCCGTTTTCCGAAGCTGCATATCCAGTGCAGAGTTGCAGGGACCCTCAAGTCTATCGCAGAACACAGGCTGCTAGACAGGGATCCACTGGACAAAACGCCAGTCCATCACAGGAGACACACACAAACACATACAGATTAGGTCCCCATATCTTGGAGGGGACTTTTTATTCATTTCTATAGGGAGAACCCTTATCCCAGCTATGACAACCTTAAACTCTACCCAGCGCTAACCTTAACCACAAATAACCAAACAAAGTACAAGATTTTGTTTTAATGGCTACATTCAAAGACTTTTAAAAATTTGAGTCAAAATAAAAGGTGTTTATCACATTGTGAGGACACATTGGGGACCACAATGTCATATACTGTATAGATGACCACGCATACATACACACCAACTCAATCATTCCCCTCACTACATGCTTCTGGGCAACACCAGAGCAATTATATAAATTGGTATAACTTTAAATAATGGCTGGCTATATATTTGCTTTCTTTTTCGAAGGATTGAGTACATGAAGGGTCCACAGTGATCAAATGCACTAATGATAAAAATGTCCTACTTAGGAATGCTTAAATGTAATCTCGATCCTGCCATCTTCTGCAAACAAACCAGCCGCACATGCCGCATAATTACACTTAAACTGGATGAATTCTCTGCATTTTCTGGTACGATAATTGCATTTGCATGTATTTAAAATGCAAATTAAAACTAAGATGAGATATCAACACCATCTATTTTCTTTTTTGTTACTAAAATCGCAAAAGCTTTTGAATGATGCCTCAATAGAAATGGATCAATAGAACTTAACAGACATTGCCTCCATTGAAAGCACTTTCCCCCCCCAAGGCAGTTCATTCTTATATTACTAGTTAATTCATATATTGCATTATAATCCCTATTATGAGTTTATATAATGTTGCTTCTTTCTCAGTTAAATTTGTAACCTTGCTTATTTGAAATGTACTTCCTGACCAGTGATGTCACTAATGTTTTTGCAGGAAGTGTGGGATTGGACGAAGACGTCATGCAGGCTGGATATAAAGGCTTCATCGGTTGCCTGTCTTCAGTCCAGTTCAATAACGTGGTCCCACTGAAGGCAGCACTGTTGAATCAAGGCAGCTCATTGGTCAGCATCCGAGGGCGCCTCTTCGAGTCAAACTGCGGGGCCTCCGCTGACATGACAACATCTCATTCCCTGGCAGGTGCGTTTGCCTTAATGCCCTCTAGACAGTTTCCATCAGGATAATGAATTTCTTCTGATTCTGATTCTAAACCTGCAAAAATCACAAAGGTTTATCAGTCAAAATGCAGCTACAATGTGATTAATTGATTTTGGCCTAAAAATGTTCTTATCACTAGTCTTCTCCAAACTCGAAGTTAACCAATAACTACTGATGTTATTGAATGATGTAATGTGAACCAGGAAATGACTGAGCCATTTCAAAAGTGCAGCCAATGGTGCGTGAGTGGTATTTATGTACAGGCAAACTGCTTACATTTAGATGGGGTAAGCTAATTAGCCAGGATGTTAGTTAACAATCACTTCAGCTGAGTCTGCTTAGCAAACAGAAATGGGCACTGATGGTTTGGTTCAACTTCAACATTTAGATAATAAATAAATACTAAATGAAATAGATTGATAAAAATATTGTGGTAATGTTTTACTTAAAACTGTCATGTATAGTGCACTATAGATAATTAATAAAGCAATACAACAACTTTTATTGACATAGTCAGGGGTTGACATAAGTGGTCGCCGTATAAACCGTAAAATGCACGCATTTGCGCTGTTATGATTAAATTACCGAGCATTAGAAACTTTACTAAATACACTGTAATTTCTTGTCATAGCTGTGAAAATAAGTACACATTTGCACATTTGTTATAACAAGAAACTACTGCGCATTTTACCGTTTATATGGCGAATGCGTACTTACGTACCACTTATGTCAACCCCTGATTATAGTGTTGTTTATGACACTTCATAAGCTCTAATGAAGCTGCCATTTATAATGCACTATAGATACATTCATAATGAATTGTGATGATTGGTACAGTATAAGAATTAAGGATGTTTTGTCCTGTATTATGACTGTATGTATAGTGCATTATAGATGACAGCTTCTTAAAGCATTCATGATGCATAATAAACATAAAATGCATTATGCCTTTTTATAAATATCTATAGCCTTGCTTATACTGCTTCATGAATGTATTATAATGTGTTATCACTGTTGGATTCTTATATATATGACATTCATTGAAAGTGTTACCAAAATAGTTTTGAAAGCCCTTTGTGTATATATATAACTATGTTTATCCGCAGTTTTGGGATATATTTCCAGGGAATGTTACAGGGAATATATAACAGGGAATGTTCCTAGAACTTTAACTATTATTTTAAAGTCTTCTCTAAGTTAGTAGTGAATGTTATTGCTGTAATGTGAATTTTTTCCACGTTTTACAATTTAACAATGTTAGCGCAGTGACATTATTAATTGAATATCTTTTTACTGTGATGTTGGAAAAAAAATGTTTTGTAATAAAAAACATAACACATATTCTTGCAGTAGTAGTGAACATCAGGAATGCTGGACACTTTGAATGTTTCCATAGCTGAATCGTAACATTCGGTAAACGTTCCTTGTGCTTCAGCTCCCCCAAAATAAGGAAAGTGTTAAATTAACATTTAGTGTGATAGGAGGAAGCTCAGGGGCTCAGTCTCCGTGTGCCATACAGTCATTCCGCTCTTCCCTCTCTCCACAGATCATTCAGAGAAAGCCGAGAGGGGCAAGGAGTTGCCCAAAAACTCACAGAGTGATTCCGCCGTGATTGGAGGTGAGCATCTCGTGTCATCTCATTGTTCGCTTGCCGAAGGTACTCTGCATGAAATGGGCTCCCGCTATCTCCACTGTCTCAGACACGCCGGCTGCCGGAGGAACGCGGCACGGCAAAGTTCTGCCCTTGGACGCACTTTCAAATCCATTAGTTGAAGCTGGTGTAATTTTGACTATGCAGTAATAGCAATAGCGGTGGTGCTTACCGCCACTCAAACCATGATTCTGCGTGGGTCCCCTGGAATTTGGCGGCCCTTTGTTGGCCATAGTTATTACGGTAAAGATTACGTACCGTAAGTCGTTCCTCATCACTCTGCGCTTCGGCTTTCGCGGCTTCACTCTATCGCCTTTTTTTCAAATACTGTATATTCATTAGAGTATATACAGTGCTGTGCTCATTAAAGTATATACTGTACAGTGCTGTATATTTATTAAAAAGTTGATCAAGACAGTGGAAATGATACAGCGTCTGAGTCAGTTATATCCTCTTCCTATTCTGGCCACTGACTGGCTCAGCCTCACGCAAGGTCGTTTCTCTCATACACGCTTCTACATCACAACGCATCGGAAGCATCTTCTATCTAAGCCCCACAATGGCTCCTAAATGTGCTGCTTCTTCTAAGCCTTCTGCTTCTTCTTATTTTCATAGGTTAGTGGTTCTGTGTAAGAACTGTGTGTGTGTAATTAAATGTACAATAATAATAATAATAATATGATATTTGTAATGTCTAATATGTCTTATTTTCGCTTATAATGGGTAATATGAGTGTAATGGTGACTAAAGGGTGTTGTTTCACGTCTAGAGAGCAGGTAGGTGGTGTAGTGGTT
Source organism: Petrocephalus zakoni (assembly GCA_026774425.1). NCBI lineage: Eukaryota > Metazoa > Chordata > Actinopteri > Osteoglossiformes > Mormyridae > Petrocephalus > Petrocephalus zakoni. The sequence continues at coordinate 5,845,015 of JAODKN010000037.1, forward strand.
AGGGATGCACCCGTGTAGTTGAAAGATTGCCGGTTGGAGTCCCTGACATGTACCGCTGAGGTACCCTGAGCAAGGCACCGTCCCCATGCGCTGCTCCCCGGGCGCTCACGTAGCTGCCCCCTGCTGTGTCACGATGTCACATGGGTTAAAAGCAGAGGACACATTTCATTGTTGCGTGCTGTGGTGCGTCAACAATGACAATTAATCACCTTCACCTAATAACGTTAAAAAACTTATTTAGAAGGTCGCAAACAGGTTTTCTATGTTCTACCTACGGAAATATTCGATTTATAAATAAAGAATCCTACACTGCGGAAATTCACTTTTTGCGGTAGAGTCTGGAACGGATCAAACGCGATAACCGAGGGAAGACTGTAAACACATTCCTTATTTTGGAGATGCTGAAACACCCCGTTTCTGTTTACTGACTCTAATCACTAACCATTTATTTTTCAAACATCAGAGGGTGAGTTAAGTGGGACCCCAAAAACAAAAAACCTGCCCTAGTGTCTGTTGACAGATTTAGAGAGTTTGGATGGCATTAGCTGAAATCTAACAAGTAAGGTTATGTGCATGGCAGGACAATAAACACACCCATAATAACAGAAACTGAAAGTGAAAATGTTTATTGAGAATGCACTGTGTAAGATCTCTGTGTTCGCAGGTGTGATTGCAGCTGTGGTCTTCATCACTGTCTGCGTGGGAGCAGTTGTGACACGCTTCCTGTACCAGCATCGGCAAACCCAGCAGCTGGCTGCTGTCAAGGAGAAGGAGCACAGGCGTGCCCTCGAATCAGCCTACCGCGCCGAGCTGGACCTGCAGAACTCTGTCCGCAGCACCAGGAAGGAATACTTCATCTGAAACACTGTTGCCGCCACGTACTGCCCCGAGCCTTTCCCTGATGTCACCCCGCCTGTCTCCCGTTTTGTCGACCTGCTGACCCGGAACGAGGTGCATGGCCCCTGGAGGAGAAGTGACTGTGGCTTTCTGTACGTTTTTCTGGCTTCTCAGTATAAGCGCTCTCCCGGGGAATTCTGGGAAGGGTAAGCACCCCCTCTGACTGTTGTAAACGTGTAGGTAGCCCGGTAGGATAAGAGGAGTAGCTGCTTAGATGCGTAGGTTGTTGATGAAAGAGGGAGTGGAAAACGGTGGGTGTGGGGCAGGGGCGGAGTCACTATGTTTTTAAATAGATCTCTAATGGCTTACGTGTTTATCATCTTGTGATTCAAGTGAGTTGAGAGCCTCAAAATTACAATGGGCCAAGTTAAACATGCAAGTCTGCTGTTGCACTGTCCTTCCTGTCCGATTCTCCCCAAAGTAGCCTACAGGACAGGAAAGAAACTGTAAACTAAAACCTGAAACTGATGTGCGGCCATGTGGTCCACAAGGTGCATGGGAGTATTAGTTCCTGTGAAGTACACCTGCCGTCAGGTCCGTCCCCGCCAGCTGTGCGCTGTGGACACCTACATGTGGACAGTAGCAGATATGCATTTCCTAACATGTAGGGGTGGTGAAACAGCTTTGATAATGTGGGTTCTTCAATAGTGTGAGGTTCCAGTAAAAGCGTTGAGTTTTGTATTCCTTCTGGTGTGTCGCTGCCTTACCAGTCATCATATCTGTGCAGGTCACACATCTCGCAACAATCTCAATCCTCGCATTATTTTCGGGCACCAGTCACCTACAGCCATGAACTCACAATACCGGAATCCAGGGTCTTGAGGCTTGCCCCTTTGCACACTGTGTGTCAGTAAGGACCACAGGCCATGTAACTGACCAGTCTTGCATGAAATACTCATGAGTACAGTAACCACCAAAACTATTTCTATTAAAGTATACTATCTTGTTCTTTATGTCCCTCACCCCTCGCATTTACACTGACATAGATCTACCAGTATAAGGAAAGCTATTTTAAGACATCCTCAATTAAGTTGCAGCAGGAGAAACAGCCCATTCTTGTGCTCACCGGTGAATTTCTTGCAGTTGCAAAGCCTAATAGCTAGATAGCTATGAAGCTGCAGCATCTGGCAGCACTTCTTTTCAGAACCGACCAGGGCTTAATTTGCGCGGGATCCAGCCACTCGTTTGGGGACTTCTCGGTTTTTGGCAGTCTGTGTTCCAGCACCTTTGCAGGTCTAGCAGACAATAACATAAAATAAAATTTTAAAATTAAATAAGTATGTATTTTAATTTACAGACCACTTTTTATGCAGTTTCGCATCCTTTATTCTTAAAAATACGTAGCATGCTTCCAGCTCCATCTTTTGTGCACATCTGGGACCTGTGACCGCCTCGTGGCCAAGCTATCATCAAGTCATTAGAGAGACTCTTCACTACAGGTTCACTGCATTTTACATTCTTCTCCTTTGCCTGGCGATGATTTTGAATTACTTCCCGAGTTTCCTTTCCACACCTCTTCTGAATATTTGTTGACATTCCTTATTATTTAACAATTTCCTATTACCGAAAAAAAAACACCCAGATTCCATAAACAAAATTTCCGTACCTTGAGCAACAAATCCCTTATTCCTCCCCCTTACAGTATGTACACCAACATTATGTTCAGTGTACTTAACAAAAACATATACTATGTAACTGAGATTTTTAAGAAGACGTTGAGATACGTGACAGCATCCTTATGCATGGAGTAGTACCAGGCCAGTGAGAAGCAGGCTGCATACATCAAACAAGCACTTTTCAACTCTCCAAATATCCTTACAAAAGCAAATGGATTAAAAACGTTTCTTCAGATGTTTTAAAGCGAGCCCTTGCTTATTTCGAACTCTAAATTCCCCATTGTGGCTTTAGTTAAACTTCAAGGCAGATATCTGACAAGAGGCATACACTTCGTTGTTCATGCATCTATCTATATATATTCTAAATACTATTTTTGATAAAACGTGTTCTTCATCTCACTGACCAGGTGATCCTCTGGACTTTTGAAATGAATCATTAAAAAGATGTAAATCATACTAATCATACTTCTTAGGTTCACTCACTGTAATAAACAGACAGAGGTGCACATCCAAATGCTAATTTTATTTTATTTAGTTTGCTTGCATTATATCGGTAACTGTATAGCTAACATTGCATTTACTACCGTGTTGTTTTATATATTGTAATAAATACAAAACTACTGCAAAAGTGATTTTACTAGTTTGCACATTTCCGGTCCTTAAAGCAAGGTTTCGGTCCAGAAGTATCCGAAAGGCAAAATAATCTTTAAAACATATATGTGGTATGTTAAATCTCGTTGAGATAGGGTTTTATTATAGACGCTGCTCTTAATGACCAGAGTAAAACTGAAATAATAGATGTAATAAATAATGAACTTATTTTGACAGGACATTTCTGCAAGTATCATGTATCTTTGTTTGCTTGTTTATAAATGTTTGTTCATTTTGTTAGTTCATTAATTAAGGTCTGTTCTTGTTCCTTAAGTACTATGTTAAGTGGTTTATATAAATCAGATGGCATAATAGTGAAAATTGTACTCCTTTGAAGAATGTAGGTCTAGTCATCATCCCTGATATGTCTGATCTGCACATTGCAGGGCACCGCTTATAATCCTGTTTAAAAAGTACACAGTAATAACTCCTTTGTCAGAAAAATGCATCAAAAATAAATATTTAAAAACCATAATAAAACAGTAAGACATAGGGGGATGGTGGCTATGTCTGCATACTGTCCTTATACATGACAGCTGGGTGCAGAATGCTTTGGTTCGCTAGATTTCTTGAAATTAAAGAACAAGATCGGAGTTTATCCTTTCCTTCAAAGCCACACGAAGCTAACTAGCTACTCTCATTCACATGCTCAAAGTTTTTCTTTTTTTCTACAACAGATTTGTTTTTGTAGAACTTTGAAAGACAAAAATAGAAATATAGCATTGTCTCCAGGGGCTTACTGAGAATCGAGCTTTATAGTATAAAGCCAGTGCTCGGCTTCAAAGCCCTCCTCCTTCTCTAGCGACACAACGGTGGCCTCCGTGCTAACACCGCGGCTCCAGGCTGCTCCTGCACAGCGGCTAAAGCGTTTCCAGACAACACACAAGAGCTGCTGAACTTTCAGGCCACCGGAATCGCAGAATCACGAGGGCTAGGCCCTGGTAATACCTGTATTCTCCACCCTCAGTCACAGATAGGCGGCTTCTTTCTCACTGAACACACACACACTCACACACACACAGCCTCAGATGAGGACGGCTACAGTAGCGACCTATTGCCTGAATACATGCTTTTGAAGTGCATTATGTTCTCTAAATCGTTTGTTGGACCTCTGGAATTATCCTGTTTGTTAATTTCGATGATTTCTTTATATTGATATGAATACTTTTGAGTTTGTTTTATATGGCTATAATTGTACAGTTATATTGTAAATAGATGTATATTTAATAAAGAAAGAAGCCATTTTTACAGCTTTATGTGTAGAGCTTCTGTGTAGCAGGTGTCTTTATAATTATAAACACATATACCCACAAATTTATATATATATATATATATATACTGTCACGCCGGGTGCGGGATTTACGACCCATAGATGCAGCCGTGGGTTTGAGCCCTTCCAGAGGGCGTTTTTTGGGGAGAACAGGGTAAACAGGGCAAACACAGGAGCCAGCGTGACGCGAACGTCCATAGACATCGACAAAAACCGACAGGG
>JAODKN010000037.1:5868113-5878276 GCA_026774425.1 Petrocephalus zakoni
AGTAAGGTTAAAGAATAAGCAGTGACCTGAGTAAGGTTAAAGAAGAAGCAGTGACCTGAGTAAGGTTAAAGAAGAAGCAGTGACCAGAGTAAGGTTAAAGAATAAGCAGTGACCTGAGTAAGGTTAAAGAAGAAGGTTAAAGAAGAAGCAGTGAGCAGAGTAAGGTTAAAGGAGAAGCAGTGACCTGAGTAAGGTTAAAGAAGAAGCAGTGAGCAGAGTAAGGTTAAAGAAGAAACAGTGACCACAGTAAGGTTAAAGAAGAAGCAGGGCCCCTACAAAGCGCCGGGCCTCCCTCAATCTGCCCTATCTGTCGGCGTTGACATCCTGTAGGCTCTCGCCAGACAGGAGAGATCTGACACATTTTGTTGTTTTAAATAAAAATGGCAATAATCACATTTCCGAAACATTGCGACCATGTTTACCATCATGTACGTATTTGTAGCGGCTGCTCTGCTAGCAGTAGTCAGCAAAATGATTGCACAATCTAGCCTTGCCAAAAGGAGGGGAGGGAGTGAAATGGGGACACTCCAGCGAATGGAAAACAACTGCTTTGCCAGCGCGGAGCTGCTGTAATTCCTTATCTGCTATGCGCTCCCTTTCTGACAGCTCCTACTCATCTTTTCCACTCAGGTGCCTATATAGTTTCCGGACTCCAAGCCCTTTACGTCGAGAATTGACAGACCTGTTCCCCGTCCCGTAGCTATTTGTCGTTTTCGGGGACTCCCGTGACAGCTACGCGTATACCGACCTGTCAGAACCGTCACTTTGGAGCCAGCTTTGTTTTCTTGCTTGTGGACTGATAGGGGCCTCAATCTGGGTGCAAATCCCTGCGTGAGCTGCGGTGGCCTTGAAGTGCAAAGTGGAGTAATGCTTCAGAGAATACGTAACGGGACAGGGGACAATTAATAATTCAAAAACAAAACGCTACATAAAAAAGTGAATGTTATCAGAAATAGGAACGTTCCAGTGGATGAAGCGGATGTCAGTCACTGTCCTGTGAAATTAAAAGGAGATGAGACACATCTGTGGAGAAGAATGCCCATTTAAAGCATGCTACAGATGTTCCTGTCAAAGTAGTTATAAGGGAAATGTACTGAACAGGAAGGCCAAGCAAATTGTTATGGAACCTCATCGCCTTTTGTATGAAAGTATTGATGGATTCAGAATATGGGGGTGCACCATTTTTGCATGGACATTCAGCGGGTGTCTGTTGGCAGCTGCCTTATGCACATAATACAAAAGAATTTCCATTTTTCTTATACAGGTATTATAATGTATTTGTTGGTTTCACAGTAATACTAATGATGGTACTGTACCTCCTCTAATTCTGGCTATGGTTTGCGTGTGGGTGTGAGTGGGTGCATGCGTATTTTCGTAAAAGCAAAATATTGCTGACGCGAGGCAATAGTAATTTTAACTTCATATAATGTTAAAATTAGCTTCTGTGCCAGATTCTGAGCAGAAGCTGAATTGAATTTGTTAGAAAGCGGAATGAATAATAATGAGGACAACCAGATGTGAATGTTGTATAAGAGAAACGTCTGTCTTATCATCTTAGTTTGTCTACTTCCTGCTGATAGAATCAACAGCATCCCAGCAGTTCCAGGTAACCTAGAACACTCCTCTCCTTTCACATTCAGCAAGCCTGACTTGTTCTGCTCCACCATTGCCTTTTTTGATGCTGGGATATTATTAGTTCTATTAAAACATTCAAGAAATTCTAGTTATCCATAGGCTATAGCTCAGACATAACATAATTTACTTGTCATGTATTCCTGACTAAATTCTGTACATTGTGCATGTTATTAAACAAAAAAAATGAAGCAGTGAAACACACAAGACTTTTATCAAACTGTTCGGTAACACTTTACTTGAAGGACCACAAATAATGCAGTAATATATGCTTAGTAAATGCATTAATTAACCATTAACTATGAGTTACTTCATCATTAATCAATTATGACGATTTATGTATTCTTTGCAGGAACTTCATTAGTTAGTTCATTAGTTAATCATTAACTAATTCATGTTCATGATTAGTACTTCAGTAGTCAATGAGTTACAACTATTATTTGTGGCCCCTCAAGTAAAGTGTTACCAACTGTTCATATAGCATAGACTTTTGTGGTTTGTTTGAATAGTGTAGTCCTTTGTGGTTTGTTCAAATAGCCCAGTCATTTGAGGTTTGTTCGAATAACCCCGTCCTTTGTGGTTTGTTCGAATAGACCATAGTTATGTGGTTTGTTTGAATAGTGCAGTCCTTTGTAGTTTGTTCAAATAGCCCAGTCCTTGGTGGTTTGTTTGAATAGCCCAGTCCTTTGTAATGTGTTCGAATAGCCCTGTCTATTGTGGTTTGTTTGAATAACCCAGAGTTTTGTGGTTTGTTTGAATAGTCCAGTCCTTTGTGGTTTGTTTGAATAGCCCAGTCCTTTGTGGTTTGTTTGAATATCCCAGTCCTTTGTGGTTTGTTTGAACAGCCCAGTCCTTTGTGGTTTGTTTGAATATCCCAGTCCTTTGTGGTTTGTTTGAACAGCCCAGTCCTTTGTGGTTCACATCATCTAAACATAACTGAAAAGTATGTCTGGGTGTCTCATGGTTTTAGTTGTGCTATTTCTGTTGGTACTCTTTAGTTTCCCATTATAATAAGATTGCATATTACATTTAGATTTTTTTTTAACATGACTCATTGACCAATGTGATGGGCTGGTGCCCCATCCTGGGTTGTCCCTTGCCTTGTGTCCGTAAACTCCAAGTGAATCTGAACAGGATAAGGGGTTATGGTAAATCGATGGATGGATGGATGGATGGATGACTCCGCACATTTGTGAAACAAAGGAATATCTGGTAACACAAATATTGTAGTAGTACACGCTTACTCAATGTATTAATTAACCAGTAACTAAGTGTTAATTACATACTGATCCCATGGTCATTCATCATTAATCAGACATAATGGATGCATTTCATGCAGTTACTACATTTGTTCATGATTTGTACTTGAGTTACTAAGTAATTTTTGCCCTGCCCCCCCATTTTACCAGTAAAATGTTACCAGTAACTTAAGGAGCAAATTTGTGAATATTGCTGAATATTGTGAATATTGCTGATGATTGTGAGGCTTAATATTATTTTTCATTTTAATTACTTTTTATTACTGTTTTTATGGTGGCTTCCACCATAACATTGCTACTGCAATGTCGGTGTAATATCTGTGTAATGTCTGTGTAATTACTGTGTAATTTCTGTGTAATCTCTGTGTAATGTCTGTGTAATGCCCGTGTAATGTCTGTGTAATATCTATGATGGTGAGGCAGGCCCTTTACAGAGCCTTACAGTGCCGTCTTTCTTATCATTGACTATGGTTATGAGCTTTGGGCAAAGACTTTTGAGGCAGGATTTATTGTACAAATGCACAAAGTGATTTTCTTCAATGGGGTTCTCTGGTCACCCTTGGGGATACAGCAGACACCATAATGAGGAACCATTGAGGGGGGTTCAGTCATCAGATATGAAGGCTCTCACAGTATCTAGAAGTTCTTGAGCAGCGTTGCCCTGTAGACAACTGAAAAGATTACAGTTTTGGAAAGGGAGTCTAGGGGCCTGTATCATGAAGCTGGATATTTGGGTTAGCAAGATAACTTGTCCGGTTTAAGGTAGTCTGGACCAAAATTAAATGAGGATAAACTTCATTTAAACTGGGGTACCTTAAGTCTAACTAGTTATCTAACAAATCAACAAATCTCATTTTGTGATACATGCCCTTGGTCTACACTTATTGACATGCTTGCACCACCATCCTGAACCGCCTAAACAGAAGAGGCAGGTTCTCAATTTTCCACTGGAACATCAAGCATGTTGGCTGCTAACCAAGTTTAATGTGCGTAAAATATAGTAAGTCCAAAAACATCAATAACATCATTAATGGTCTGAACAACATTAGCCAGTAGATCTTTTTTCTCAGTCTAACAAATTTATCAGTACTCTACGGCTCGAAGCATAAAATAAAGTTTGGTGGTTGACCAGTCACCTATATGAAAAGGCCCAGCATCACGCCAAAATAAATTCCTCGTAAGTGTGAACTTACACGGCTAATAAACCTTATATAGCTACTTTGTATGTGATCAAAGCTAAACATCAAATCCTCTTTTACATCATTATCTTCATTCATCACTTTTCTCCCCAGAAGCACTGCGATACAAGTGTCTGCTTGATTAGCAATGTGTCACCGTGCCGCAGTTAAATAATGACTCTGAGCTCTTAATGCTGGCAGAAGGAGGTCTGCTGGAAATACTGGCAGCATGTTTCATTTTCCAAAAAAAAAAAACGCTACTTCAACAGACACACACACACACACACACATAAACACACAATCTCCATTTGGTTTTCTCAGAATCAGCACTTTAGATAATAACTTTTTGATGGCATCATCACACACAAAGGAACTCTGCTGCTTTGTTTCAATATCAAGATAACTCGCCACTAATGTCCAAAGCATATTTTTGCAAACATAAAGTTAAATGAGCCCTTTCCCAGAGAAGCACTCCAAATTAAGGAAAGTGTTTCTTTTCTAGAAATTATATAATATAAAACATCAGACACAAAAGTGCCTATAAATTAAGAAGCTGTTTATTGTTTTTTGTTCTCTCTCTCTCTTCAGAATTACAGGTAGCTGCTTGGCTGCAGTGTGGATCATTCCATAAAGGAGAATGAAGCAATATTTTTTGCCATTTCTATAGGTACATTGGAATTTTTCTGCCCCCCCCCCACATATCCCATCATGCTCTCCTTCTTTAAGACATACATGTATATTGAGATGAGGGTGACACTCGGGGTCTGAGGGTCAGCTGTCCATCCCATGGCCCTGCAGCCCTTTCTCACAGCAGTGCTGGGCCTTCCTCAAGGGCCCAGTGGATATGAGACTTTTCTGAGGCTCCCACTCCACCGTGAGTCTGAAGCTGGATGCGGCTTCTCACGATGAGCGCACGCTCAGTACCGCCCCCAGGGCTCAGTACGGCCCACATGGCACACTGTCAGCTACACTTCTGTTTGTGCCGCTTCACTAGCTACTGTGCACCTGATCGCAAGGGATCAAACATGTGCCCTTGGGGGAAGGCATGCCACCGCCAACCCCCCCTCTCCCCCCCAGGCCCCGTCTGCATCCTCAGAACCCAGACACCCATGCAGGGTGCTTGCTGAGCCCAGACATGCAACTTCATATCCGTGTCATCCTTTGGGTGTTCAAGGTGTGAAATGAAGTGCGCGGGAACACTGGAATCTGATTTTGTTCTCTGGAAAACCGCACCTGCGCACCCCGCCCCCCCCCAACCCCCAAAGAGAGGCTGGGAGAGAGGGCCCTGTCCTGTTCCCAGCCCCTGTCTGGCCAGAGGGGACAGGGTGAGATCGCTCGAGGAGTAACACTCCAGTTCAGAGCGTTCCGGAAGTAACGAAGCAGCTGGCGGCTCTAATCTCAGCTATTTAACGATCCCATCTTATCGGGAGCACAGATAAACAACAGTGCCGTGCAACCTGGAGAAGCCTTTCAATTACTGGGAAAAATGGGCATCATGGGTGCGGTTTGCGGCCAGCGATGCATCATGCTGAAGCGAGCCCAAAAGCCGGGAATTTCCCAAGCAACACATTACTGTTATCTGCTGGGAAAATAATTATACGGACTGTCAACTGAAAATAGGTTTACCAAGCAGAGTGCGGGAGACTAGTCGGAATTATTCAGTTCAATTATACACTGATTGCGGGAGGCACCGCACATTATTTTAAAGCTACCTATTAAAAGTGATTTAAAAATGATATTTTTATCATTGGATAAGTTAGCAGTAAATTGCCATTTGCTGAAGTGAATATAAACATCAATTTAAAATGCAGAAGAATTAAACCAAAAAATTGCACATTACACATTTCTCAAAAATAAATCTAATTATTTAAACTCATAGTACATTTCCTGGTGGTGATATTTATTATTGATTTATTGGTTACTATAACCCTGATCAGGAAAAACAGTTGTAAAAATGATTGCCCTTTCCAAATGTTTCACAAAATTTTACTCGGTTCTAAAAAAAATCAAGCTGCTGTAAATAAAGTCTAGGGCTGCGACGATTCATTGCAACAAGTAATCCAAATAACTCTATTACAAAAAATCCTTGATGCAAATTTTTTGCTTCGATGCTTTGTTTAATCCACACGACTATGTACTTGTTACTATGTACTGTTATGTGTAGCAGAGCGGTAGAAAAAACAGCGGCGAGGCTGTTCAGATCGGGGACCCATTCTGAAAAAAAATAGCGGAGTCACGGAGACGATAAATAGTTACAAACATTGAAATTCACGGCATAGAATCACGGTCATTTCCATTGCTTACCATTTCCATTGCTTAATCTACTAACTACTGACGCAGGGTAACGTTATGTATTAAGTTGTTCTGATTATCAGCAGCTTCACAATTACAGTTAGCTGCACTGCTACCATGTTAATACAGCTGATTATTAATATTGCACTTTAAGAAGACAAAATTATTTCTTATCTGATTACTCAATTAATCGATGGAATAATCAATAGAATACTCGATTACAAAAGTAATCGATAGCTGCAGCCCTAATAAATTCATTTCACTGCAAATGAACTATTTTGCATTGACTTATTCAGCAGACACTTTTGTCCAAAGAGATGTAGAAATGAGCATCAGAGTGAAATGACAAACATTTACTTGAAGCAATTTGGGTCAAGGACCTGACATTCTGCTGGCCATGGGATCTAAACTGGCCATCTACTGACCACATGCATCCTCACCCACAGAGCCAAGTGCTGCAGATGATGCTAGACTCAGCAATCACATTATTGCTCGTACTGGGTCTAGCTGCACTGAAGTAGTGTTTCTTTCTGAATCCCAGTTCCAGTATTACGACTTGTAAAATGAGGAGACTTGAATGCCGCCTGAAAGTTGCACACTGTCTAGATGCCATCTCTGGTTGCTTGGCAACCTTGCTGGATTCTCCAAAGGCAGGGGAAGAGCAGAGATGCAGATCAGCGAGGCGGCAGCAGACACCTCTAAAACAGCACTCTGCAAAATGCGTAAAAACCTGCCAAAGTCATGCCACAGCGAGGCTGCCTCATCATGAATCTCCGCAAGCTCTGTCTCATCATGAATCTCCGCAAGCTCTGTCTAGCTTTCCACAATTCCTTTCCAAGAGTATTACTTTTCTTCAGTTTGTGACTTTTTCCATTTTGTATGTTGAAATGGATGACAAATTATAGTCAGTGTTTCAGGCAACGACGAGATTTGTAGACACTTACTGCAGTGATTTAGATAAAGTAACACCATAGTCGGCTGTAAAGTTACTCAAATCCTGCCATATATATTCTTTGCAGAAGTTCTCCAATAAACAATGCTGCAGTTTGTTTCATGTGGCCCAGGGGCATCTAAAATACACGGCAGCACTGTTCACTTAATGGCTCAGGAGAAAGTCATTTCGTTGCTTTAAAGGTGTGGATTTTAGAAGCTGCTCAAACTCAAGACTTTCTTTCTCTTTAGTAAGTATGTGTATCGTACTCGGTGATGGACGATCTTCCTTAGCACCCCCCCCCCACCCCCCATTACATTTTCTTAGAGCCCCCTGCTCTGTTAACCACGCAAATCTATTTATCTATTTATTCAGTTTCATAGTCTGGATTCCATCCTTTTATTCTGTGAAGTTTTGTTTACACACCCATTATACCTTATACCGTATAAAAATCCGTGCATCCAGTTCCCCCTGGTTTCACACTGTCCTGTGTTTTGCACTTTAAGTACTGTGGAAGCCCCCCCCCCACCTTGTCACTTACAAAGCCAATGTGCCACGGGAACAATGGACTGATGAGCAATGGACAAGTCCCACATGCTTGTACTTGTAAGCATCAGATTTACCAGTCTGGCTGATATGAATTTGTCACTGGTTATGAGGAGCTGTGTAAATGGCATGTGACGTGTGCGCTCAACTTGATGTGAGCCAGTGGCGACAGGCTGTGTTTGCCAGTCATGTGCATCATGGTATAAGGGGACATGTTTCATAATTTCAAATGAGTTGGATTTTTATAATCATTGTGTTACTCCACCCCTATCCTTCTTATGCTCATTCACTGTAAGCTGAACTGTATTCCTTTTAAGTAACAAATAGCTAAATGGAATGCAGAAAATTTCTCAACCCCATAAAGGATGGCCTTTTTTTTCTGTTCACGTATTCAATTTATCGGGTCCAGTGCTTCACGTTGGGAAAGTATGAAATCATTATGTGTAAATCTGTCCTTTCTGCTGTTTGCTGCTGGATATTTTTCTTTAGGTGCGCGTAAGGGCTAAGAATCAGATTCTCAGCAGCCAACAATCTAAAATCTAATCTAAAGTCCATTTGAAAGTCCGGTTTATGAGTCCACCTTTGCCAATTTGTGTGCCTTCGATTGCTGTCCCCTCCTTCATTTTATTATCAAATGCCCCACAGAACCATCAGTGAGGAAAAAGAGCTTTTAATCGTGGATAATAGAGATACACATTAAATACCTCTGTTTCAGAGGGCCAAGGCCATGTAATGGAAATCCGTTCAGCGGGTGAAGTGTGGACTTCTGCAGGCTTCTGATGCTGGTTGCTGTCCAAGGTTTTTTTTTTTTTTTTATTCATTTAGATGATGAGCAGATGATGCTTCTCCAGTTTCTCATATAACTTTCATTATCATCATCATCATTACTATTCTTATGACGATTATTATTTTGTTTTGGATATTGGATGGATGGATGGATGAATGGATGGATGGATGGATGGATTAAATGGACGTATGAGTGGGTGGATGAACAAAAAATAAAGACCAAGGTTGTTTTAAATTACCCTGCACCTTCTGCGCCTTTTATAAAGCAACTGTGTATTAGTAGAATATTCTGCTGAAAGTCTTGTGCATCACTCAGTGTATCTTATAGAGTGAGATGTCTAGTTTTATAAGGAGCCTGTTGATTTAATAGAAGGGTTGTCAGGCCCCGGCTGTGGCTTCATTTATGGTCACCACTTTGCAATCCTAGGATGTTCTTGTCATAACAAATCCTATCACTGAGAATATATTACCTTTATATTTCTTCAACAGAAGAAAGAAAAAAAAACAAACATTTTTGTCTATGTATGATATACTTTTCCATTATTGTATGTACCATCATTTTATGGTGAGCCCTTACAGATTTATAGATCTTTTACATATCACATTAAAGGACTCGCAGAATAAACATTTCTGTCAAGACCTTTTCAATTGCTGGCCCTAAGGGATCCCTGTTGACGTTGCGCCGTTGGAAACCTCATTCTTAGCATTCTCCGGTGGCTTTCCCACAGCTTTCAGCTTTCATTTGAGTGCATTATAGGATTCATGTCAAGCAGTAAAAGCTGATGGATTTGAAACCCGAATGCCCTGGTCTCTAGCATTTCCTTTGTGGTGTCCAACACCCTCCCGGCTGTGACTGATCTTGGCAAGTGACAGGCTGTGGGCTATGCCTAAAATACTGCTTTCTTGTCCAGAGTTCACGGGAAATAAAAGAATCTGCTTCTGGGTAAGAACACATTCAATTCCCCTGGGGAGTGCCCATGTTTTTTTTATTTTTGCCTCAAAGAGCAGGGTCAGCCAGCATGCAGCACCCCTGGACTGGTTAGAGCTAAGGGCCTTGCTCAAGGGCCCAATGGTGATATGGCTATTCTGCTTGCCATGGGATATGAGCCCATGACCTTCTGGACACGGCCGCATGAGTCCCAGCGAGCTGCAGGCTGCCACATCTACCTTTGATTGGCATTTCACTTTTATTGGCTTTGAAAGCAACTTAAAGCAGCTAATTAAGAAATGCCTGAACAAAATTTCATAGAATTGGTGCAGCTGGTGCCAGAAGCATTATTTGGAAGACGCCGTATCACTCTTCTGCCACTTACTCTTGTACCTGGGCATTCATTGGAAGCTCAGCCTAGCTACATTTAAAGCTATTTGACTCCTCGACAGCTGTAAGATTATAATGTGCTATTTGCTTCATATGTTCATCACTTTGGACAAAAGCATCTGCTACAGAAAATGAATATAAATGAATGTAACAGTGTCACCCATGCCATCACTGAGTCCACTTTGTTTCTGCATTACTAAGACCTTTACTCAACGCAAACT
>JAODKN010000037.1:5882794-5893012 GCA_026774425.1 Petrocephalus zakoni
CTGGCATTGGGCTTTACTGTCATTGTGCTTATCACTATCACTTTACTGCCATTGTGCTTATCACTATCACTTTACTGCCATTGTGCTTATCACTATCACTTTACTGCCATTGTGCTTATCACTATCACTTTACTGTCATTGTGCTTATCACTATCACTTTACTGTCATTATGCTTATCACTATAATTTTACTGTCATTGTGTTTATCACTATAACTTTACTGTCATTGTGCTTATCACTATCACTTTACTGTCATTATGCTTATCACTATAACTTTACTGTCATTGTGCTTATCACTATCACTTTACTGTCATTGTGCTTATCACTATCACTTTACTGCCATTGTGCTTATCACTATCACTTTACTGTCATTATGCTTATCACTATAACTTTACTGTCATTGTGTTTATCACTATCACTTTACTGTCATTGTGCTTATCACTATCACTTTACTGCCATTGTGCTCATCACTATCACTTTACTGTCATTATGCTTATCACTATAACTTTACTGTCATTGTGTTTATCACTATAACTTTACTGTCATTGTGCTTATCACTATCACTTTACTGTCATTGTGCTTATCACTATCACTTTACTGTCATTGTGCTTATCACTATCACTTTACTGTCATTCCTATCACTATGCAGCAAAGCTCATTCTTCAATGCCACGCAGGGTAAAAGACAATTACACAAGTCGGCAGACATGGGGACTTGAGTCACTTACTTGCAACTCAATTCAGTCTCGAGTCACAAATTTGATAACTTGTGACTCAATTTGGCAAAACTTTTGGAAATTTTAACTCGACTTGGACTATGACTTGAGAAAGCTTGAGGTTATAGGCTCCCCTGCAGATACCATAACGTTAATTTCATAATTAATCAGTGTATATTAATTCTCTGCCATCTGCATTTTCATTTGGCTGCATAGAAGGTCTCCAATTTACGTGATTCACAACTCGACAAATTTTATGACAAAAATGTTGGAACGACTTATACTTGACTTGGACTTGAGTGCACGTGACTAGAGACTTAATTCAGACTTGCAATGTTTTGACTCAAGATTTTGACTCTCTATGGAGTGACGTGTTCCCATCCCAGCAAGTCAGACAGAGAAACATTGATTGATATTGAACCTCAACCAGGACGGGGGGGGATTGTATGATATCAGGCAGCAAAGGCAGATTGGAAAGGGGGAGTGGGTCTGTGGGGTCCCCATGGCAGTAATTGGAAGTGGGATGCTGGGCCTGGAAATCCAGAGCTCTCAGCCAGCACCCCCCTTCACATCAGCATGGCGACATCAAGGACGCGCAGGATCCTTCCCGACACTCCAACATGCAGAAAGACCAGCAGAGGAGGTTGCTTCTTTTCTTCCTGGGGAGCCCTCACGCCCTCCCTCCCAGGGCCTTTCAAGTTGGTCCTTTCGTGTCACCAGTCACTTCTATACCCATCCATTCAGCTGCCATAAGCGCTTCTCCAGAAGAGGGTCCCAGTGAGTCCAGAGCCTATCCCAAAAAGCACAGGACACACTTCTCAACCACTAATTCTGGGAGGAAACCAGGACACCTGGAGAAAACCCAGGATGCTGCTAAATTACTACATTCCAAGAATATTTCTACTCAGAAGTTCTTAAGTATCTAAATGACCTTTAAAAACATACATGGAAAAAATAATTAGATTAATACTTCTGTGACTGGTAGCACAGTTTAGTGCAGTATATATTTCTCTATTAATACATTTAATACAAGTATTTGTTTGCCTAAAATTATGCAAGACACAAACCTTATCTCTGATTGGGCATCCTTCCAATGGACATTCTGTAGTAAGCTTCTTGGGCTCCACATTGGTGGAGCCTCCAGCTACAGATCAGACAGGACATAGTGGCCAAAGACAGAGGAAGAACTGTAGGTCAACACTAAGGCAAAAATGTTGAAGGGCTGAGCTAGAGAGTAGTGAGGCAAGTAATGGGCTCGACATAGTAAGTCAGAAGAAAGGAAACTAGAAGCTGGCATTAGAGGCAGGGAGACACAATGATAAATAACATTTCTGGCTGGGGATATACACCAAACAGGGAATTTACTAGCAATCAAAAGCAGGAATAGGCAAAGAACCTGTTAATTGCTAGTATAGAGTCTGGAGAACTAGAGAACATTCAATTAAGACAGAGCATGCTCAGTGCCACCCTGCACAGAGTATAACAAGATTGACACTTCTGGCTGCATTTAAGGACTACAGACCACAACCATCACCCCTGTTTGATAAAGTAGAGTGCTTCGAGTTTAACCTCAAGCTTACCAATCAGCCTCTGACAGTGTCATGGAGGAATCATGCACACCGAGTTATTCAACTATGGGAATGGGTTACTGACCACAGACAACTGTATATTATGGGGGACCATAGACTACTCTCTTCAAGCCTCAACAGAACATACCAGTGATGTTTTGGTCTGGATTTTGAGCGCGACTCGCTGGTCCGCAAACCATCTCTCCACTACCACCATGATTAGCTCGAGGCAGGCTTCTCCTGAGGACATACACAAACATGCTGCACAAAGTTTTGACTTATACATCCTAAGAACATTATTCACAGACTCTTCGAGAATATAGAGGTGTTTGGTGAAATAAACTGAGCAATCATTGTCTTGCCAGTGAGCTGTGGACGATGTTAGGCTTCTCTGTTATATCCATGTCCCAGCTGTTCCTATGGTCTACCTGATAGACACTGACATCAGCTGAAAAGAGAGAGAGAGAGAGAGACCATCCTGGGATATTATTCTAGATTTCTTCCTTATGCCCTTGATGATCTTAATCCTGAAGATATTCTGAAAATAATCTTGGGTACATTTATGATTCTGCCAGATTCATATGATATTGCTTTTACTAATATATTCACCAAATGCCCCCCCAATGCATATCATTTTGACATTGTGGGAACCATTTTTTTGCCCCCCACAAGGTAAACTGAAATTTATAAATATTTGTGACTGTAATAAAAAAAAACTAAAAATGGCTTACTACAAAAGTCTTGTATTTTCTTTGGTTACTTATGGTAAGGTAACGGCTGGGTAGGGGTGATGGGTGTCATGTTGGGATTAGGGTCATTAGAGTGACATTTACTGCGTTTTGCAAACGTAAACCTCTAATCCCTATACACCTGCCTCTACCACTAGAATTCGCTTTCTGCATGTGTGTTATGCTGAATGTATGACATTCGCTAGTTCTGTTTATTCCTAAAAATGACAGCCAGGATACGAAATGTTGGATACCCATCCAGACCAGAGTCCATCCCTTCGATGGCAAGAGACAGAGGAGGTCACACAGCAGTCTGAAAGTGTTTATGAGTGTGGTTTATGTCAGATTAGGACAGCTGAAATTAGTTATGATCATGGAAACATCTTTCAAAGATGACAGGGTCAAAGTGAAATACTACAGTGGATGGAAGTTTTCTATTTCTGATTAAACATGTACTGTAGTGCTTATATTGCGTCCTGAAACCCTGGACACAAAGTGATGGGAACATTTGCACAAAGAGTGCCACTCTTGTCTCTTCTTCGTGCTGTGTTCCCCAGGCCATCTCTGCTGTCCTGTAAAGTCTTGCACCCAGCCGGCAATGAACTGTTTGTGCGCTTCAAAAGATTTGTAGTTTTTACACTCTTTAAAAGTGTACGCACTAATACCAAAAACTAGGTAGCTGACAATGTCCCCATAAGAAAGCTGAAGTAGCGCGTCGGCATCCTTGTCCATTTATTCTCTGGCATCTTGTAAGGGTCGACATTGCTGATCACTTCTGCAAACACATTGCTTAGCATCGCCCTTCACTTTCTTACGGTATGGTGTCCTCTCCCTTTTCCTCGCTTTCTCCATCTTTGCGTTGCTTCCAGTGTGGAGATCTGGGGTGCGTTTCCCAGAAGCACAGTTGTTAACTACGATAGCAACTTACCTGGTTAGGACCATGCAAACTATGTTAGTTGCTAATGGGAGCCTCTGGGAAATGCCTCCCTGGTTATTTACGTTCCTCTAAATATGGAACCGCTATCCCGTGATTCAATGCAACAGTGACGTAACTCCACTGGACCGATTAAATTAATGGTACTGGGTACCGTTTAGTTCATACCAAACTGGCATGGCCCATAACAAGCCTGATTAAATACATGTTATCCAAACAGCTGACCCTAATAATCCTTGATTTTAGTTGCATGTTTTAATTTCTCAACATGTCAAATGAAATTGAGATCACGAACATTAAGACTGTATTTTACACCAGTGCAGTCCTGCAGGCTCCTGCCCAGCACTGCTGCACACTTATTTGCTAACATTACCTTGGATGTATTTTCAGCAGTTTTATTTTTATTTTCTAACCAGAATATTTTAAAAATGGGTATTCTAATGCGAGAAAAGGATTTCTAAATTCATGACTATGCAAATTGACTGCCACTGTTGTGCAAATTGACTGCTATTACTGCATTCTCACAAGTCACAGCAAAAAATGGCTGGAAAAGTTCAGTAGAACTTTTGAAATATAATCATTGTCTACTATTTTTGAACCAATTTTTATGAGCAGAAACACAGAGGACAAACACCCGTATTTTAATGATTGGGAAGGACACATCCACGTGTGCATAATTTCGACATTAATGGGTAATGTAACAGCTGACCCCAATTGTCCTTTTTTTAAGCCGCATGTTTTAATTACCTTGCATGGCAAGAGAAATTGCGGTGATAGATTCAGGGTGTCATGCTACATTTATCGAAAGAAATTTTGTACAAAGTAATAAATTAATGCTAAGTTTGAGTGTTTCTAAAACTGATAATCCTGTGCTGACCAAATTGGAGGAAATAGTATATTTACTTGTTTCAGTGTGTTTAATTGTTTATTTTGGGTTTCATATTTTTCAGACCTGCTGCTGACTGTGGGCTAATTAAATGGTGGGTAAGGAGGGGCCGCTGCATATCACACACTGTTATTATGGCCTGTATTCTACAAGGTTCAGCAGAACTTCTGATTTTTATTTATGTTGTCTTACCAACATTACACTTTCCACATTCTGCCAAGCAAACATGCTTAGATATTGCACTTCATTTCTAGTTTTTGACAGATCCACAGAATCAGCACGGGAATTGTATACTGTCATTCCGAATGAAATGTTAAGTGATTATTTAGCTGTTTTTTATTTGTTGATTTGTTTCGATACTTCTATATTTGCCCAATTTCATCGTTGCTATTGAGGACTTTGCACACGTTTTTTGCTCACTTGTACTCTATTAAGTTTTAACTGATGTAACAAAGTGATTTGATTTGACATGATGATTATTTTAAGTAATTAAACTGCGAGGGCTATTGGTATCATCATAAGGTAATAGCGGACCTTTTCTGGAGAACACCATGATCTGTGAAAGTGTTAATGTTTCCTAAACCGGGCTTTTGGTTATTTTGTTAGAGTACGATGAGAAAACCTTCATAATCAATAAGCAATTGATATGTTTACTTCTTTGGATTAAGGTTTAGATCTCTGGCATTAAAAGGATGTTTATCAAGCTTGGTCTTCATGCACAGTATATGGATTTACAAGAAGACCTGTCAATGGAGACACCCTGGAGATAGTGTCTGATGGTTTCTGCCGCTTTCTGTCCTCCACTTTTTTTTTCCAAGATACTTATAAGGAAAAAATATTGGCCTCATGAACTGGCTCCAATTGCAGTATATACACCTCTTTCTCTCTCTCTGCCATATATCATATACACACACATTACACCTACAAGAACCTTTATGACAAAATCCATAGGCATCCATGTGGAATTGGGCCCACCTGTGTAGCTATAGCAGCTGCCACTCTTCTGGGAAGGCTTTCCACAAGTTTATGGCATGTATCTATGGCAATTTCATCCGGAAGAGCATTTGTGAGGTTAGAACTGATGTTGGATGTGAAGGCCTGGTTTGCAATCTCTGCTCTAATTCATCCCAAAGGTGTTCTATCAGGGTGAGGTCAGGGCTTTGTGCAGGCCAGTCAAATTGTTCCACACCAAACACACTCAACCATGTCTTTATCAACCTTGCATTGTGCTCTAGGGCACAGTCATGCTGGAACAGAAAAGGACCCTGTTCCCTCTAGTTTCCTGTTCCCACAATGTTGGAAGCATAGAATTGTCCATCGTCAATTGTCTAGGTATTCAGAAGCATTAAGTGTTCCTTTCACTGGAACTAGCCCAGTCCCTGAAAATCAGCCCCATACCATTATCCCTCATCCAGCAAACGTTACACTTGGCCCAATGCAGTCAGGCAGGTCACACTCTTCTGCCATCTGCCAAACCCAGACTTGTCTATCAGAGAGCTAGGCAGAGAAGCATGATTCGTCACTCCACAGAAGACATTTCCACTGCTCCAAAGTCTAGTGGTGGCGTGCTTCACATCACGCCATCAAGTGCTTGCCATTGAGCTTGGTGATGTAAGGCTTGAATGCAGCTGTTTCACCATGGAAGCCTATTCTATGAAGCTCCTGGGCCCAGTGTTTGTGCTGGGCTTAATACAAGAGAAAGTTTGGAACTCTCCAGTTATTTAACCAGAGTGTTGGTGACTTTAATGCACTTCGCGCCTCAGCACGCGCTGACCCCACTCTGTTACTTTACATGGTCTGCCATGTTTTTGTTGATACTAAATGCTACCACTTAATACCACTTACCAATACCAATAACACCACTTACAGGTGACTGTGGAATATCTATCAGGGAATACATTTTACAAAATGACTTAATGCATACATACACTGCTGGGCTAAAGAAAAAGTCAACATTTGAATTTAAATCGACGAGTACTTAAGAACCAATGATTGGATCATTATTTCTGCTCAGGAAAGTTATGCAGCAATAAAGTGAAGTCAGTTGAGCACCTGAATCTACTGAATGGCCAGGTTATGCCATTAATGGATTTTTTTCTTTCCTAGCAACATGGGCATGTTACAGGATGCGAATGCCAAGTTTCATCAGGTTTGAATTGTGAATGAATGGTTTAGGGAGCATGAGAAATCATTTTCACACATGAACTGGCCATCACAGACTCTTGACTTTAACCCCATTGAAAGTCTTTGTGATGTGCTGAAGGAGACTGTACTGAGTGATTCATCTATCATCAATACAAGACCTTGACGAGAAATTAATGCAAACCAGGATGGAAGAAAAATGGTGAGAGGTTGCATAAGCATTAGGAAACAATCATATTAATTCATATGTATGTACACTATATTTCTAAAAATATTGGGACACCCCTCCAAATCATTGAATTCAGGTGTTCCAGTCACTTCCATGGCAACAGATTTATAAAATCAAGCACCTAGGCATGCAGACTTCTGTTACAAACATTTGTGAAAGAATGGTTCGCTCTCAGGAGCTCAGTGAATTCAAGCGTGATACTGTGATTGGATGCCACCTGTGCTATAAGTCCATTCATGAAATTTCCTCGCTACTAAATACTCCACGGTCAACTGTTGCAGTGGTGTAAAGCGCAATGCCACTGGACTCTAGAGCAGTGGAGACGTGTCCTCTGGTGTGATGAATGGATGAGTCTGGGTTTGGTGGCTGCCAGGAGAACGGTACTTGCCTGACTGCATTGTGCCAAGTGTAAAGTTTGGTGGAGGGGGGATTATGGTGTGGGGTTGTTTTTCAGGAGTTGGGCTTGGCCCCTTAGTTCCAGTGAAAGGAACTCTTGATGCTTCAGCATACGAAGCCATTTTGGACAATTTCATGTTCCAACTTCGAAAATGTAAGATGATTAATTGTCATTGTTGACGCCCCACAGCACACAGGGCACAACAGCTAAAGGTGTCCTCTGCATTTCACCCATGTGACATGGGGACAGTTTGGGGATGGCCCCTGTTCCAACATGACTGGGTACCAGTGCACAAAGCAAGCTCTATAAAGACATGGATGAGTTTGGTGTGGAGGAACTTTACTGGCCTACATAGAGCCCTGACCTCTACCCAATAGCACACCTTTGGGATGAAATAGAGTGAAGACTGTGAGCCAGGCCTTCTCGTCCAACATCAATGCCTGACCTCACAAATGTTCTCCTGGAAGAATGGTCAAAAATTCCCATAAACACACTCCTAAAACTTGGAAATCCATCCCAGAACAGTTGAAGCTGTTATAGCTGCAAAGGGTGTTGTTCATGTGTATGTAAAGGCAGGCATCCCAAGACTTTTGGCAATATAGTGCATGTAATTTACAAATAGTTTACATATATGTGATGTAGCCCCACTGGCCTAATAGGTAAGGCATTAGTAGTAGTGGTAGCAGTAGTAGTAGTAGTAGTGATAGTAGTAGTGGTGGTAGTAGGAGCAGCAGTAGTAGTAGTAGTAGCAGTAGTAGTAGTGGTAGTAGTAGTGGTAGTAGTAGTGCTTTATTTGTCATCTCAGCCATATACATTAGAGCACAGAGTGAGACGAAATGACGTCCTCCAGAACTAAGGACAGAAGCAGCCGGGGTGCTTAAATAGGGCGGATCAGTGTGTGGAGGCGACAGTCCAGTGCGGAAGGGGGCAGCATGGTATTCAGGAGCCGCACTGCTTGGGGGAAGAAGCTACTGTGCAGTCTAGCAGACCTGCACCTGATGCTGCAGGATCTTCTTCCAGATGGAAGAGATGTAAACAGGCCATGGGAGGGACGGTGGGGGTCATTCACGATGCTAGTAGCCTTACGTAGGCAGCGGGTGGTGAGAATGTCCTGCAGGCTTGGTAGAGAGCTGCCCGTGATGCGCTCTGCTGTCCGCACAACCCTCTGGAGGGCTCTGCGGTCAGAGGCGTGGCAGATTCCATACCAGCCTGTAATACAGCTGGACAGAATGCTCTCAGTGGTGCCTCTGTAGGAAGTGGTGAGGGTGGGTTTGGGGAGGTGCATCTTCTTCAGTCGAAACAGAAAGTGGCTTTCTTTGTCAGGGAACTGGTGTTGCTGGTCCAGGAGAGGCGCTCTGTGATGTGAATACCAAGGAACTGTGCAGCCATTAATGCTGAGGGGGAGTAGCCAGCGTTGGTTTTTCTGAAGTCAACAATCAGCTTTTTTGTCTTGTCAACATTCAAACAGATTATTGTCCTTGCACCAGATCACCAGCCGTCGTACCTCCTCACTGGCCAGGGGGAGTGCGAGTGAAATTGTGTCGTATGTTGAGTGGTTAGTGTGATACGCGAACTGCAGCGGGTTCAGAGTGGGGGGGAGCTGGTTCTTGATGTGGCTCAAGACTAACCGCTCAACGCACTTCATAATGACTGGAGTGAGTGCTACTGGGCGAAGGCCATTGAGCTTTGAAGCTGAGGCCTTCTTTGGAATGGGTCTGATGGTGGTGGTCTTGAAGCACTGTGGAACAAAAGCATGACTCAGGGAGGTGTCACGGCGTACTCATTTATGTCTGTGTGCTGACCAGTGGTTGCCGCTTCTCTGAAGATGCTCCAGTCTGTGCACTCAAAACAGTTCTGGAGGGCTTCAGTAGCTCCCTCTGGCCATCTTCGAACCTGCTTCGTATCAGGGTTTGCTCTCTTCAGCAGTGGGCTGTATGCTGGAGTGAGCATTACTGTGTCTGAGAGTCCGAGGTGGGGGCTGGGGAGTGTTTGTGTAAACCAGGTCCAGTATGTTAGCCACTCTGGTTGGGAACTCAACATGGTGGTGGAGTTTGGGCAGTACAGTCTTTAGATTTGCTTGATTGAAGGCCTCAGCTATGATGAAAAATCCCTCTGGGTTAGGTTCCTAGGGGTTTTGGGCTCATGTCCCATCTGGGGTGCGCATTTCCTTCTCCTAGGGGTTTTGGGCTGATGTCCTGTCTGGGGTGTGCATTTCCTTCTCCTAAGGGTTTTGGGCTCATGTCCCATCTGGGGTGCGCATTTCCTTCTCCTAGGGGTTTTGGGCTCATGTCCCATCTGGGGTGCGCATTTCCTTCTCCTAAGGGTTTTGGGCTCATGTCCTGTCTGGGGTGCACATTTCCTTCTCCTAAGGGTTTTGGGCTTATGTACCGTTTGGGGTGCGCATTTCCTTCTCCTAAGGGTTTTGGGCTTATGTCCCGTTTGGGGTATGCATTTCCTTCTTTTCAGAAGCTATTCACAAATGGAGTCTCTAAGCACTTATGTAAGTTGCTCTGGCTAAGGGCGTTTGCCAAGTGCTGTAAATGTATGATTTATACAATTTATTTCATATCGTTAGTCTATAGGCAGGACTGTATGGCCTTCTTCAGGATTTCAATTTACC
>JAODKN010000037.1:5905953-5918191 GCA_026774425.1 Petrocephalus zakoni
CCTAATTCAGTTACTAAATCAGCTCCCCAGAGAAACACACTGCAGAGGGGTTATTGATATGCCATATTAAGCAAACCATTTTTTATAATAAATACACCTATAGAGAGGTTCATAATGGAAGGAACCGGTAAAAGATTAGAGGTTTTACCATTGGAGATTATTATTATTATTATTATTATTATTATTATTATTGTTGTTATTATTATTGTTCTGTGACTGCAACAGACTTCATAAACAAATGTTTGGCATTTTATGTTCCTTAACTATATTAACATATACATGTACTGTATACACAGGCAACATAATGATCTGATCTTTGAGCAGAATGCTTCGCCTAGGCTGCCCATCGCTCCCCAGACTCACAGGCATTGCTGAAGTTCCTTTTACCTCTGACTCACAGAGCATGAGCTGGATGGCTAAGGTCTAAACAGGACATTCCTCAGCCATGCAAAAAGAAAATCAATAACAGCAAAAAAAAGAAAATTGAAATCTCTCAAAGGGACTTTCTAAAATCATTAGCGAAAAACTCCGGATTCCTGCGACAAGGGGCCCCTGCTTTGAAGAATATTTCAATGGGAAAGAATATGAGCTGAAATTGCAATAATTGCAATGATAATGCATATCTGTCTGCTTTGTCCCTGCTGGAATTATAGTCACACAGCCACAAACACAGCCAGAAATACAGGCAAAGAGTAAAAGCTTCAAACTTTATGGGTTTTGTCCATCACGGTAATCGAGGTGATATTTACATGTTTCTGGAATGTATAATGGCTGATGCTTCGTAATTATTATTGCTGGAGGAAAACAGGTTTTAAAAATGAAAGTTTAGTCTCATGCTTCTCTTCTTTCAAGTCCAGTTACTTATTTTCACATTTATATTTTTGGGCCAAAATGGACTCCTGGCAGAACAGCCAGACAGCATTGCATTAATAGGCCCAAGTGGCTACTATGAATTCGCTTTAATCCCAATTTATCACCTGCATCAGGTAAACAGTAACTGTTTTAATATTTTAATCGTTTATTTTGTCTTATGCATAGTAAGCATAGTATGCATAGTAAGACGCAGATCGCAAGTACCAAGTGCTGCCACAGTGTAAGGAAGCATCCGCACTGTCTTAAGGGCACAGTATTGGGGGGGGGGGGTTGCAGAAACCTCGCCAAGCCTTTTATTTGTATTTATTCTCCTTTTCTCTTTTTGTGGATTGTTAGTGCTTACCTCTGTTGTAGTGCCCTGGTTGTTAGGGAATGGCGCACCCCTGTTCGGGGGGGGTGGGGGTGTGTGCGAGGGCAGGAATGCTGTCCTGGTGGCATTAATGAGGGTGAGTGCTCGCCATTGGTAAATGGGATTGGCGGTGTCAGGACCGCACCAGCAGCTATGCCCTGGTAGGCGCGGCACACCGGCTGCGAGCTATCCGGCAGCTTCTTCCCACTCCCCTAGTGTGTCCACGTAGGACTGAGTCCCGACTACGGCTTTGCTTGTCCTTCTGGTTTTTGTTTGCCTGAGTCTAATGGATCTGGTCTCCTGCACATTGGGTCCCGTGTTCTGTTCAGCCTCCGAGCCTGACAGGCGGGTGTTTGCTTGGATATTGGCTATATTTATTTCTGTAGCCCATCTTATTTTCCTTCTGTCCCTTTTGGCAGGATGTTACCCCTGTAGCTAGTGGGGAATGGTAGTTTCCAATTAAAGGGGTGGGGAGCAGGAGGTTACCCCTGTAGCCAGTGGGGAATGGTAGTTTCCAATTAAAGGGGTGGGGAGCAGGATGTTACCCCTGTAGCCAGTGGGGAATGGTAGTTTCCAATTAAAGGGGTGGGGAGCAGGATGTTACCCCTGTAGCTAGTGGGGAATGGTAGTTTCCAATTAAAGGGGTGGGGAGCAGGATGTTACCCCTGTAGCCAGTGGGGAATGGTAGTTTCCAATTAAAGGGGTGGGGAGCAGGATGTTACCCCTGTAGCCGGTGGGGAATGGTAGTTTCCAATAAAAGGGGTGGGGGCAAGGGGTTATAAGATGGAGGCAGGTTCAAGAGGACTTGGCCTTTTTTTTGCCCATCTATCTGTGCACTCTAGGAGTTAGAGATCCTCAGATGTGTGAGGACTGGAGGCCACAGTTAAGTTTGGTTGCATATGCTTCCATTTGCTTGATAGTTATTTATATCAGTTTTCCTTTTGAGGTTTTGTTTTTTTTCTTTATTTTTCCTTTGTTCCTTGTATGATTAATGGGAGGAATCAAAGTTAAAGATGGTATAAAATAAATCACCAACCCCCAATTTTTTTGGGCGGTGCCTTTTTGCCTGACCCTGAGGCTTCTCGACACTTTACCTTTCAACAGTACAGTAACTATAAATATAATTGCAATTATAACAATGTAACAATGTAAAATTTGCAAAGATCAGGTTATGTTTTAGAGACGCACACACATAACAAACGTAACAGACATAAATATTGCAAGAATGAAGACAAAGAGTTATATAACGGGCCAGTCCGATGTGCCGAGTTGTGTAGTTGGCATTTTTTTCTCTCTTTTGAGTTGCATTCAGCTCGCCACTTTGGTCCATCTCTCTCGCCCTGTAGTTTTCAGTCAGGTGGGACAGATTGGAGTGTGTCTGGTGAATGTAGACTGTCAGAGGCACATTGTGACCGGGGACACAGGCTTCACCCCGCTAATGGACGGGAGTCAGCAGGAGCTCGGTCTTTGGCCGACTGCAGCATATGGCCTTATGGAGTCTGACAGACACCTGTGGTTTTACCTTTGAGGTCACGATGCTCCATCTGTCATTATCGTTATATCAGCGGCATGAAAAGGCAGCCCTGATGTGAATGTCTATTTATTTATTTTTTTAATAGTGGACTGTCTTTTTGGATAACAGCATTGAGACAGCCCTCGTTGCATGTTCATTTAACACCTCTAATGATGTTCTCTAAAGAACATGCAAACCGGCCTAATTTTTATTCTGGTTATTATGTGAATTTGCCTAATTTCTCTTGCAAAGCCCCACCATAATAGATGGCTAAATATATTTTGGAAAAAAGTTAGCATGATAAAGCATTTATTACATTTCATAAGCGGTAAAACTATATACTTTCTACTGTATTCGGTAAAACTATATACTTTCTACTGTTCTATGTATATAAGATTTGGACACTAGCAGCATTAAATAATTTCGTTTTTTGTGTGTTTAGCATATTTTTTACTTGAGGGGGCACAAATATTTAGTAGTAACTCGAGATAAAAGATGCAGTTCATTAAAGATGAACAAACATGAGATTGGTATTTTACTTGTGTTATTCATTACTTACTAGTTCCTTGAGTAGTTCACGGAGGTTTATAGAATTAACATATTAATATAGTAAAAAATATAGTAACTGATTGGAATAAATGATGCATCCCAGTTCATTAATGATGAACAAGAATAAGATTGGTATTTCATTTGTGTTATTCAATATTTGTTCCTTCAGTATTGCTTTGAGTAGTTCACAAAGGTTTACAGAATTAACAGATATAGTAACAAATATAATAACTGCTTGATATAAAATGTGTCACAATTCATTAATGATGGTTAATTAATATATAATACTATATAATGCACTTTTTGATCTGCTGTCTAAACTTTGAATTCATCACACAGAGCAAAGAAACAGTTGTTGTACTACCTTGGCGTTTCATTTTATCGATTAATTGTGAGAGCTGAGGCCAACATTCCGACTTTTGAGGAGATAAATACACAAGCTGCTGCCCTTAATGAGGCCTCTTCATATCCCGTAATTACACCAGCTTTGTGCAATGATCTCGTGCACTGTGATGCTCCAGAAACAAGCCTTTGGACTCCAAATGAGATAGCTACAAATAAAGCCAGATTCATATTCATACATGCACAGATCTGTGGCTGCTGCAGAGGCTGGCATCCTGTCCAAGGTGTTCCTGTGGCGCTCCAGGCTAACCGTGACCCCGTGTCAGTTAAGCGGTTATGGAAGACGAACGGATGGGTGACCAGATGGAAGCCTATTAGTAATTCTATTAGATCACAGAAGTAGGTTTAAAGTGAAAAAATCACTGTCTTTTTTTCAATAACGTACCTAATTAGGCCACAGTGACCCAAGGTTTGTCCCAGAAAGCGACATAGTGTGAGCTGGGTTACGCCGATCCATCATGGCTTACCCCAAAGGTGGTTTAGCTGAGCAGTGTATTTTTGGGTTGCATTAGGCGTTAGCAGATGAAAGAAAAGCCGCAGAAACACGCGGAGGACACACGAATTGGCGAGCCTGATTTACTCCCATCGCCGTGGAGTTCGAAGAGTTATCCGCTGAGCTGCTGTGCGTCTCAGTGCACAGCCTTGAGTGGACGAAGGGGGTCTTTTTTTACCAAATTATATAAACTGCAGCACCAGTCAGGTTTAAATTCTGTGGCTATTAAAGTTTAATCCATTCTATTACGCTAATGTTTAAACACCTTTTGGCTGAACTTTACATTTGCCAGAAATTATAGTCACCCTTAAATTTTCACCATGCTCTCACTGCCTCATTCCACGCGTGTTTGTGCACAGCCGTGCTCACAAGGACTGGGACCGGTCTGGGGGCAAGTACTGGAGAAGCAAGATTAATTGTTCGTTTCGTTAATCGGCACTGTGGTCCTGGGAGTTTTTGGCACAACTGAGGCAGAGAGATTATGGGGGTGGGCTAATCAACAGATGAATAATTGAACATCCTGCAGCTGAGGTAAAGGCAGATAAATGTTCAACGAACATTTGCCAAGAAATCAGCTCCCCTGAGAAACACACTGTAGATGGGTTATTGATACGACATATTAAGCAAACCAAAGGGAAAAAATGTATAATAAAAATATGCCTTCAGAGAGGTTCGTAATGGAAGGAACCAGCAAGAGATTATAGGTTTTATTTAGTGAGAATATTATTATTATTATTATTATTAGTAGTAGTAGTAGTAGTATTCATGAAGACAATAGGAGTTTATAAATGCACCATGCTTCCGTATCATTGAAACAATAGCAGTGTACATGATTGCCACGCAGTTCCAGGAAACACTGGCGAGAGTGATACAGGCCATTGGACAGGAGGCATACGACCCTGAGTCAGCTGATCTTGACACACGCAGTACGGAAGGGGCCGAAGGTGACTAGAGGAGCATTCTGATTGGCTGGCGGGGCATTACACCCGGACTCCCATGCCTGCTCTTTCAGATGTTGTGGAGGTGCGCTCCCTCACGCCCTGCTATGACATGTGTGACACTAGCCGGAAACTAAAGATTAATCATATAATACGTTATACGTATATCTTGGAATTGCTATTTCTGATGTTCATGTACCACGTTAGAAAATTATTACATTATGGAGAAATTAGTAGTTTCTTGTTAGCTGCCATTTCATTCAAAATCAAAGTGAAACACTTAAAGTAATAAGAAGGAGGTTTCATTATTCACTAGCAAGTACTGAGTAACACGTGGATTTTTGGAGTTTATAGTTTAATTTGGATCCATCATTTTGGCATCATTATGCCCCTCGTGTGCTTGTGGTGGTGCTGTTTCCTTGGGCTGAATCTTGTGAGCTCACATATAATTTTCTCAGTGACTCATTAACAGATAGTAGACATTGATGCTCAGTGCTGAATTGAACATTCAAACAAAAAGTGAAAACTGTTTCAAAAGGTGAACATTTAAATAATAATAAATGTAATAATGCATTTGTTTAATATACCTGTATAAGTATATATTCAGCTTCGGTTCCACTTGTAACAAACACTAACTCGAGACTGATTTGTACCTATCATTGATCCTCTTCTTTCCAAAACAATTTATTGGAATTCACATAAACTGGTTTTTCCCAGCAATTAGAATAGACACATTTTATTCATTAACAAAATTCAACTGGTGATCACTGTAATTAATCACATCTCTTCTACAAAACACCGTCATCTAATTATACCAGTGTGCCCTGACGGAGAGAGGTGGGAAAAAGAACCGATAATTAACTTCATGAAATGCGAGTGAAGACCGTACCTCTCCACACTGAGCCACTAGGTCATGACTCAGCTGTATGGGGGGGGCGGGGGGAAGTCATATATTGATAAATTTTACCGATGTGACCCACAAGCATAATCGACAAGATGAGTTGAAGGAGACTATTAAATTCAGTGACTCCTGTGGGGGGGTGGGGGTGGTATTTGGGTGCAGTTTGTTCTCCTTGTAGGCCGACAGTGTCTGTGGTTTTAAAGCAAAGCTGACGGATGGTGCATATTAGGGCATTCTGACATTCTGACACCATATGACTTCCAGTAGATAGGAGGATAGCAAAGTAAGGGGTGAATATGCCAACCTACTAAGAAGTTAAATTACATTAAAAAACTGAAAATAAAAGAGTAGAACTACTCCACTTTCAATTTACATGTTCAGAAATTTGAATATTGATTGATGATCTTGAACCATACAACTGAAAATTACATGTATATCACCAAACACTAAAAAATGTCACTGCAAGACAGTGGTAGTTGATGGTCATGTGGCTTCACTGCTAGGACTCCCTGTCTGTGGCAGAGTGGAATCGGCTTGCTTCGTTGATGCCTCCTCTGAAGATGGTGCCCAGGGTTGGCCTACGTTGTTTATTGGGTTGACCAGCTGGGGCTGTTTTTACTGTTGACAACATCAGTCAAAGTGCGAGGATTTTATTCAGGTATGCTACAGAAAATGGCTTTAGATAATTGGGTGTGGGTAACGCATGGTAGGACATACATTTTAGAGGGTCTTATATAGAACCTGCACATGGTCTCAAGCACATATCTTACTGCTCATATCAATTTTTTATGGGTGTTCCTTGTCTCATCTGATGTAATACGCTGCTTAGTTAAGGGTGACAGATAGAGGTGCCCCTTGACTATTAGTTAAATGAGTTTCTTAGAATGTCCGTTTAGATTGCATGTGTTCATGATACTCTTTCAATCAGTCCAGGCAACTTAGTGGGGGGGTCTTATCTATGAGTGACACCTCTTCTGTTTTAATCCCCCACACCCACCCAAAAACCGGCTCAGACAGACTCCATTAACTGGAAATAAAGTCACCTTTGAAGATGGCCTTATCAAAACCAACCTCAATCAGGTCGTAAATTAATAGCTAATTTTAGAATGCCTTCTTCTTTAAAACCAAGAGAAAACTCGGCTCTCCTGCTCTTTGCAAATCGGTGTCGTAATGGTCCAGCACGGCACACACCCAGTATTGACAAATACTTGTGCCTTTGTACGATCCAAAGCGATGGTTTTCAGTTGAATTTGTAATTTGCACTCTGTGTTTAGATTTGCCTAGATTACTTATGACATTCTCAGCTTCAGCTTGGCCATATATCGGTTGGTGTTAATGCTTTGTTTATGTGTAATATCCACAGAGGTGTCAATTTCAGGTCCAGAAAGTAAAAATTCAGACCAGGATTTTCTTTCACCCAACTAGTTGAGTACTCTGTGACTCTTTATGCTCAAAATCCTGGTCTGGATTTTTACTTTCTGAACCTGAAATTGACACCTAGGAATATCCACAAATACCAGCATGCATGGAAAATCTCTAATCTAAATTCATTATGTTTACCATTACCCAAAATGATTTAAATTCATAGTTAATTAAAACTGTACCAGTAGTTTCTGGGAGAGGATCCAGACCCCCTGTGACCCTTTGTAGAACAAGTGTGTATTGAAAATGGGTGGATGGATTCAAATATTAAAAATATAAATGCACCAATGATTTAAAAAGATGTGCAGAGTTCACTAAGGCCAACCAAGTATGTTCTATTCTCAAGCACGTATTTTTATATGATGCTAATTTGCAGGTAAATTATTGCCTGAGAAGATTTCATACATTTAATATTTTCCAATTTAAATGCCAAGGTAAATAGTCTGTGCTACTGTATATTGGGGAACCAAATACAGTTGTTCTGGTTAAGGTGGTCTTTCACCTTTCTCACAAATGTTCCTGGAAGATATTGAGAGCCTAAATATATTGAAAGCAGACTATGCTGTTTGAGTTTACAATGTAGTAATGGTGGAAAAACATCGCTTTGAGAAGAACATTGGAAACTGAGTGACGGATTCCTGACATTTTCAAAACTTTCAATGGCCTTGAAATATTGAATGGCAAGCTGTATCTATGGAATAAAAGCCATTTTCTGGGGTTTACCACATGTGACCAATGTGTCTTGATACGGCATGAAGGGCAAGTCTATTTCTGCCTTTGACACCCTCTAGGGTGAGGCATTGCTAATCGCAGGCAGGATCGTCACCATCAGCCGTGCTATTGAGCGTAGAGAGAGGGTTTGGCTGCCGACACTGCAACGCGCACTGCAACGCGCACTGCACCGTCCACTGCAGCCCTAGGAGTAGCCATTCTGGCAGTCCTGTGCAGGATTTTGTTTTCACAGATTCTGCATGCCCTCACAAAGTACATCCCTATCTTTTTCCAAGTGAGTTTCTCTCCTTTAGCCCTAGTGTAGAATGAATAAAAATGAAGCGGAGGATACAGGAGGCTTAAAGCTAATCTTAAATGAAAGAGAGGATCAAAGGGAGAGCTCTTTGGAGATATTGTTGTGGGTCTACTAGTGCGATTAAGTTATTTATATAACTTCTAAAACTGCTAAAACAAGAGCTGCGGCTGCTCCATGTCGTGCCCTGGTGACGGTGAGAGCATTCCCTCTGCTTGGCGAGAAGCTTCAGAGACGAGCTGAAATTAACGTTTAGATTTCAGTAAACTGACATGTAAAAGTAAAATGATGGATAACTTTTACCTTTAACCAGAATTATTCAGAATTTCCTATATGGTTTTTCTTGTTTGTTCCTAATGCATCACTGTTGCATCAGAATAAGCTAGCTATATTCTATATTTATGCTATATTCTCCAGTCAATCCTGAGACCAAATGACCAAAGTTTTCTGATTATCCCTCAAGCCTAAATGATTCCGTGTCTGATTCCCTGTTCATCAGAGTCCTGGACTGTACTCCTTCCAGAGGTGGGTAATTCAGGTCCAGAGAGTAAAAATCCAGACCAGAACTGGTTGGTTGAAACAAAATCTTAGTCTGGACTTTTACTGTCTGGACCTAAACTACCCACCTCTGTCCCAGATCAATGAATCACAAGGATCTCGTGGAATTTATTTCAATTTAAGATGCCTCCTCCCCCCACCATTGTGAGAAACCTGATAACATTTGACTTAATGGGTTCACGTGTGTGAGAAATAAAAGATGAGGGAAATGGGAAGGACAACACATTGTGTTTTTTCAAGATTAGCGGTAGTAATTTCACTGGTGTAGTTATCTGGGTTGTGTGGGAGAACTGCTCGTTTCAAGCCAAGATGCGTCGCAGCAACAATGATACCCAGAGCAGGAAGAAGATGTGCATTTAAGCTTCTATTGTGCTGTAAATTATAAGCATGAAAAAATGTTTCTTTGTGTCTCGTGAAATGGGACACTGGTTAATACACTCCCTGCATATGAATAAACAGTTATTAAATTTGAAGACCATACAGCTGACAGCTCAATAAAAAAAAATTAAAAAAATTGAACAAAAAATTACCACTTCATCAAAATAAGATTACTTACATGCTTATGTGTGTGCTAAAATGCACTTGTCTCTGAACAACTAATGCCCTAACTGTAGGCTTAATTTAGAGAAAAAAGTTACGTGAGAAAAAAAAATGTTATATAAGCCAAGGACAAATTTATAATATTGGAGATTTTATGCGATATATTTTTCACTAGCTTGTGACTGTTAAGACGTGCGATGAAATGTCACAGAAGTCATTTTGTGGATATTGTGTTCGGCAAAAACAGAAAATCCCACTTCATCACACCATTGTTATTGCCAGTATTCAGTGAGATTTACAGTCAGTGGAGGTTTGAATTTAAAGCTTCTTTCACATTAGCCAAACTTTGATACATACAGTTAATATATGCAATGAAGTTTCTTTGGTCAAACTGCTCTGTGAATGCTCTCATGCTCTCCGTGTTCAGCATCTTTCCTATATGTACATCTTCTTCTTGACAGAGAGTTTAGCATCTACCTTTCACAGCTGTCATGCTGACATGAACGCGTGATGGATGGGGCTCAGTAAAGAGGTTACCTTGTCAAAGCAGGACAACCACGCGTAGCAAAACAGACCGGCAGAATTCCCACTGAACTTTCAGCATAAAATATGACACCGATATATAAGCTATTTGACAGGTACATTACCGATGGCCAAACTTGTTGTGTTGTAACAAAATGATTTTTTCGCTATCCTGCAGAAAATCGTGACACAATAGCGAAATGTTAAAAGTTATCTGGAGTTGTGCAGAGAGCCACATCATGCAGCCGTCGTCTATGCAATTAGTGTCTAAGTTATTCCTGCAAAAGGACACAACCAGCTGATTCCCGGAAAGGTCCTGAGTGCTGCTTGAGTATTAAGCTGTGGCAAGCGCCCCACATATGACTTTCTGTGCCGTCTAAAGCTGAAGCTGCCACATCGCTCCAAAGTAAATAGTTCCATAGAGCGAGGTGCCTTGGGAGCCTGTATATAGCTGTAGTGTGAATGTCCCAAGCAGGTACTGCGATCAATGTTCTTCGTGATTTCGATATGAAGTCGATATGACCAGGGGCAGGCTGGGGCCAGACACTAGGCGTGCACCAAGTAAATATCCCTTTTAATGTGGTCCTCCGTAAATCAGAGATTTTCTTAGTTTGCAGATGGTTGCCACCTAACCGTTTGGTGGAGCGAATGAGAGGTTTGCTCTTTTGGTTAAACCCAATGCAGGATAAGGCTTCAGAGCTGGGGGAGGAATCACCAAAACAATGTGGAAACTGTAATAGTAACGAATACGGATTGATTGGGGGAAAAAAAATTATCATTCCAAATGCTGAGTGCTGCATGTTTTGCTATAAGGAGCTGTTTTCTGCTTCTTATGAGACGGTAGGGCTGGGAATTACACAAATATGCTTGTACTGTAGCATCCTCCGCTCACATAGCAGAATACAAATATCATTTGATTCCTTAAGGCAGTGTTTCCCAATCCAATCCTCGCTGACCTAGAGTCGCCTACATGTTTTTGCTCCCTCCTAGCTCCCTTTGCTAAGTTTGTCTAGTGCTTGTAAGCAGTATTACAAAACATGAAAGCTTCCGGATCTATTGTTAGTTAAAGTACAGTGTGTGACTTGCTTGATCTCTACATATCCAGAGGTATCTTACAATCTGATGTTTTTATTAACGCAGACACTCTCACCGATATCATAATGCAACACACCATTACCCTGGTTCCCCAGGAAAGAAAATGTATTTGTTTATTTAAGTGGTTTCTGGAGAAGCAGGACAACATATCATCTTCCCCTCAGGTGAACATCTCTTTCTCCCTATGTCAGAAAGTCAGAAAAAGAATAGCTTGATTGAAATCTGGAGATGTGAATTCCATTGGTGTCAGAATGCGGGGTAGGTGCAGGTTAGTACTTTAGGATATGTGATTGACTTCTGCCAATGTAACAACAGTGAAATAAAAGTGAATGAAGAACATAAAGCCTGCAGGGTTATGCTGCACCAAATGTCTTTCCCTTCGTTTTCCTACAATGGCTCCTCAGAATAATATGAGATGTTCTCTCCATTGCATTGTCTTGTCTAAAGTCGAGCTAAGGTGGCGTTGCTATTAATACACCTTCCCTTCCATTAATTCACAACTCCCTGATGAGGAATTACTCTATGAACAACTCTGTGCTATTGGAATAAAAACAGGAAGCCGGACTTTGTTGGCTGAATGCTTATTGTGTTGTATTTTCTGTTTGTTTTGTTGTTTGTGAGATAAAAAAATTATATATACACAAAAATTATATATATATATACATAATAATATATACACCCAACATATATCACGGAGCACAAAAACCGCAATGCAGTCCTGTTTGCGGTTTTCTGGCATTTTCTGTGTAACTTACATAGCTATACATACTATCAACATTGTCCGTTATGTCTCCTGAATCGCTACTTTGCACACATCCTAAAACAGATTTCTGCAGCTGATTGGTTTATATCCCTCTTGATTCTAGGAATGGACCCTTAGGGGGCCTAATCCACCCAAAAATATAGGACATCATCATTCAATGGATTCAGAATAATAATTTTTTAGTGGAGCTGAGACATAAAATATTTTAACTCTCTCTAAATAAGGTCTAGACTCACCTATGGTTCATATAAGGCAAAAGCTTATACAGTATGTTCCTCATCTTACCACGTCCTGCA
>JAODKN010000037.1:5918291-5928769 GCA_026774425.1 Petrocephalus zakoni
ATAAGGTCTAGACTCACCTATGGTTCATATAAGGCAAAAGCTTATACAGTATGTTCCTCATCTTACCACGTCCTGCAGTTAGTGTGCTGTTTAGAGACATGGACTGGAGGCCTGATGCAGGGCCCTTACTCAGCACCTACTGCAATGTATAACGTATGTATAACTGCAATGTATAACGTATGTATAACTGCAATGTATAACGTATAGCTTAGCAAGTAGATGATTGTGGTACTGGTGGAAAGGTTGTGGTTTTGAGTCGCACGGAGCACAAATTATAACCTTCCTCTCTACTGAAAATTTATTTGGTTAAAAGTGTCAGATTAATGAGTAACTGTACATAAATAAGACAGCCAACAGTCCGAATGAGTACAACTGCCCGCTGTTTAAAAAAAACACACCAGAGAGATTGAAGATAATAAGAATTGTGTTTACTATAATCGGGCAGGATTATTGGAAATATAAAAATAAGATCACAAGTTTATTTCCATTGGGAAAACCTCACTGATATAAACGAGTTATTCAGGTTTATAGTGATAATGTACAAAGTAGAATGTCCTATAACTAACCGCTAACTCACTTATTTTTTGGCGAAGAGGGCTTGCTATTAATATGCATGGTAACTCCTCACCGGAAATCAGTTGTTCAAATCTTGGTAATTTGCAGAAAGCTATTACAACATGCTTTTTATTTGCTGTACATCTACCTGATCATTAAGTACACATTTGATTGGGGAAAAAAGATAAATATTTTATTCAGGACCGAAAAAATTACTAACGGGGTGTGATTTGGGAAGCTTGCTGGGTCAAGTCCCCTGGCCAAATGGTTTCACTGTTGGACGCTTGAGCAAGGCCCATAGCCCCCAATTGCTCCAGGGACAGTCTGACTCGACTTTGTCAAAAATACACATTGCTTTGGATAACAGCTTTGGATAAATGAATAAATAAATGTGTATGTGCTAAAGTTGCAGAATATACAGTCTTCATGCTATAGAACTACTCTAGCTTTTGTTGGACACAAGCCTGTCGGTTATTAGGACTTTTCCATTGGTATACTGGGTTCAGTTTAGAGCATTCCCTGTGCAGAGCGGGACATTACCTAAATACTGTATGCTATAGAGCAGTACAGGAAGGAATGATAAGGGAATTAGCCTAATCCGAACTCCCCAGGGCATTTTCTGCCCAGCATTTATACCGTAAACCATTTAGGCTCATCAACAGCAAATGGAAGGCAAACCTTCTATGCCGACTAGGTTAAAAACTACACAATATGAATTAAATAAAAGCCTAGCCAGCTTTATTAAAGAAGTACAAATTAAGCTGTTCACAATATGTTTTCCATGTAAACATAATTGAAATTGTAGTAAAGTATAATTAAATAAAATGTCATAAAACAGAAAACTCTCTCCCCTGGGATTCTATAATAAACTATGGCACAAATAAATGGTATTATCAATCTCTGTCTGTTCGTTTAGTTTATCTTTTTGGTTATTTGGCTTTATTACTGGCCTGAGTGAATGTTTATAACAAAATTTAATTACAGTAATCCCTGGAGTTAAGCTTGAAATAAATGGATACTTTTATAACAGTTCTGTCAAAATTAATTGCTTTAATCCTCCTCTACAGGAAAAAACACATGTTCAAATTTGTGTCTGTGACGAATCCATTAAGCACTTCAATTAGACTGTCTTTGTTCCTAGTTGTTTCTGAAAATAAGTATTGGTTGTGGATATCTGCATTTTTCGGCATTATGTAATTTTTCTTGAGTATTTTATCCGTTCATATTAAGTGTGTGTATGTTTATGTATGTCAGCAGAGTAATTTCACTGCTGGGCCCTTGAGTAAGACCCTTAACCCAAAGTGCTCCAAGGACTCTTTAATCTTGCGTATTGCTTGGGATAAAAGTGTCTGCTAAACAAATAAAACATAAATGTGCTTCATGAATGTAGCTGTCATGTGAACCACAGCAGTCGTTCAGCAGGACGTGGGCGTCTTCATTACACTGTCAGCAGGGTCATAACAAACTCAGCCATATCAACTAGAAATGCTTGTTTCTGTCCTTCCATCAAGTTTCATACAATTCTATCTTATTTCACTGCCTGGTTATTGAATAGTTAAGAAATTTTGATCATTAGCTGTAGAAACCTCAAAAGGAAGAATGTACACTGCCTGGCCAAAGAAAAAGTCACTGTTTGAATTTAAAGCAGAAAGTATTTAAAAGCCAATGATTAGATCACTATTACAGCTTAGCAACGTTATGCAGCAATAAAGTGAAGTCAGCTGAGCACCTGAATATAGTGAATGGACAGGTTATGCCAGCAATGGATTATCTCTTCCCTAATGGCATGGGCATATTACAGGATAGGAATTCCAAGATTCATCAGGCTCGAATTGTGAAAGAGTGGTTCAGGGAGCATGAGGAATCATTTTCACACATGAATTGGTCACCACAGA
This sequence comes from Petrocephalus zakoni, assembly GCA_026774425.1. Lineage (NCBI taxonomy): Eukaryota > Metazoa > Chordata > Actinopteri > Osteoglossiformes > Mormyridae > Petrocephalus > Petrocephalus zakoni. The sequence continues at coordinate 5,920,742 of JAODKN010000037.1, forward strand.
GTCTTTAACTTGACTTTAACCCTCTAGAGTCAGCGGTCCTGCCTGTGGGATAAAACATAAATCTCACTAAACCCTTTAAAGAACCCTGTGAGTTTTTGTCAAAGAAAAATTAAAAGAACACCCCCGGAAACCTTGAGCGGTCTACTTTTTAAAACATGTACAGGTAGAAACTTCTGGGGCAAGAAACAATGAGAAAGGTCCCACGAAAAGAGCTTGTGTCTGGGCTCTCTTTGCGCTGACTGAGGAGCTTCAGCCTGTTATTTTGTGATGTGAGAAGTCTTTCTGATGTGCTGAAGAAGACTTTAAGGAGTGGTTAAACTCACCTATTGTCAATACAAGATCTCGCCGAGAAGTGAATGCAAAGAATGTGGAGATGTTGCATAAGCACACTGAAACAAGGGCATGGCAATCGATCAGCATAGTCACCGTGAAGGCCATCCTACAAAGCAGGAAAGGGTGCCACTTTTTTTTGGCCAGGCTGTGCCATTTTGTCCTCATGTTAACTCTTAGTACTTACTTTTTCAAGAAGCTTGACAAATTTAGAAACTGAGTAGTCTGTGGATTCCCGCCTGTGCAAAGAAGACAGAAACACAAACATTGTAGACAGCGGAAAATACTGACTGATAAGATAGAAAACAAAATATTCTAAAATCAAAGTTTATTTCGGAAAAGACATTATCTTGCTTATAAATCAAATGTGTTTTAAAACGAAGGGATATTCTTCAAAGTGAACCACATTTTTGAGAAGGTTGGGTCAGGCGGTCCCTGACATAACCAGGAGTTTGGGGTCTTGCCCAGAAGCCCAAGGATGACATCACTGTGCCAACTGTGGGCTACGGACCAGTGACCATCAGAAGCACTGCAGTCTAACCACCCAGGTTGCACCACCTTCGGGCCAGCGGGCTCCATGACTTCCATGACCTTGTTAATGTGATTGGATTGAAAAAAAAGAGCATAAAATTCTTCTCATCGTGGAAACTAAAGAAATCAGAAAGCCCTCATTACTCACACTGAAGCAGCCTTTTTTACAGTGTATTGTAAAGCACCATTTCTCTTTATCATCTGTAAAAGCTCCCCTTTTATCCTTCAGATTCAGGACTCATCTGGCGTGCCACAGATCCAAATGAGCATAATCTTCTGTAATGCTATATGACAGCAGCGTCTGTGACATCTCCGCAAGCACGCCCGTATCCATCTCCGAGTCTCACAGCCAATGAAATCAGACCTGGGCCTCACAGCTGTCCGTGTTGCACCACTCTGCATCCTTAGCTGGAAGCACATCTGACAGAATATTTAAAATTCACTTCACAACCAAAAATGTAATTACCGTATGACCAGAAATGCCCCGCGGGACCGGAGCTGAAAAACACACACCAGACGAAACCCACCTTGAACAATAAATTATACCCCTTTTGTAGTGTGTTACCATTAAGCAACACTGCAGTAATGTGATTACAGGATCCCTGTAAATGAATTGCCTAATTAAAAACAATTACAAGGTGCATAAAAGCGGGGAACAAAGAAAGGTGTGACAAATGAAAATCGCAGTGACTTCACTGAAACATCCATTTACGCAGGTATTCAGGCTCAGTGTGCTAACAGGACAGAGATTGAAAGTAATATTTGTCAAGCATGATCCCGTTTCAGATGATATGTACAAAACCTTTACACCATAAACAGCTACAGTTTCATATTATCCAGATCTAGTGCACTGAAATTCACATTTCCCCAGCATTTTCCCCATTATCTTTTAAATACAGGATTTTACATTTACATTTTAATAGACACTTAGAGTGACTTTATAAATGACTGTAGCTCTTAAATATTTACATTTTTTTCTTTAATTAATTCTATTAATTTTATAATAAATTGTTTATAATTTTTTTTTTGCATGCTAATGTTATGCTTGTTGATTGTGGCCGTTAACAGTACTTATTTGTGCTCTGTTGACTTTTTAAGTAAAAATTGCTAAGTCAATACTCCTCCCTGTATGAGCTCTACAAGCATGAGATTATTATTTTTTTTTTTACTACAGACTTAGTAAGGTTTTGAAAAAATAAAATAATTAAGTGCCCTTTATTGATTAAATGTGCTTTGTGGACCAGAATATTTCAGCACTAAGTTTTGACGCCACGCTCCACTGCACTTTGCAATTGTTTGAGCTGCTTCACACTCTTTAATGAACTTTTGTAAGGACCTAGAATTAATGTTCAGCACTGCTTCAGGAGAGCGTGGCTCTTGCGCAGAGGCAGGGGGACAGCCTGGTGACAGGCGTGACATCCACAGCCCCTGTGTACTCCTCGTTCCCTCTGTTTCTCTCCGAAACGCCGCGCGATATAATAAAGGAAACAAAGGCACGAGGAATAACCTGTCCTTCCGTCTCGCCTCGCCGTCCTCCCCAGGGCGACGCTTGAAATATTAAGGGGGAGCTGGAAGGGAACGTTCCCTGAGCTGCTGCTCCACTTTGCAGGTTACTGTCAGCGTGGAACAGAATGAAAGGAAAACAAGGGATACTTTCAATCCGCGTCACGATTCCTCAGACCAAACTGCGTGGCATCTCCTGTAGCTAGTCCTAGTGGTGGCTAAACATTGGTGAGTTGGCTTAGTGGGCAAAGTCTCTTTGCCTGTGGTGAGATGGTCACTGGTGCAAGCCCTGGTCTCAGCTGAATAGTCACATGTCTGTGGGCCCTTAAGCAAGGCCCTTAACCTCTGGCTCCCAGGCCGCTGAACCTTGGCTGACCTTGCCGTGACCCCCAAGCGACCAAAGAGAGGAATTCCAGTGTACCTGTGCTCATGCTTATGCAAATGGACAATAACAGGTTTATTACATTTTATTATTCTTCACTATGAATGTACATTCTCTTATTAACAGCTTATTAAAAAAGAAAGCTCTTAAGATCTGCCTCAGAACATATTCTCCTGACTTTCTCCAACTTTCCATTCTGCAGTACCTTTTCCTAGAGAAGATCATAATTAATAATCATCATGTATCTCTTAGACCGGTATTTCCCAACCCAGTCCTCAGGGACACCCAGACAGTCCACAGTTTTGCTCCTTCCAAGCTTCCCTGCCAATCAAGAACCCAGAATACCTGGCATGAGTGTGTTGGGAGATGGGAGAGAACACAAGTATGGATTGTCTGGGGGTCCCCAACGGCTGGGCTGAGAAACACTGTCTTTACAATTACATTTACAGCATTTAGTAGATGCCCTTAGTCAGAGCGACTTAAAAAAGTGCTTAAGGACTCCATTAGTGGATAATTTCTGAAACGGGTTCAGTAAAGCCCAGGCTAAGAATACTATCTGTCTAAAGCTCTGTTGAGAAAGTCTATTTTTTACAATTTTTTATTTTATTTTACATAAGAGTGCAATACTGGAAGTGCAAAACCAAGTACTTCTAAAAGACGTAGATCTTTAGACATCGTTTGAAGACACCCAAAGACTCAGCAGCTCGGACATCTAGGGGGAGTTCACTCCACCACATAGGAGCCAAAGCAGAGAAGAGCCTAGCTGCATGTCTTCCTTGCGCCTTGAGAGATGGTGGGACCAGTCGAGCAGTGCTGGAGGATCAGAGAGATCGTGGTGCAGTGCCGGGTGTGATGAGATCTTTTAGGTAGGAGGGTGCTGGACCATTTTTTGGCTTTGTAGGCGAACGTCAGTCCTCTTCATTGGCTTTGAATCCCTTGATGAGAGTAGCATGAATTCTCCAGGAGGAATGACACAATCACAGCCTTAAAAAAGTTCCTATATTCCACAAACAAAATGACAGCTGCTGATTACAGTGCCATGTTCACGAATCTTCTGGGCTCACATAAGCTTTCCCACGTTTGCGCGGCACAGTTCCCGTGTTTACCGATGACGCTGTTTTGGGATACTGGTTGGTCTTTGATATCAGGATAGATCACAAGCATAACAGTTCAGATGTGCCAGTGCCATCTGGTGAAGCTAACAGGGCTGTATTCGTATGACAGCTTCATGGGGACGCTCTGGAGACATGCGGTGGCTCTACAGCATGGCCAACGCCTTACATGGCCATTCAAACCCGTGGTCATTATGAAACAGAGGATTACAGATTTATATAAGCAATGTTTTCATTATGAAACCATTTATTTAAAACTTGGCTGAATACACGTTATAAAACTACTAAGTTTATGTGGGCTGATTTGTTGTTTTATTCATACACTGCATTTAAAGTCTACTTGGCTGCAGGTAATAAGAATTCTGTGACCATAATTAGTCACCGACTGGCTTACAGAACTAGAGTATTGACTTTTCAAAGCCTTTTCACCACATTGCTGGTTTTGTCTGCATATCTGTGGTAAGTAAGTGCCACATGCTTGTGGGCTTGTTAGCTTTGCAGGTGTAGACAGTTAACAGCAGAGTTAAATGCTGGCAAGTACAGTACATAAAAGGTGTGCCCTAGAGATACATACACAGACACATACAGTCCCTTCAATAATAGTCTAGCCCTTTAATTTTATCAGATTTGACTGCATTACAAATGATGCTGCACGTATTCACCCTGTCAGTGTTTTTATTGCAAACGCATAGCCTCTCACTGTAAAGTGAAAACCAATTATTTGACAGCTAATCTTTCAAAGAAAGTGAAACAAAAGCAAAGATGCTGGATGCATTCGATCCCGGTGCTTGGGAAGCTCCAGATGACAGGCACTCTGACTAGTCTACTGTATATATGTGAGCTAAGCTGGACTGGGGTATAAACTGGCCATAATTAATTCTGCCAGCACAATTATCTATCGGCCCCTTGGAAAGTCCAGCATGCCAGATGGCCAGTACAGCCCCAATGTATGTATGTATAAATATGCTTTTAGATATAACACAGCATATATTTTCCCCAAAAATGTTTAAGTCCACAGTTCAGTGTAGATGTAGGCATGTCCAGCTTTCTCGTGCCTTTTTACTTCGTAGATAGCAAGGAAAGCTTTGTAATTATAATGCAATATGCCTATCGCTTTTTGTTATAGGGTGTAATGCATTCAGCTGAAAGAAATTCCTTTATGTAGTTGATATATGCATGAATAAATGAAATAATATATGAATGATGAAAAATAAAAAGATTTAGAAGGTATAAAAAATAAGTGCTCCGTTTCATTAATCAAAGGCTGCAGATGTCATTAGGTTATGGTTCCTACTGCTACATTTTAAATATGTTTAAAAGCACAAGACTCTCCTTCACATTCATAATTCACTTCATAAATCATTCTCCTAATTGAAAGCTGACATGTCAGGAAATATTTGTGAGCCGGGACCATTAAAGAAATCATATCGGCATCGGTAATTTTTTTTTTTAAATTTGGCTGACACGTTTCTTCCACAGTAAATTAAAGATCTGTCACCTTTTTATTGAGGGATTTTCAGCTAAGTAGCTCCCGCGAAGCTCTTTAGCACCCAGCACAGGCACTGTGGGATCGGAACCTTCAGCGTTTCATCTTCTGAAGGACTATGAGATCTTCTGCCATACCCCAAACCCCAAGCACACGGCTACGTAGCACATCTGCACGCTCGCGTCTGTTTCTTTTCGTTTTTAATCAGCAGGTGATATTAAATATAAGATTAACAAAGCAATGCTTGACTTTTATGTCATTTCTTATTGGAACATGAAAATTAACGTTTTGTTCAAATTTGGAATACGGCATAAATGCAGTACTGCCTCAGGGTGCAGAGGGGAGGCGTTCAAAGGCCTACAGTAGATAGCGGCGAATATTAGTGAGAGCCATATATAATGTGTTTTTCATCTACTTAGGATATTATCACCTTTATCATCTACATATGATGAAGTTTAATTTATAAATCACACACAATAAGACAACAATAACTAATAATAAAACAATTATTTTTCTGGAACGGGGCAGGAAGGCTACTTAAAATGACGCAAAGTTTAAAACTTTATTAACTTTTATAGTTTTTTTTAGATAATATTGTATTTCTGGGCAGCTGTAAGCCATGGATAAATGAAACGGCGGTTGCCGAATCAGCGGAGACGGGGGTCCCCCTGTAATGACGAGATACAACCGAATGCAGCCAAATACAACAAGTAACCGAATGGTGAGAAAGCTTGTCTCTGTGAAAGCTGTAAATCGGCTCTTTACTAACTGCCAAACCTGTCTTGAGAACAAAGTTTCAAGACAAAACTTTATTGTTGATTGTAGTTTGAATGTTTTCTTTCCTTTCAGATATCTAATGCGGGGATCAGTGGGGGAAATGATGATTTTCCTTCTTAGACATGTCATATTTATTCTGTGATGCTCAGTACCTTGAAGAGGGGCCTGTACTGAGGCAGATTGATTTGAGAACCGTGACCTCGGATTCCTTTACATCTTCAGGAGGAATCATCAAAGTTTGAGGAGCGTTTGTTTACCTTCCTCCGCTGTAAAATTCTAGATGGATGGATCACTTGGTTCCACTCAAGGGCTGTGAGGGAGAATCAAAAACTCTGATTTAATGTTTTTTTGATCACAGACAATTCCTAAGGAGATGATGAAGTGAGTATTCTATCTTTTCATATGAAAACCAAGACAAGACAAGTGTGTGTGTGTGTTTCTGTGTGTCGGCAGAGCGATGTCACTGTTGGGCCCATGAGCAACGCCCTTACCCCAAATTGCTCCAGGGACTGTCTGACCCTGCAGTCTCTAAAATGCATGTCAGTTTGGAGAAAAGCATCTGCTAAAGAAATAAAATATAAAGTAATAAAAATAATATATAGCTGTTCAGCAATATAATGATATAGTAACTGCAAGTGATATGAAGCAATATACTGTATAGATACCAAAGGGTCTTTGCACTGTGATTTATTTACACTGAACAGATAAGTGCAAAATCTTCATAAGAGTTAAACTCTTAAAGACATTACTCCCAACTGCAATAACTGGATCATCAAAAGTTTCCCAGATCCTGGAATTTAATTGCTAAGACTGATCACTAGGGCCACTTTGGGTGACACAGTTGAAACAGGGCCTGTGAATGGCTTCCCATTCAGTAAAACACCACCCAATTGGCACGTCACGCTGATCAACTATTTCACAGAGGGAGCAGCACAACACAACAATGTCAGATTTTAAAACCTTCATTAGATTATTGTTCATGCTTTTACCTAATCTGTCACGCTTTATAAACCCCAAAACAAATATGAAAAGCATTTAGCAGTTTGAAAGAATAATTTAATGACTCATCTAGAAGTACAAGTATATTATGGTACATAGGTGATTAGTAGGAACAGACATATTTCACTGAACATCTATCCTGACACCGCTGGCATGTGTAATTATCTCCTGCATGTGTATTTTTCCACGTCCCATTGTACGTCAGTCTTCTGTCAGTCACAGAAAATGGCATTACTTTTTATGCGTGTCCTGTCAAGATATTAATATAAAAATGGAACCCAGAATAAATTGAAAGTAAGTAATTGAGATCATGATGGACGTTTTCATAATATTTTTTTAACTCCAAAACTAGGAGCGATGAATGTACCACAGGGAAGTAAGAAATCAGTTTTCCCACCATCAAACGCAGCACATGAGGACAGAGGACCTGTGGATGCAGACCTTTGAAGCAGACCTTGCATGGAGGTGTTGATACAGTGTACGACCGGTTATAGGCCCACTCCTGTGGCGTGCTTCTCTGGAGAACATTTAAGAAACCCCCGAAAATGGAAAAAGAACACTGCTTTGTACAGCTCTCTTTCCAACACTCTTTGTTTCCCCTTCATTTCAAATGGCCAGATCACCACGTACGTCACATCTGGGCCAATTAGAGTCAAGTGTTTTGTTGGAGAAGAAAACAGCAACCCAATGTCCCTATCCCTCTCCATCTCTCTCCGCTCCGAATAAAACAGTGACACTGGTTGTTATTTTCCAACTTCCTTTATTCTTATTTTAGCTTTTTATATTGTTGGTAAACTTCACACTGTAACAAGTGCAAAGTGCCGGAGCAGCGAGTGGAAAGGGAGATGGGAGGTGTTAAAGTGAGGCTCGTGGGGCGACGCGGGGGGGACGCGGGGGGCTCGTGGGGC
>JAODKN010000037.1:5972973-5983792 GCA_026774425.1 Petrocephalus zakoni
CCCCCCCCCCCCCCCCCCCCCCCCCCCCCCCCCCCCCCCCCCCCCCCGCCCCCCCCCCCCCCCCCCCCCCCCGGCCCTGGGTGTTGGAGCTCATCCCAGACAGCATAGGAAATTAGGCTGGGGTACACCCTGTACACCAGGACAGGATGAATCTCCATCACAGGACACAGACGTGCACAAATGCGACACAAGCCAGCACGGGTCCACATGCCACTATACGGAAATATTACGTGAATTAAATACGAAATAAATAAATAAATGAATATCCCAATGGGCACGTTTGGTGCCAAACTGTCACTGCTAGTGCTGTCCGGCTGACCTGCCCTTGTAGAGTGTGTTATATTTATAAAACCTCTAGAAACAACACGGAGAAATGGCAAGTGGCGTAGGCCATTAAGACGGCACATGTTTAAGGCACCACGATTTAAGGCGGCGCGGCGTGAATAGTTATTTTTACCCTTGCTGAATTATTCAGAAACCTGGTGCTACCCTTGAGGTAGATTTGCTGAAGTCACCCCTCGAGGTTTCATTCCGACCTTCTGTCAAAACCACATTTTGTAAGACTTTGGCTGTAGGACTGAAGGGGGAGAAGGTACTTACTAAGTGACCTCCTTAAGGGTATGCCCCCCCCCCCACCCCACTCCAAAAAAAGAAAAACTTCTCCTGTAGATCAGATGGTCGGAACACACAATATGCTAAATGCAGTTTTGGGAAATGGCAAGGTTGATTTTAAGCGACAAAGGCCACAGAGACCTTCGAATGGGCTATATGTATTTTTACATTTTGGCTGAACGCACATGTGTACATGTGTAGAGAGACCCAGTTACATTTAGTCAAGTCCAATCAGTCTATCTTGCTCTAAATATAAATTCGGAGCAAATTCGTAAATGTTTCATGGTAATGAACCTTGCGAAAAGTTCATTCTGAAGTTAGGCAGGCTACGGGGGCACCCTCCAATACAGTATATTCTCAGATTCTCCGGGCGGCAAAGAAGTTTTTTTCTCTTAATGTAAATGGTAGCGGGGGGGTCCCGGCTGTGCTTCCTGAGCTGGGCTCCAGACTCACCCTGACCTGGCACTGGATAAGAAAACAGATGGATGAACAAAACGCCATGGTCTTTGGGCTCTGGGTGTAGATGTAATCAATACAGAATTTCAGATGTAGAATTTCACAGTAGAGTTGCTGATGGATCTTTGCTGACTTGGTTGTGTATAATTCATTCAAATTTTATTTCAATTACTGTAGTAATTGAAGCTACAGTTTTTATGTGCTGTGCAAAGTCTGTTTTCCTGTTTTGTCAGTAATCTGGTCCTGGCACCGTAAACACTTTGCGAAACTATGCCATCGTGTCCTCAGCTCAGATTCTCGGAAGTTACAGTTACAACAACCTTTAGCGACTAATCGTACAGCGACACATCAGCGGCGGACTCGAGGCACTAAATTGTCTGAGCTCTCACTGTGAAACTCATTATAAATACAGGGATTAAGTGTGCTCAGCAAGTTAAGAAACCAGTGAATTGTTTGGCAAAATAACAATTAAAAAGCTACTTTGTGCAAGAGCCCATGTATGTTTTTACAACTTGTTTGGAGCAGAAACCGGTTACAAGTTCATATCTGTAGGGTTCCAGCTGTGGAATGCCATATCTGCAAAACAGAAACATAAAACTAATTAGATGCTAGATGGATGGGATCTTTATATATTAAAGAAAATGTCATAAGCAAATGATTCATTGCGGCTGTCGTTCGATCATTTGTGGAGAGAGCAAGTTGCCAGCATTTTAGCTTTCTCCTGCCAAAAAGGACTTGATTGTGCAAAGACTAGACTATCCATGAGACCTCTGCTGCCTTTAGGCAGATGTTGACAAGCTGATTTGAAAGGCCCAGTGTTCCCAGTCCTCAGCACATGGATAGTAGGAGAAAAGAGTAATAGCCTGGGATGAGCTGGTGAAAGGAAGGCACTTAGTTATGACAGTGCTTTTTATTTTTAACGAAACCTTTGCTTCGAGATGTCTCTGAAATTACCTCCATTTAAACACCGTTTAAAACACTGACTTGTACCAAAAGGTATATCCCCGCACACACCTGAGTTTAAATGATCCCCTGATAGAGAGGCTGTATCTTTCAGAGAGAAATAAATGTACAGAAATAGTACTAGTCTGACTTGTACGCAGTGTTGGTCAGCCCATCAGGTGGCACAGGGGGCCACTTATGGTGCCCTCTTGTGAGGGGATGCTGATCTAGCAAGCCGATTTCACGTTGCCTTGGACGGTGAAAATGCATATATACATAAATCCATGAAAGTGCAAAGCGGGAGTCCCTCACTGGCCAGACCAATTTATCAGAGGGGCTCTCCAGCGCGAACAGGAACCAGCTAGGATTGAAATCTGTGGAGGTAATATAAATCACAAAAGCTTATAGTAGGACGTTTTTTCAAACATAGATGAAACACTGAACAAAACGCATACAAATGACGAAACACTGAATTAAAAAGCGCATATAGACGTCTCTGTATGTGGAAAGGTGACTTCTGGAAAGGTAAAATGTAACAGAGGAAACTAGTGTAAAGGGAAAAGGGGAGCAGATAGAAGTTATGCTCTAAGCGGAAATGGCTGAATCAGTGTAAGAGATTCCCAGCAATCTGAGCGATGGTAGCAGATAATCAGATTTATTAATGGTGGGGGCATTTTAATGGACCAGGCACTATGAACAATTATTCTGAATGTCGATTTGTTTCTTTACATTAACTGATTGCGTAACTGATGAAGGTTCCACCTTAAATGGCCACAGGAAGAAAACATTTTCGATGTAGATTTTTTTTTTCCTGTTCAAGCAAAACCGGTTTCCCATTGTGCCATAATGTTTTTACAGCGGTCAAATACCACTGCAGCCTTTAAAAAAACCATCACAGCAGACCATCAGAAGCAGACCATGGTTTAACTGCAGCTACATTTCCACTACAGTCCATCTTTAAACACCCAATTAATTTTATGAGCTAACTATATAACACATATATGAACATATGGGTTTTACATACGGTGTTTATATAAACCGCATGAGATAGCACCAGGTTGTCCATATTCCTTACTTCTGGTTATTATAATTACTCTTATTTGAGTAATTACAACATTTCTTGGTGGTGTTCCGTTTCCACGAGTAATTAAAGTGTACAATCGCAGCCCATGACACATTCCAAATTAGATTTGTACTTTAATTTTTTTTTTTTTAGCTCAAATGTTAATGAGTCGGGAAAAAGCGTCCGTCATGCACACAGAGCCGTCTCTCCCGAGAAGGACAGCCTATTCGATTCTGAGGTCGGCTCAGTGGCTCAGAGCTGCACCATATCGCATCCGGGGGGAACAGCCCCCGGTGGCCAATGCTAATCACTGCAGCGAGAATCGGCAGTAAATAAATTAATAAATGCCGTTAGGTTCAGGTGAAGGAGAATCTGTTCCGCCTTAATCAGAGCGGAATTGCTGGAATGCCATTTTACTTGGTACTTAAAGAAGGGGGAAAAATGGCAGACTGATTTCACGTTAACTTGCATGAGAATTATGAAATTGCTCTACATCTGCGATCTCATAAGCTAATCTTTTTCTTCGACATTGCTGACAGGGTGATCTGCGAAAGAGAGCAGAGACACGGGGAGAGAAAGAGAGGGAGAGGAGAAGGAAAGAGGCTCTGATTGTGAGACAGAGAACAAAAACGAGACTGGAGCCAAATATATTTGATCTTGTGTAATGGCTTTAGTGGCAGGAAGTAGAGAGCACGGCTGCACATGTGTTTTTTAGAGCTCACTCGATAATGGGAAGCAGATTCTCGCCATTACTGCTGGCCAGGTCTCGGCCCCTTGGCCTTTGTCCTCTTGTATCATGTATCCCTGTAGCTGTGGTCACTTCAGGTCTAATGACCTGGTGTCCAGAAGTTCTCTGGAGGATCTTCAAAGATGTCACCCACTGCACAGTGAACCCTTGACTGCGTGACTCTGCAACGTGTGAAATCTTAATTGGCTCAGTTTCTCAGGATTGAAAGCTTGTTTTTTTTTTTTGCAATAAGAAATTCGGTAAGGACATAACTTCATTCCAACTTTATAACTATCATTCTTGTACTTCAGGACCTGAAATAAGTTAGGAATGATGGACTGGACACATTTTCTGGGCTTTCTTAGGAAATAAAAAAAATATTTTGGATGAAATAATAATAATTTTTTAATTTTGGATATGCTTTCATCCAAAGCAACATATATATTTATAATTTATTTGAGAAAACAGGGTCTGCCAGTACTAGGATCTCTACCAACCTGGGAATTCAAACCAGCAACTGATCATAGTCACAGCAGCGAACACTAGAGAGCTTTGGCTCAAAGCTGGGTGGAGGAGCCAGATTAATGCAAAAATTCGCAAGTTGGAAGTGAAGAGAAGAACACAAAAACAATCAGAAATACACCCATCCCTACTGGGAGTCTCTGAGGGGAGGACATGGACCAGAGCTGCATCGGCTTGCGAACAGTTACCCGACCTCGTGATGCTACAGACTCGTCAGGTAATTGCAGCCCCAGGCGATCATTCTAGATTCTCCAGCGACCGAAAGCGGCGTTGGAGCAGCCAGGGGGGAAGGCGGGAGAGATAACCTGCTGGCCCTCAACCGTAACCATTAAGAGCCGAGTGTTCCCACCACACTTCATCCCACCTCGATGGCGGCAAGCCTGTGTGCAGTCCTCCGGCTCCCATTGCTTTGGTTTAGGAAATGTTAATAATCCCTTAAAGCCAGAAGCCTTTAAGTATTCCTGATTAAAAAAAATATATACTGCCAAAGAAAATAATTTCACAGCTTATCTTTACTACAGTATAATTTTAGTAAATACAGATGAATAAAACGCTTTCCAGATTATCAAATCGCGCAGTTCAGTAACACCATAAGCAGGATAATTATCCATAACTAAAATGCTGCTTAGAATGCCATTGACACACAATAAAGTAAGGGGGAAAACCTTTTAAAAGCTCTGCAGTGAAACCCAATCAGGCCGGCTAGAGTGTGCTGTACTGACATAGCTCTCTGCTCTGTCAAACAGAATTTAATTACCGCTCACGCAAAGCTCAAGCCTATATTTCTCCCACCTACTGTAAACGAGGTTGTCGCTTGCATTATCCTGACATCGGTAATTATCCGGATTGAAGTCCTCATTTGTCGGTCGCTTCCCCATATAGTCTGAGCGGGGCTCTGCTTTGCTCTGTGCCGGAATCTGCCTTCTTGACGGATCTGTAATTTATCATGGCCGCAGGGATAATGTGCCCCTTGGGTCAGGATTCTTCTCAGTAGGAGCAGACTGGGTATCACGGCCTTTTCCCCGTCATATCACAATTGGGGCCGGGCCACTGTAGCCCGCAAACTCAATCTAGGACTTCTAAATGTCACGGGGCTCCCCGGCTGTTACGCCTTTGCCGTCTGTGGTATATCGCCGCTCTACTCAATGCCCTTGCTCAGTCCAGAGTTCTCCCATTCAAGGAGAATGCAGAGCTGGGCTCCTCAACAAAATCAGCTACTGTAGGTGCTTATTAGCCAGCTAGGTGGTTCATCCTGTTCACATGACAAACTGGGGGGGTTGCAGAAAATCGCGCCGTCAATCCGAGCAGAGGGGGGACCTTCAGTGGTATCCCAGCTGGCCTGTGATCTGTCAGTATCCCTGCAGGTTGTCAGATTCCAGCAGCGAATGATCTGCTTGTCCTCTAATCTGAAGTAGCTTCCCCGGCTAGCCGTGGCTGATGGAGGCTAAACAACGAAAAGGAGACCCTCATATTCCGTTTTAAATGCTCTGCAGTGACTTGGCGTAATGGTTAGTAAAATATGTGGACTAAAGGTGATTCATTATCTATATAACCGTGTTTTTGAGTTAACTTTTAATATGTTTTTTATGTGTTCTGCATGCCTCATTAGCACTGTATTGCTTTAATATTAATGCACATAATGCCCATGGTGGAAAGTAGCTACCCAACAATTAGAATTACTTAAGGCATGACTCTAGGCTAGAGAATATAGCTGTCAGTATTGTTTTATTGGGGTTGTGGAGACTTTTGCTATGGATCACAGATGCTTGGAAATAGCCAGACGTGCGTGAGAGCAAGTGGGAGTAACATACTGCATCACTTCCTCAGATCCAAGACGACGGTCATACTGGGAAGATGATTCAATGGCGAGGGAAAAAAAAAGCCTCTCATGCTGCTACGTTTTTGGCATTAGGGTTGACCCTGTGTACCTAAAGGGTCCCCAGTGAAAAGTACAGCCTGATGTTCACATCGCGCTCATTTTCATAAAATGCAACAGAAATTCCCCATAGATTACACGCCTCACACCCCTTCTGTACCATTCACCTCCATGTCCCTGTAAAGAAAAGGCCGGCATCCGTCTAACGGCTCTCCACAACAGCTGGGTCTGACATCACCGCTTTCCACGGGACTTTGACTGTGCCTCATTAAGTTGGAGGAGCCTTAGGATGATCTCAGCGCCTAGCTATCGTACACCAAGCCCCACCAGACGTCCTTCGCTGATCACCATGTAGAAACAATCATGTTGCACTCCGCAGTTTATTCGGTTCAAGCTGAATGGATCCAGGAAGGTCCTTCATTCTGGTCTCTTGTAGCTTGATGACCAGCACGTTTTTATTCAGCCCAGCAATAAATCGGGAAAAAACGTTACGCTGAAAAGCATTAAAATTTAAATAGTAACATTAAGGTACTACAGGTTTTTAAAGATGGCCGGGGTGTCACGTCCAGCCCCGACCAGCGTATTCGTGTTTCCCTGAGCGTGGCTCTAAACCAGCTTCGCCTGAGCCTGTTAGACTGACCTCCCATCCTGCCCTCTCATTGGTCACTGATTACTGCCTGGTGCTCCTTCCTCCCGTTACCCCTGTATTTAAGTGCCCCCTAATCCAGTGCTCATCAGCCTGATCGTTGCTTGTCGTGTCCATCCGTCCCGTGCACGTTACTGAATAAACGCCCCCTACGAGGGGTCACGCTACTACACGCTGCATTGTGGGCCACTCCAGCTCATTGCAGACGTGACATTCGGTAAATGCTGTACTTTGCTGCTATGGTCTCCGCAGCACTTTCCGGAGATCTATTTGTGAAAGATTCTAAATGGGGAATATAACACTGACTGTCTTCAACTGACTTCATGCTTCCAGAGAACAGCAGGCTTCACATTTGCAGTTCATTATTATGCTCACCTTTAATTACCTAGCTTCTTTAATTAACTATTCATCTACTGTTCATGCACAGAAAGGAGCAATTAGTCATATGGAAACCATTCCCCTGCCTAGTTAATTTGCAGCAGTATAACTCATTGTAAACAAACAGTCATAATGCCTCATTAGAGTCATGAAGTGCATGGGGACCTTCAGAAGCTCTCACTGCTTAACACGACCTGCAGTGTCACAATCTTGTTTTCAAAATGGCCAACTGCATAATCTGGCCAATGAATGTGCAGGAAAATTTTACTTAAGAAGTTTAGGGTTAAAACAGACGTCAGTGTGATTCAGGCAGAAACTCTGAGAAAAGTAGCGGTAGTTCTTTTTATGTTAAATGCGCGCGATAGCTCCATAATTTGGCAAAGTTTTTACAATATGATAACAGGGGCACAGATTAAATAAGATCTAGTCATTATGTGGAAATCTCCCATCTGCTTCTTTCCATTGACGTGACAACTCTGCCTAAAGGGAAATCTTATATCACATCCACTGCTCAAAATTTGGGAATTATCAAATGTGATAATTGAATAAAAGTCCTTGTGCCCACATTACCCTTCATAATTTATTCAGTGCCGGACGAACTCGGTCTCAAATCGCCCTATACGTCTTGCTTGTAGCTTTTGTGGCATTTTTTTTGCTACAGATGATATAAATAAGAAATATGTTTTTGCTTCCAGTCTTATGTAAGAAATGAAGGAACGTGTAATAGAATTTTCTAGTACCTGTAATGCATAAAGAATCGCTACCCGGAGCATGTGCATAAATAATTGAGTGAAGTTGAAAAAATAATAAAACCGATTGCATTCTGAGCAAAAGTTCAGACTCACAAAATGAAAGTGCAAACCGTGAGGATATTCTGGGGCTTTAAAAACGAATCAGCAAATGCAAGAGTCAGCAAGCGTAAAGTAGCCAGGCGCTGCCACTTACTTTACCGTGAGAGCACTTTCGCCCTCCGTATTTTACATCACGGGGATGAAGAGAGCTGCTACAGTTCTAAGGCGGAGCTGCGTTATGAGCAGTGTCCCTGTGACCACGTGGACCCCGGCTCCAGCAGAGCCACCACTGCACCAGCTGCGTTATGAGCAGTGTCCCTGTGACCACGTGGACCCCGGCTCCAGCAGAGCCACCACTACAACAGCAAAACTTTTAAACCCACCTGATCCGATTTCATACGTATTCATACGTAATAAATAAGCACACATCATCTTTGTAAATGCCAAAAATATGAGGGTGACCCTCAGTAAGGCGATTAGCCTGGCAAATAAACAATTTAGCTAGAAACTCAGCAGAGATTTTCGCTGAGATCACTGGATTGAAATTATAAAGTACCCACTGACATTTTCTTGTTAACATGGAAATCCTCTATCCATAGAAATTACGTAGAATACTTAAAATGAAGTCCATACACAAGATAAAACTTAACGGCAAACAGTAATAACCCATTTTCAATCATCTCTGCAGTTCTACCTGATGTTAAAAATACTGCTTCTGTGCTACACAGCCATGCGCTCCTTACAAACCATGTCCTCTGTTCTGTCACATAGCTAACGTCTTCCAGTTGCACCGAGACTGACACAAAACATCTCTCTCTACAGCTCTCATCTGTTAATTGGCTGCTCACACGTGACATTTCTATATAGTGACTCATCAGTGCACCATTTTTGCTTATCCAAATGGCGCACTCAGCAGCCCATTGTGCCAAATTATTAATCACGCGCATGCATCTCCAGGAGAGAGTTTAAAAGCTGCCGGGGAGCTGGGGTGGATCCGTTTCATCCTCGGTTAAGCATGACCATGTCATTTGTTGCACTGGGTTCTTCTTTTTGGAAAAAAAGAAGTGAAGAGTCAAAAGTGTCAATCCACTGAAAACAGCACATTAACTCCCGCAACTGAACAAAGATATTATTGCCATAGCATTTTGCTGTCTCAAATTATTGAACACTGAATGATTTGAGAAGAACTCTCTTTGTATTGGTAATACACTAGTTGCATCGCTCATCTCCTCAGTGTATTTGAAAGAAGGTATATAGCTATTAAAGTAATGGATTTAATTACATTCGTGGCCCTACATCATTTGTCTTTCGCATGACAGTATGATAGTTTTTAAAGTAGCTAAATCATTCTTTTTATACAGATTAGCTGCTTTACACAAAGGGAACAGAAACTGTGAAGCATGAGGTGATTCATTAGCTTTGTATTAACGTTTAAGGGCTCTTTGAAAGTGCACCTTCTCCAAAATCATTTTATGTCTAGTAACTATAGGAATGGGGATATTGTCTTGTATTGAGTCTAAATGAGCCGAGCACAAGTGCATTACACACAGGGGCCTTTATTTTTAAACGTGCCACCTGTTGTCAATTTCACAAATATGATGAATTATTCATTTTCTACAGAGTCCATGAGAGGAAGATAAATTTTCTTTTCCAGCCCAATTCTACCTTCGTAATTTATTTACAGGGTCTCAAGAAAGTTTAGATACAGTTTTAATATGGAATGCTTTACAAGTCAAAGGAAAAAAAATTAAAGCAAGTTTCCTAAATATCTTTTGGAGAAGGGAAAAGCAGTGGAGACCAGGAAGCAGAATCTGACAGCTGTATTAAAACAAAATATAACAAAAGCTGTACTGAGTACTGTGCACACAGTGCAAGAGGCTCATAATCTTGTGTTTCCTGCTAGGAGCCGCTGGTCTGAAAACACACTGTCTTAGTAGGTTACTCTGTTTCTTATCACTCCAGGACCACAGTGGGACGATGGATTCCATGCCATCCTGGCAGGTGAGTAAGAACAGTGTTCCTCCCATTGACACCACAAGCAGAGGGCCTTCATGACAGCTTAGCACTCCCAGACTGTAGCTGAATGTTAGTGGCCTTGTGTAGCTCCTTTGTAAAAACATAATAAAGTCCAAGGTTGGAGCAGATGTGGCCCTGAGTGTATCTGATGGCTTTTAGCTCAGCCTGAGCTGTGTCAGCTCCCACTGGATCTTCTTGAAGCGGAGATCTATGTGGGACAAAGACCACATGAACGCAGAACCTCACCCCTCTCTGTTAAAGCTCTTACTGAAGAACTCTTTCCTGGAGCAAATATACATTCATCTGTCAGACAAAAACTAATTTTTAACTTTGGGGGAGGAGGAACCAGTACATCATAATTTTTCACTGCAATATTGTGTCTGGCCTGGTCTTTGAAGTATTTCCATATTTATGTACTTCCAAATTTATGTTGAACATGTAATTTCTCTCAAACTGAATCCAGAAAGAGGTAAAACAAAATATACAAACTGGTTATAAAAAATATTAATCACTTATACCATTGTGATTGCATTGTTTTCATGACAATGCCTTCCAGAACAACTTGCAGTTTCATACTTTACCGTGAAATATCATTGTAAATTACATTCACCAAAGCAAGCATTTTAGCTGACACTTCATTGGTTACATTGCTTAGTCAATCAGGCCAATCACTACAGTCTGTTCTATGAATCAGTGGTCCTTACTGACCAGGGCCGGTTTCCCAAAACCTTCTTATCGCTAAGTAGTTCTTAAGTTGTACCTTAACCTCTCTCTTAACATTATGGAACGA
>JAODKN010000037.1:6000887-6015089 GCA_026774425.1 Petrocephalus zakoni
CACGCGGCCCGCTTCAGCACACAAAGGTGCTGACAGAGCAAACAGCTTTTCTTTCACTTTTAATTGTGGAAGCACTTCAAGTCCTCAGGTCCGCGCCAAGCAAGATTCGCCGTGAAGTGAATCGGAGATCAGTGACGTCATTTCCCAGAAGGCCTCGGATATGAGACATACCTTTGAAGACGGCGGTTCTCCATGACCTCGCTGACCAGGAAAAACACCAAGATCATCACTGAGAAAATTTGACATTAGAACCTGTGTAAATTAAGAAAAACTCAATAAAACCAAACAAGATTTTTTCCTGGTCTCCTAAAAGTCACTGATATCTTGGATGACTAGACGAGCACAACTTTGGTTCCCAAACCCCTCCTCAGGGGCACCTTAGCCACTCCATGTCTTTGCTATATTTGACTACCAGCTCAATTAATTAATTAACTCAATTAGATAAATGACTCAATAACATATCAATTAGCCAAACAAGGTCTGCTAGTGGTCCAGTCAAAAAATACATGGGTGTATTTGATGGTTGTCGTGAATATTGGGGGGAGGGTTTGAAATGGCTAAGCTGACACACTGTGACAGACGTAATTCTGTATCACAGCTTTAAACCAACATGAAGACCATCTAGACGTCATTCTCATTCTCTGCATATTTTGGGGGCATTGGGTGGCTAACTTAGGTCTGCCTGCGATCGACTACAAGGCGACTACTTAATATACACCCGACCTCGACACTTTTTACAAGATACTTTACATCTTCGCTTCACATGAGGGTGATCGTAACGTTTTGGGAAAGAAAGAAAAAAAAAGCAAAATCATTTCCGAGCCAGAAGAAAGCGTGAGATGCTATTAAAGTTAGCCTTCCTGTGTGTTTGTTGTGACAAACTTTGAAACAGATAATTCAGTGCCCCGCATGTAATTACTCAGTTGGCTGCCAGGCCATTTTCGTTTTAATTAAAACTGGGAGCCTAATATCGCTTGTCATTGCACCTGACAACGTGGCGCTATTGTTCTGCTTTGTACTCATTAGAGCAGACGCTCATTTCATTATATCGCCCGTGAAATTTCCTTCCATTTTACAACTACCAGCACAATTCTGCCAAACCTACATCAAACGGTATATCTAGTGGAGTCTTGGTGATGACATCACACATGGCAATCTCCTGATCATGGGATGGAAACTGATGGAAACCCACAGGGACAGTGTGTTAGGATGCTGAAGCTATAATCGCTTGGAATCCCATGCCCAGCAAAGTGAGTCCTTCAATGTACATAAATAAAAGTATAGTCACCAGGCTTGTCTGCTGGAGATCTCCACCCACACAGTATAAACAACAGCCATTCAAGTCCTGCAAACGTTCTTCTTATCCCAAGAGACGATCATAACCTGATTATCACGCCAGTCCGGATGTCCCATCCTCCACGCTGAGGACCAGCACAAGCAGGCGTGTCAGCGCGGATGAAGGGTTCAGTCGTGTGGAACAGACACGGCCCCAAGCTTACTCCGAGGTGGGGAGAATGGCCCTCATCAAGGAGGAGACAGAAGCTGAGATGGAGAACAAGTGCTTTTCTTTAGGGTCAGAGTCAGTCCGGGATCTCACCGGGTGCCTCTCGCATGGCTGGCTTATTATTCCATGCAGGACTAAGCTGATGATTTACAGGGTATTCATGCTGGCTAAAGCTCTTCAGCTTTGAAGCCCAAACTGTCTCGCATTCTCGAGGGTCAGACAGCCTGGGTCCTCCTCCACTCACAGCTGTACGGCAACATCTGCACTCAGTTGGGGAGCAGCCATGGGAGTGTGGCCACATTCTAACAAAATGTCACCTGATGAAGCCTGTGGCCAATAGAGACAAAGGGAATCGGTCAGCTGACAGTGTTTAATGTGCTCCAATGACTAAAGAGATTAGTGATGGGACTACATTACATTTGGAGAAAGTGGGAGTATTTATGTTAGAAAAAAATGGGAGGGGGGGGTGTCACCGTCTGTCTCAGTAAGCAGAGTCAGGTGACTGTAATTGATTGTATTGATTGGTCCACCTAGTCAGCATTTGCTCTTTATTATAACTGTTTTGTCTTGGATTTGCCAGCCAGACCCAAAGCGGAGCTACTTTTGGGTCTGACCCAAACCACCGTCTCTCAGGATCAGACCAGATTGGCCCATGAGGCAAAGACAGGATCTTACTGGCCCACACAAGCATTAAAATGGACAAAAAAAACCTCAAAGTTCAGATTAAACTTTAAGTTCTAATATATGAAGATCACTTCTGCCTACATATCTTTCTTTGAATGAATATGTTAAATCTGCAGTGCAGCTGAGATTTGGCCCTTGGCAGGAAATAAATGCCCAGGCCTGCTCTGGGTGCTTAAGGGTGCACTTCCCATGTTTTATTTTCTAGTCCCACTGACACAGCACCTGAGCCTTTGTTTAATAGGAAAGAAGCCCCGGAGAAACAGGAAGCCCCCAAATGAAATAGCGTCTCTCTGGGGGAACTGAGTCATATGAAATAATGCGATAGAGTTTCCCAGGTTCTCTCACAACCTTTGTATCAACTACCAAAACCAGCTTTTGATGTTGTTAACTGCAAAAATTCTTGTGGCATATTGACCCTGTAGGTCATGCCAAAGCTGCCCATCTCCAAGGCTGAGGGTTTGAATCCCATCCCTGCTCTCCCTGTGGTCTGTGGGTTTTTATACACCATGGGTGACCTGGCATCTCTAGATGCCAGTAGAAGTTGCCTGTAGATTATCAGCGAGAGTGCTTGCCCTGTGAGAGACTGGCATCACCCATCGTGGGTATCTCCTGCCTCACAGAAGATGAAAGGGAAAATTTTATGTGGTAAATATTATTAGGGGATGAGAAGGGAAGCATTAGGGGATAGAAACAGTCCCCAGAATAGCAGCCTCTGTATGTAACGTAGCGAGATCAGTCCAACAGCACCTCCCTCGAATAATGATCTCATTAGCACATGCTGGAGGGTGGCTCTGACTGCAGAGAGGGCACCCCGTGTTCTAGATGGGGGGGAAACCAGGGGGTGGGGGCACTGACTTTACCAACTCAGCCATACAGTAGTTGCTGATTTAATGCCACAGGGTTGCTAGGCAACGGTGAGAGGGCTGGTTCGTGGATTTGCTCTCTAGGGAGGCTTATCTCTGTGGCCACATAGTGGCGTGATTTATATACATCAACTTCCTGTGAGTCACTTCCTGTCTCTCTACCGGGGAGTCGGGGGCCTGCTGACCAACACCGGGTACCTGCCAAATACGATTCCTCAAAGGACACTCAGTGAACCCACTTCCTCCAAGAACAGCGAAAGATTGAATATTACTCCTGGACTGAGTAGTGTGCGGGTGTACTATGCTGGTCCCCTGTCAAACAAACTCAGGCAAGTCCTCGCACAGTAGACAATGGGGCTTGAAGAGGCTCCGATATGGCAATATATGAAGGTGTTGACTTGTTGCAGTTCCTAGGGATAAAAGTCTAATTAACGATAGACGGAAGAAATCAGAAGTGATGTCTAGTAGACCCAAGCTTAATGTTGGACACACTTAGCTTCTCGAGCACGACTCCCTGCGAACAGGAGTTTATTTCACGGCTGCGAAGGAAGCCCCCGCCCTCCCCCAGTATTAATTGGCACCGTTCCTCTTTTGAGTCAGATCCCGAAAACCGGCGAATCGCAGGCCATTATGTGGAGCGTTCGCACCCCGAGAAGTGTGACTAAATTGAAAAGCGTCAGCACAAGGAAGCCAATTCACTCAGCTAGGAATGACTTTTGGTAATAAGGAACTCCATTATGATCTCGGAAGTGGGTGGGAGGGGTCACACGTTTCACGAGTCAATCAGGTCACACCTTGGCTTTCATGGCGGACGGGGTGGGGTGGGGGGGGGGGTGGATTGGGCCTTTTGGGAGTCTCTGTGCCTGCGATCGGAAGGGCGCTGGTTTGTACCCCGTGCTCCACTGGGCCCTTTGGCAAGGTTGTTACCCACCATGCCCCCCTCCAGGAAAGCTCCAGGGGCGCTGGGTGGATGGCTGACTAACCCTGCACTCAGAGTCCAAGACTCACCCCCCACCCCCACCACCCCATGCGTCTGAAAGAATAAGAGCAAGAGGGGATATATGGGGAAAAACACATTCCGATGCACCTGTTCTCATATAAATGGTAAATAAAGCTTCCTTTCATTTCAAGGAGAAACACACCTCAAGCTAGATGCCGATTCCTTCCCTTTTCAGGGATGCTGTAATTCTCGTGCTGAAATTGAGAACTGAGCTGTGCAATTTGTTGTCGGCCTTTGTTCTGCTTGCTATGTGGGACAGGACATTTCCTGGCCCCCACCGGACTGTCCCGCGCCCCTCCCTGCTTTCGCATCGGTCCGCCTGCTTCCCAGTGTCAGTTTTATCTCCGAAGCCTATGTGCCGCATCCTAAGCAGAGAGCACACCCAAAATAACATGTCTTATCTGCCAGCAAACTGGCAGCATCTCCAAACTCGACAAGACTCCATCCGTCATTTGTTAGCCGAAGCAACAGGCGTTCATATGTCAATAAAACGTGAACAAAACACTGGAAAATCCGGCATGACACATGGTCCCGACATGGTCCCGATGTCTAACTCCTGCCGTGGCGTGCTAGCGATGTTTCGGGAGCCGTCAGCCAGTGGGGGCCGCCAGTCTGGCCGTGTGCAGATTCGTTTGAGAGATCCGACTTTGAGGTAATTATCAGCTAAACAAATAGGCTTTTAAATGGCTGCTTCTCATTTGTTTAAGACAAAGTAATGCCATTAAAATCTAATCAGACGGGGCTCGAGTGCGAGGAAGGGAATATATGAATATTTAAGCCTGCTTTTCCTCCATATCCTAATGAAATGGTAATTTATGAAGGTTGGGGCTTTAATTATAGCCAGGGAGCAAATGAACAGGATTTCTCAAAAATCCCCAAAGTCAGTGCCCACTTCTGTTTTTTTTTTTTTTTACTTATGTAAAGTAACATATAATTTCTTTTCAGGCTTATAAACACAACAAACATAAACGGAAGCAGGTTGGAGGAAATAACAGACTTGTATGTAAGATTCTAAGCCACCGCTGATGGTTGGTCATGTGACTTTCCCGCCGGGTCCAAAGCCTCCCCAGCTTTGAGGCACCTATCCACGTTGGGCATCTGTCTGCAGTACGACGTTTAGCGGTGTAGACGAGATATTCTGCTGGAAAAGAACAACTGGAGTACTGTGACTGAGTCGCACTTCTGGTCCACCTCCCTCTACCGCTGACTGCAAGAAGCCTGGTTAGGATGGCATCATTGTCAAACTAGTCATTAAGTATCTCCACTCTGCCGGAAAGTTCTTGGGCTGCCGGGGAGGCTCTCTGCCGATATGTTTTGCCAGTTCACAGCTCCTAGTTTGCTGTCGCATCTTGTTAGAGACTCACTCCGAGACCTATGCTCCTACTTCTGTTCCAGGATCCCACCCCACTCCCCTCTACAGATGTTATCTTCTTCCCTGCCAGGAGGTTTGAGGCCTGTCCCACCCCACCTCCCTCCCTGGCTTCTCTGCAGCTGTGCGTAGCGGGTCAGCTCGCTGGGCCAGCAGGGGACAGGCCGCTTTTACTACCAGTCGACAGCCAAATAACCCCCTTACCGTTCCTCCCCGGTGACGATCTTCCTGCCTATTCAAAATAGCAACGGCGTGTCACTTCAGAGCCGGGCAGGGTGCTCTTCTGGCATCCATCAGCCGGAGATGCCAAGGTGACCGGTGCCATCGGGATCTGGTGTCCCAGCTGTAGCGCGCCAGCAATGAGGGACGCCTGAGGCAACGGCAGATGGGAGAACGCAGCCTGGCCGCGAGAAGGGCCAAGGAATCCCGCCGAAATGGCCCTGGATGCCACGGATCTGGAGGCCGCTCGCGAAAGCCCGCTTGGTGGTAGCTGGCAGTGGCAACTTCCATAGCTGGGAGGGGCGGTGGGGTTACAGCCCAGAGGACTGATCTGTGGTACGCGCTGAACACAGAGCGAATCCTCTGCTTTGGGAGGCCCAGACGCATCTAAGCGCGGCAAAGCGCTGCATCATGGAAGTCCCTGCCGTAATATAAAAGGCAATTCCCAGCTTTCAGTGAGAGATATAAGTGCTTTGCTATGTAACTGTGAACACGTCGCTTTCGCCATTTATGGCCAGAGCTCCTCTGCAAATTGACACAAGAGATAGAATTCCAAGACACCAACCGTCGCACCCCATTTGCAGGTCTGGAGAATCAGGTGTTCTCTCTCCACATGTCATTAAAGTGGTGGCTGTGGAGTTGATGCCCTGGGTCATAGGGGAACTTTGGGAATTGTGTGGAGGCATGAGACGGGCCGAGGAGGTCAGAGTTCATGCAGAGTCGAGCCCTGGGCCATGTGAGGGGCCTGGCGCTCCCCAACGGGGATGGGATTCATGCCAAATCAGTACACTCCCAGCGCACCCCGCTGTCAGCATCTCTCTGCGATCCAGTTGGCCCTTGGACCCTACAACGTGGGGCGTGAGAGGGAAAGCCATGTCCATTACGGTGGAGAGGAGGACCTGCACACTGACTTGTGCAGGCAGCCAGCACTTGTGGAGGACAATGCTTTAATTAAGCTAGCCTTAACAATGATCAGTAAAAATTCTGAAAAAAAATACAATATACAATATCACACTGCAAAACAAAAATGCTGATATGACTCAGGGTTTATGCAAACATCCATATGTCCAAAGGCATTGTGCTTACACATATGCACACAAAGGCGACATTTGTCCAAAGTGGTGTGCCGTAACATCACGGAGGAGCCAACACTTATCCCGCATGCTGGTGGTTTGCAGTCAAACAGGAGAAGCAGAAATACGAAATGTCGGCTCAGCCCAGAAGATGGCAGGACTCCTCATGGCACATGAAAGAGTTACGAATTTACAAATTAACGAAAACACGTAGCATCAACTGGCACTGCTTCATCGTGCAACAGGCTGAGAAAATGCCCACTTAAGTGTCGCGGCTCTTCTGTAATATAACTGAAGAACCTTTTTACCAGGACCCAGCTATACTGCCATAAAAATGCAATAAGCCATCAAGCTGCTGAGCACATAACCATTGCTGACCGTACGGGTTTGAGGAACGGGGCCAGCACCCGCTATACAATTACAGATCGGTCACCAACTGTGTTTCTTGGGCTCAATATGGGTCTATTATGGGGCATCATTGTAGCGTGATTGCTTTACTTTCGGAGGTCGCCTTTGGCTAGTCTCCAGCCAGCCAGCCCAAGAAGAACAGAGACCCCCGAGATCAGGGCCAAGCGCCCCTTCCTCCCCGCACGTCCAGCAAGGCGGCAGAGATGTGATGGCTTGCTGAAAGAGGATTTAGAAGGCAGTGTTTCACCAGGAGCGGAGGTTCTAAAGGCAGAGAGTGTCAGGAATATGCGCGGAGAGAGTGTTTATTTGCACTATGTCACTAAGAATCGTCCCTGACATTCTCTGGTTCCGGCTGAAGATGCTGCTGCTTTGACCTACACATCTGATTCGCAGAGACAATGAAATCCATCCGATAATGATAACTTTGCGGCAATTAACGACGGCGGGAGAATGCGGCTTTCCGTAACCCTCCTGGTGCAAGAAGCAGTTAAAGAAAGAAAGAAAAAAAAACAGGATCTGACAATGGAGTCAATCAGCGTGACAGCGATCCCCTGACAAGCAATCCTCCTCTTCGCAAATGAGCACTGCCGCTCGGACGGCGCGCTCCTGCATGGCGACGACGGCTCCCTGATCTGCCTGTCGCTCCCAAAGCTGTCCCAATCAATCCAGCCCCGTTGCCGGCTCCCCGTGTCACTTCCTGTTGACCAGGCTACCTGCCTGCAGCTTGAATAGCCTGTATCGACGGGAGGCATCTCCACCAGCGAGACCGAATCTACATAACCAGAGACGAGCAACAGGGGACAGATGCAGAGACGGATGTAAAAAGGAGCCATTAAGCCTAGTCAAAGCATTAAGGTACTACAGCAGCCAGACTGCAAAAAATAATTCTAATACACAAATAAGAATCTGCCTGTGTTTTTACAAGGAAACAGAACACGTATATTCAGTTCTCATATACATATGCACACACACACTTGTATATATATAATGGAAGCTTTTGCAATGACCCATTCAAAATCCATGACACCATAACTTCAAGGTTATTTTACTCACAGGGGATTTCAAAAACTTAAATTGTTGAAGTACAGAAGGTTAACATAAAGGGTTCTTTCTACGAGATGGAAAACATGGACCTCGTTTAATAAAAAAAAAGTAGAATTTTGGTTTGTATAATAATGCAATACTTCCCTCTTGTGGATGAAAAGGCTTACACGGATAGAGTATTGGAAAAAAACACATCGTTATCATTGTTTAGCGAAATGAGAAGTGTGTTATTGGCGCCATCATGTGGTGAAAGGAAGGTAACGTTGTCCAATAAATAAATAAAATAACCCAAAACAAACACAAACAAAGTACCCGCACAACGTCTAAATTCAATGTCCGGATGTTCTAAACTGTTAAACTTTTAAAGAGGACGCACCATAAGATTTTATAGTTTAATACACCTAAATGAAATATTTGCCTTTCGCACGAGCTAAAAGTGATTATAAGCCCAATTGTCCATTGCACAAAATAATACTCTAGCTAAAAATTATTTTAAAAGCCAGTATACCGGCACCGTTTCCACTGTGCGAATAGCACACATTGCAGTTAATGAGTAACAATTAAATCGACATTATTTTTCATTAAAGTGGATAATTTGGCTCACCCTTTCCCAGAGGAAAGCCTCCTTCAGGTTGCTACGCGATCATCCCCGAAGCCTGCGCTTTCGCTCAAGCTCATGATTAATTAGCCTTCACAGATAATATAAAATAAAGTCCCCAACATTCAAACCACGGTTGCTATGAATTAGAATCAAAAATATATATTTTTATATGAAGACATAAATGAACGTAGTCCAACTGCGTAAATAAAATATATTTATTCAGCCCTTCGGCCATATTAATAAATTGGACATTACTGCTCTAAGTTTTAATGGATAAAACCAGAGATACTTTGAATCATTTAATCCTTTATGCCGCTGTAAAATTATTCCTAACAATAGTGAGAGCAATTAAAATTGGAAAATTAAAGTGGTTCTTCTGACAACGCATGATTTTAACTGAGGCCTTTTAAAATATATAATCAAGCTTAAATTCTACTATTTATTAACTGCGCGAATTACTGCCGAACTTTGTGAATAGGCTGCCATTCCATTTGTGGATGTCACGCAAAAAAATACTCGCCATCCATTCACCACCATTTACGATCATCCATTTAATCATTTAATCTTCAATCGACTAAATCTCAAAATTTCTCTTACAGTTTTGCGACTACCCACAAAATCCACCCCAAGAGAACATCGTAATGGGAAGGTTTTGTTTAAAAATTGACTGTTTCCATTGTTTTTTTCTTTTTCTTTTTCAGTTCACATCTTTTAAATTTGCAAACTCCAGGTCAATAGATAGGGCAGCTATCGCTATTCTTTTCCAGCCAGATTGTTTATTGGTTCAACATCCACGGCCACTTCAACTTTAGCTGCTGGAGGTGGCTCTGATTTCCCTCCAGAATACTTCGATGGTACAGCGTGGATCGTCACGCTGGATGGTCGGTATGATCCTCTGTTCAATGGCAGCTTTTCCCAAATATGATGTTTGCATTCTAGCCAAACAACTGATCTGTCCAGAACACGCTGTTCCAGGAGCTCTTTCACAAAATTGGGTCATGCGGGAACTTTCTTGCTTTCTGCTTCCCTGGTTCATTTATTCTGACAATAGATGTTGACTCTTCCAATCAGGAGAAGCTTGCAGATCAATGACTCACTCCCAAATAAGGAAATGCTTTAGAGTTTTTTTTCCTCCCCACATCTGGGGAATGGTGGACTTCATATTGTTAGGAAATATATTCTTAATCCTTCAAACTGACAGTTGCCAAGTCTTAAAATTATCAAAGGTTTTACTTAGGATCTGGGTCCAATGTGAATGAGCTTAATTTCAAGCATAGATAGTAATTCTATATTCTGCCAACCACAATCATTCTCATGCCACCTTCAAATAGCCATCCTGAGAGTACAGAACAGAATTCATACTTTTTAATGCATAATTACAAAGAATTTGCTGTATAATCTCATGTTGTACACGTTCTAGACTTTGTGATGACCAGGCTACCATAAATGGTAAAATCTTAAGGCAGTGTACTTTGTTCTTTCTGGTATAGGTTAATATGCCTGAGCAATAATATAACCCCCAGTTACACTCAAGAAAGGCACTACACTGGAGCCAAGAATCCTGACAGGCCGCTGGCAGAGAGGTCCAGATCTCCTTGACTTTTTCTCAAGTTATATAGATAGATATAGATATAGATATATATAGATATAGATATATATAGAGATATAGATATATATATACAGATAGATATATAGATAGATATATCGATAGATAGGTTATATATAAGGTACACAGCAAATTAATTTTACCAGGATAAACTAGGTTTAATTGGAAAACCATTTCCAACAAGTTTAATCTCGGTTTAGCGCTATTGACATGTCAATGAAATTTAAATGAAGATCCACCTTGTAAAAAGAGATCAGGCGCTTCACTAGATCAGTGTTTCCTGGGTCAGTGTTGGGTCCCTCCCAATTCCCCAGGAGTGCCCGAGAACTGGTTTGAGAAACACTTCACTAGGTAAATAAAGACTAACAAACTGGTTAAACTGATGAACCACTCTAGACTGAGCAGAAACTTCAGATTTCTTGATATTTTGTGTTGGTCTCAAACTAGAGATGAAAAGGCTTCCAGAAAACACAACACAAGGTGAAATCTAACAGTAGACTGTCCCGGGCGATTTCAGGAAAGCAGGCCAATGGCAGGGAAGCCCCACAATTGAAATCATCACAGTTCCCAGTTGGGCCAAGATCACTTGAAGAACCGTATTACTTGGCCTTAGCACACAGACAATGAATGATTCAGTGAGAATATGCAAGGACTGGATAGTCGGCGATAACTTAGGCGACGCGCTAAAGCAAACTACAAGAGTAGCTGAAGGCCAGCTTCTGAGGCCACAGGACCAAGAACCAGCCACTCTGGGAGGGAGCATTCAATACCGAGACGTTTCAACGAGGGGAGAAAAGGTGCTTGTGTTGTGGGAGCAGATGAGAAAATCCCAGCATGCACCTGCAGCCTGCAAGGCAGACGAATGCAAAGCACTGGCAGTTTATGTGCTCCGTGCTGTTAAACCAGCAAGCGACAGGGAAAAGATGTCAACTTTCACACCGTAGGAACCAGCTGCCGCACACTGACGCACATCCAAAACTTGACACCCCTTCTTACTCCATATTACAATTAAATCACTCCTATATGTGAATTTCATCCTCAATAAGATCCATGATCACATGACGCCTGGTGCGGCATGGTAAATCTGATTAGCTCAGTCCATAAAAACTGTGTTTGTAAAAATACCACACGTGGGGATGAACACCACTGTGCAGTAGGGACCATCAGAATGCATCAAGGCTGAGGCTGTGAAGACCTACGAATCCTTAGACAGATGTTTCAGGAACAACGGTGGAAGACCTACTGGGAAAGACGGATTTTAAACCAAAATCAGCACAGTTCAACTACGAAGTGCATAAAGACAGGGAGAACCTTGTAGCTTCAGAGTACCTTGTAGTATCAGAATATTGTTTCGAGGGGCCCAGACCTGTGTAGTATGAACCAAAGGTAAATGCCTTCAGGGAAAAACCACAAATATTTGGTGTTAGAAATTGATTAGATCACCCAACACAAAAATTACAATTAGTAGAACTACCTACTCTAGCCATCCCTATGTTGTTCATCATTCCCAACAAAATAAAAACGATCTTCTGAAAGGTCTATTGTCATATTACCAAAGAATTGCAGAGTGTGTTGAATAAATACACAAATAGCAAGCACATTGATTTTTTTTTTCTTTAATACATACATTAGTTTATGACAAAGAAACCATCCCCTCTACATACATTTATCAGAGAGCTACACCACAGTGGGAAACAGAGCAACTGATAGGCTTTCAAGATCACGAATATGAGAGAGATGTCATTGGCATGGCAACATCACCCTCTCCCCTGGGCCAGCTGCAGACCGCAGTGGTTTCACTTTCACTTCAGCCAGATGTTCTTATCTCCGATGTCTGCGTTGTACCCTGGGGCGTACTTCTTTCCCGGGAGCTGGGGAGAGCGAGGGCGGGGGCAGTGAGACAAGTCATTGAGGAAAATATGGGTCACTCATAAGCGTCAGGATGCCTACAGACCAGATCGCGACTGAACAGGGCTGGGCCTAGCTTGGGTTCATGGTTCACACTCCTCCCCAAGTGTCTGACAACGTGGCAGACGTTCAACTATAGTCTGATCCTAGCGGTATTTATACGTGGCAGGACCATCTGTCGGAGGGATTTCCTTAAAGTGGCACACGCCAGCCCTGCCAGAAGACGGAAGAAAGGCCGGACTGATTCGGGGACTGTGGCGATCCATTATCCGATTCGTAGGTGAGGCTGGGACACCGCGCCATTTGTTTAAAAGCTCGGAATGCGTTTAAATCTCACCCAACTTATTAGCATATGTTAAAAGGCAGAAGGCAGGGGATTGGCTGCGGAATAGCTGGGGCAGGGCAAACTCAAGCCAAGAACATGTTCATTCACGTCAGCAGCGACTTGTTTACAATCACGCCCAGGACCAAGTTTACCGTTCTTGGCAGCTCAAACGAAACCCAAACCCTGACACCTGACCCGA
The DNA here is from genome assembly GCA_026774425.1 of Petrocephalus zakoni. Lineage (NCBI taxonomy): Eukaryota > Metazoa > Chordata > Actinopteri > Osteoglossiformes > Mormyridae > Petrocephalus > Petrocephalus zakoni. The sequence continues at coordinate 6,013,691 of JAODKN010000037.1, forward strand.
AACTCTGCTTCTGCGCTCTCCACAACCAATGCCCGTCCCATTTAGGAATATCCGCTTGCGTTCATGCAGAAACAACTTCCTTCCTCCCCTCCTCTGCTCCATTTTCATTGAATGCACCCCCCCGGGTCACAGGGTTCTGTTCACATTTACATCTCACTGCTACTAAATAAAACATTTTGCATTGTCATAACAGGGTAAAAAAGAAAAAAAAAAAAAAAGAAAAATTCCAACTGAAAAGGAGGGAAAGGGGGACCTGGGGGAGGCCGGGCAGTGGGGGTCTCACGCGAGGACAGGCACAGAAGAGGAAAACAGGCGCGGATGTTGTCATTTAGCTCTGGCAAAACGTACGCCGATGACAGCAAAATCTGCTTCAGGTTTGCGCCGCCCGCGATTCCCAGCCGAAGGTTCCTGACGGGAAAGCAGATTCCCCGAATAGCTGGCCGGCCCATGTTCCCATCCTCACTTACTATAAATATGGGCGTTCTGGACAGGCTCTGCACCCTTGTGGCGGCAGAAAGGCCCCGCTGGCAGCCCGTCGGGGGGTTTGTTGCCGCGGTTCAGGCGTCTCTGCGGCTGATGGGCCAAAATTCAGGGCCCGGAGTCGCTGGCGAGCAGCGGCCCAAACGGACGGTCCAAGAGTTTTCCCGTAAGTGTGGGGACCACCCACCCCGGCGATCGCCCCCTCCCGCCACCGGCTGGGACTGATTCAGACCGGGTAGCGTGCAAAGCGACAGGGTCTTGCAGGGGTAATGTACACCCCGGCCCCACCAGCACTAGGACCCTGGGGAATCCTTCCTCAGGAGTCACGCACTTTTAGATCATTAAAGGATCATTAACGTCTGAAGTGTGTTAGCCGATATAAAAGCCCCAATGGACATTTAATCCAATACTGGCGGAAACCCGTCTTCTAAAGTGCTTCGCTAAGTTTTTACTTTGTCAAATATTCATTAATTACCATTAGTCACGCTGTGTGTGATTTATTTACTGCCTTGGTGTCTTCCTCTGCTCGCAGGTAGCCTGTGCCTGGGTATTGTGGGTGTGTGTGAGAATCTGTAATTACTGCAGTGTGGGGAACCCAACTTTTTACCTTGTGGGTGACATTTGTGGGTCCCCCCGAGGATAACTTCAATTTTATAAAAATCTGTGCTGCAATTAAAAAACTGAAAATGCAAGAAGTCTTGTATTTTATTTGGTTACTTGCGGTTAATGTTAGGGCTGGTTAGGGGTTAAGGGTGTCATAGTTGGAATCAGAGTTATGTCCATGGGAAAGAATGGAGAGTCCCCATAAAGATAGGAATACATGGACTCTGTGTGTGTGCGCATGTGTATGTGTGGCTTATGTTTATATTACTTTGTGGGGACCAAATGGCCCCCACAATGTGATAAAAACCTGGTATTT
>JAODKN010000037.1:6027677-6046045 GCA_026774425.1 Petrocephalus zakoni
AACCACTAACCAGCCCTAACCTTAACCCTAATCCCATCAATGACAATCCTAACCACTAACCAGCCCTAACCTTAACCCTAATCCCATCAATGACAATCCTAACCACTAACCAGCCCTAACCTTAACCATAAGTAACCAAACAAAATGCATGACTTTTGGCATTTTCATTTTTTTTGTTGCAGTCACTGATCTTTATAAAATTGAGTTTCCCCTTGTAGGGGACTCAAAAAATGTCCCTACAGTCCCAACAATGTAATACACATTCAGAGACCACAGCAACATTTTTTGTTTCACTCATTTCTCAATTTATGGTTCTGCATCTGTGTGAAATATAATTATTTTGCAAACTGCAGCCTGGTCCTTCTCCGTTTCCCTGTAATTCTGAAGGTCCCTTGATGTCATCCTTCGATTCATGAGGCACTGTTGGATATGTTGACGGTCATCTCTGGCATTAGACAGTCGCTTCCCCCCCTCTAGCTGGCAGGTATCTGGTCATTGCCCTCAATTTAAGAATTTGTGCCTATTTATAGTACTTTTTACTAGCTAAACAACTTACATAGTTGTCAGTACTGTAAAAAAACAATAGAACGGAAAAAATTACTTGAATTAAGCCCCAGGAAGTCATAAAATGTTGAAATAATACAATATACTGTACTATAATCTTTAACCTTATTTAAAAGTGCACTGACTAGGGCTGAACGATTTATCGATTTCACATTTGAAACAATGCGATTAGTAAATCGCAAAGGCTGCGATTTAGGATATGCATTATACAGCACGCCTGACCCAGGGTTTAAAACTAGTTCTGCAATTTCATGCCGTCCTCCTTGTGTGACAGTCAGCCTCACCAATCAGAAGTGTCGTGCTCCTCACTTGCCAGTCATGCTCACCAATCAGAAGTGCCCCAAGGAAACTGCGTATACGCCCACAAACAACAGACACGTGAAACCCAAGGAAAACGTTACATCCGCTGCTGAGCGGTAAGTGAATTACCTACCTATTTAATGGTCAGAGATTGTTCACAGAAAGGTCCTATTATTAGGGGTCCAAGCAGCGTTAGCCGTAGGATGCCTAATATTTTTATTACTGGAACTGTTTTATTTTCAATACTTTATTTAACTTAACACAGTCGCAGCTTTTGTGATGGTAGTTTTATGCGTCTTTGGAAGCACTTTACGGAGGGTAAAAGAAAGTGGCAGAACGTTGTTTTCAAACGCGGCACTTAAAACATAAAAATACAATCACTTTACCATGCTCGGGTTCATTAGGCATATGCTCTACATCATTTTTGTTAGAATAAATACATTTTTGAGTAATATATTTTGAGTTAATTATTTCTATTCTTATCTATGGATTAATGTACAGCACAGTTCAGATTTCAGTGTACGGTTGTGCTCAATTAATTTTTTATAGGCCTACACGTAGAGTGAATACTAAACCGAGTTAAAAAAAAAAAAGAAATCGCTAATGAAATCACAATTGCAATATCTGTCAGATAAATTACAATTAGATTTTTTCTTAAAATTGGTCATCCCGAACAGACAGAAGCAGCATAAAGAAATTTCAAATCAAACCCAAATGGCATGATAATTACGTTTCACTTAAGCTGCCTTTAGACATGCACGGGCAGCATGAACCCTTCTGGCCATTACACACTATGTGTGATTACAATCATCCTAATCGGTCATATCGGACATGATCATTTCCAATTGAACCTCCTGTGTGAGTGGAGTAGGGAGTAGGGAGTAGGGAGAATTGCAGAAAATTCATTGTGTGACTGGCGCAAAAATGAAACAATACAAAAATGTGAGAAAAAGAATAAGGGTTATCTGCACCCCGACAGACACGGCTAACCGGAGAGATGCCCATATCTGGGAACTTCTGTCAGTAGATTTGTTTAAAAAAAAAAACGTGACTTTCGCCAAGACTAGTAAGGGTGAGCGTATCTGACATGAATAACCTCTGGCTGTGTGACACATGGGTGGATGGGCAACCCCTGAAGATGTCCGCACCCGATTCTTTGGACAATCTCCAGAGCTCATGTGTGAAAATGGCTTTACTTAGCAGACGCTTTTCTCCAAAGAAACCAACATTTTTCTCCCCAGAGAGCAGGGGCAGACAGTCCCTAGAGCAGCTGGGGTTTAAGGGCCCTGCCCAGGGGGCCAACAATAAAACCACTCTGCAGACCGGGGTATTTGAACCAGCAACCTTCCGTTCACAGGCACAACCTCATAACCTGCTGAGTTACAGTCCATACCCATTAAAGTGACTGACAGCACCAAACAAGGTCTGCATACCCGTGGTGAGGAGGTGCTCAATAGCATCCGAGTACTGCAGAAGCCTGACGTGATACATCCAGGACTGCAGTCGATAAGAGTTCCCGTCAGCAGCCTTGGGCTCCCTGTAGAACTTCTCCAGGCTGCAGTTGCCGTTGAAGTGCGTGTCCAGAGGCTGTTTCTCCCCCGTCATTTTGTCCAGGTAGTACGTATCAGGCTCAGGCATGTACAACATCCCTGAAACAGAATTTAATTCAAGCTTCCAGTTGGCCAATAAGACTCAAAAGCAATGTGCCTAGGACATAAATGAGGCTGGACAGCAGGGGGCTGATTCTGATTAGCGCAAACTCAGGATAAAGGGGCAGGTTCACACACATTTACAATCACCGGTGGACTGCTAATTAATCAAGTATGAAAAAAGTCTGTGCCATATCAATTGTCCACTCATTCAAATATTCAAACGGAACTCATTTAAAAATAGTTTTGCTCCCGAAGATGACGCTATAAAGACATTTCCTTACCTAATTTGTCAGCAAGCTTTTGTGCCAAAGCCCCTTTTCCTGTTGCCAAATTACCGTCGATGCTGAAGATTTTGCTGTTCTCCTTGAACCTCGGGGTGGTCCGCTCTCCCAATGCATATGCCCACCAGCCATACTGCAGGTTCCTAGGGCAGCCCGAGTGGATTCTGGCCTGGAGGCATTAAAAGGTATAACAATTAGGGGGGGTAGAGTGTGCCTCAGTGGGCTAAGCCACTGTGCCTGTGCCAGCCTCAGCATGTCTGTGGGCCCTTGAGCGAGGCCCTTAAACCCCTGCTACCTGGGTGCCACATGAGGTGGCTGCCCTTCACAGCCAAGCTTACTCTCATGGAGAACAAGGTTGGCGGGGTGGGAAGGCAATTTCCCCATGGGGACTAATAAAGGTAGCAATTATTATTATTAATGAAGTCAGCAAATATTTCTTCAAACACCTTTAATAACCACAGAGTAACACAAAGTTTACAGTGTTCAAAATGTTATACTGCAGGCAGTAAATCATTATTTCTGAAGATTTACTATGGCATCTAATAATATGCGAATAAGGCCAAGTATGTTTAGAGAGTTATGTTTTAGATGAACTGTGACAGTATGACACCACTTACTGTTTAGTCTGTCTGCCTCTGAAAATTCGAAAACTAATAATAGTAGAACCTGGAGATCAAATCATATGCTGCAAATTACATAAATACAACCAAACTACTATACTGCCGAATAAATTAATGCTGTTAATCATACAGGATAAAAACTGGCACGCAAAGTAACATTTAAAAACTCTCCAATGACAGGCCGACTTGCAGTTATTTTGATGTCCTTGGTATGTACAGATTGCCATATGCAGCAGTATATAAGCAGAACTCGAATAAAATAACAAAACATATCTTACCGTCTGTACCGCGAAGCCCCCTCTTATTGCAGCCCCAGCAGAGGGGATGAACAACCGAACAGCCCGCACAATCATCCCCAATACCCAGAGAAACCTCTAAGCTGACCCCAAATCCACGATCCGGTATTAGACGCGGAAAATATACGTCATCGCGGCCTCTACGTGTTGCGCAGCACGAATTAGACGTCAGAGGAGGGCGGTGGCGAATGCCTGCGAAAGTTTGTCAGGTTTCGCATTTAATGGCGTAAGACGCGTGGTTTCGGTGTCAGATAAGCCTTTAAGATACATACGACAGCCACGATTTATTTATTTTTCAGAACTGAAGTACTCCCGAAATGCAGTGTTAGACCATTACATAAATATTACTGACGAGAAGACAACAAATTGATCTATTTCAGTAATACGACACATTTAAACACGTTGAACAAATCAGCGAAAGTTGTGCTCAATTTCGAAATTAACCTTTATTTTCAAAAAATAAGCACGGCTGAGAATTCTATTTTCTTCTATCCATCCTATAGATGGAGCCATACTGTACTCTTTTATCGCAGTTTAACAAAATGATTGAATTTGTTTAGTGTCTCACCTATCTCAGCAGCGCAGGGTAGCAGGAAAGCCAGAAGCTCTCCCTGCAAGCACAAGGCAGGGCTTACCGGCCCAAAGGGGATCTAAAGTCGCCAGCTTTGCAGCCAGAGAGTGTACTATAGTATACCCAATAATAAACCACAGTGATGCAAAGTCTTAGTTTCCTATTTTTAAAGAACAACAGAAACAATACATGTAACATTTCCATTAAACCTGATCATACTTGAGATGGTTTTCCTGATGCAGAAGAAACACAATAAAGAATTTCAACTAAAGGACAGGTGAAGGAAGTGAGTGAGGGAAAGTGCACAATCCCTTTTGGGAAGTGGGCTCCCTCACTAAGGTCCGCAGGTGGATCCCGGTAGGACTGCCACCCGTTATGTATATAAGCGTGGTCAACAGGGGTTAGGGAAAAAAGTCTATTTCTCTCTGGATTCCAGTATCTGCCACAATGTGTTTGCTGGCCAGGCCTGGCATCTCGGCAATGACAGAAATTGTATGTTACAGTACACGTAAGGCTTCATTTTGGTTTAAAAATAATTTGGAAAAAAAAAAAAGATTTAAAGTAAGGATAGCATTTAATTTTTATTTTGCAAATGCTATTGGCAGGTCATTTTCTTCTCAATTAGTAAAAAATTTGCTTATAGTATAAGCCAATATATTTTTTGAAAGTAGCAACATTTAATTTAGAAAATTATTACTTTTCTATCCTATTTTTGTTTTGTGTCTTTTTTGTCATGCTGTTGTTTTTTTCTGTAAATGCTAGGTTTTGGTATTGTTAGCTACTAAATGGATGTAACTGTCTGTGTAAAAATCAGTATGCGTAAATGTGACCTCTTCATGTCTCGTAAAAAGCACAGCGGTGTGGGACTCACACTTTCAAAGTGGAAGCATGCCACACTTTCATGCTGTTTAGGCCAAAAATATAAACCTCGCCAGCCTTTATGGAACTCGATGCAGTTTGATTCTTTAACTGCCCTTTTTAAGAGTGCAGCTCTGCTATAAATTAAAAAAATGTTTCACTTAAAGACACACTGTTGACTCAGCATATATGGCCCAGTTACAGTTCTCTTATAAAAGTACCTTTGAAAGGGCTCCTTTGCACCACATCCACCATAGCAGTTTTATGAGCTCCTTCTCACGCTGCATTTACACAGTCCGACATGGCCCCGCTGCCATTATTAGCCCTGCGTGCCTCACCACCTTTTCCTGTTCATTTCGCAGGATATCGTGTGTTACACTATTATAAACATATTTAGGCACAGTGACTGCATTTTACCTCTTGTTTATTTATGTAAAACATATTTACCGTTATAAAAAGATTCCCCAAAAGGCAAAAAATATATTTTTTTTTACTTTATCCCACAAACTCAATTAAATATGTGAATTTAGTCTGATTTTGTGTGGTTTTACATACACGCTCACATGTTCACATGGTTTTAGAGCCAAATCCTGCTCCCGCTACCTACGTGTACTTAGCCAGGATTAAAACCTCGGCAAGGCTTCTCTTCTATGTCTTCTTTGGTTTAGGACATGTTTTGCTCTGGCAGACTATTTTCATTTTGCTTATGGTTTAAACTGTGCTATATGGGGCAGTATATCGTAGTCGGACATTCAACTTTTGGATTGTGGTGTTTGTGATTAAACATCGGCGTTTCTATGGCGACTGAGGCGGTTTAAGTACATGTGCTGAGGCCAGGCGTGGGCCTCTTCCTTCCAGCGGTTGTTGGGTCATGCTTTCACTGTGGCATCGGGGGCTTTTCCTGTTTAGGCAGACCGTGCCAAATAATTTCGCACAGGGACTAGAGCGAGACTGTTCAGGAGTAAACATGAACAGAGTAATGCAGGGTTCCCCTTTACCTCAGTTATAAGCTAACCATATCTGTCCCCACGGTAACACACAGCTCAGTATCATTTAAAAAACCTTTTTCTCCACAATCAGCATGTTATTCAAGAGTGAGTACAATTGTTTTCTGTTGGGAAATGCATTATTATATTGTATTGTATTGTGTCATTTCCATAATTTATTTCTTGGTTATTTATTGGTTCTAGGACTATGCTGGTTACCATAGTAACTATAATCTCTATCAGTGGGCCATATTGACCAATATTTTTATTTCCATTGTCATTTTTAAAACTCAGCGACGGACTGGTACACATCTCGATTGGTCCAGTTGAGCAAAGATGCGGGACACAGAGTTGTCGTCTACTTGGTATTAACCAGATAAGAACAATGACAAACTTCCAGGGCTGCCAGCTGGGAGCACAGCTCAGGAAGAAATGACTCCAAGAGCGACGCTTGAGGCGTACCGTACCATGTAACGCCATTGCCGTGCGATTCCGCAGAACGCCTTGGTGTGAAGGAGGCAGTGAGATTTATAGGCCTGTCAGCGAGTTTTGGCTCAGGAGCCACGGAAGGCGAAGTGCGGCCATCATTCGGATGTGTGTCGTTTCCTCCGTCAGAGCCGCGAGTGGCCAGATTTCCACGGTGGGGCTTTTATCAGCAGAACTGTTTGTGTTCATTAGCAGAGCCGGCCCCTGCCGCACCCTGGCTTCTGCTGGCCGGCGGCACTCGGGCCCCGTGTGTGTTTTTCCACTCTCTGGCAAGGAGCGGCGATGGAATCACGGCCTGGCTGTCTATGCTGGTCGCCCGGGGCAGCTGGGGGGGGTGTCACTGCACATCAGTAGGTGGGAGCTCACCGAGATGCTTTCTGGTGATAGTGGGGACCAGGTCTCACACTCCACTTCCAGCAGGTGGTAGGAAAACGTGCCTGCTGACTATCAATGGCATGAAATGGCCAAGGAGATCCAGAGAAGATACCCATTCAGAAAAGACAGAGCCTCGTGTTTCAGGCACTGCACACAAATGGTGTTTCAGACAATGGGTAACCTGAAATCAGAGATGAAAGCTTTTATGTTTTTATTCATGGAGCAGCGATATTCTCAGGTTAATAAAAAAAATCTCTACCAATAAACTCGAACTCATTTGAATGAATTTTGCATCAAACTATTTTTGCAAAAACCTTCATTTTTCAACATATTTTAAGCCAGGTTAAAAAAAAAAAAGAAATATGAGGTAATTATTATTAGTTAACGTCCTAATAATACACAGCAACAAATAAACTATATAGTAATTGAAAATATAACTATGTACTTTTAAAATGCCATAGGTATGAATATAATAGTTTAATAATTGGGATAATTGTGTTGATGTAAGATGCATTAAAGTCAGCCATTGTTACCTGCATCATCAGAGACACATACATTTTTTCAAAGATTTTTGGCAGGCAGACTGGTCGTTCCTGCTCTCATACTGTACTGATTCTGATACATACAGTACGACATTATCTCACCAGAATATCTCGATGAATAGATGGGTTAGACTGCTTAGAACCGTAAACCATGCTATTCTGACAAAAGCATATGCTAAGCAACAACGGTGGAGGTCAGTTTTATCAGTCTGTGGCTTTAGTGCTCAAAAATTCTCTGTATGAACGTGTGTCTGTCACAAATAAGGAAAGAGACAACCTTAGGCAACCATGCCAACATTCATCACTGAGGTGTCATTTTTACAAGGGGACTTTTTGGCAAAATCAAAGCATGACCCTGCGGCTCATTGTTAACTTTTATATCATCGTCTTCTCTACTTGCTTCTCCTTGAACATAAATAATCAGGAACCTTATTTTTAAGGTTTTCTTTAATATTACCCTGTCAATATAAATTTCATTTATTTTGAATGTTGCACGTATATACAAATTTGAAACACTATTATTATAAATATAATAATCTACCATAAAATAATATTACACAATTCTGAATGTAATAATAAAAATGGGAACTATTTTTGAGGGGGGCTCTGTTTGTACCACTGTTGTCTGACACCACCATGTTGGGGGGGTTGAATCCTGCCTTCGCTTTGTGTGTGCAGAGGTTGCTAGTTCTCCATTTATCTGCAGTCTAAAAGCATGCAGCCAGGCTAACTGATATGCCCATATTGTGCTTGCATTTATGTGCCCTGCAATGACCTGGCATCCCATACAGAGCCTCCCTCCCCTGCCTGTCTGGGATAGGCTCCAGGTGACCATGATCTGGATGGATGGTGGAAAGGTCATCGGATGGATAGATCGGTTAGTATACTAACATAACTGGTAATGTAAAAGCGGGCATTAATCCCTCCAGAAAAATACAGCCTTTATAATAAAGAAAGAGGAACAAAAGAAAGCCAGATACGTGGGCAACTTTATGTTAAATCTTGGGTTTCTTCTATGGACCTTTTACCAGTAATTGGCATCCAAGAATGAGAAATCACCACAAAAACAAACAGGCGTAACAAATCAAAGCCAGGGTAGCAGCTACACAAAGATTATGGAAGACTCATTCAGAATTCTTGTGGTAGAAAAATTGTTTTCCTACCCATTCCAATGGTCTGAATTTTACTGTACTTTTCTGCCAATTGAGTGGAAACTTGAGTTACTTATTTACTTTTGGATTGAAAATATAAATTCCCAATGATCATTTGATCAAACACTGGATTGAGAGTAACGACAGTTTTGAAGATGCCTTTGAAAGCTTAAATCCAAAGCAGGGTCGAGCTTGGACGCGTTCTCATGCATACGGCTTTCAATAGCCGGACTTTTTCTGGTGGGGGATCCGCTTGAAAAGCAGCGGTACAATGAGCTGTGAAAAAAGCCCGACTTACAGGGCCAGCGGCTTCCCCCGCAAGAAAAGAAGTGTCACGTATAGAAATCTTGCGGCCGTTTGTTGGCAGGTAATCAGCGTTTATAAAAGGATGGGTCTTCACCATATTTATGAGACATCTTCAAACTGCCATTGTTGAAAGCTTCAATATACTGTACGTCGAATACGCGGCTTTGCCAAAAGTTACGCACATGCGCTGAAACTGTCCCTATAGTTATACATGCGTGAGCGTCGTAGTAATTCAACGTTTTCGGTTACATGCGATTTCAGTCAACCTGCTGCAATCGTAAATAATGTTTATTAGAGGGACAAAAGTATTCGCAACGCTAACTTTATTGTATTTAAATCCTGCATTTTGCTTTCTGCCAGCAATTACATCTACATTCTATTCAACTATCTGTATACTACTAAAAATAGTTTTACGATTAATTTTTACAGCTCTGATCTTACAATACAACACATACACGTTTAAAACCGGTGCAAAAGCCACCATAATGACTAAATCATTCTGCATTTAAATGATCATCAAGTATGCAAGATAACCTGTTCTTTTTCTGCAGGAAAACTATGGATATATCTCCAGTTCGAACGTTGAAATAAACTGACAAAAAGCTATATTTCTGTTTCTGCTTCTCCACAAGAGTTTGTGACAAACATCCAGAACCTAATAACCTTTCTATGATTACTTTAAAATGCCCCAAACCAACCTTCCATGGAAAATTTGCCTTTTAAATATGGCTTGGATGTTTTCAAAGAATCACTGTGAGGCAAAAAATCCTTAAACTTTCCTTGGTAAATTTTTCACATTATAATTGTTAAGTTTCATTGCTGTCAAACTATAGTCAAAACTAAAGCTAGCTATCATATTACAGCACCCTCCACTAGTATTGGCACCCCTAGTAAAGATGTGTAAAAAGCCTTAAAATAAAGACATTTCTTATTGCAGTAGCATAATCTCATATTGAACTTGTTTGAAGCATCTAACCTCTTATTTGAGTACATTTATTCATTGGGGAAAAAAATCCCACATTATGAAATAATTGTTTATAACAAAATATCCAGTGCCACAATTACTAGCACCCCTAACAAGTCCTATAAAATAAATGTAACTGAAGCATTTTTGGCATTCATTCTTTACTTTTTAAAGTTGATCAGAGTGTCTAGGAACTTTTAATTAGTAATCCATGACTTGCTGTTTCCCTGGGTCGCTACTCGCCTAAACTTGCCCATATCTACAGTCAGAGAAATAATTAAAAAGTTTAAAACTGGTACTATGACAAACAAGGCTGGACGAGAACCCAAGTTTATCTTGTCGCCACACATAGTGAGGAGGATGGAAAGGGAGGTTAAAAAAAACCCTTAAAAGCTCACTGCTAGAGAACTGCAGCAAAGAGTGGCATCTTGGGGTCACCAAGTCTCCATAACAACCATTAGACGCTATCTACATGCCAACACATTGTTTAGGAGGCATGCCAGGAAAAAGGCTTTACTGTCCTACGGTCACACATTCGGCTATGGTCAGATGAGACCAAGATTGAGCTTTCTGGCAGCAAACACTCCAGGAGGGTCTAGCGTAAAAAAAAGAATGAATATGCAGAAAAGCACCTCATGCCCACTGTTAAGCATGGTGGAGGATCTGTGATGCTGTGGGCCTGTTTCTCTTCCAGTGGCCCTGGGAACCGTGGTAGAGTGCATTGCATCATGAAGGCTTTGATATACTAGGACAGTTTAAATACAAATCTGAGGGTCTCTACCAGAAAACTGAAAATGGGTCGTCATTGGGTCTTTCAGCAGGATAATGATCCATAATATATGGCCAAATCAACACAGAAATGGTTCCCCAGACACAAATCAACCTTCCATGGCCATCTCAGTCCCCAGGCCTAAATCCCATGGAAAACCTGTGGGGTGAGTGGAAGAGGAGAAGGCATAGGAGAGGACCCAGGACTCTGGATGCTCTAGAGAGATGAGAAATGGTCAAAGATCCCTCTCTCTGTATTCTCTAACCTTGTGAAATGTTATAGAAGATTGCATGCTGCCCTGTTAACAAAAGGGGGCTGTACAAAGTATTAACAGCAGGGGTGCCGATAATTGTGGCACTGGTGACTTTGTTATAAACAATTATTTCTTAATGTGTGATTTTTTCCCAATGAATAAATTTACTCCTATAAGAGGTTAGATTCTTCAATTTTTTTTGGTGTAAGATTATGCTACTACAATATAAAATGAATTTACACATCTTTAATTGTGGAGGGCAATGTATATATGGCATATTACAATAAATCAATTTATCAGATGATTTTGTCCAAATTGACATGAGGGATATTTCATTGGAGAGAAGCATTGGAGAGCATTTGGGCCCCCAGCAGCAGCCCTCTAGAGTAGATGGGGTTAAGGGTCTTGCTCAGGGGCCCAAAGGTGATGTGATTACTCTGCCAGGCCATAGGATTCAAACCCACAGCCTTTCTGACAAGGGCATAGATCCTGAACCCACTAAGCTACACATCACATTGCTATAAAGACAGGGACACATAAGAAATACATAATCAAAGATGTACCCTCATCCTCTCAAACTTATAGTTAGGTGGATTGGCATCTCTGAAATTGCTTTTGGGGCCGCACTAATAAACACTTAGTGTAGTGACTGTTGTACTCTGGGGGCCCATGAAAATGTATGGTTTGAGTGGTGTAAATGCTGCCACTGTGTATGGTCCCCCTGAAGCAGGCGTGAGCATTCCTCACAAGCAAGCAGTACAGCTCTATGCTGGCTTCTTCATTTCACCTCTGGCTCTTAATTTCTTAATTAAAACAGTTTGTCTGCTATTTAGATAGCAGGTCAACTGAGCAGCTGCCAGAGGCATGAAGTGGCCTCTAATAAAAACGTTAGCTCTAAGCATCCCCTGAGGGCCAGAGATGAACTAAACCTGGACTGCGGCCAATCAGAACGTTTCCTCTAAGTACATTTTAACACAAATATTGGTGTGAGGCAGCTTTTAAAACTGTTGTTTCTGGTTGTGGGATTTAAACAGTTGTGAGTGTTGCGTGGTATAATTGACTTTTTCTGTCTTTACTGTAGTAAGCTAGCCCTTTAACCATCAGCTCATTATTAACATTTTAAGGCAAGGAAGTTAGTTATAAGTATTTAGTAATTAAAAGCTTATTAATACTTGAAAGTCCTACAGTTTGTGCAAAAGCTGTAATACACTAACAGTGTATTAGTAAAAGTTTGAGATTACTATCAAAACTATAAACACCTCAACATCCCAGCCGGATTGCTCTAACACCCTCTAGTGTTACAATGCTTCAGTACATAAAAGTTATTGTTTGTTGAGCTGATGATGCAACCATATTTATGCAAAATTGCGTGTGTTGCTGTGCGATGACTTTAATATGCATGTCACTTTCCTTAGAGCAAATTCCAGGTGAACCCAGTAGAGTTTAACCATTGATCGCAACTGGTATGACCTGGTTTGCACTGCTCTCTCACAGATGTTACAGACTGGCCCACATTACTCATGGAGAGGCCACAGAGAGGCCGGCAACAGCGCGGGCCAATGTGCTTGTTGTTGAGAATGAAGTTCAGTTACCCCAAAAATAAATAAACAAACAAATACATAAATAAGTCAACACGACTTTCCAACTAGTTTGCCTAGAAAAAAAATTGAAATACTTTGTGTAATCCTTATATACGCCTTAGACATAAAAAGGAACTGTCTGGGGTTCAGAAGTTTTAGTATACCGAGTCGATTATAGAATTTAAGCAATTAGTTGTCAGCGCCGATTGAGTTCGTTTGGATTACGAAGTATAGAGCGACTAAAGGGAATTACCACACATATGAAGTATATAATGTTTTGTGTCATTAACGTAAATTGTGTTTATATATAATTAATAATACGTTCTTCTATCTCTTGCGCCTTTTCTATTTGGCTATTTCGAGATTTGTGCTTTTGGTTCGCCTACATATTTGTAAATAATGGAGAAAAAAACATATTTCAAACTCAGTTCATACAGGCAGCCGTGGGAGGGAGTTGCTAGCCCGATAACTACTCAGCAGGAGTTGCCAGTCCACCTTAAAAGTCGACTTTCTGTGTACTAGTTCCTGAAAGTTGCGTGCACCAATAGGAGGAGGCGGCTGTTGCTTGCGGTTAGATCCGCGCTGTAACAGTCCTTCTGATTGGCTGGAACGCAGTGAAAACAACCCTAAATAGCTCCAGTCGAGTTTGTTTGGGGGGCAGTAGAGTGACAGCTTTGAAAACTGAGAAAGGAAGAGAGAAAATTTGTTCTGATCACGCCATTATAATCCACCGTGGAGCGGGAACCTTCCCGAAAACAGAACCTGTCGCGGACCTCGAGCGAGCGGATCGCGGCTCACTGGATCCGCGGCTCCTCATGCCATCAGAGCCGCCGCGCTCGGGGATTTTTCTCGCCGAAGTCCCGCTCTCGGAAAGTTTCTCTCGGAGCCCGCGAGTGAGGAGCAGCGCGTCTCTTTCGGAACGTTTCTGCTAGCGAGTCGTCATGTCGGGGAGTGTCGGCACCTACGCCGTGAAGAAGCGGAAGAAGCCCGTGCAGAAAATGTAAGGCGCCTGATCGGAAAACCAAAAAAGCACTTTGTGTAACGCCGTAAAGAGTGGCCAAAGCTGGCGTAAAGCCTAATATAGCCTAATATAGCGCGCTTTCGGTACGGTCTGGAGTGGGTAACGAGAGACCCTGCGGTTATATTACGATTTTGTTACAGAAACGGAAAAGTGCTCGTGTTAAGTCGCAGGTGTCTCGCGATAGAGGTGTGATATACATTTAAAATATAAAGTTTGCGTGTAAATAATGATTAAATACACTGTGCGCTCGTCCCCCGCCGAAAACGGCGCTGCACCCATAGCAGAGCGATATATTCAGCTGTCGGCAGGATACCTACATCTTTTTACAATGAAGGAGACGATAGTTGTATTTCGCCAGTTTTGTTGTGGTTGCTTTTCTAGAAAGGATATACAGCTACGTAGGGCCAGAATGCGCTTTCTCCGGGGCTGCGGTGCCCAGATTGATGCCATTTAGCGGCTGGTTTCCGTGGCGCGCCGCGGAGTCGGCGCAGTTACGCAAGCGCGCGGCGGCGCTCGCCGGGCCACCTTAAGAGCCGGCGCTCGTGCGCAGCCTGGCGCTGGCACAGGCTCGCGCATTAATCATAATCAAGCCGAGAGCCGGCGGTGCTCTCACGCGATGCTCGCGCGAGGGAGGGGGCGCGCGGGAGAGGGCGCGCGGGGGTGCCGGCCCCGGCCGCCTGACTGTAACCCGATACGCGCGCGCTCCTCTCGTTATGACGGCGCGCGCTCCCTCTTTTTCTGAAACTTTCTTTCGGGGTTTTTTTTCTCTCTCTCTTTTTTAATTGACACATTTTAAGGCACGCGAGCGAGTTACACAACTACGGCCTTTTCAGTAAGCGCTCGCTGTGTTCCTGCTGCGCTCTGCTGCATTTAATGTTCTTTTCGGAAAAGGTCCTATTGTTAATTGCTAATGGCTTATATATTATTACTCAGTTATAAATGGCAAACACATTTTTCTCCACATTTATTACTCCTTGAACGCAAAAAAAATCTATACAATCGGCAGTTTATTTGGGTAAAACTGTAAACCGTACAGAAACAGGACTTTATTTATTTAAATACCGCTATTGCATTGACCACTTACTGAAATTATACCATACCCAACAGGTTTTGTTTATGTCTACAAGTCTGTTAATCAAAAGTTATGTACTTGGTTATCAATGATTTGGCTTCATCATAACAGATGTTTATGCGTGTATCTATTCAGTTCTATCTAGCCGTCTATCATTCCTTGGTCTCTAGTTCTTCCTACGGGCTATTCACAGATGATGGGTGGGTTAAGTGGGTTACCTTGTTACCAGAGCTTCTGTTTATACTGCTTGCAGTTGTTGTTTGAGCTGCCCGTTAATGTGCAGAGGAGCACCCAGCAGGGCTAATGGCACTGCTCTATACCTGTTTATATGCTTAGCAGAGCCCACCCACAGTGTAATATACACTCCCCCATCTGCATGAGGAAGGTCAGTCTCTCGGCGCTCACACTAGTACAGGAGGCTTTTCCCGGCACTGCTGTCATCGACGGGGGAACGCAGCCCCATGGTGGAGGGTGCATGCGAGCTGCATGCTTTTGCTGAGGCAGAAATGCCATTCTGACTAAGACTTTGAGCTGTCTCTGCTGATGCAGTTTTTCCTTGATGAAGCCAAATTCATCCATCACTCCTCCTACTACTATTGGTACTGCCACCAATACTTTGACACTGGCTACGCTGAGAGCGTCACAGGGTTCAGTTGCCCACCTGCCTATTCTTCCTGGAACAATCCAGGCAAGGTCAGTCTTTCTTTGATATGTATAGTATGGCAGAGACATTTGTACAATGAGGCTCAAATGATCACACATTCAATACGTGTGTATCCCAGAAATATACATAATGGGGAAGAGGAGATGGTAAATGAGTAAAAAAAGAAGGGTGAGCATGAGGGAATAAGCCAGGTATAAATAAAACAGATCTAGTAAAAACAGAGACCCCATGAAGCAGCATCATTGTAGAGTGACTGTCAATGTAATAAAATGGCAAGCATAACAGTCCATGTTACAGGCACAGTTTTTAGTGACAATATAGTCTGCAGTCTCAAGTAGAGTAGTAACCGTGACTGGTAGTTTTATACAGTGTTGATTTTGCGTATTCTGATGAGTCTGTGGGTAAAAACTGATTCAGAGCTTGGTGGTGTGTGATTGTGCTCCTATAACGTCTGTCTGTCCTGTTCTCTGTGATTGTGTGTTCCTGTAATATATTAATACCTACCCGGCCTGTAGTCTGTGATTGCATGCCTGTGTAACACCTACCTGTCCTGTAGTCTTAGGTGTTACACAGGCATGCAATCAAAGACTACAGGGCAGGTAGGTGTTATAGGAGCACACAATCACGGACTACAGGCCAGATTGATTGCATGCCTGTGTAAAACCTATCTGGCCTGTAGTCTGTGAATGTATAGGGGAAGAAATAAACATTGATCAAGGGTGCAGAGCACCTCCTAGTGCACTGGCCTGCAACCAGAGTCCAGTCCCATGGCCATTGCAATACCTGTCCTGCATCTGCGAGACGGACTTCGCACACGTTTTGAAATTATTGTGAACTTGCATAAAACACTTACTGCCTGTGTACTGACTTTGCCCACAGAGCTATAGTGGTGCCCTAGATTATCATCTAACCGTGTGGGTTTTGGGCAGTGCGGTTATATATCATGTTTCTATGTTAAGCCAGGCTGAGTGTGCTGTCCTGCTTTCTTTGGGGTGTGTCATATGTTTAACTTGGTGACAATCTCTGTTCTGAATATAGAGAGGCCTTCTAAACATCTGTCAACAAGCAGGTGATTCCTTATGTCCCTTAGATTGCTATCAATTAAGTTACTGGGTATGTCTGTGGTACCTGTATGTGTAACTCTTATCAGCTTTGCATTTTGATTGTTGTAATGCATTTGCCCTTCACTGGGTATATCATGTGTTCTGAATGTAGTGGTCATGTTTTTTTTTTTGTTGTTTTTGTTATAAAAAGCTAAATATTGCTAAAATGATTTTTGCTCAAATGCCAAATCTGCCAGTATCCTACTGTAAATGTTTATGTAAATTGTGAGTGTGTACCATGGTGCTCTCCTGTTTGATCTTTGCTCTTTTGCTGTCTGTCATATAGCCTGTCTAAAAATGCTTTTATGGATGACATCATATCCGTATTCTCAGTAGAGTCGGCCATTTGTCAGCCATTATTAAGCTGTCATGGATGTCGTCAGCGTTGGTTCTTTATTGAGTGTCTTTGAGTTGGTACTATGAAAGAGCTACTCTGTCTCTTATCTGGAATGTTTGCGTACACGCCGCACCATGCCAGCTAAGGGTGGATTAATGTATTACTGCAGCTATTGTGTACAGTACACCTTTGCCGTTTTTCCTTCCCAACGTCTCGGGTTACTTCAGCTCGCACGATTTGTGTTGTGTGTGTGTGTGTGTGTGTGTGTGTGTGTTTTGTTTTTACTGAAGTCCTTTTCCAATCACGGTGAAGGAATCTGTGTGCAGAAACTAGTTAAATTCATATGGGGAACTGGCCAACGTGGATTTTATTAGGAGACCCAATGTTACATTTGAGTGGTACGGTCATAAGTTTGCTGTGTTTTTCTTTTTGTTTTGTTATTCTGCCCCTTGTAAGATGAGTCCTGCCCTGCTGTGGCATGGGGCTCCCGTTACAGTGTTGGCCGCGGCTCGGTATACCTGCGGCCCCATGAGGCTGGAGCACTTCCTGATGTGCACGGCCTCGCTCTCTAGCTGCTGGGCCCTTCAGGGTCTCGGCTTACAGCTGTGGAACCTGGCAGTGATGTAATTCGCTTACTTTTACAGAAACACAAAAGCTTATTATGAAAGTGCTTGCCACAATAAGCTAGTGAAAAGGTTATTTTTGGCAGCGCTGCAAACGGATTAGAACAGCTTTGGCACCGGTGACTGAGAGGGGCACGCATACCTTAGTGGTGCAGAGAGCGCTCGGAACACCGCCCCCCACCACTACCACCTCCACTCCCACCATCATCACCTTCTCCAACCTTTCGCCCTCAGAACCGCACCCTCCCTTGGTACACCACCTCAGAACCTCCTCTCCCTGTGAGTATCTGGATCAAAAACAAGGCCAGGTCTCACACTGCAAAGAAGCCCTTTGTTCTCAGATAGTTGTAGCAACAAAGAGGTGCCGTGGTTTAAAAAAGAGAGAGAACTGAAGGCTTGAAAAGGCCTTTCAGCTTCACAACATGGGTGACACTACAAACCTGGTCATTGTATGATATACGATAAGCATGCAGAAGAAGCCATGGCTCCGAATGCTTTTGTCTGGGGCAGTTTAAGTTCTACCGTGGTTTTGTTTTAGTCTGCCGGATCAGAAACAGATGTTCATGAGTTTCCGCTGAGCGTTATCAGACACAGATCCGATTACTTTGATAAGATTGGATAGTAGCTCCAGTAAACTTGTAAATCTGTAGGCCAGTGCATGCCTTGGGTGAGGTGATGTGGGGAATTGTGGTGCATGTAGGTGAGGGTGTCTAAGGGTGTTGTCTTGGTATGACTGGAGTTAGTCTTTCATTAGAGATGCACAATTGGCATCAGCCCAATGTGCCAGTCTCGACTGATGTTTTGATGTTAGCAATGCTGCTGCTAACTTTGAACATTACCAAATAATGGAGATGATTGCCAAGGACACCTGGCCATGTTATGTTGCGGAGGACGAGGGATTGGTTGGCTCCTTCACCACTTATGGCGCTTTTCCACTGCATAGTACGGCACGACACGGTTCAGTACAGCTCACTTTGGTTTGGCTCAGTTCGGC
>JAODKN010000037.1:6056982-6070435 GCA_026774425.1 Petrocephalus zakoni
CATGGTGCAGAAAGGAGAGTAGGAGGTATAAAGTAGCATGTGTTAAGTATGGACAGCCATCGCGGTTAGTCTGCATGGTGCAGAAAGGAGAGTAGGAGGTATAAAGTAGCATGTGTTAAGTAACACAAATGGTGGGACTGACAAAGGGAGAATGCAGGGTAATTTGAGGGAGGGTGAATAGGTAACCAGATGGTAGGCACCACACGCGTTTGTAAAAAGCTCAGCATGGACGCCAGCGACCGCACCTCTGGCCTGTGACTCACAGCGGGAGTTTTTTGCTTGTTGTTGTCCTGGAAGTGACAGAAGTGCTTCGGAGCCATGCGTGTCGTGTCTGCTTTGATTCAGCATAGCAGGCTGCTGGCAGCAAGAGAAACCTCTGTCTGAGTCTTCCCCCACCTCCAGCCTTCGTCTACCGCCACCTGTACGAAGATCCGCTTCAGAAGTGTCAGGCAGATGACTTATTTCCAGAAGTGAGTGCATCACAGTTTCAGTAAATTTAACTACTTCTGCAAAAAGGATCAAGTAAACTTTGTCGATTCCTCCTCCCACCCAGATAATTAAAAAAGCAACTTCTCTCATCTAGATTTATTCAACTGAGAATAAAATGCTGGAAGTTCTATTTAAAAACTTAGATGGGCTGGGAGATGAGTGCCAAAATATTACAATACTGTATGGCCCTGCAGTACCATGATTAAAAAAACAACATTAAGTGCTGTGTTAAAGATATATTTGAGAAGGGGAAGTTAACCTACTTTCATCTTCTTCAAAGATGTCTAGGAATCTGACAAATCGTTGGGTCTTGTACTTGATGCGGACTATTTCTCCATTGGTTAAGAAGTAATTTTAAGTTGAGATGCCAACTTAACTTAGATTCAACACTGTATGTTTTCTTAGTGCTTCTTAGTGCCATCTCTGCAGGTGCTATTTCATAGGATAGTTAGCAGCAGAATTCAGAGAGATCATGTCAGAGTTCAGTGTCACAAGAACCTTGGAAGTAGTAGGTCTGCTTTACATAAACAGACTATGGTAGGTGCACCTAGGGATAAATAACCTGGTACATGCATAGCGGTAGCCTTGCCCATCTTGCCAGAGAACAGTTCTGGATCTGATATGAATGGATTATTTGGAGTGCTGTGATGTGCTCACGCTCGTACACTTAAATGGCTCCCTGTGTTGAAGCCTTTTCCCTATTTACTCAGTGTTTGGTATGGTTGAAATCACCTATTCATGCCTTACCCTGAAAAGTAAAGATAAGCCTTCAAAGCCTCTCCTCGTAAGCCACCTGGGAGGCCTTTCTTTTAGGAGCTTATTCTCTCACGTACCAATTCGGGGGGAAGGAAACCAGCAAGTACTTTTAGCAAGTTTCGAGGGGACCGTCTAGCGTCAGTCATTGCAGTTACACGCAGTTCGCATCAGCAGCTGTGGGTTATGGTTCGGGGTGACTAACAAAGCATGGAGTACACTGACTTTTGAAGAGCGTACAGTCTTCACCAGCAGTAACTACTGATTTTAGCTGTGTGACCACACAACTAGGTAGCGAGGGGTCATTATATTAATGACGACTTCATAGTAATGCGTGCATACTGTCGTTGCCAGGTAGGCTAGCGGTAAGGTTAGAGTGGCATCTGGCACTGTGCTTGAGTTGACTTCTTAGGGTTGAAGGTGAAGGAATGGCCTATCAGGGAGTGAAAAGACCCCTGCTTCGCCTCCCCCCCCAGTCACATCAAACAATGGACCATGAAAGATCTAATTCCATTACTAGTTTGCAGTGGGATATGAAGTTCTATAGATAGCATAGAAGATGAGGGCATGTTTTTTTTTTTTTCTTCTTGAAGATTGCCAGCTTAGTTGTTGGCGTATACTTTAGTGCCCTTTAAGAACATTTACGTTTTGTCCCCTACTAATTCCACAGGCCTTTAAGGGACACTCTCCTGCTCTGCTTATCCTCACGGGACACCGGCACTTACAAGATGAAGATTCATGCTTCTGTACCCAGCTATTTAGTCCTCAGCACTTTGAGGACCCTATCAACTGTCATTGTGCCTGCAGTGTCTTTTGGAGTTGCTCCGGAGTGGCTGTAGGGTCTTTCTTCTCTCCTGCTCAGCTGAAAACAACTTGAAATTGTCCTCTGAGGGTCTCTGTTTCCCTTTGACATGTTTGTTTGGTGACCTTTGGCATCTGAAGAACAAATCCAATTTCTCCTTTGTTTAATGGGGAAAATGGGGTAAGCGTTTGTCTTGGCAAGAGTCCGTGACTGTAATGAAACTGCCATTGGATAAGATCAAAGCAGAAGGCGGTTGAGTCAAAAGAGATGATTTCCTCTCTGATGGGGGGGGAGCAAGAATGAATTCATGTGCTTTTAGATGAAGTGCTGTTATCAGTTAAAATGTACTTGTGTTTATGTCCTGTCCAGCCAGAACTGTGCTGGCCAGGCCCGATCAAAGCTACGGAAACCCAAGGTAGCGTCAAATCCACGATGAAACTCTTGATCTCATTGTGGTTGTTGCTGTCTCTCCTCAGGCTATGACTTGGGGAAATAAAAAATGCTAATATCCCTCAGTTGACAGGAATGGTTGATAATTCAAATGAGACCTAAATAAAAGTAAAATATGGAAAATGCACACTCAGGAACTGGTTTGCATGTCTAGCGCCAGGCTGCCTCTCGTCTGCGGTCTTCTTTCTGTTTAGCCCGTTTGCGTTAAGACGACGACAATAGGCGCCATTCTCGGTCAGCCCAGCTGTTAGCATATCGGTATGTGAGGCATGAGCAGACGGTCGGGCCCTGGAATTCACCAGCGCTCCAGCTTGAGGGATTTGGTGCAGTAGCCACGCCCCGGGAGGGCCGTGCCCCGTTGTGGACGACGCATGCTGGCGCTCCTTGTACAAGCCATGCCAGATTTTTTAAATGGATTTGATGTCAGTGCTAAAGGAGCTCTCGTCTCGCTCGTCGTCTTGCGCCCTGTTTATTGCAGTGTGTGGTGAATGCCTTGGGGTCTTAAGGCACCTGGGATGGGAAGGAGACGAAGCATCAGCAGCTGACAGTCATGTTGCTGTTTCATTTCTGGGTTTCTTGGCATGATTTCAGCTCCAGTCAATGCCTGTTATCACAACAAGCCAAAGTAAGCTTCACAGCAGCGACCAATTAAATGAAATTCAGAACCTTAACTCTTCTATGAACACTGTATCAGTCATAATAGTCTTTTCAATGTCCCAGTGATGGGCACTGATCTTCACGGACACTCTGTGTGGATGGGTATGGCCTGGAGAATTAAAAGGGGTTGTAACCTTTTAAGGTTAAAAAATGTATGTATGCATGCATGTATGTACGTTTCTTGATCGTGTGACATGATTTGGTAGCACTTATTGAGTCAGCCCAACATCTGTGGAGGGATTATTCGGAGTTCATAATAAATAAATAAATGTGCACATCCAGTAAATATATTGTGGAATGTGGCAATAAATAAATCTATTCAGATAATTGTTCTTCTTATTGTTTGTTTAATCATCTAATTATTAGATGTTGGATGTTAGTTGAACGATACCACGCATGAAATAAGCCTTGAAATGCAAACCGTCACTGTGCTTGCGAGAGACCTGCCCCCAGTGGTTTGCAGTTTGTAGCACTCGAGCCCCAGATGAAACCACAGGCAGATATGGGTGTAAGGAAAAGTGCTCCTGAATTCCTTGGCTAAGCGATTTCACAGGAAGCTCGTCCAGGGGCACCTTTCCCAAGAGCTCCCGTTAGCAGCTTGTATAGTTGCACCTATTCAGTTAGCTAGTATGCTTTTGGAAACCTATCCCAGGGCTGGTTACACTACAGTCACATGCTATTGTTTGTTTCTTATCTTCCAATGCTGAGAGACATCTTGTTGACCCTGTTTTAACATACAATTTTAAACCAAACCAAACCATCTGCAGGCCCTATGTATACGTGATTTTTGTCTACTTGCATATGGTACTCGATAAATTACGCACAGATATTAATTTATCAGACATTAATAACATTAAAAAAGGTAATGATAAAAACACTATACATTTATTATGCAGTACTGTACAAATGCTCTAACAAACAAATGAAAGTTAAATTTAGTTTAGTTAAATTTTTCAAGAGAAAAAATATTATGCAGTAGGGGATAGCAGAGCAATGAAAACCATTCTTTGTATTCCACTCAAAGGACAAATGAACAATGAAGACATACTGCTGCACATTTTGCATTTTACAGTTCTACTTCTGGACCGCGGTAAACCATGCATAATTGAAGCCGCGGATGCTGGTTTACTACAAGCAAGTGAAAATGATTGACCAATCAAAAACCACTATTCACTAGAGCCCTCCCTCAAAACTTTGACGGGTGAAAGTGACACTTTGCATTTCAAGGCTTTTTTCATTTCATGTGTGGCATCATTGAAATGAATAAATAAGTAAATAAAACCAGCAATAAAAAATTTGATTAAAAAAACTGCAAACCATAAACTCTTTTCTTAGCCGATTTATGCTCACATATCATTATCGTTGATAGTCACATCTCACAATGTATTAAATAAATGTGTGCATTAATAAATTAAGTCCGAATAGTCTCCCTATAAACATCAACAGGCTAAAAGCAGGCTCTAAATTACTGGGCTCCTACAGACAGCCATGGCAGCCATGCCACACTTAGGCATATCAGATGGCATCAGATAGCTTGGCTCTCCAGCTCAGCCTTTGGATCTCAAAGTCAAAACAGCATTCATGTGAGGGCAAGCCTACGGCTCCAGATAAAAATCCTGCCCACTCTAAAACAAAGAGGAAGACTGTGTCTCCTGCACTGACTACAGGTGGACGGCCCTTACGAGCAAACATGTCTTTGCCACAGATCGGCTCGCAACTGACGCTCTGAGTAACTGGCGCAGACATGAGGAATGCTCAAGAATTTCAAATTCGACAGAAAGCAAAACGACAACCCTGGGAGACCCTGTGAGGATCCCGGATGTCGGAAAACAGGCTCAGGTTCCCCATGCCAGCGTTTGAAAACGTCTGTCTGATAAGTGCTTCCAGGGCTCTAAGATAGAAGGGGAGGAGAAAGACAGATTGGCTGAGACCATGGCTTAGATCCATAGGGGGTCACTAACAAGAAGATGGCTGTGTCCCAGTTCAGGATCTGCATCCTTTACAGGATGTGCTCTATGTAGCCTTTGCCGGGTGCGCTCTGTGTAGCCTTTGCAGGGTGTGCTCTGTGTAGCCTTTGCAGGGTGTGCTCTGTGTAGCCTTTGCCGGGTGCGCTCTGTGTAGCCTTTGCCGGGTGCGCTCTGTGTAGCCTTTGCCAGGTGCGCTCTGTGTAGCCTTTGCCGGGTGCGCTCTGTGTAGCCTTTGCAGGGTGCGCTCTATGTAGCCTTTGCCGGGTGCGCTCTGTGTAGCCTTTGCCGGGTGCGCTCTGTGTAGCCTTTGCAGGGTGCGCTGTTTGAAGGTTTGTGCAATGAATCTTGGAATCTTGGCAAAAGAATAACGCATTTCTAGGCTGTGTTTGAAATAGCCTTTGAAATGTGACTGCCTCCCCAGTGTCCCCAGTACTTGATCAAAGCAAAGGGTGGCCTACACACCCTCAACCCTTCTGGGATTATTTCACTTCCTATTGTTGGTCACGTGTGTTGATCACACCGTGAGAGAGAGCGGTGGCAGGTGCCTTTTGACCTTCGCTGTTGCCGTAGCTCCTTTGGCCAGCGTGCGTGCCGAGATCATTTACGAGTTTGAGGTTTCGTTTCGGCTGACTTAACGCTTCTGTCAGGCCATTCACACTCGCAGGAAGCGGCTCGTCTTGCAGTGTGTCGTGACTAGGCTGGGGGAGAGCGCATTAATCACGTTTTCACATTTTTACGGCCGTGGCTTTCACGAGCTGCGCGCAGCCTGGAATGCTCTGAGCCGGTCTTTGCTCCCCAAGCTTTGGGAACCAGTAAAACATGTTTAATCTCAGTTATGTACACAGGAAGTGCTCTTTGTTCTGACAGAAAGGATTGTAGGAAGTGGGGCTGAATGCAAACGCCTGGGGCACGACGGGTCCAGGGTGAGAGAAGAGGCTCCGTAGGAGGCTAATGGGCCAGCCAGGGGGGGTGGGGCTCTGGGGGGGGGGCTGCAAGGGAGGGAAGGGGGGCGGTGCTGAGTTTTCGTGCTACCCGGCAGCCAGCTGTTAGGGGATGGGAATACTGCTGGCATTAAAAATAAAAATGACAGAAAATAAAAAAAAATGAAAGGAATGAAATACTAGGCTGCGTTTATTTACTTAGTCTTTCACTGTAGGCCTACTTGTCGTCGTCCCCCCCAGCAGCATGTCCCAGATGGCTTCTGGAAATAAAGGTTAAAGTAAACAACCAGTATGTCCTTTTTCCTTCTTCCCTTTTGCTTTTTAACTCCCTTCTTTCCTTGGGCTGCGCAGCTCAGAGGCAGGCAGGGGAGTCTGGCTTCCAGGGGCCCCGAGAATGACGGCAAGGCCAGTGTGGCCCCAGGGGACTCAAGGGGCTTTTCAGACCGTACTGGCATGCTAGTTGTGTTAGGCCACTTTGGTGTGGCAGCTCCCTTTTGTGGATTGTGCTGCTATCCCAGAATGTGCATCAAGTTCAGGTTTCAAGTTTTATTGTCGTATGTGCTCAGAGGGACACTGTGAAATGCGTGTGCCACATTTGCAGGAGAGACGTCAGATGCTGGGGGGACGGTAGGGCAAACAGCAGTGCAGTAAGAGACAAGCCGGTACAATATAGGAAGTGGAACAATAAATATGCAGCGAGTAAGTGGTGCGTCGGGGAAGGATTTACAAACGGCCACGGAGGTGAGCAGGGTAAATGCTCTGAGTGCAGAAGCAGGCTCCTGGTGACAGTCTGCAGTACACAGTGCTTAGTACTGCTGCCTCACACCTCCGGGACCAGGGTTCGAGCCTCCTCCTTAGCTCTGTTAGTGTGAAGTTTGCATGTTCTCCCCGCGTCGTAGTGGGGTTTCCTGCGGTTAGTTGGCATTACCAATTGCGTGTGTGGGTGTGCTGTTTGATTGAGTTGGTGCCTCGTCGTAGCCTCCAGGACAGGCTCTGGACCCCCTCCTCAGGGACACCACTATATAGGACAAGTGGTTTCAGATGGATGGATAGGTGGATGGATAGATGTGTGCAGTGCAGTACAGTACAGCCGGACTGATGCGGGTCACTGGCTATTTCGCAACCTCACCCTGGAGAGGTAGAACAGACCGACCCTAACCCTTGTCCTCCTCCGCGCCTCTTCCTCCCTACCCCCGCCAGCTGTCGCTGCTCTGTCAGCTCTCGGGCCAGATGAGTTGTCAGCCACACAGGCAGCCGTCCAAACAGCTGCAGTACACCCCCCCCACACAATCACCCACATTCACGCCACCTGTCTGGCATGAGCTCCTCCTGGAAGGCAGCCATTCCTTCATCTCCATCATCTCCGTAATCATGCTCATTATCATTACCGTCACCAGAGTTATCCTTCCCGAACCAGCATTCTCGCGTGAGTTTCCCAGAATGCTCCGGGTGACATCCTTGATTCAGTTACCCCCCTCCCCCCACTTCATCTGTGGTCTGTCTACTCCACTTAACATCATTTTTGAATCAATGTTCCTAATGTAGGCTAATTTTATATTAGAGCTGTAGTTTCAAACTCCAGACCTTGCTTCCACATTAAATGGTTCCCACCACATAACTGGACCTTTGAGAACCACTTGCCTGGCTCTCACAGATGGCTTGCTGTGAGAATGGGATTAGCAGGTTGCATTAACATTTACATATTTTTTTTTTTTTGTCCAAAGTGTACAGTGGAGAAAGCAGGGTCCTCTAGTCTCTGGAGCGACTGGGGGTTAAGGGCCTCACCCTGAAACCATTCTGTAAACTGCGGGATTTGAACCTGCTACCTTCCAGTTGTGGGCACAACATCCTAACCCACTGAGCCACATACTGGTTAACATGAGCCGAAATCAAGTTGCCGAAGAAGCTACAAGTTCATTCTGGTGCCGCAGAAGCCGTTAGTATGGTGCTGTGGTACGAGACCCTTTTGGTCTCCTCCTTCCCCCAGCTTGTTTTTTTAATATACAGTATGGTACGTTTCTGAGGGATTCGCTTCGCTTAGTTTCTCGGCGCGCTGTGTCCGGCACAAACCGGTTGGTGGCGGCGAGCGCCCGGCCGTAGATGTCGTGCTACGTCGCTGTGGACGTGACCCGGTGGTTATAGGGAGGAAGAGCGCACTTCCTGACTCCTCCTTGCTGCTGAGCCGTGCTTCTGGCTCATAGAGTCTCTGCAGCTCGAGACACCGAGCTCCTCCCAGCCATAGACTGTTACGAAGAGGAGGAAGAGGAGGGGGAGCGTTAGTCATATTCTGCAGAAGCTCACGAAGCTGAGGGTTTAAGCAGAAGTTGATGGCCTCTTGGCTGCCTCAGTGTCCTGCCCTCAGACGCTGTGCTAAAGGTGTCGTGAGCTTGTGAAGTGTTGTTCCAAGTCCATTAAACACAACTAGTTGTGCAGGACATGCCCCTTGGTGTCCACAGGCCGTCCTCTGCAGTCGGGGCAATTATTCTATTGTCAGAGTGTAAAACTACTAGGTAGATTCAACCACCCCCACTAGGCGACAGTGTTATGAATGAATGTTTACAAAGTACCAGCTGGCGCGGCCTTTCTTTCGTGTCAAAGGGCTGGGAAGAATCCATCATTTCATTTGTCATTATTCTTCCTTTAATTCACATCCGGCTGATAATTTTGCTCCTTAAATCTTTTTTTCCCCCCACCTGTAATTGGTGCTGAGAATTGGGGTTGAGGAGCATTTTATAATTAAGCATGGCCCCCTACATGTCTTTGATTCGTTAGGTTAAAAATGGCGGGCTAATAAATGGCAGAAAGTGCGAGAGAAGCTGCTATCTTCTGCTGAGAAGGAGGGGTGATGCGGGGCGCATGTGGTGCGGGGACTGAAAGCGGGGGCCGTCTTCGTCAGCCGGAGCTGCGGCCGCTAACTTTGCTCCATTACACGTCAAAGTCAGCTGCAGAAATGTGCCGGGGAGGGTGTGAACTGTGTTTGGGGTGGGGGGGGGGGGGGCTCAGAGAACAATATCTGCTTTTTGTGGAGAAACAGATACTCAGAAGTTTGCTTTGGCCCTAGCCAGCATTTCCTCTGTGAACAGATG
Source organism: Petrocephalus zakoni (assembly GCA_026774425.1). NCBI lineage: Eukaryota > Metazoa > Chordata > Actinopteri > Osteoglossiformes > Mormyridae > Petrocephalus > Petrocephalus zakoni. The sequence goes on from JAODKN010000037.1 coordinate 6,066,128, forward strand.
GGGAGGGGGTGTTGCTGTGGCTGCTCTGAAGCCCCCCACCCCCTCCCCAGCCTGTTTTTTTAGGATACAGAGGTGTGTGTGTGAGTGAGAGATGTTGGGGGCTGTTGCTGTGTGAAGCACACAGGAAGTGATGCGTGTTCCTTCCTCTTGGCTGCGCCGTCTCCCCCGGGAGGCCTGCCTCGCGTGAGAGCATGGCCGGCAATCTGTCAGCGGAACGGGGACGTCTCAAGGTCTCTGCTGTTAGGGTGGAGGGGGGGCAGGAATCCCAAGTGGAGCCTACAATAACATGAAATGTGCCTGCATGTGAGATGGCCGTCCTTGTTGTTTTTTTTTTTTATTATTCATTTCTTTTTTCTTCTTTTCCCTCCTGTGTCATTACTGTAAGTTAAAGCAGCACTGGGGTCTCACTTCACCCCGTTACCCCCCTCCCAGGCCAGCTGACAGAGGGCAGATAAAAGTACACTATACTGGCGGGCCACTGCTCTTGATTCAGGGGGGCTGTAGAGGAGCTTATGTGCTGAGAGCTCAGTAATGGCGGAGGGGGGGGGGGGTTACAGAGAGTACTGACTGTCAGGTTGTGGAGATAAGTGAGTACTCCTCTTCCGCACTGCGTGCCTGGCATTGTGGGTGCACATCACATCAAACTAATCAATATCAAATAGCAGATTGAACTGCAGCCGTCTGACATTCGGGTGTTTGGGAGAACGGGAAGTGCTGACGAGATCTCTGTTACTAGCGAGCAGGGGCGGCCAGTTACAGCCACATGCCCAGAAGCGCGGGCCGCCGCAACGTTTGCCGCATAAATGTTGAGTGGGATTGGAGTGTGGTGATGGGGAAGGCTGGGGGGTGTGGCTGGCTTTCTCCTAACAACGCTCATGTGGGAGTCAGACTGTCATCAGCCTGGAAGCATCATGCGTCAGCCACTGACATCACATGATGCTTTCTCGTTAACTTCTCACTGGCCCGTTTACCACCACACACACTCCTGCCTGACAGCTTCCTGCATGGTGTGCAGATGCCTGCAAAGAACTTTTCATACTCCTCATAAGGTCGCATGTGCTTCACTGCATTTTCTGCATAGACATCGCATGCACTTTGTACATGGGTATATGATGCACGCTCATACATGGAAGCGTCAAGGTCTTTGCATAAAGCGCATAGACAGGCAGGCGTTCTGTGGTACCGTGGAGAACCGCCTCTGCTTGCTTCATGCCTCCTGTGTTTTAGGGTTTCAAAACCTCCACCCACCCTCACCAGGGGGAAATGGTTTGTCCTGTGGTGTCACCCTGCCCTCACCCCTACCACACGCCAACGAGAAGCGGTTCTAGAGTTGAGTGACTGCACACCCTCATCCCTTTTCATGCAATGAGCGGCTGTTCTCCTTCCATCTCTCGGTGACCGTCTCCATGGTGATTCCACATCCCAGCTGCAGAGGCAGACATGTAACAGTCTGAGCAAAGCCATGCTTGGCCTCTGTGGGCTCCTGGTATTCCTCGCTGTCGCTAAGTCCCAAGGAGAGTCAAGCTGACCCTGGGCATTTCCCTCATGGCGTCCATCGAGCTGCATGTGCAGAACCGCAGCTGACCAAAGCTGCTGCCACAGGCCCAGAATGGGTAGCAGAGAACTTCCTCTGTGTCGCAAATATGTGCTCCTGTGATTTCCACTTAATGCAGATAAAACCTTTCAGAATGGCCTGAGAGAGCCACGGGGGTGCATATATTGTGCTCATCATGATGGGTTTGGAGTTTCTGTAGGCCCTGCTCAAAAAGTCACGTAGGTCCCCTAGAGATCTTTCAATAACTAATTAAATAGTGGTGCAAATTAGGGTTGGCCGATTATTCAGTTTTCAGACTCACCACAATGTCTTTTAATATCTTGATAGACAAGATTATCGTTTACATTACTTTGAAATTTTTGTTAATGAGTAACACTTTTTAGAGTTTGGCTAGCAGGGCATTGAGCTTCTGTCACTTTTAAGCCCCTTTTACGCATACACTGCCACCCGGTGCTTTTCTAGACATTACAGAGGGGCTGTATATGTGAACAGAAATGTCCGAAACAGTTGTACCCGGACATTTAACAGACTTTCCCTTTCTAGATCCCTAACATAAAATCCGGATAATTTCCGATTGACCCTCAGGTGTGAATGGAGCAGGAAATTTCCCAAGGATTCAGCGCGAGCGAGTGGACGTGTTAGCGACGTTTTGGACGTGTTAGCGACGTTTCCATCACGCCACTGGTGCAAAAAGGAGGAGGAATATGTATCTGCTTCGTGCCTGTATATGGCCTTCCGTTATTTCTCTGAAAATGCAGGTACGTCCAAATAAATACAGAACTGATATCAATGAAAAAAAAAAAAAATCGTTGAGGAAGGCTTTGTTATGTGTTGTATGTTCTGCCTGCCATATGCTCTACCCTAGCACCACCCGGCGTACCAGCCAGAATATTTCTAGTTGTTGTAAATGCCTCTGACAAGCAAAATCTTCAGTTGTGTGGAAGTGCAACTCCGGAAAATGTCCGGATTTGATTAATTCTCTGGAAAATGTCCGGAGTTCATGTGTGAACATGGCTTTAACTACAAGCGGCAAGGGTTGAGAACAAGCAAGAAAACCATGTAATATTTTTCTTCTTGGGCAGGTCGGCCATCTTTGTTTTCTTCAGTTCAGGTGTAACACGTGTTTGACGGTTATTGTTTTTAAGCAAAAGTTGATATTGTTAGTTAAAGCTGCCAACATCACCACGATAATATCGACATATCGCCCAAGCCTAGCGCCTATAGAATCAGAAGGTCATAGCTAGCTAGCTGAGTGGCGTAGCCCTTTGAAAACAGGCCATGCAGAATCGCACACAAGGCCACCATCGCCGTCTTGCTGGCTGTTTATGTAAGGACCTGACTAATGCTAATAAGACTTTAGAGGAAAGCGTTCTGCCTCCAAGCCATGCGGTGCCTTTCAACTGGCTCATTACTCTCAACGCAGACTGGGAAGATGTTCCCCCTTTGAGCTGTGAGGGCTCCGTGTCGACCCCGTCATCACACCCTGAATGGAGTTAAGTGTAACTGATATGTTGCACAGATTGGCTCTTTGTGTCCTTATATATTTACTTCATCTCCTCATTACTCACCATCTCTGAACAAAAGACGCTCCCTGGTTCCTGTGTGCTCTCCTTGCAGCCCCAGAGCGCACATTGTTCCCCAAGTTGGCGCTCAGCTTCCCTCTTCCTTCCTGCGCCTTCGCCCAGCCGCCTCCTACCGAAAGAGGGCCCCCCCTCGGATTGGCGTTCTTTCTGCGGGACCCCCCTCCCCCATTGTCTGCTGCACCACAGTGCCACCGGATGCTAGTCCCTAACGGCCTGTTTCCATACCTGGCCAGTCCTGGGCACAGAAACGTAATAATTAGCGACGGAGATGAAAAACGGAAATGCCATGTAGGCTGCACCATGTTAAATAACGCTTGCGGTGTATAAAACCACACGTTCTGTTTTCCTCATGTCTTTCCTGTGACGTGAAGAGTGTGATCATGCTAACGTCCCATGTTGCATCCCATGTTTTTTTTTTTTAAATCGATAGCTTAGTGCCTCAAAATGAAAATGAAAGAAAGTATGAGAAAATGCAGCCAGAGCCAGGGCTCATTAACAAGTTGCGAGTCTTGGTACAGCTGCATCGGCAGTTTCAACTGGAAAAAGTTACGTTTCTGAACAAGTTAGCAGCAGGACAACAGCTCGTTAACGGGTTTTACGGTTAGCTTCTAAAAACTTAACTGCTGGTTTTGCCGTGTAGAAAATGTAGCTATGGTACGAAAGCTGGATATTCCCTTCCTATAACTGGGGACTACAAACAGATTAGCCGAAACGGCCTGTTCGCAATAACTGGGGACTACAAACAGATTAGCCGAAACGGCTTGTTCGCACAGGACATGCGTGTCTGGTGGAGTGCGGTGAGGGATTTCTAAGCCACGTCTGTTAGCCTGTGAGCCGTAGAGGATCTCGTTTGGGCCGTGTGAGACGGAGACGTAGAAGGAGGGTGCGGGGGAGGTCCCGGTGTTTCCACAGCATGCAGGCGGCCCCGTCTGATTGGACGCCAGTACCTTCCTGATACCGTTTGCTCGCTCCTTCCCAGGGCCCTGCGTGCAAGGAGAGATCTGTGGGCTGGATCTACTGGAACTAAATGTTTTCAGATTAAGATAATATCCCTGTGCATAGCTTGTGTGTGTTAATTTTTGCTGGGGGGGCCGGGGGGCGGGGGGGGGGGGGGCGGGGGGGGGGGGGGGGGGGGGGGGGGGGGGGGGGGGGGGGGGGGGGGGGGGGGGG
>JAODKN010000037.1:6088396-6111531 GCA_026774425.1 Petrocephalus zakoni
CAGGAGTGAGCATGCAGGAGTGAGCATGCAGGAGTTAGAGATTGTGCAGGAGAAAATGAAAAGGCATTCTGCTTTTTCAGACTGTTTTATGTAGACTGTCTTGCCTTCCCTATATAAATTAAATCTGCTTGGTGTATTCCCCCCCCCCATCTTGCTGCTGGTGGTGGGGGGTCCATTGTTTGCAAGGAGCAGGAACCCTCGCGTGACTGGGAGCCAAACTCTCTCCCCCTACTGTTGACGTGTTTAGCACCTGAACAAAGACGTCAGTAAGTGTGTGGAATGTTTACCCTGCCCCACTCCCTCGGCCTCCCTCAGCACACCACGCTTTTCCTGGCTCCCGACTCTCCACTCCAGCGCATCCAGGATGTTTTCTCCACCCATAGAAAGGCCTTAAATAAAAGCTGGGAGCATTAGGAGGCTCTGGACCCCCACCGGGGACATCCTTCCACCTGGCCACATGGTGTCCACAAGGAGGTCCTCGCTGTTGCCGTCTCCATCGTGCGCTGCTGCTCCCTTTTGAAGTTGAATGCGGATTCTCTGCATCCATCGCATATACCGCTCAGCAAAACAAAAGATTAGGTGCACACCAGGCACAGTTACAAACTCATATGGGCCACCCGTCCTCAGGGAAGGGACCCGCAGCTAAAGGTACCAGTAGGAACTCTGAGCGACGGAGGTCCCTCGAGAGCTGCGAGGAGCAATTTCCCTTGAGAGCCGTTGCATCACTGTTTACTACTGTGTGTGTGTGTATGTGTGCGTGGTTGGCATGCACATGTTTCTGCACACGCCTGTAGGCGTGTACTTCTGCATGCCTGGGTGTGTGCCGTTTATGTCCGTCTGCATGTGTTTCTGACACGCCAACCCCGTGTGTCCCAACAGGCCCTGAATGGTTTCGTCCTGGTGGTCACGGCCGAAGGCTACGTCTTCTACGCGTCCCCCACTATACAGGACTACCTCGGCTTCCATCAGGTGGGTTCCAGTGCCATCTTATCCCTCACAGCTAGGCTCCAGCTACTCCTGCTACGCCTGGATACACACTGGGATACTCACACATACAATTGTCTGTCATTTATAAGAACATATGGCCTGTCATCAATGCATCAATGGAACTTTCCCTATCTCTTTGACCCTTAAATTATGAGAAACTGTCTTCCAGTCAATTTACATCTTGTCAATTCTATAACTTTGATTATGTAATCAGCCCATTTTTTGTTATTTAACAACAAAGGACAGTTAGGTAACCCTCTTCCAAGCAGGATCGTCTTACAAAGGACGTGTTTTTTTTGTCCTCCTTCCAGTTTTCCCTGTCTCCGTTTGTGACTCGCAGCGGCGCTCGGGACGTCCTGCCAGGTTGAGCCGAAGCGGCGTGTCAGTGTCGCAGACTCGACAAGGCTGTTGTCTCTAGCAGAGTAGCTTAATTAAACCCCGGTTCCCTTGACATCAAAAGAATATAACTAGCGCTCATTCAGGCAGCATAATTAAATGCTTAAACGAATCGCCGAAACTAGAAAAACCAGCTCTACGCCGGACGTTGAATAAGAGCTCTCCAGAGTCAGTAATACGGAAGTACCAAGGAGAATGCGCTGTTTTATTCAGAGAGGCCTCGGCTATGGCTGAAGCTACCACCAAGGCCTCTTTGCAGCAGCGAGGCTACATCAACAGCTTTGAAGCACAAGATTGTAACACCCTCATAGTCAGTCCATGCCCAGTCCATAAAACCTGTACCTTTGCTCCTTGGTGAGCATCGTGAAGACGGTATTGCTCAACAGGACAGGCACGCAATACAGGGCCAGAACGAGCCCCCTGGAGAAGTATGTCATCATCTTTAAAATATCCAACCTCTCAAAAGTCCACCAGGTGTCCAAAAACCATACCCCAATTGCAGTTTCAGTCTCTCGCAGGCAGTGGTGCATGCACACTTAGCCCCCACCCCGGGTTGGCATGTCACTTTGTGTGATGCCGTCTCCCCGCTCTGTATTGGTTTTGGAACAGAGGAGCATGTTCCTGGTAGATGGAGGCGCCAAGAGGAGTAACAAGTTAAAACATGGGATACCAGCAAGGCGTCTCCCGGTCGAAGTCCCATGGGCCTTTGCTAGTGCAGCACCAGCATGATGGCGTCATTCAGTGCCGGCCTGCATCTGCAACGATCGATTCATCAACTGATGCATTCGCTGGAACCTCTGGGATAAAACGCATTTCCAAACACCCCCCGCAGGTCCCACATTCGGCGTCTAGCATCAATACTCCTAGTGGGACTGACGCACCAAAATGGAACAGTGGCAAAATAGAATGCGAATGATCATTAGAACAGTACCAAAATCCATATTTTGTTAGGTTACCGTGTCACTGAATAATGAGCTTACCTTCAGTGGCATCACTTAAACCAGCATTTGTGTGTGGCTGCCAAGTTAATGCACTGATTTTTTTTTTTGTGTGAGGTCTTAGAAACAACAAACTCGCCCTGCCCAGCAGACCTTAAACCCCACTGTATTATGTTATCAGTAGTCACCCATCCCAGACAGGTCGTTACCACTACTGGAAGATCCTTGCAAGAGTTTTCTGTGCTCTTTCCCAGGGGTAGGGGTCTAAGGATCATGTTATTAGGTCTCAAAGTGTTTTTTTTTAACCAGAACGTTCTGGCCTAGGAATGACAAAAGTCTTGCCACTGTTGCTCACTCAATGACGGTGGCGTGAGAGCTAGTATCGGCTTGTGTTTCTTGGTGGGCGTCTATAGGATCAGTCGGGAGAGCTGATCCCATGAGTCAGGCGTTGCCCATCTGACCGTGAAATAAGCCTTGTTTACTGTCGATACCTGCAATGCCCTGGCTCCCAGTAGTAGAATAGCACTTGAAATTGCGGATTCAGTGTGGCGAATACCATAACGATGTCTCACTTCCAGCCGGGCGAATACAAAGTGCTATGCATGCTTTAGAATCACTAACTCATCAGCTCCGTGGGTGGTGTTCCCACCTTCCAGGATTTAACCCATTGGGTCAGTATCTTCTCTTCATTGTGTGATACCAGCACAGAGACCTGGCAGTCTTTTGTCTACAGTGACTCACGTGCATGTTGACTCTGGACAAAGTAGTGTGTTTAAGGCTCCACTGGATAGCAGTGGTTGGTAGAACCACTGAGTGGCTTGTGCCTCTTAAGAATAGGATTCCTTGGGGGCTTGCATGTTGGCAGTTGTCCTCAGCTCAGTGGTGACCACAGGGGCATGTGGCAGGTTACGGTGGCAGGGTACGTCAATGTCAATACCATGGATACTGCAAGATCATCACCCTTGCTGACCACGATGTCCCCTTTGCCTTTCCTGATTTTCCCCACAGTCTGACGTAGTCCACCAGAGTGTGTTCGAGATGATCCACACAGACGACCGCGCCATGTTCAGAAGACAGCTCCACTTCGCCCTTGACCCTACTCAGTTCGACGGAGAGCAGGGAGGCGACGGTGGGTGTAGATTCGTGCCACTCTCGCCGATGCAGAAAACTGAAAGATCTAGTGTGTGAGAGTAATAGAACAAAAGAGTTCCCTCTTACTGTCAGAGTTAAAATTTATCTTACAGTTTGTCTTGCTGATGAAGGGGTTGCTAGTACATTTTGGCCCCGACTTCCCTGGTTTTGCTGTAGTCCAGCATCTCCAGAAATATCTGGAAAGTTTTCCAGGCTGGATCAGTCAGGCTGGCATAAAAGCCAGGTCACTGATTTTAGGGAAATTTCCCCGATTAGTAAGACATTATTTATGTTGTGTCATGAGGCACGCTTTAATCTTCATGGCCATGTTTCTCGTCCGTTAAGGATTTCCTGTGTAACCCATTTCTAGGCATGCAAAGCACCAGCGATATCACCACCAACATCGTGACATTCGACCCCCAGCACATCCCCCCAGAGAACTCCTCCTTCCTGGAGCGGAGCTTCTGCTGTCGTTTCCGCTGTCTCCTGGACAACTCGTCAGGCTTTCTGGTAAACACGAGTAAACGCCACCATCCCCTGTGGCTGAGCTGAGCACAGTGATTAAGCACTTTCCGTCGCCAGAAGTCTGTTGTTCTTCTAACTAATGATCCTGACTTGTCAGAGGAGGTCTCAAAACAAGACCATTGATTTTCTTGGTGGTGTTTGGTCTGGGCCAGGTTCTTCAAAACTCTTAAGCTCTCAGCAGTAGATATCCTTTCATTAGCTTTGCAAGCACTAATTGACAGTAGAGTTGCAAATTGTTCTCCTGAGGTCTCCCCTCCCTTCATGAACAGGGTATCCCTTCCCTAATGTTCCCCGTGCCCCTTGCATCCAGGCCCTCAACTTCCAGGGAAGGCTGAAGTACCTCCACGGGCAGAATAAGATGAGCGAAGATGGCACCATGGCACACCCCCAGCTGGCCCTCTTCATTATTGCCACACCTCTACAGTCTCCGTCTATCACCATGATCCGTTCGAAAACACTCATCTTCCAGACAAAGCACAAACTGGACTTCACACCCATGGGCATTGACCCTAGGTACCTTTCCTTAAGCATACTATGGACATTTCATTGTTTATATGAAATAAACAATCGCTATTTTTAAAATCTCCTCGCTAGCTGCTAAAATGATTCGACATTCCTGTTTTTCTCTCTTCAGGGGGAAGGTGGTTCTTGGCTACAATGAAATAGAGCTTTGCATGAAAGGCTCAGGATATCAGTTTATTCATGCCGCCGACATGATGTACTGTGCAGACAACCACGTTAGAAGTGAGTTTCATACGCTATTAATAAATGTAATGCTTAAATTCCTTTTGTTTGTCGACTTATGTCATGCAAGAATGTTTTGTGTACAGAGCAGAGTTGTTGCTCTGTAGCTGAATGCTCTTTTAGCTTATTACAAGAAAAATAAAAATGAACCTGTTTTTTTTCCTAGTGATTAAAACTGGGGAGAGTGGTCTCACAGTCTTCAGGCTTCTGACAAAGACTCGAGGTTGGATCTGGGTTCAAGCCAACGCAAGGCTTGTGTTCAAAGGAGGAAGGCCGGACTTCATTGTGGCTCGTCAAAGAGCCTTAACGTAAGTTAAACTAGTGAAACTAGTGACATGGTTTCTAGTGACTGGTGCCTTCGTCAAAGGTAATCGCTCATGGGAGTTTTGGTGCTCTGTTTATGTAGGAATGAAGAGGGTGAGGAAAACCTGAGGCAGAGGAAGATGCAGCTGCCCTTCAACTTTGCTACCGGAGAAGCGGTCCTTTATGACACAAGTCCAACCCTTAACATTCCAGGCAACAGTAAGACTCCCAAGATGAGCAGGATGTCTGATCAGAAGGCCCTGGATCCCAATTCCATTCTTGGATCTATGCTGAAGCAAGATCAGTCTGTTTACCACCAGCCCCCTGACTCTGAAGCACAGTTCCCCGTGGACAAAGCTTTCATGGACAGCCATGCACTTTTCAATGTCCCCAGTGACACCTGGCCTCATGGGATCCAGAAGTCTAGTAGCGATTTTAAAGAGGAGGAGACCATCAAAGACATGGTGGAGACGCTGGAGCAGATCCTGGGTGATAGTAACATGTGCATCACACTCCAGGAGATGGATGTGGATGCAATGGAGATGAAGGATTGGGAAAACACCCTGCTCAGAATGAACACCAACAATGATGACTTGTCTGTTGAGCTGAAGGACATCCTCACCAATGACATCTTTAACTATGTGGAGGAGGAGCTCTTCAAGGGGAAAGGGGAGAACTCCTGTATCTCTGACTCTGAGCAGGTCAGCCCCATGGATGATGTCAACTTACTTGTCCAGCAGAACACTTTCATGGCAGCTTCAGAGAGCCTGACAGCCATGGGGTTGCCATCTGCTGTGATGCATGAAAACCAGGGCCTCAGCCCCCAGAACCAGGTGGTGACAGAAACCCAAAACAACTTTATGGGTTTATCAGGGCAAAGCCTGGTGAATGGAATGCAAAAGCTCACTCATTTGGGAGCCCCGATTTCTTTGGGGATCAATGGCCCCGCACCAATGGAGCCCGCTCTACAGAAGCCACCGCCAGAGAGCACGTTTACCCCACCTGTAGGCTACTCTGAGATAAGCAATCAGAACAGCTTAGTCCATAACAACATCATGTCCTTCAGTTCTTATTCGCCAGAGTCTTGTGCTCAAACTCAGTCAAGGACTGGCGTGCCCAACTCCCGAGCCTTGATGAATGGCTTTGGACCTTGCCCCCAGAAACAGGCACAGTTACCTGCCCAGGGTTTCTCCAGTCCAGTGGCTCCACATCTCCAGGGCCACCTGCAAGCAGGTATCCCAAGCCAACAGCAGCACTTCCGGCAACACAGCCATATCCAGCAGCCAGATCACATGACCCTCAGTCAGTGGGGCCCCACCATCCCCAATCCCGACTTTGCTGACCAACTCGAGGAGACCTGTCCCCCAAATGTTTCCATTACGGACAACCTCACCGATCCCTCACCAGCTGCCCTTCCAGGACATCTGTCACTGCAGAAGCAGAGCTCTCAGATCCCAAGGCTTCAGTCGTGGTTAGCTCCCACGGGAAATCATTCTCCAGGCTTTAGGAGAAACTGTGTGACGGGTCATCAGACTCTCAACAGCCAAAACTGTTCGACCGGTTTTGGACCACATACCACAACCAACGGGGTCTACCAGCCCCTGGGCCAGCAGCCAGTGGATAGCCTGTCCCCGACGACCAATAGCTGCATGTTCAAGAATGGGCCAGCCGCCCCCTCCAACAAGGTTTACTTCAACAACCTGGGGATAATGGCCTCCACCTCCACATGCCCGCTGATGAAGACGCCTCATGACCAGAGCCCCCAGCAGGGCTCCTACTATTTCCAGATGAGCACCACTGATCCACTGACAGGCACGTTGTTCCTCCCCCAGGATGACATCAGCACAGGGTCATTGACGTGCTCCCATGCCCCTGGCTTTACCCCCAACGGCATGAATGGCCAGCAGCAGTATCTCACCTGAAATGACCGCATACAGGTATTTGTTCTCCTTAACTTGTTTCTATGATTAAAGTTCTCAGAGGAGGTTACCTAAGCCTTTGGACATGGGTCTATAAGATATATGCTGCCTTTCTCTGCTGCGTTATAGGGTGTAGTGTGATTTTGAAGGAAGCGCACATAATATATATACAGCTGCATTCTGTCTTGATCATGGGAATCATCGCTAGCGGTGTAACAGACCTTAGTTTGGCAGTTCATAGCATTGCGATTGGTGCACACTCAGTCACACATACGGTTAGTTTAGGCACTCAAGTTGCATGCTTTTGTACAGTGGAGGGAAACTGGAGGATCTGCTAAAAAGACACGCAGGGTGAACATGCAAACTCCATACACACGAAGCGCTGGTGTGCAGCAAAACCACTACTCACTGTACCGTTGTGCTGCCCTGACAGGTATGCACCATTGGCAATGTTAATTTCGACATGGCATTTCGTGCACATGCAATTGTCACAGGACCACGGTAGTCTGCTCAAGTCATCAATAAGTTGCACTAAAACATTTTTAGTCGTAGGAAACCAAACTTGATATGATGCAAACCGTGACTTTTTTCCATTGGTCCCCTAATTATCAGGAGCGTAATGGCTAAATAAAAAATATTTTCAGTCGATTATTATCGATAATAAATAGTTAAAATGTTATGTGTTTTATCCATGTCTGCTGTCCATGCGAATGCATGTGTATCGTTTTAGTTATATCATGTGTTTGTAGTGTGAGAAAATTAGAATTTGCATATGGGAAGTTCAAACAGTCCTGCCAAGAAACGTCACTAATGTGCTCAGACTCGTTCCTATAAAGGAAATGTTTCTGATTATGGGAGCAAGTTGAGCATGTGTGATAAAAACTTTATTGAGCGGGGGCGGAGGGCAGCACAGGGCACATATAAGAAAGCTCATTAATGTCATCGAGCGTACTATTGGTGTCACATGGCTGTGCCCTTGAAGCGAACCACATGGCAGCAGAACCAAGCAGAGGCTCATGGAGACCTCAGCTGTGCACTCAGAGCCGTGGGTAATGTTCCTCTGCTAACGTTTCTCTGCCTCTGTTCCCCACAGATCTCTGTCCAGTGGAAGCAAATGGACCCCCCCCCCCCATACTCCTCAGTAGTCTCGCCATTTTCTCGCAGCCTGAACTCTTCCTGAGTAGTAGAGAGATGGACTGAAAGCAGCACTTGTTCTGGGAGCTTGCGAGACGTGTTCCCCCAGCACCTCTGGAGGCCTGGTGTGGCTAAAATATCACCCCCCCTCCCCCCCCCATACACACACAATATATGCAGTGAGATTCCAGTCACTACCAGCCAAATCATATGTATATGTGTGTGTGTGCGCCAGATGTATGTGGCGTCAAGATGACAATTTAAAAAAAGGAAGAGTAAAAAAGGAGCAGGTTTTGACCAGGGTGCTGTAAGCGCCGTCTTTGTTTGGAGCAGAACAAGTCAAGATGGATGGATGGATATATGCATACACATACACATATATCATTTTTTTTTTTTTCGCTCCACAAATGGAGACCAGCATGACTTGTGGAGCCCTGGAGTTGGACTGTGCGTTGCGTGGCAAGCTTACCTCCCCTGGACAGTATAATGAAGTAAACAATGGAGGATGTAGGGAGTCCGCACCCTGGAAATCAGAGTTCCCATGATTTCCTCATGCTTACAGGAACAGCACGCAGGCCACTAAGGGAAATGGTGTCGGCCGGCATGGAGCTATATAGTGCTCATTCGCACTGAGGTCTCCATGCGCACGTTTCTGGAAGGTGTAAGATCGTAACTGTAAACACTGTTTCAGATCATGACCTTACAGTCAAAGATATAAAACGTATACATTTCTTAAAACCTGAAAAAGCACCCTTTTTTCAATATTTTCAAGGCTTCTGTAGGCTGTTTCCCTGGCAGTCGTTTTGCTTGTTAATTTTCTTTTTTGTACGTTTATAAATCATGTTATGACAAAATATGATAATCAGAATATTATGATAAAGGATCATTTATCCAGCTTTGTTTTGTTGTTAAAACATGCCTCTTTTATATCTTTGCCAGCACTTATTTGTAGTTATTAACTTGCCAATGAGCCACTCTCTGTATTTCTTTGGCTGTTTTCTTTTTGTCCTTTTTGCCCCCCCCCCCCGACGATCTTGCGTCCTTTGCTTCCCTGCTGTTTCGGTTGGCACTGAATGCTCAGAGGAAGGAGCCAGGCTGCCCCTGTTAGAAATGCAGTCCCCCTTCTCCCTTCTCCATTTGTGTGCCGTTTGTAAAACGCGCCGAATGCCGGCGAGAGGTGGCTCCTGGTGACGAAAGATATAGAACACCTGCATCATAATGCAGCCCAAATGCACTTCCCATGCAGACATGCAGCACATGAAATGCTGTGCCCTCTCGGCCTGCGGTGATGGCTGACCAGCCCATGACATCACAGTCTGATGGTTATAGTAGCTAAAAAATGTTCCCAATGGCCCTGTGAGTCAGACAGTGATGCGATTTGCATTTGTTTGATGTCGACGTTTCTGGATTTTGTCAGATTGCCAGGGGACAAACACTCACATGGTCACCAGTGCAGGGATCTTACATTCTGGACGGGTGCTGTCCGGTCATCTTAGCCATTCATCATCATTTTCACAAGAATGCCACAGAAGGCATGGTTAGGTATCATGCCATTAAGCGCACACATTTTTGTCACCCCTTCCCTTGCCTATCCATTGCACGTGATGTAAATTATGTAAAAATCTAATTCAATTTATTGTGTTTTTCTTCAGGTGTTCTTCAATGTTGTCACTGTTTAGCTGATAGTAACAGTCATTTCTTGTGAGAAATGTTCCTGGTCTGCTCTCCGTCCAGTGCGGCTGCTCCGGTGACAGCTGCTAGCTGAAAAGAAGGACATGCTGTGTCGTCACGGAAACTGCATTTCCCATAGGCCCCCTGCCCCCTGTGCCCTTCACTGTGTCACAAACAGGAACTTCTGTCCTCAGCTTGTCTTCTGTGTTTTTGAATTTCATTTTCACTTTTTTTTTTTTGTGTGAAGGTGCACCTTTATTGCACCTTTCGGTGAAGACGAGAGTAGCAAGGCAGCTATGTTTTAACATGAACGTAACGACCAACTGGCGAACTGGTCCGTCTGACTACCTGCCAGGAAGCTGGTGGTATCAGTGTGTGGCCAAACAAAAACAAAAATGCAACCATTTTCACAAAAATGCAATATTTCCTTAAAATTTGAATCACTTCATAAATTAGGTAATAGTTTGTTATTTATAAATAAATATACATGTGTATGTTTTTTTTTCTTCACTCATTAACAGAGGGAAGTGGGTCAAGTAAGTGCAGCATTTCCCTAAAAAATGACTAAGAAAACTTCCCCAAATAAGTAGCTCACACTGCATTTGGTTAAAATATCTAAATATAAACTTTATATATTTCAAGGGAAAATTAAGGACACGCAGTGACCCTTTTCTTTTTTTCCTCCTTATCAGTCGTCCCTCATCAGACGTTAAAGATGTTACTCTCCTCTCCCGTACCGCACGTGTATCCTGATGTTTCACCTTAGAGACTTCCAAAGCAATTAGTAAAATTGTTGCAGTTGGTATCCTTTTTTTTTGGCATTGACCAAAAATAGCACTCTGTGTGTGCGTGTGCGTGTGTGTGTGTGTGTGTGTGTGTGTGTGTGTGTGTGTCGAGTCAACACAGCCTAATTGTCTGTTGACAAAATTCGATGGTTGATGTTGGCCAGTTCTGAGCAGAAAGTCTAGCTGCCTGCTTGATAACGCCTGTGATTCAATTAAAACTGAAAAGCTGGTAAATAAATTCATTGGGGGGGGGGGTTATGAGAACTTTGACCTTAACTATGTGAGTGATTTGCTGTTTTGTTTCATGATTGATTGCTTTATGACCATCCTCTCCTACTTCTCTGTTGAGGAATACTGCTTTCCTTGGTGACATACTGTACAACTACACAATAGACATTGGTTTTTACATTTTCTGCATGTCTTACAACAATGGAAGCACTAGCTGCTGTAGATATTTATTTTTAACTGGCCTTTAATGGTTTCTTTGTGAAGCCAAGTATATTAATCAGAACGCAGTATCAGTGTATTATGCATATTTCCTTTTTTATTCGTTTGTCTTGTTTCTTCTCATGTCAAATGGTCTTGTAAAGGCACTTGTGTACCACATACATTTTTTTTACATTTTCTCAAGACATTGTATGATGTAAGCCTTCTCTTAATGTTTTTAAAATACAAAAGAGTCTTGTAGCTTTCAGTATGCCTTGTAAAATGCATGAATAGTCTACCTTTATATGTTTTCCTTTTGCATCGCGATGACAATACTCCCTCTTTATTATTAAAGACATTTTTAATGCTTTAACATGAGATCTATAAATCATTGTGTCCTGCAGAGCCCCCCCACAAACAGTGGGTGAAGAAAACATCACAAAACCTTTGTGGAAAGAATAAGAAAGACATGTTGTTTTTTATTGTAGGAATGATACCTAAAAGAGTGCAGATGCATGTTTTTATTCACAGTTTAAGATTTTTACTGGCCTCCATGTTTATTTATTTACTTGTTTTCAATGAATGGTGATGCATATCTCGCTGAGGATTCAGGAGATTCCAGCTCTTCCCCCAGCAGAGTCTGACTTAAAGAGAAAAACATGTGACTTTGATGTTTGAAAAGCACATTTGATGTGACTGAAGGGACACCACCAGTACTTATGGGTTCTGGTCCCTTTCAGATGAAAGGTATCCCACGCGTCTTTGTGATGTAATGCTACCGGAGCAGAAATGGCTCAAATTGTGCTGGGCTGCATGATTTTATTTAACATGAAATTATGCCCCTTTAAAATTATATAACATTTCTATTTTATGTATAAAGCTGTTAAAAGGTGCTTGGCACCGTGACTCACTGGAGTAAGGGTTAGAATGAGTCTTGACCAGAATTATGGATCAGAACCCCAGACACCTGCAGGAGAACGTTACTTCCACGTCCTGCATTACTACCCTCTCCACAGCACTGGAGACGGATACCAGTCAAATTCCACACTCCACTGCCGCTGGCAAAAACAGTGCGCCTGTAATAAACCCATGCATGATGCACCTGAACTCATGGCCTGCTGACCTTTCTGCCACACGTGATCCCTATTTCCATATCTATACCAGGCAAGAGTTTGAGTAGCCTTGCTGGAAACTAGGTTTTTTCATAATGTTTAGAATGCTGTTTCTTACAAAGACACGACTGTCATTTCTTTGGAGGGGGACAACTTCCTAAGGCTCAATGCTCCTGGCTCCTGTTCCCGGAAGGAAGGAGAATTTAGCTGTCAAATGTATTTAGCAGTGGTGTCCTGTATTGGCCATCCCAAAACCCTAAACTAAGCCCTGTGTTACTCCCTAGCTGGTTCCCATCTCTCTTCATCCACCACCGCCCCCCCCACCACCACCACCTTGCCCCACATGAAGTTCTCGCTCCCTGATCCAGTTGCAGTGTCCCGTGGGTCTGTTTGCTGTCAATTAATATTCTTGCATTGTAGCAGTCACTCTACAAAATGAATCTGCTACATGAGTCAAGGAAAAAAATGCAAAATCACTCCTTCAAAGGCCAGTCAAAGAAATATTTACTCTTGAATTGTTCTGACCAATAAGTTAGTCAATCTCCAGTGGTAGTTCTGCTCCAGAGTAATAAGATTCTGCAGCCCTATACACCAAGAAGTATCAATAATGCTATAAGCCCTGGGGAAGTAGCAATTAAACCTCTGACCATTGTCCACTATTATGCCATTGAGTAGCAATAAAAATTACTTATTGCGACAAGACTATTATATCCTGATTACTTTGACCTTTCGGTTATTTAATTTATATAATGTGAGATTAAAATGGAAAAATATGCATTGTTGAGATGAAATATGAAATTCTTGACATTCAGTTGATCAGGCCTTAAAGAGACAGAAAGTATACAGGAAGAATACATGTGTAATGATTATTCATGAAGATGTAATACATATAGTACAAATACACAGCTCTGGAAAAGAGTCAATTATTATGAGAGTACTATGCTTTTAAAAAATCTGTATTTATATATTCTATATATTCATATAATGTGTGTAAAGGAGGGAATAGTTTGACTTTATTTTGCCTCGCGTCCTTTACAACACTGCTCGCTCTGTGATTCCATCGGACTGAAGGAGATCTTCCTGGGCGTCCTGTGCCAGTCAGGACAAGCCATAACTCTTGTGAACATCTTGTATTTTGCATTACTTCACTCTGCCTCTCTTCTGCTGCCCCTCCCACCCGTATCGTTACTGTTGAAGTTGCACCCCTACCCACAATGCGGCCACCATAACCTCCAGATGGGGGCGAATGTACAGAGTGTATAGTAGCAGCTTAGGGGTCTACAGAAAGGAGCTTGTGTTCCTTCTGAGGGTGAGGTGCCTTTCTCTGAATTCTCAAAGTCCACCCCATGAAAACAAACTTCGTTATCTTTTCATGTCTAGCCAAACTGGGGACCAGTGACACCAGAAGGCAAATAAATAGGAAACCACCAGCATATCAGCAAAATGACTGTGGAATGATACATCCAGTAAAGCACTGAAACTTCCAAATATACTAGCTTAATTTTTGATCAATGAGTTCGTAAGCGTTTCTACGCATGGCAGTTATTTAACGCACGGTTCCTGGACATTGTAAACCAAGGAGCTGATGTTTTTGCCCAGAAAAGTTGAAATCTAATGGTGAAATTTAAACTGTTTTAGAAATGTCATGTACTCCGCATCAGAGGAAATCTAAGAATTCCCACTGGAATTATCTCTCCTTTGCTTTCATATAAGGAATTAACCTAAAGAAGAATTGAACGAGTTAATCTATGCATAATACGATGTTCACACGCAAGGAATTTGGCGTTCCAACAAACCCAAAAAAGGAAATATTTCAGTAAAAAAAAGAGTTGTGGTAAAAATGAACAAGGCAGGCCAAAAATCCTTCTAAAGGTTGAGGCTTAGTATAATATAATTTTTCAGCTGTAGATGGCTTCTTGTGGGAGAGTGCTTGGTCTGGGAAATGGAGGGGATATAACTATCCATCCTATTCTGAAGCCCTTCAGACATACTAACCCCTCGCATTACTCACACATAATGAGACATATCCGCCTCACACTTGCAATAGCAATTCAACAGTTACAGCAAAAAAGCTGGGCATGTCAGAAAGAAGGTCATGAGGTTGTGACCACATCACTGCTATTTCTTAGATGCAGGAGCACCATGAGGATGCTCTCTTTGGATTCCAGGTGCACCTCACACATATCTCTGGGTGCTTTCATACCACCTTTTTCCAGAACCCAGAACTTTTTCAACATCACAAAAACTCAGTCCAATTGTAATTCCTCAGAGACAGTTCTGGAACCCTTTTGTAGTCCCTATTCCAGACTAAGTAGGGCTGGCTATTTATTCCAAAAGAACCCTCAATTCCAGGCAGCTAGGAATCGAGAGTCGACTTCAAAGATTTGGAGGCGTGTTGATGACTCCCTTGATTGATCTCTATGGGGCTGTCACATTGACATTGATGGACTGGGTTATTTCCATCCACTCAGAGCAATCTGTTCTTGGTCATTGTTTACATCAGCGTATGTCAAAAATACAAATGAATGAAGGAACTCTGATTACTCGGATTGCTCCCCTCTATTTGAAAAAGCTATTTACTCCTCAGAACTCTTCACGATCTCTCCGCGCCTCACGAACACACCATCTCTACCCCCCCAGGACAAAGCTCTGCACTATGGCCGATCGGGCCTTCTGTGCTGCTGCCCCTCGCTTGTGAAACGCCCTCCCTGACAATCTGAGGGCACCACAGTCTACAGATAGTTTTAAAAGAGGACTTAAAACTTTTCTTTTTAGTAGAATCTATGATTCTTGACTTTTCTTGTTTTTTTTTTTTTTAATGATGTTCTATGTTAATTTATTAGTTTGTTTTTTACTACGTTGTAGCACTGAGATTTCTCTGGGAATACAAAGTGTGTTATAAATTAAATGTAGTATTTGATCATGTGATTAGCAGCGTGACGTAAAAGTAGCAAGTTCTTTGGGATTAAGCTGTCAATTAGAAATGATATCAGTATGAGTGCAACATTCAATAGTCTGGCAATGTTTTTATTTAAGCAAGGCACAAAATAAAGTTAAGTGTAGTATTTTTAAATGATAAGGTATACTATTATGAATATCATTCTAAAAGGTATACTTGCCAGCAAAAGATTAAGTTAATAAAATTTATTGGAAAGTATCAAGCTGCCTTGTCACTCATAGCACTCTGCCCTGATTCTTTTATGGGGCCATTTCCCGTCATTTTTAAGTCTTTGGAATTGAGAATCAGGAAAACTGCTGTTTGGAATCGGCCCTTGGAATAGACTCCATCGATTTCCATCTTTTGGAGTTGACTCCAAAATTGAACACAATCTACTTAGGGAGGCGCTTACAGCCATAAACTTGCTGATTGGTTGGCGCTTACAGCCATAAACTTGCTGATTGGTTGGCACTTGCAGGGATAAACTTGTTGATTGGCTGGCTACAGAGCAGTAGGGAAAACATTCAACACTCCCATAGGGGCCCAATGTAAAAAAATAGCAGGGGAATTTCCAGCCAGCTTCAATAACAAGGCCTAACAAGTAACAAAGCAACGTGCTCATCCTCCGTTGTTTTGGGGCAGCAGCGTACTTTCAAGTTCAGTGTAGAGTTTAACTTAGGAGCTTCAGCAATGCTTATTTAGCAGATAGCTGCTAGTTACCGTGGTGTGAAAGTGACAAAGTGGCCAGGTGGAGATGGCCAGGGACTGGTAAGCTGGGACCAGGGCCCGGAAATTTGGTGTGACAGCACCTTAGGAAGCTTTGTGTACTTCAAGGTCAGGTCTCTGTCCATAAAGAAGACATTGTTTCCCTGTTATTAATGCACAGAGACGGGTGGCCACATTGCAGTGTGTTTTGAAATGAAATGACGAAACCTTGCATGCTTGATTCAATCCACTCATAAAAGTAAAGATTTTATATGGTACACTGGGCTGTAAAGGAAAAAAGTACTTTACTTTGATGAGTGGGTTGAATGTAAGGTAGAAATACAAGATATGGTCAAATATGACCCCGTAGGTTCCCCAGGGTTAACCCTAGGGAACCCATAATTTACTAATAATCGCTTTTGTTAATAATGAATGTAAAAACCTAAATTAATTCCGTTCATTTTCCTGCTAATTATACACTTGGTTTTATATTCGTATTATTGTCCCGTTTCTAGCCAAGCCGTGCAGCAGTCCGCGGGAGGTTTTTTGAAACAAATCCGTGTGAGACCCTCCGCTAGTCCGTCTTGCGAACGCGCGTGCGCGGCCCCGACACGGCCGTAGGGAGTAGGTGACATCGGGGACGCGCACCGCTCCGTCTCTTAAGAGTGTTGCTAGTCATCACAGGACTTTTGTCTTATAAAACTTTTTATATATGTAGTCCTTCTATTTGTTAGATTTCAGTTCAGTTTGGAAGTGAACTGGCACCAACCTTATTAAATGGATTTATGGAGATATTAACAAATGCTGAATCCTAGACACATATAATAACCAGAAGATTTTTTTGTATGACAATATTAAGCAGATTTTATTTATTTATTTCTGGACCGAATACTTATTTGCTTAAAGTATTTGGATTTTGTAACTAACAAATGACGGCGTGCTGCATTTAGCAGTAACGGTCCTAGCTGCAGCCGATCTCGCCGTACAGCGGGCATCCTGCGGGAGACTCGCTTACCGGCGCTTCTACGGTGCCACACGCTGCTGGCCGCTACTTACTCTGTCCTTTGGAAATAAGTTCTTCTGAGTCCGTCCGGGATATTAGCGCTACTTTCCCTTTTTTTAACAATTATTTGAATATACTATAAAGCCTGAGGATGTACGCTGGACGTAAAAGAAGAAAACCGATATCAAAAACGTAAGTGGATCGAAGCTGTGGGTCCGTGTGTCTGACGGACCCTCTGCGCTCGTTATGTCGTTTGCCCCAAAGTAAAGGTGACCTGCCACAAGTGGAAATGGGCTGCCAAAGAGTGTTGAGTAAATGAACTATATCGATCATTTGAGAACATAGCTACGCCATACAGGGTATGCAGAGTTTCCAGTTTATTCATTAAGCGGTCGCTTGATGCAAACCACGTGAGTCGTTAATAATTATTCGGCTAACAGAAACAAGCGCAAATGATTAAAACAGGTTGCATTACCCAGGTCATTATATGCTGACACGCACATGCACAGTCATTCTCGTGTGTTACTATCTAATAAACGCCGTTTTTGTCCCGAAACCCAGTCTGGGGATAGCTGGAGTGACAGCCAGCTTAGTCACTGCGCGGACGCTTCATTCATTTAGCCTATGTTATAATCATTTCCCAGGCGCGGTGCTGTAAATGCCTTTATGTAACTTCCTTCTCACCGAAACAGTTTTATGACCATATCTGGCTTGCGTTAACAAGGGGAATATTCACGTATATATGCATTATTGCTGTTATTATTGCTGTTTTGCAATAGTTAATAATAATTGGCCGCCAATAGTAGTAGTGTTAACATAGTACCATATTAAAAAATGAAACATAGGCCAATTTGGTGCAAGGAAAATACGGAAATGTAAACTCGTCTAATAGCTAAAATAGAGACTAAATGAAACTCGTCAGGATCGAGATTCCTTGCTGCTGTTATAGTTATGGTTTTTGCATCGCAGTGGCTATTTCGTATTTTCTGTTACTCGACACTGGCTCAGGTTCAGGTCTTAGTATAATAATAATAATAATAATAATAATAATAATGTACCAGTGTTTCACGGAATATTCTCACCAATGGAAATAAAATGGGAACAAAGAGTGGGATGCAATTAACGGGCGTTGCAGTGTGGTTTTCCTATGGAATACTGTGATGCTTTTTTCTCGGCTCAGCGCAAAACCTCAACCAGCCGAAGGGACCAAGTCAAACCCATCAAAGCGCCACCGGGACAGGCTGAACTCGGAGCTGGAGCGCCTGGCCGGCCTGCTGCCCTTCCCGGAGGAGGTGACATCCAGCCTGGATAAGCTGTCCATCCTACGGCTGAGCGTCAGCTACCTGCGAGCCAAGAGCTTCTTCGGCGGTAAGAGCGGCTCGGGCCGCACTCCTGCTGCGCTTATTAATATTACCGCGTCCCGCCGCAAAGAGCGCTCTGCAGGGAGCGTTAATTATTTAGAAATAGTCTTAAGTTATTTATAAAACAGGGGGAGGGAAATGTTTTTTTTTTAGGAATTTAAGTGGATATTGGAGTGAGCGAGATGGAAACATTGCTTATGATCCTAGCCTGGCTCCGGGGGCGATCCAGGTGAAAGTGCCGGTCCTGCTGAGGCCGATGAGCAGCTCCTCTCGGGCGCATGCGCGCTGCGAGTAGCTGCCTTCGGGGCAGAGCTGGGAATCAGCAGAGGGCTGGTGTGTGTCACGCAGGCGAATGACGAAGCCTTCTCTGAAGAAAGGACAGCGCGCTAAACTAGCCATGAGTCAAGAAAAACTCTTTAATATCAATGGCATATATTCATCAGGGTATGGGAGAAGCACTGCGAGAAGTAGGTTCAGGAGTGGGGCTGGTCGTGCAGCTCCAAAGCTGTGGAATGCACTGCCACTGGAGATTAGAGCGGCCCAGTCCTTAGACGACTTTAAGTCTCGCCTAAAGACTCACATTTTTTCATGAGCTTTTAGCGCGAGCTGTGGCTGATGTGTTGATGACATTCATTTTATTTATTTTTATTTTATTTTATTTTATCTACTACTATAATAATAATAATTATTATTATTAATAATAATAATAATTAACTTAATTCTTATTTTATCTACGTGTTATTTTATTTTATGATTCTGTTTTAGTTTAGTTTTACTTTTGCATCTACTGTATATCTGAACTGGTTTCATTGCTTGGCACTTTGGTCAACCTTGGTTGTTCTAAATGTGCTTTATAAATAAATTTGACCTTGATCTTGACCTACATTAAGTATCCATGGAAGGACATTATGAGATTATAGAAGGTACGATTCTGATTAAAAAAAACAAAAACAAAGAGAAGGACAGGAAAATATTTACTGAAATAATAATAAATGCTGCTCCATTAAATATTTATTTTCGTTTATATAACTCGATTGTGTACATATTGTACATGTGCGTGTGTGTTTATATGTTTAGTGCCATATGTACACAATTGAGTTATAGAAATGAACATAAATAGGAAATACATCTTTGTTGTGCAGATCAGTAAGTGCTGTTCTTCTCCCTCAGTCCGCCCCTTTCGCGTGGTGCTGTGTTGCTCCACAGATTAGGTCCTTGTGCCTGTAGCCTGTAATAAGAAGGTCGGCGGTTCAGAGCCCAAGTATTTTCATTGCTCTGGGGCCCCGATTGTTCCAGGGACTGTCTGGCTTTCTCAGTCGTGTATTTGGATTGACGTGTGTGCAAAATATATGAAATGTAAGTTGTTTTAAATTAGATTATTAATATTTAGCCACCCCCACCCCCCACCCCGTTGTGCTGTTCTTCGTTTTGACTGCCACTGAGGCTAATGACCTGCATGCAGTGAACTGGAAAGGAATGAGGGACATAGTTTGCATTATGATTTAAAGGATTTATCATGAAGCGTAACACCAAAACAATAGGAGCCTTTTTTATGGCAGAGCTAAGAGGTCATAGAGACCAGCATCATCTCCAGCCATTCAGTAACCACCTATGCAGTCAGCGTCACAGTGATCTGGAGTCAATCTGGGGGAGCATATGGCGTCAGGCAGGAACAGCAGTTGTGTGTGATGTTCAAAGGAGAGCGCTCACAGCAAACATCTTTATGCTGTGACGGCCTTGTTTTCATCATGGAGAAAGACGGCAAACCGCAAAATGCATTTCCCTTGTTGTTCTCTTCTGGGAATCTCAGCTGAGGGAGTATGTTCCCAAAGCCAGAATCTGCCACTATCTTGCTGGGCACTGGGGGTGGTGTTGACTGGATAATTTCAGATCTGTGTCAGTTTGTTTTCTTCTGAAGTCCAGACCTTTTTTCAAAATTCTTACCAGATCACTCAAGTTGTTGACGGCAAAGTTCATGCAGGCTTTGCATTCCTTTAACTTGTCTTTGTGACACCTCTTCTGAGGTGCCCTGGGTATTGTTGACCACTTTTTCTAGCATCTTTGCCATGCAATTCTGACCTCATGATGACATGTCCCAAAAGTGTCCTAGACAGTCTTTGGGTAGTATTTTTACCATCAATCCTGTAATTTTTCTTGTGACCTTCTCCTCGTTTGATCTTTTCTATGAGTTCACTAGTGATAGGGTGCTTTTAGTTTTGAAAAGTCTTTTTGAGTCTATTTGACCCCTTTATGTTAAATATTTGTTTTTTTTATTCTGTAATCTTGCGAAACTTTCAGTAATTTGTGTTCTTGTGCATGTTAATCAAATGTACTTTAGCACTAGAAAGCGTTGAAAAGTAATGTAATAATCCATCTGTCATCCAACTTTTTGGGTATGTGGGGCACAAGGTAAGGGTACACCCTGGCTGGGATGCTTGTCCCTTGTGGGACACACACACACACACACAATATGGACAGCTGAGTCATTGGACTGCAGGAGCATCCCATATGTAACCCTGGGAGAATGAGCAAACTTCACACACACAGAGCGGTAGCAGGGTTCAAACACCCAACCCTGGAGGTGTGAGGCAACAATGCTATTCCACCTCGTTGCTTGCATTCAGCTTGCGTATATAACAAATCCTAGTAAGTGTATAGAACAGTCATACATGGGTGCTGTGTCCGAATATGCCACTGTGCAGATGGGCGTGAGTTCATTGGTCATGCTGAGAGGAGAGAGAGGCCTAGATTTTCAGGTGTTGTTGGTGTGTGCAGGCGTGCTGGCGTTGTGCTTCCTGCATTAATACATCCGAATGAGAAGTGACTCAGAGAAGTGATGTGTTCCTGCTTGGCGGGTGCCTTTGTCAATGGGCTTTGGTGCTGTTTGTATTTTGCCAAGTATAATGACATTGTCACTGAAGGAGAGAGAGACAGAAGGAGAGGGAGGGAGAGAGAGAGGAGAAGAGAGAGATGGCCACAGCTGCGTTACATCAGCGGGATGTATGATGGAAATAATAAGTGGTAAGTGAATTCGCCCTGGGAAGGAGCCTGCCATTGTAGTGTGGGAGCTGAAAAGTCCCAACCTCCAGTAACCCCAGTAACCCCCGGAAGATGGGAAAAACAACGCAGCATGTCTCCAGTTTATTTTTATTACTTTGGATCAATTACAGGGAGAGTCTATCCCAGTCCTTAGAATACAGTCTCTCCAAACATGATTTGTACAATTATTCTTATAGTTACTTGATTATCTCTCGATTAATCAGGAAATCACATTTCATTGGTGAGCCCACAAATAATTTGATACACCCCTAACATGCCCCTGGCCATACCCATTTCTGATTGGTTCCCCTTCCCTAGGTGTCAGCTCAGTGTCCACCCAGGCGCCAAGTAAGCATCCACCTAACACCATAGCAATGTTTCTATGGTGCCAGTGCTGGTCCAGGCATCACATTCATCCTGTCTCCCATGTCCTCCAGCCTTGGTCAAAGGATAGTCGCTGGCTGGCCTGTAACCCGGGCAGGACCTTCAGCTTGGTGCTGGTCATGTCCAGGCAGATGATCTCCTAGTGCTCTGCAGCCCAGCGCTGTTAGCCTAGCCACCATTCCTCCGCAGCATGTAAAAGGCCCGATCAGGTAAATTCCGTTCTCATCCTGCGGGTGAGAAAGCACAGGCCGTCCTCTCGCTGATATTTTATTTATTTTATATAAATAAATTATTTGAAATATTTAGGGCTCCTCTCGCTGAGTTACAGGTTACCTTCTGAAGAAGTGTATTTTAGGATAGGGCTGCGTTCTAGGCTAAAGCTAGCCGCAGTTGGATTTGATGGTGATGCTTTCTGGGGGGAAGTCAGGCTGCAGTGGGCCCCTACCTTCAGACCACATCCCCAGACTGCACTCCCAGCTCAGGGTGGTGACACAGATTATCTCCATCCAGGCTGTACCCATAATGCACCTCAGCGCTTAGTAGGGCTGCACGATTAATCGATTTTTAATCACGATCACGATTTTGGCTGCCACAATTAAATTAAGATGATCGTCGGCGATATTAACATTTGAATAGCGGGCTCTGCTGCATATCAAATCAGGCACTTTCTCTACGAAAAGTCAGCCAACCACCAGGGGACGAACGAAAGCATAGACTGTATGAGCGGCAACCTCAAATTGTGACAGAGTGAGACGTACACTTACTGTTTGTTTAACCCTCTGGGGTCGCCGGTGGGACCGAACAGAAAATTTGCCGAACCGTTTAAATAACTCCGCGAGTGTTTTCATAGAAACATTTTAAAAACACCGCCAGAAACCTTGAACAGTCTACTTTTAAAAAATATATAGGAAGAAACTAAATATATTTTCACGACTTTGCAAAGAGAATAAAAAGTAGAAGGGGGGTTACTCGGATGTCTGAGTCGGGAAGCAGCGCTGATCGCCCCCCTGTTTGCAAATCGCGTACTCACATGCTAATGATACGCTAATCCGGCGCTCGTTACTGGATAAGGAAATGTATGAGTACGCCCATCGTAACACCTATAAATAAGAGCACATGGCCGCTTGTGTTTACACTGACCGACCGCAAACAGACACGCGTCCTCCTCCGATGGCGAAGCCCTGCGCCAGATACAGGAAAACCGCCCTGGAGAGCAACGAGAACTTTTCCTCGGACGAAAGCGCTGGGGACAGTGAGGAAGAACTGCAGCATTCTGAGCAGCGACTGGATTCTGATGAGGAAGTAAAATTCGATTTGCGAATTATGATAATGCTGCACAAGAACAGGATAGTATTTATCGCTTTTCACAGCTAAAACGCCAGTGCACTAATACTAATGTTTTATGCGTTGTTACGCGTTCTCTCATTGAAGAATTATTTTACTGTGCATATGTATCATGGCTGCTGCAATGTGCAAATGCTTAATTCTGAAGAGAGGGCAACTGTTCACATTGTCTTCATTGTTATTTTACGGGGATTTGGAGACCATTGCTCCTGTGGGTCCACCAACACTGCAGTTTCTCCCGGAGAGGGGGCCTGGCGCACAGCTGAGGGGAGGAGGCAATCACGGACCTG
>JAODKN010000037.1:6139804-6150122 GCA_026774425.1 Petrocephalus zakoni
ATACTCCTTCAGCACCCATGAAACAGCATCCAGAACATACTGCTTCAGCACCCATGAAACAGCATCCAGAACATACTGCTTCAGCATCCATTGATTGCAAAGAGCACCTGACTGAAGCAACAATGACATTTTTCAAAATAGAGCATGCCTGCAACTCCCCTTTTCTAAACAAGGAACCGATCAATATAATACTTAGTGTAGTAGCTGTTTCTGGCCAACAAGGGGCCCAAACCTCAGGGGGCCCACACAAATGTGTGGTTTGAGTGGTTGTGAACATTGTTGCTTCCCATTCAAATCTTAACCCTCATCATCCCCATTGATCATTTCCAGTTGACAGTATTCACATCACACATAACGGTGCTGTGTTTGTAAATAATGCTTTTTGTAAGGATAGAGTCACCATCACGATGGAATGATATCAGATATTCTTCGTGGCTCTGATTTAGTGCAACCCTGAGCTGTGCTCTATATATAAGAATCCAGCTGATCTAGTGCAGGGGTCCACAACTATTTTTCTCCGAGGGCCAAGTTCCATCAGCAACACAATATAGGGTCTACTGCATCCAAAAAAAGCCTGGCGTGGGGGACTCGATCTAATGTGTTCCGGTGCAGATATGGATTAGAGTCTGCCGGCTGGTGACTGTGGATCTGCTGCACACTTTGTTGGCCTCTGCACCATTGTGCCAAGTTTACTGTCAGAGTCACTAATGTAACGGGCAACAAAAATGTGTGACCTTTACAAGAAGCTCCACAGCGGGGGGGACGTCGTGCGGACAGACGTCTGCTTTAATTAGGAGGGATGGGGTGCCAACGGTGGGCACACATGATGGTGTTCACACGCGATGGCGGACACACGCGATGGCAGACACAGCCCGTCGTGGTCACACGTGATGGCAGATTCCTGCGATGGCGGTCATACAAGATGGAGGTCACATACAATGGTGGTCACACGTGATGGTGGTCACACGTGATGGCGGTCACACACGATGGTGGTCACATGCGATGTCGGATTCCTGCAATGGCGGTCACACGCGATGGTGGTCACACGTAATGGCAGATTCCTGTGATGGTGGTCACACACGATGGTGGTCACACGTGATGGTGGTCACATGCAATGTCGGATTCCTGTGATGATAGTCACACGCGATGGTGGTCACACACGGTGGTGGTCACACGTGATGGTGGTCACACGCAATGGTGGTCACACATGATGGCGGTCACATGCAATGGTGGTCACATGCTATGGCGGTCACGTGCGATGGTGGTCACACGCAATGGCAGTCACACGCAATAGTGATCACACATGATGGCGGATTCCTGTGATGGCAGTCACACACCATGGTGGTCACACGTGATGGCTGATTCCTGTGATGGCGGTCACACACGATGGCGGTCACATGCAATGGTGGATTCCCGTGATGGCAGTCACACGCGATGGTGGTCACACACGGTGGTGGTCACACGCAATGGCGGTCACATGCAATGGCGGATTCCTGCGATGAGGGTCACACGCAATGGCGGATTCCTGCGATGTGGTCACACGCACATGTCGGATTCCTGCATAACAGGACACTGGAGCAGCTAGTAGAACCAGCCGCCGCGGTGGGGGGAGACCGGGTCTCAACCATGGGAGGGTCTCGCCAGCCTCTTTTTCCACATGGGGATGTGTGCATTGAACACCGTGACCAGGTGTCTACCGTAGCTCAGCCAGTTAGGAGGCTGCGACTGGAAGGTCTCAGGTTTGAATCCCATGATTGGTAGAGTGATGTCTCCATTGGGCCCCTGAGCGAGGCCCTTAACCCCCAGCTGCTATGGGCTCTGTCTAACCCTGCTTTCTCAAAAATGTACATTGATATGGATAAAAGCATCTGCTAAATCAATAAAATGTAACTGGGTGTGTACAGTACGCTGATGGTGCTAAAATTAAATACATTTAATTCACCTTTACTGGTCTCTGTGGGGAAATTCTCCTCTCACCTCCCCCAATCTCACTCTCCATGAGAGTAAGCTTGGCCGTGAAGGGCAGCCACCTCATGTGGCGCCCAGGGAGCTGGGGACTACGGGCCTGACTCAAGGGCCCACAGACGTGCCTAAGCTGGGCTCGAACCGGCGACCTTCCGATCACAGCCACAGACGCTGTTTGATATCCTCTTCCTCAGATGAAGACCCGGTCACCAGTTCCTCCGTCTGCACCTGCACCCCGGATCAGCTGCCCCCAGAAAACTCCTCCTTCCTGGAGAGGAGCTTCGTCTCTCGCTTCCGCTGTCTTCTTGACAACTCCTCCGGCTTCCTGGTACGCGCCTCTTCATCTCGCCGCAAACCCTGGCCCGGCACTGGGGTAATTTAAGGCTGAGATGCGGAGAACGCCCTTAGTTATTAACACTAACCAGCCAGAACCTCAACATGTATGTGGAACACTCCTAATTTAAATGTTAATGGGTTACTACTTTTGTAGAAATGTACATTTAACCACAGCTTAAATTTCATATCACATATTCTGTCTAGTATTTTTGCAATAATACCTCTATATGCTGTGTGGATTTTTTCCCTAATTGCCTGTGTTAACTTTTGGGTCCTTTTAAGGTATTTGCCAGGTTTGTGTGTGTGTTGCACACAGGTTTGTGTGTGTGCCACCACAGTGATCACTGGAAAAGAGCCCTGTGGTTCGTTGTGTCTGGGGCCCCATTGTAACACAGCCTCCCCCCATGTTTAAAAAAATAATTAAATAGCTGGTGTGTCAATTGAGAAGATTCCAGCTGCTTCTGCATCTCCTTACTAAGGAATGCATTTATTTAATACTTAGTGCAGTGACTGTTTGTGCCCAACAGGGGGCCCCAAACCTCAGGGGGCCCATGCAAATGGTTTGCGTGGTGGTAAAGTGTGATGCTGCACCACATAGAGCTGCAGGACTATCATGACCAACATGTGCAGAGCAAGGGCTCATGGGGCAGATCACAGTCAGCTGCCCACCCCCTCCACACAGTGACCCCACCCCCATATTGCTGCTAATGAGGTGTGGTGCCCCTGCAGACCCATGAGAGATGAGACGCCACCCTGAACACAGGTAATCCGCATTAAAGGAGCAGCGGGGTCATGGGGAAAGGCGGGTTAATCCTGGCAGGGGAGTGTGAGAACCTCCTCAGGACAGCGGGACAGAGCCGTCCCCCGTGTTCCCATGGCGCCGACGAGCCTGGCCCCCTCTCATCTCCCTAGCCGGACTTATCGATTGTGGTGAGGCCCATGGTGCCGCAGACCGCAAAAGTGGAAAAAAAGGCAGCGTGCTTGTCGGGACGGGCTTGCCGGAGCGGCATGGAGGCCTTCAGGCCATCTCAGTTGCTGTTTTTTTAACGGATCGACATCAAAGGCTGTC
Organism: Petrocephalus zakoni; assembly: GCA_026774425.1. Taxonomy (NCBI): domain Eukaryota; kingdom Metazoa; phylum Chordata; class Actinopteri; order Osteoglossiformes; family Mormyridae; genus Petrocephalus; species Petrocephalus zakoni. The sequence continues at coordinate 6,143,175 of JAODKN010000037.1, forward strand.
AGCGGGCGTGGCAGGGCATAGTTTGGAGTGCCGTGTGACACACAAGGACCAGCTTAGCGCTGTATTTATAGATTAGCCAAGTCAACACTTGCCTCTGACCTAATAAAAAAATGACAGGAGTAAAGTTATAAAACTCATAAGTGTTTAATCGCACCACTTTAAAAGGCGTCAGGGCCGGTCAAAGCTTGGCTTTTTTTTTTTTTTGTGCTCTTTTGATGTTATTTACACCAACATTTAGTGGACAAAATTGAAAGATAGAAAGAACATAGTAAATATTTTCTAAAAAAAGTCTAATAAATATCTTTGTTTCTTCTTAACCTTTTAATGCGCTTTAATGAGTCAGGCGCACATGCAGCAAAGTGTCTCAGTGCGGTTGGCAGTACGAACGCGGGCAGTAACTGGGCGCCCCTTACGGAAAACAGAACCGGCAGATGCTTTTCCAACAGGGGGTGCTGTGCGATTCCCTTTCACCCAAAATACATGTAGGAAGGTTGTTGTGAGAATAGGGGTGACTGTGCGAGTCACTGGTGAGCCTTGATTGGACACCGTGTGTTGCCAAGGGACATGGAAAGCTTGGGGAAAGCCCTGAATTTGAGGAGGCTTTTTGCAATGACTATAAGAACAGCCCTTGGCAGGTGGGTTTAGCTTAGTTTTTCAATCACTCTACTCATTCCATTCTTAGTATGTCCACTACAGCACCAGAACCCCTTCCGAGGAAGGAGCACAGGAATCAGGTCCAACGCACTCGGACCCACACGAGAGAGCATACAACCCTGACTGCTTCCATCTACTCGTGTAGCATAGTGCAGCTCATATTGATGCACACAGTAGTTTGGTAACATTTTCCCATGCTGCTGAAACTCAGGGGGTATTAGCCCCTTTGAAGGGCCCGTGCTCGGCCGTGCTCCCAGGCATGACGTCAAAGAGGCCCTCGGCACCACACAGTGGTCATAAACGCGGGTTCGTTACGTTAATCGAATCAGTTTGGGGGCACCGCTTTAAGGCATGGCATCGAGCCCCTGTTAGCAAAATAAAATGAATCCTTTGTTGTCGGGCATGTTTCAGATGAAGGGGATTTGAACATTATGAATGACAATTACCGGATTGGTAAAGTATTCCTTTGACCGGCTCTCTTTACGGGGCACTTCTCCCGTAAGTTACGCCAAATGACAGCAAGATGGTGCGTGGTAGCGCTTTAGCATTTCATTCCTCGCGCACTGAGGAATACCCGCCACTCCGTCTTTCCTCCGCACCGCCGCGTCGCTACCCCGTGTTCCTTTCTGCGGCCTGCCGCGAGCACATTTCGGGTTCGTCAGAAACCGCGCTCTCTCCTTTTCATCTCAGAACTGTTTTTTTTCTTTCCTGCTCCTCCGGTTCCCGTGCCGAGCCCGATTCGGACTCCGGGGGAAACTGGATACGCGCTGCCTCACAGAGACGATTCTTGACCGCATTCCTGGCTCGGCCCACCGAAGCTGTCAAAAAAGCTAACGCTCACAATTAGAGGGCCCGGCACTTCCAGAGGGGCAGCCAGGCGGGGGCCACTCGCACTGGAGGCTTTGTGGTATCCGCTTTCAGGGTGACTGTTAAAAGCATCTTAAACACAAAAGGGAGAGAGGCAAACAGCCAGGCAGGTAACCGCTCTGAGTACGTAAGATGCAAACAGCGTTAGTATAGTACACAGCTACCAAGCACCTGCGTCAAACCAGGTCTCAGAACCTGGAGCGGCTGGTCCCTACTCTCTGCCTTGTGTGTGTGTGTCACACAAATTACGAATGAATTACACGCTTAAGGAAAGCTTTCAAAACTTTCAGTAGCAGCCCGGTCATATAAAAACAGGTGATTTACAATAACAGCTTGCCCGAAAGATTCCTAAGATCAGTGTTATAAAGGGACGTAGTCCATATGGAAACTGAGTTTGGGTTGTAATGGAATCGCTGGACCCGTGTTCGCCTGTTTTGGACAGTCTCAGGCTTAATCGTGGCTGAAGCAGAGCTGGCCCGCTTAGGCATCAGGACCTGCAAGATCAGAAAGGCCTGAATATGAGGGCCTCCACCCAGGGCAGTACTCAGCACCCAGCACCTGCTACACACTGAGGGCTGCATATTAATGCCGCGTTTGCCGCAGAATAGACTGGTCATTGTGTGCCAGAGTTAAGCCCGTCTTTCCCCAACGCAGCTGCAAGAACCAGAACCAGCTCTGTCGCCCTCTGACAGAGGAGTACACTTGCTGACCCGACTGCACTGGGCTGGCATATAACAGTCACCAGTAAATCTCATGTCCTGGTCGACCAGGGGGGTGTTCCGCAAATAATATTAGACAGAAGTCATGATGGTCCAATAGAAATGCTCCTTACTTAAGCCCTTATTGGACTTAAATTATGCAGCTAACTGAGAAGTCTGGTTTTGTGGAACACCCCCATGTTATATGATAAATCTAAAATGTGCACTGTCTGGATTTTATAGTCCGAAATCATGAACTGTCTGTGTCGTATGAAGAAGGGTGTCAGGTGATCATAAAGGTCCAAGATGTAAGGGAAGAGTATTTGATTGGCACGTTTTTGTATAACTTTCAGGACTGCCAGCGTTTCATTGGCTGGCAAGTGAAGCTAATGTAGTGCGACATAGAGGGACAGGGAAAGCAGGGAACTCTGCAAACTGTGCTGGGTTCTGGCCCTTCAGGACCGGGGACTGGGTAACCTTCTCTACACCTTCTGTCTGTCATTTTCCTGCTCTCCATCCCCAGGCCCTGAACCTGCAGGGCAGGCTGAAGTTCCTCCATGGGCAGAGCCAGGCGTCGGACGGCGGATACCAAGTGCCCCCCCAGCTGGCCCTGTTCGCCATAGCAACGCCCCTGCAGCCACTCTGCATTCTGGAGATCAGGACCAAGAACATGATCTTCAGAACCAAGCACAAGCTGGACTTCACCCCCATGGCCTGTGACGCCAAGTAACCAAAATCGTCAAGTCTGGTTTTATATAATACCATATTGCTATAGCAATAATTATGACTGTTCATTTTCTTTTTATTGTTGTGGGTTTATAATATTATTTTTTATATTTCTGCTTTTATTTTTTTTATATAATGACCTCCATTTTGTGTCACAGGGGCAAGGCTGTCCTGGGCTACACTGAGGCAGAGCTGCGGGTTCGAGGTTCGGGATATCAGTTCATCCATGCGGCTGACATGCTGCACTGCGCCGAGAACCACATCCGGAGTGAGATGTTCTTCTGTTAGCGGCCCTCCTCCTCAAGTCAGAGTGACTATGAGTGATAATGAACTTATCCGAAGGCAGTTGTAGCCATTAAGTAATAAAGGCTACACAGATTGACATTTTGTTCTATGATGACATCTGAAAGCAGGGAACTCTGCAAACTGTGCTGGGGTATGTCAGGTAGGATGTAAAATTACGGCTGGACTGGGATTAAATTTCGGCCCTGGACTTCGGAGTCCCCCATGGTAAATTTTGCCTAGCACTAGGGGGGGGGCATTGATGGGCATCAATGGGCAGTTGGACAGCTACACGAATCTCCCATAATCCCACAGCAGAATGCTATGTCAGCAAGAAGCTAGGCACAGGAAGTAGGTCAGCCAATCCGTGTAGCGTAATGAAGAGCCTCAAACGGCCAATGGCGTGAGGCAGAGCCAGAGCGATTTAGAGAATGGGAATTCTGAAGATACTCGCTGACCTGAATAAAGACAAAAACAAAAATATGGGACTATATGGCCGTTTGCAAAAGAGAAGGAGATTTTATGTTATTTACTCAATTCCACTGGACTGAGTTTCCATGTTTCTCATCAAGGGATGAGCATAATAAGGGCCTGATATGGGGTTATAAAACCCCACTCTCTAAATTACCTATCTGAAAGGTCAAAGTGAGGTCATGGCAGGGCTTCTGGGGTCCTTTTGCCAAAACGTGGCCCCACCCCCACACAGTGCAAGACAGCAAACACAAGCGGGTCAGCCCATGGGCAATCTGGGGCTTCCACTCGCCATTTGGAGGAGCCAGCTACTCTCGCATACACACGGCGAGCCCAGCTTAGATCCTTCGAGTGTGCTGGAGACCTCTGTGTCCACACCCGTATCTAAGGGGGCTCCCGCTCTCAGCGTCTCTACTTGAGTCTCTCGAGTTAGCACGATGCGCCCCCTGCAGGCCCGGCCGTGTCCATCAGCCACCTGCGAAGCCCATTACTGGCAGCTTCACCTGTGGAAACGACGGGGCCCCGGTGCCTCGCACCTGCACCGACCCCGAATAATGAGCCCAGACGGGATAAACCGGGCAGCTGCTCTCTTGAGCCGAGGGGGCCCAATCAAGGACACAATTGGCCTTTTGAAGACGGCGGTCGGGGGGAAAGTTAGCAATTCGAGTGTGTTGGCAAATGTACGCAATAGCGACGTTCTCTTTGTGACGCTGCCAGGGAGTAATTTGCTTAAATCGCTCACAGTGATCAAGACGGGTGAGAGCGGGCTGACCGTGTTCCGGCTGCTCACCAAGGACAATCGCTGGAAGTGGGTCCAGTCCAATGCCAGGCTGGTGTACAAGAACGGCAAACCTGACTACATCATCGCCACGCAGAGGCCCCTTGTGTAAGTGCACCTATCTGCACCTCAGAGACAGATGTGCCTTTGAAGTTCGTCAGTCATATTACCCGGCATCGGTCACACTTCGGTTCCACTCAATGGGAACCATAAAGCAAACACTCAGTATAATGATCCCAGCACTGTGGCTTTTGATGCAGGACTAAGCTAAACCTACCTTACAGTTACCCCAAGGTTCTTTAACAAATAGCTAACTGCTTTATTTCACATTTACACCTAGCAACTATGTTGGCACAGAATTTTCTGGTATTATTTAATATTCTGACAACATAATATTATATTTAAGGCCCCAAAATACATAAATATACTTCTTATACTGCAAAATTGTACTGATGATAATACTGATATATACAGTATGATTCTGATACTGCAGGAACATACTTAGGCTTGATGTTTTGGTGAAGTAGCTATACTTCTATGGATCATTTTAATAGTAGAGGTGTTGCTGCTTTCCGAGTCATCTCCTCTGCCCACAGCCATGTGCACCTTCATGCATGTGCACTGGCACACGCTAACCAGCATCCCGTGCTCCTCCGCCAGGGAGGAGGAAGGCGGGGAGCACCTAAGGAAGCGCTCCATGCATCTGCCCTTCACCTTCGCCACAGGCGAGGCCTTGCTCTACGAGACCGGCTGCCTCATGCCGGGATTCGACCAAGCCTTCCGGGGCAGGAGCCGGAACATCAAGGCCAAGAAGAGCCGACCGGATCGGAGTTCCCAGGAGAACCTGGATCCCAGCTCCCTCCTTGGTGCAATGATGAGGCAGGACGAGTCTGTCTATGTGTGCCAGCCAGCCTCAGAGCCCAAGCTGACCTTCCACAGCAGCCTGCTCAGTGAGCTGAATTTCGGGGCTGCAGGACCTTCTGACGTCGAAGCCAGTTGCACCAGGAGGGCCTCACCTAATGGCACCACAAGGCCTGGGCTTGAGCCATCAAGCGTCGACCCACTCCTGTCCACACTGGACTCCCTGACTCTGGAGGGTGCCAATGACTGCTCCAATGCTGAGCTGTTCAGCGCTTTGGAGAACTTAGGCCTGAACGCTGAGGAGCTGGAGCTTCTGCTGCTGGATGAGCGGATGATCCGGGTGGACATGGAGCCTGAGTATATCCCATCCCTCAACGACCTGCTGACCAATGATGAGATCCTTTCTTATGTCCATGACTCCCTGGAGGGCAAGACTGGAGAGGGAGGTCCCAGTAAGGATGAACGGGTAGCTGTTTCCCAGGGAACACCCATCCTTGGGCACACTCTAGCAGAAGGTCCCAACCCTTCTCACCAGACCGTGGGATACCCATCTGACGGAATATGTGAGCAGACACAGCCTGTTCAATTTTCCCAGCAAATACAGCAGCACATAAACACTCAGCCGGCCCTGAGCAACGTGGACGCGTGGGACGTGCAAGTTGGGCCACTGGCCCCTTCCTTGCCTGCCCAGCACAATGTCACCGAGCCCTTTCCTGCAGAGAAGAGGCCCATGGGCTGGGAGGAACTGCTCATGCATGGCAGCAGGGCCACCCAGCAGGCCCAGATGAGGGGGAATGTCCATCCACAAGGGAAACGGATCAGCATCGAGGCCCCACAAATGGACTTGAGCCAGCTGCATGAACACCAGTCGTTCCAGTGGCCTCAGAGTCAAATCCCTACCCAGCTCCAGGATCAGTTCCAGTCCAAACAGAATTTTGACAGTGGCAGAGAATCTCTGAATGGGATCTGTGAAGTTTTCGGGCAGCAGATTGCAGATCAGGACCCCTGGCCAAGTAACAGCTACAGCGGCCTAGGGTCCCTCCACAGCCAGGCAGAACTAAGGTCAGCTGACCTGAATTATCACAATGGACAAGTGGCACTGTCCCTGGCCTCTGACTCCAGCACCTCCGGGCTTTCCAGTGTGGATTATGGCATGGTTCCCACCCCATCAGTGAACGTGCAGTACCCCGGAGAGATGGCCACATCTTCAACCTGCACTGTGCCTCACACCGGGCGTCGGTCACCCGCAGGTCAGGTCGGGGTCACGTCCACTCACTTCTCTCAGTATGTGGTCCAGAACTCCTCACCAGCTGTGGGGCGAGCCAAGCTGCCCCCCTCTCTGGAGTCATACAGCTTGTTCATCAGCACCGGTTCACCAAAGGTGAGTAAGGTAACCGAAAAGTGGGATTACAGCGTTTCAGTGGGTGCATGTTTCACCTTTATGGGATTAATTCCTTTCACATTTGTGTAAATGTGTGTCGCAACACAAATGTGTGCATCTGTGTGCCCTCCTCTGCCTCTGTTTCCATGTGCATCTGTGGATCTTCCTCTGCCTCTGTTTCCATGTGCGTCTGTGGATCTTCCTCTGCCTCTGTTTCCATGTGTGTCTGT
>JAODKN010000037.1:6172682-6186219 GCA_026774425.1 Petrocephalus zakoni
GGCAGAAATGTAAAGTGCATTGAGACAATGTAATGTTGTGATAATGCGCTATATAAATAAAATTGCATTGCATTGCACATCAAGAGATTGCACTAATGTAAAATTTGCTGGTTCAAAGTGGTGTAGGTTCACCTGTGTAGGTAAATATGATGTGCAATGGAATAGCTGAAATGGACTGGTCAGCCCACATCTATAGATCATTTATACAACCCACAGGAAGATAAAATATTGCAATGGTTGGATGGCGGATCCTGTTTCTGACGCAATTAATCAGATCAAGAACAGTTCCGGGTTTGGCCACAAGGATGCAGACGGACTGCAGGGTGTACTCTGTGTTGCGATGCCTCGTCTTCCAGGTAGTCGACGTTAGGGGTGGCCGGACCAACCTAAATATCGATACCAAGAGGGATTTTTTTTTTCTTATTGTTGTTTCTAAGTAAGTCACTTGAAAAGAGCTATTTAAGTTTTTAAACATTTGTTCTCTAATAATTTATGCAAATTTCACGTTTCCAAATTTAGTTCAAAAAACATTTTTCATTTTGCTAAAAAACTTAAAAAATATATAACTGACACATGATGAACTAATTACATGTGGAGGGTAGAAATCACAGAATCATTTGGTGGTTATGAAAATTAAATCAGATGTAGCACATGCACGCGCACCTGCTCACACAATCGCACATGCACGCACATACACGATCGCACATGCATGCTCACATATGCACGCGCATACCCCGTCTACCGAAACGAAACCTATTCCCCAACCCATTCTCTGTTTGCCCTGTTCTTATTTCACCGGCGAAATGCCATGTTAGGTAGCCAAGGGCGCACACTTGCCTCCCTAGACAGTCCCATCTTTCGCCATATGTGAGTGTGGCCGGATGAAACAGGGATGAAAGGAACTCCGTCTGTGAGTGTCACTTTTGTGTATTACTGTAAATATTGATTAATAGTGTTAATGTTGAAACAAATTATGTTAATTCGGTTTTTTATTTGCATTTTTCTTTGTGTACTTTTTCATTTCGGCATTTTAGATAATGTTCCGTTTCTAAATAAATGGGTGGAAATTAAAAATGTCTTTTTTTTATCCGATTAGTTGAGTAATCAAAAATAATAATCGACCGATTAATTGAATATTGAAATAATCGTTAGTTGCAGCCCTAGTTGGCCCACGCTGGGTGCAGCCGCAGGGGTTGGACTGGCATGCGATTACAGGCAACTCTGCCAAGGCTTCAGCGAGCGTAGCTGGGGCTCACAGTAGCACCTGCTGGCACAGCCGCTTCGATGTCGATGCTGTAACAAAAGCCTGGAGAGTCATCTCTGCCCGCACTACAGCGGGGTGGCGTGGGTCCGCCAGTTCTGCCCGCTCCACCTCCACCGACGGCTGGAACGCTGCTCCTTTTCTGGAGTTTCTCTCTGGATTTCTGCTTCTTGCCACTGCCTCCCGGCCTCTTGGCAGGGCCGTCGGAGGTGATCGTCGCACCCTTTGAATCCCACTTCTGACACCACTGTAATGGTTGTTTGGCAAGCCATGTCATTGGTGCAATCGTATCAGACCGAGAACAGTTCCAGGTTCACTCACAAGGTGGCTGTACATTTTTGCACTGACAGTACACACACTCTGCCCACCATGCAGTCACCTCTATTACCCACTTCACGCAGGCTAGGCCCCGCACACCACTACTTACAACACTCAACATTAAACATGATACATGACACAATGACAACACAATAAATGATGACTACACAAAGCTATTTACATTATTTACAATCTGGCATCCATCCAACACGTCGAGCTGCCTGCCCGATCATGCCAACCTTGCAATACGTAATAAACAAATACCAGAATTAAAGGAACCAATAAGTCTGTGTCACGTTGAGTGAAATAATTAAATTATGGCAAACTATGCTGGAGAAGTGTGCTTGCAATTTTTTTTTAATTGTTCAAGTGCTTCTTAAAAAGCTGCAGTTTTATGTATGCCTCAGTTGCCACCAGAGGGCGTCTGACTCCATTAAATACCTGACACAAAAGCCTGACTCTCCAGACAGTACATCACGTGGTCAATGACAAAGGGCACCTCACTTCCAGGAGACAGCAAGCTGATTCATTTCAGGTTCCGAGTTGCTGAGAAGACAGGTTCTATTGGCTGATTTCAGATGGTTTGGAGACATCTTATATTTTCACAGTTTAAATAGATTAATTATAAGCAGCCGTTAAACAATCCAGACAGAGGTCCATTTGTGGAGTCCACCATGATGATTTTATTTCACCAAAACAATGTCCAGTAATGAACATATTAGGTTCTCTGAAGCACTGCTCCACCACTGCTCGTGAAGTTATGGAAGAACAAAAATGAAGAACAAAATATTGATCAATAAAGTTTCCTCAACTCGTATGGCCTTATTGTATCAGCTTTATCACCTCTTCAGCCAAAAACTCCTCGAAAAAATTGCAAACTCTTCAACACCACACTCGGGTTTCACGTACTTGTATCGCCAAACCGAAACTCGCGACGTTACGACTGGATGACTGTGTCATTGGCCATGTGATTTTCTAAGTGAGACATTAGCTGACGTTATCCTCCGCGTGTGGTACATACTACTGGGCCTTGTTTGCAAACATAACAATGCAATTCATCCTTGTCATTATAACGCAGTATGGAGATCATCTCGCAATACGTCACAGTGAAGAAACACAATCACCTGCCATTAACTAGTTTCACAGGAAATAGCAGACTGGTGAATCCACTTAACAGAAGGAAGGTGATTAGGGCCGAGTAGGAAGTTGTTCAGAAGACCCAGGTTGGCTCCTGGATCCTGGCTCCTGAGTCAGGCACCAGACAGGGGCAGGCTTTTCTTCATGAAGGTGATCAGATCTCATGATCCATCCATCCATCCGTCTCCTACCGCTGTTCCAGGTCGGGTCGCGGATCTCATGATCTGACACTATATCATCTGGAAATCCAAAGAAATGGTACTCCATATTTAACGGGTGACACTGATGACAGATTACAGTTATTCAGCATTTCAACATATTGATATTGATAAGTCAAATGGGATTTAAACCAATTCAAGAACATTCCACACAACCCAACATGAAATTTAATTCTTTGTAATAAAGTAAAATGGTCAACTATGTCAAAGGCTGCACTAAGGTCCAAAAGCATTAGTATAGTCACACTGTCAGCATCAGTTGGCATCGATATATCATTTATGACTTTAGTCAAGGCAGTTTCAGTACTGTGTCCCGGGTGAAAGCCCGATTGCAATCTATCCAGAATGTTGTGTGTCTCCAAGTATGACTGAAGTCGAGCAGCGACTATCTTCTCTGAAACTTTGGACACTAATGCTATGTCAGAGACAGGTCTGGAATTGCTGTGCGCCTGATCCAAACTTGGTTTCTTCAAGAGTGGTTGCATTGGTTCAGGATTTGATGTCTTGGATAGCACATGGGGAAGGGACGACCCATCCCTCTGTTGCTCAGCTTTACCATGATGGACATCAGAACATACCAATCAAGACCCCTGACATCCCTCCGGCAGACCGGGTCTGTGTTACATAGCCAACAGATCAGGTTCTGTGTTACATAGCCAATAGATCAGGTTCTGTGTTACATAGCCAATAGATCAGGTTCTGCGTTATGTGGCCAACAGATCAGGTTCTGTGCTACATAGCCAATAGATCAGGTTCAGTGTTACATAGCCAACAGATCAGGTTCTCCGTTAGATAGCCAATAGATCAGGTTCTCCGTTACATAGCCAATAGATCAGGTTCTCCGTTACATAACCAATAGATCAGGTTCACTACATCCTGCTTCCGACAGCTAGTGTACAGAATTCCAGGGCTAAATCTGCCCTGGACTATTTAGACTCACATAGTCTGTCCCCCATGTTAAGCTTGATTTATATTTCTGTGTAGAATGTGCGCATACACGGCTACCTATGGTGGAGATTCTACCCAGAAGTATAAATCAGATGCTGAGTGGTTGAACAAATTCTGGCAACGAGTATAAAACTGGAATAGAATAGAATAGAATAGAATGTCATATATGCTGTATATAATATAATATAGCGATTGGTTAGATAAACCGATCGATAAATAGTGCTTATGTACCTGGTACAATGATTTGCACATTACTGCACATCACATGTTGTATTTCACATTGTTCAGAGTATTACACATTATGGGCAGTGTTGCAAATTTGATGTAATATCGCACATGGCATGTAGTCACATGACAGGTGTATCAGGGAGATCACTTCAGTGATAGCTCTAGGGTTCAATTCAATTCAGTTTATTTTTATATAGCGCCCTTCACAAGAGAGTTGTCCCAGGGCGCTTTATATGGGTGTGTTAGAATGAGTTGATATATGCAAAACAGAGTGGAAATGAAACAAAATGAAATACATAGAATGAGAGAAAGACAGAATAGAAAAAAGAGAAAGGACAGAAAAAGCCAATTGACAACGGAGGAGAGGAACCAAAAACTCCCAAGCAGGGAGAAAAACAACCTCTGGGGGTTCAAGGTCAACTGGCTGCCCAACCCCCCTGGGCATGCTAACATTACAGAAAACGAAAGACTGAGCATGCTTGCTCAGAGTGAGGGCTTGTTGGGAGCAAACCAAAGTCCAACAATGAATACATCAGTCCTCCATGCCAGCCCTTTAAGGCTGCCCCGATGATGTTTTAGGTTGTAGTCCGTATCCACGATGTCACCCCATTCTTGGGACTGGTCCAGGACTCCAGGTGCAGCCCAGGCACCATCTGGACATGTGGGAAGGCAAATGGCATGGATGGTCAGAATCCGCAATAACACACTGACGGACAGGTGTAATTGGCAAGACATGGCATGTACAGCAACACCAGCAGCCATAGTTACCTTGTGTTATGTGTTTGGTAAGCTAAACTGAAGTAATAGGTCTTCAGATGAGATTTAAAGACTGAGATCGATTCGGGGTTGAAACTTCTTTGAACCTGGAGCATGAGTGTATATGGCCCAGAGGGTAAGAGGGCAGCATCAATGATTCTTGGAAGGGCTGTCCCACCTCCAGCTGAGCAGTAGGTTTGCCATATTGTGAAAGCCAAAAACAATGCCCAGAACTTTAGTAGTCTTTAAACAGGCGAAATAGTCAGAAAACAAAATGGAGACAAAACCAAGAACAGAACTATGATCCAAAAAACCAGTCCACGGCTATAATTCATGGGCAATACAAGCAGAATTCATCGGAAGGGGAAAACCCCAGTATGACTCAGATCTGTCAATACGTCACAACCAACCAATAGCAACAACCCGCACTTAATTAGTTTCACAGGAAATAGTGAACAGGTGATTCCACTTAATATAGGAAGGTGATTAGGGCAGAAGAGCAGGTTGTACAGAAGATCCGGGTTGGCTCTCAGATCCTGGAGTCAGACACCTGTGATGGCTTTGACCCAAATAAAGACTGAGTATGAATCCCCAATAAGGACAGTTTGCAGAAAGGTCATACACAGAATGGATCTCTCCCAAGCAAATTGTGTATATATGGTCTCTAAAGTTATAATAGCATACATCTAAAAGCAACGCGAGATGGATGTGGACAGTGAATAGTGCCCTGAAAGGGTTAATGTGAGTTGCAGAAAATGGGAGGGAGGGAGGAGCAGATCCCAGCAGCGTGCCACCATCTACTTCCTCTGCTTTAAAATGAAAGATCATCCCGATTACCCAGGAAGACGACCTCAGATGCGGGTGGAGAATCAAGTGAAGCAGGTTCCACCTGGTGAGGTACACAGAGCCCTGACCTGTGTGGAAGCAGTGGGTGATGCCATTCTCTGCTGGATCTCTGAGAAGAAAGAGCACCTTGTCTAGCTCTGACTGAGGTAAGTGATGGTCGCCCGGCAGGCTGGGGGCTGGGCTTGTGGGTGAGACAGGCAGGGTAGGGGGTACATCACAGGCTAAAACCGTTACCTTCTGCTTCCCTTTTCGTCCCCCCCCCCCCACCCCCACCTTTTATATACTATTCATGTGGACGAATATCCAAAATACAGTTAGGGAGGGATTTTCTAAGTGTGCTTATTAAGTTTGTGAAGCTTCTCCGCTGAGAGAACCTGTGAACCTTTTGCAGTTATCTGGATTTTTGCCTAAATTGCTCCTAAAATATATTCGGAACATCATCTGAGTCATGATAATAAATTTTAGCAGATTGGCCTGGCACCATTACCCCCCCTGGTGTCTGACAGCAGAGAGGTCGTGCCGCTGTTGTGCAGTGTTTGTTGACAGAATGCTCCAGTGGCACGGCACTGTGTCCACTGACCAAAAGGCTCAGCCCTGGCTTCATCTCTCTGACGAATACAGTTCCAGTGGTGCCGTGTGCCACACAGGTGCCTTTTAGCAGGCTGGAGGCAGGCAGGCATGTTTCTAATGAGCACTGCTTCCTCTGCGGTGGTCGAACCTTCCTGAACACTGCTCATGTTCAGTGTTTCCCTCGTGGCAGTTAAGTGCAGGGGCTGCCTGTCTCCCTGTGATCTGTAATGCTTATTATCAGATTCTACAGTGACCTCATGCATCAGCTTCTGTAGCACTGTCACTTCCAGTGCAGCAAACAGTGCAGCTGTAACAGACTGACTATGGATTGTCTTCTGGTAACATTTTACAGCCAAAATCGTGTGTTTTGGGGGGTTCAAACCCATATACTATTGTGAACGACTGACATCCCATCTAAGGTGTCCTCCTGGGATATGCTCCTGGTCTCTCTGCGACCGGTATAAGCAGTTAGAATGTATGGATGCACCATCAGTGTTCACTATAAACATATGGCAACCTAATTTTCTGTGGTTTTATTATTATGACTTTTTCGTGGACTAGATCACATTTAAGGAATTATTTATCAAGAAGTACAGACAGAAACAGAGGGACCACAAGCCTTTTCTCACTACTGAATATGGGAGAAGCATTTGGGAAATCTTTGCTCAGGATTCGAGACGTGATAGTGAATTTCCTGCGCGTCTATTTTTAATCACCTCTACTATTTACACGTGTCTCCTTCCTGCCCTACGTCCCATTCGCGTGTCTGCCGCTGTACAGCAGCTCAGCGCCTCAGGGCGCCACTTCATTGGTTAATTTAAAGGTAGCTGTTTATCGGCCACATTCCACACCCTTACCTGTCAACGCTTCGCATAGTTTTCGTTTGGAAATGCTTAACATACCTTTTTTTTCTTCTTACCTTTCAGGTGCAAGAAATGGGTTTGACTCTCAGTCTTGTTTTTGAGGCACAGTTCAGGTGCTGCATTTGTCTGGATGTGTTCACCAGCCCCGTCTCAACTCCGTGTGGACACAATTTCTGCCAGGACTGTTTACAAGGCTATTGGGACAGATGTGATTTCTATAAATGTCCACTGTGCAAAGCGATTTTTGACGAAAAGCCAAAACTGAGTATCAACTACAGCTTCTCTGAGATAACTGAATTATTCAAGGAGTCAAGACAAGCAATCTGTTCTGACGTAAGTCCTGTTGAATCTCTGGAACCTCACCTGACAGACATGGCCCTCAGAAGCCGTGATCGGGTCGAGTGCCCCGAGGTGGTTTGTGCGAGAACCTCAACAGACCTGAGCAATGTGGTCAGTTGTGTCACAAAGATCTTAATGATATAAAGTACCTGTGGAGAGAATGTTTCTTGAAGGAAAAATAAGAGACTGTAAGCTTCTTCTGTATCAACTGACTTTTGAAAAGAATGAGTAACCTCGTATATGTTTAATCAACAATCAGGTCTGCCGATGTCTTGCTTGACAAGTATGTTTACGGCCCCGTAGATGGAACTGGAAAGGACCAGAGCTGACATTCAACAGTATATCCAGGACAGATGGAGGAAGCTGGATGAGATCCAGAAATCAGTTGAGCTCAGCAAGGTGTGTTTTCACAAAGACAGCTGTATGGTAGTTAAACATGCTATAGAAACATGCTGGACATAACCTGTCCTCCACCAGGTCAACTCCAGGAAGGAGATGGAGAATAGTGTCCAGGCTGTCACTACCCTGGTGGGCTCCATTGTGAGTATCCAGATGGAGTTTGTCGAGAAGATGCAGGAGAAGCAGAAGGCAGCGGAGACAAGGGCAGAAGGGTTCATCCAAGAGCTGAAGAAGGAGATCACTGAGCTGCAGAAGAGTAACCATGAGCTGGGCCAGCTGTGGCACACAGAGGAGTGCACGCGCTTCCTGCAGGTTAGTCAACTCTTCTGCCTGCAATTAGTCGATGTGAAGTTAGCAGGAAAAGCGTGAGCTTATGTATGGCTCAGGTTGGGCTTTCCTGCCTGTGATATGAAGGTAGCTGGTTTGAATCCTGTGTTTGAAAGAGTAGCTGCGTCTATGTTGGACCCCTAAATAAGGTCCTTAATCCCCTCTCCTCAAAATAAATGTTCTTATAGTGCTGGATAAATGGCTGAACTTCTGTTCAGACCCCAAGACCTGGGGCACCATAAAGGGAGAGAAGGTTACAATGATTTCCAGGCCCCTTGAGTGACTGGGGCCCTAAAATAACATACAGTAACTGGGTTAGAGGTTGTCATGGGGTGCAAAATCTCTAGTGACAACCCTGTGTGGATGTGTAGCTTGTCTCACACCAGTGCCAGATAAATTTTTTTTGCGAAACCTTGCACACTATATAGCTCCATCAATGTTTTCATCGTGGTGGTTCAGGATTCTGAAGCTTCGATGAAGCATTTCTCTGTCCTCTCGCTGCCTGTAGAGATTACCTATGCTGTGCCCCTCCCCACGTGCTCAGGACTGGACAGAGGTTCATGCTGATGTCGGTGTGGGGACAGTGCAGAGGGTCATGTCTGAACTGAAAAAGACATTTACTGAGAATTTCTCCTCCATGGCAGGTAATGTCAAATTCATCTCTAGAGCACTGTCAAACCCAACAGCAGCCAAGTTTTAACAAAAGCTTATTGACCATGTTTTTGTTTTTTTATCGTTATAGAGTTCCAGAGAATGCAGCAGCATGCAGGTCAGTATTTGCCACTTGGCAAGGAACCACAAAGAGTAATTCATCATCACTGACGTTTGTTTGACTGTCGCTCAACAACATAACTTCTGTCTTCAGTTGACGTGACGCTGGACCCCAGCACGGCCAACCCTTGGCTGGTCTTATCTGTGGATGGGAAGCAGGTTCGGGATGGTGATGCTCCATTGGATGTCCCCAATGGTCCCGAGAGGTTCGACGACTCCGTCTGCGTCCTGGCGAAGGAGGCTTTCACCACGGGGAGGCACTACTGGGAGGTGGAAGTGGGAGAGAAGGCAGCCTGGGACATTGGAGTGGTCACAGAGTCTATCAACCGCAAAGGTACCATCAGTGCCAACCCCGAGGATGGCTACTGGACTATGTGTCTTCGCCAGAGTACCACCTACAGCTGTTGTGGTACCTGTTGTTTCTCGCTGCCCCTGGACAGGAGGCCCCGGAAGTTGGGGGTGTACCTGGATTATGAAGAGGGGCAACTGTCTTTTTATAATGTGGATGCCCAGTCCCACTTGTACACATGTTATCATACTTTCACAGAGCGCCTTTACCCATTTTTCAGTCCGTACACCAACCACGACGGGCTCAATGCCACTCCGCTCATCATCTCTCCCGTCAGGACGGCTGATCTGTAAAGCGCAGGAGGGGCATCAGATCCTATCTGCCACGTCGAGTGGCACTGTGGGTGGGAGGAGCGTCGGAAATGTTATAAACGGTGACAATCAGCTGTGCCATTTCCTCCACTTCCACTGTCCCTGAGTACTTGGATTCTTGGATGAAACAACACGAAAGCCATCTTGCTGTAGCATGCAAAGCCCCTTCTATCCACGTGGCTACGTGTATTTTCATATCTGTTTAGTTTTCGTCTGATGCTCGTTTATTAAAGGCAGCCTGATGGCTACGTCACTTAGACACTTATTTGGAACTTGTAGAACCGGTTGTAATGACAGCTTATCTCTGCCTACTGCTGAACATGAAAACAAGAAACCTGAAGTTGTTTTTCTTCCTCCGAATGTTTACTTCAGCAGTAACATTAACCAGAAAGCAGCATTTCCTAGGAACTCCGTTTCGTGTCCATCCTCCGTTGGTATTTCCTCGTTCCTTACTCCTCTGCCATTAGAGACTTTCTTACTCTTTCCGTATAAAACATCAATGTCACATTTCCAAGACTCGAAACATTTAAAAATAAGAATTATACTGGAAAATGTAGCCCTATGACTGCCCCAGGTAAAGAGATCAGTATGGCATAATAATTCTCCTGTGAGTAGGCATTTCAGTGACATCGATAAACATGAACAAATAACAATGAGTGAATGGAAATGTTATGTTACGCTACGAGACAAACAATAGTATTAATTAAATAAGCATTCCTGAAATGTGAAGATATTTCTGTATATGTGAATCAGAAGTATTGTTTTCATTATTTCATTGATTCATGTATCATTTATGTATTTTTTTTTTTACTTATCATTTATTTTTAATTTATGATGTCTTCTTCATCTGCTGCATACTGCTTATCCGGTACAGGATGGTGGGCAGACTGGGGTCTGACCTGGTTCCTGGGGGTTAGCAATCAGATGTGACCTGATCGTACCACACCTAGGACACATAAGGCCAGTGCTGGACCAAGGCCTCCGTGTTCTTCCCACACACCAAAGACATGCCGTTAGTTGGAGGCTTTACATAGCCCACAGTGTAGTGTACAGCGCCCTGAGATGGGCAGGTACCCATCCAGGGTGTCCCCAGCCATGCTCTCCTGGGATAGGCTCCAGGGCATCACATGACCTTCACCTGTATAAGAGGCTAGAAGCTGTATAAATTGATGGCTGGCTCTCTTTCCTTATTCTTATTTATATAACCTCAAGTGTATATCTCTCTTAGTCATAATCTCTCAGTCCTGTATTATCCTCTAAAGCACTGCATTAGAAACACGCAAAAATATACTCTCTAAAACACGTAATATTGCCTCTGTGGACTGATCCGTCTCTCTTTGCTGGTATTATTCACACATTTCACCCTAAATATGAGCTTCTGCTCTGAATATGCTCTATGTTGATAACGTTTGCTGGCTGGACAATCAACATAAATCACTGGATTTTTTTGTATCTTTTGTATCTGAGATTGAAAGACAAAATAAATCATTCATGTGATTCAAGATTTTTCAATACTGGCTTTGTATATTTATTTATTTAACGGATACTTTATCTAAGACAACCAACAGTTGAGAAAGCAAACTGTCAAACTGTCCTGGGAGCTCTGGGGCTTAATTACTTTGAAATTACTCTGCGGATGCAGGTGACTGTCAGATCAAGCACAGTATCTTATCCCACACACCCGCACACCACCCCTGCAGATCCCTTTTCCTTGGAATAACAGAAGATCAGTGGATTGCACAGAAGTGCATTTCAGGGTAACGCAGCTTTTCCCGAAAGCTGAATCTGGGCTCAGTGTTTTGTGATAGAAGTAACACATTGATCTTTGCTGTTTCATTATTGAATGCAGTTGGATTGTTTTACTACAGGGCATTCCATCTAGTTTGTCATATTTGTATTAGTCGTTCCTTCATTATATCCACTGGAAAATGTACATTACTATAGCACACAATTCAGGCTTCACTATTGCTTTATTATGTGAAAACACACACAAAGAGCTGAAGGCTATCATAAAGGGAATGCCGCCCCCCTGTGGTGATTCGCAGGTGCATTGCATCTGTTTTACAATATAAAAAATATGGGTTACACTTTTTAATCGTCTCATCCTCCTATATCAAATTCCCCATATCAGCATTAATGACAGCTGCAAAAGTTGGAACAAGCCTTTATAAATGCTTATGACAAGTTATGTCGGCAGTCATGAAGGGCTTATGTTGGTGTCATGTAGCTGTCATAGATCACCCTTAAGTAAAGTGTTACAAATATATGATATAGAACACTACAGATTTAGGATGTCTTAATCTGAACAAAGTTAACTTCATACAGGCTTCAAATCCAGGATTTCTAAACTGCTGTTCACCAAGCAAACCACCAAAATCAGATCAGTATTCTTTAACACATTTTGCTCAGTAGGTAAGTCCCAACATGCTTTTAAATCTGAATCACTGATGTTCTTCAATGGGATTTTTTAGGTAGTGGCGGCCAAAACCCACAAGGGGGCGCCACTGTTGCATAATTCCCAATCCTGCAGGCTGGTACCAGGTGCCAGCATTACACTGTGCTGCAGGATGCTGGGGTTTTTGTGGAGGGATTGGTTAATTTCCAAAATCAAATTACATATCTTCAATATTTTATGACCCTTAACCTTTGTGCTTTTTGTTCACACCTGAAAAAATGTACAGAACTAGTCCAGATTTAAGGGACCGTCTGTTTCGCATGCCACCAGAAATGGGTTTCTATCCACCCCATGGGCTGCGGTCCACGATTTTAGCGTCTAAGCCCTCCAAGGAAGATGAGGTGAGCGCCTTCACAGTTCCCGAAAATTCCAGCTGTGTCTGACACTGTTACATGCACCAACATCTGCTGCGAATCCACCCTAGTTCCCCTCCTCTGGGCTTCTTGAGAGGTTCCTATTGTTCCTCCCAGAGGGGTTTGGGAATACTTTCATAGGAGAAATAATAATAGACTAAGTGACTCATCAAAATGTTGTATTTAATTAACTCAGCAAATACGCTTTCAGAACACTGACTCAGTATAAAAATAGGGTTTATCCCTGCAGGAAGAACTTCAGAGTTCAGAACAACATGAGCACTGTAACCAAATGGAAGAGCTGTGATGTTTGGGTGGTGGTGACCCCAGCCCTCAGGTGTTAAGGTTATAGTCGACATTCTCTGGAGCATGGTCTGCAGCAATGTTTCTCAGCTCATAGGTCGTGACCCACAAGGGGCCATCTTTAGTATGTTGTGGGTTGTGTGGTTTAAGAAATATGAAAATACCCCTAACCAAAGGTTTTGGGCCGTGACTTAATGACCAAGGAAAGTATGCGGGTCCTGTGGATAAACCATAAGTAAGGATAGAAACCCCCCCCCCTCCCAAAAGGAGAAGAAGGTGCCTGTCAGATGGGCCCCTCTCCAGTGGGAGATCTTTTCTTTTCAGCCAAAAGAGCTCTTGTGGGTGTAAATCCAGACATCATGGGTGACCTCTGAGGTTCTGGTTTATGAAC
This sequence comes from Petrocephalus zakoni, assembly GCA_026774425.1. Taxonomy (NCBI): domain Eukaryota; kingdom Metazoa; phylum Chordata; class Actinopteri; order Osteoglossiformes; family Mormyridae; genus Petrocephalus; species Petrocephalus zakoni. The sequence continues at coordinate 6,185,826 of JAODKN010000037.1, forward strand.
CCTTCCCGGTGAACACCTCGTTTAGCAAGCCTCGAAAAATGTGTCACTGTAATTTTCATGGGCAGCCCAGGAATTCCACAAAGCAATAATGCTGCCTTATAAAGTAATGCCCAAAGAGGGCTTTCGGGAGATAGACAACAATGATAATCAACGGGATTGCCCGTATGATAAGTGACTGTAAGTAAGTGCACAGCTATCTAGGAGATGGTGAGTGGCTCAGGAATGCAGGGAATTTCAAACAGTTTATTGTTATGAGTGATAAAACATCAGAGCTAATCAAAGCAGGAAAAAAAACTCACATGACCACATCTGGAAAGCACAGAAACAGACTCTGGCCTGGGTTCCTGTCCAGACAAGAGCAGATCGCAGTGGTATCCGCAGACTTGGGAATAAG
>JAODKN010000037.1:6202886-6213726 GCA_026774425.1 Petrocephalus zakoni
GGGAACATGGCATAAACACAAAAAAAGTTCTCTGTATAAAACACTAGGGGGGATCAATTTTCCAAACACGAATTTGTTCCGCCAATCAAGTGTACGAACCAAATAACCCCCCCCCCCCCCCCCCAGCACTAGAAATTTAAACAAGCCCAGAAAACCCATCCTAGTAAATAAACGGGTTAAGTTTTACACGAAATCGGCCGAAGATTTGTTTTGTACACCTTGGGGATTTACTGCCTGAGATGATAGAATAACCTGCATCATTAAAAATGTCTCTCGGAAGTAGTTAACAAAACATGTTTAAAATTCCTGCATCCCCTCCAGCACCGCAGTCCTCCTTTAAGAAGGGGACTTTGCAGGTGATGTGTAGGATGCACACACGGATGGCCCCACAGTTGCCCGGGTGACCAATGGCGGAACCCCTCAGAAGGGCTCTTCCGTGTCCATGGGCTCTGAAAGGGGTATGTAGGGGGTAGGGGGGTAGGGACACAGGGGCATATTGTAGGCCAGCGGGAGTATCGCCAGGGGGTCAACCTGCGGCAGAGGGGTGTAGGGGGTGCCAGGAGGGGGCAGCCCGGGCGTGGGAGGCGCGACCGGCTCGCAGTCGCCCAGCTCGTCGGCGAAGCCGCCGTCCCCCAGCTGGGAGGACGGCCTCCTGACGCTGGGCCTGACGCCACTTCCCGAGCAGAAGATCATGTCTTCAAAGAAGGCGCCTCCCACCCCATACTGATGGTCGTGGTTCTGGGACTCTTCGGCGGTGACGTGGGAGCCACTCCGCAGGAACTCCGCAAACCTGAGAACGTGGGGAGAGACAGAGGAGGAGAGAGTGACGGCACACATTAAGTAAAGAGATGCAAGCATTCCCCATTCCTCAATTACCTTCCGAGGCTCCAGGGGCCGCATGCTAATCTCACGGAAGCCGCGAGGCCGTTAGTGCAGGCAGCGACCTTAGGGACAGCGGAGATCCCCACAGGACACCGCCGCGCATAAGCACTGGATAGCCGAGGCTGATCCCGGGGTGTCAGACCCTCGGACCACCACCTAGCAGTACCCCTCCCTACCTCTGGGGGGAGCGCAGCCGCAGCACAGTGTCCCAGGCGGGAAAGCCAGGCTTGCTGCAGTGCTGTCTGAGCTCCTCCAGCGAGGCCCTCGTCTGCCTCTCCCCCTGCTCTCGGTACTCTTCCTCTGTCAGCAGCCGGACATGCGGCCGCCCGCGCTGGAGCAGGCCCAGAAGGGAGGCGAGCGGCTGGCCCACTTCTCTGGGGAGGGAGGAGAGACGGGAGCAGAGAGGCAGGAATGAGTTGATGTGTCACTTAGTTAATGGGATCATTGCTTGTTAAATTCTGCAAAACAGAGAAGCATTACTAAATGGTCAAACCCAAGGAAACAGTAAAAATAAGAATTATTAAGCTCATAAACCATAAACACTAAATATTGCAGGTTTCTATGATCTATAACATACAATAACTGAATGAAAGGTACCTCACCATCCATAAACAAATCTGGGGCCAATACAGCTTTAATTAATCACAGCGCCCCCTGCACGCCCCACATATATCCACGCTGTACAGTAACACCACGGTACCTGCAGAGCCCACAGAGGAGCACCCAGGCCACCGGCAGGAGCTTCAGGCCCAGGAGGACGCCCACTGTCATGAGGGCAGCAGGTGGGTAAGTGACACCCAGGTAGATCAGACCCAGGCCCACGGCCCGGAGCCCCCAGGTCATGGCTGCCAGGGTGAGTGTTCCCGTGATGGGGCAGAGCCTGCGGCAGACGGCGAAGCTAAACACCCCGGACAGCAGCAGGTAACCTGCAGAGAAGTAAACAGGACCGTGGGCGGTGGCCTCAGGGACACAAACAGCAAAAAATGGCAGAGCACGGCCGTCGCACGCATCCTAATTGTGGCGTGCAAAAGCCTGTTCAGACCCCCGCCTCCGAGTCCCCGCAGCTCTGCTGTTTAACGGTATCGTTCAAATGCGAGGAAACCGATTCCGTTGCTCTCCGAGCTGATTAAGGCATCGGGAGGTAGATGCCTGTGAGCCCATCCTGTCACCGTGCGACGGGGACAGCTTACATGCTCATTAAACTCAAGCTGTGGATGTACAGCTACGCCGTTAAGGAGACTCTGAGACAGCCAGCTTCATGCACAGGGGCCATGTTTTCCAGACTGAACGCAAACAGATGTGAAATGAACTTGAATGGAAATTGACATGAAATTGATGAAATGAAATGATTTTTGGTGTTTCAAGAAACTTCCTCATCTGAAGACCCTCTAGAACAGGGGAGTGCAATCTTATACAGAAAGTGCCGTTGTGTGTGCGGGTTTCTGCTGAAACTCCCTAATTAGATACACCTGGGTCTGAACAGCTGATCTAAAGGTTATCCCAAAAACCTGCATATACACTGGCCCTTTGCAGAAAAGATTGCCCACCCCTGCTTTAAAATCTTCATAAGCATGGCCCACATGGAAGGGTTAAACTCTGCCTGGGGTCCACTGAACAATTCAAAGCTAGATCCAGGCCTGGGCTCGGCCCTAAGATCAACTGAGTGAGCGACCACCTCCAAGGCCCTCCGTAACGGAACAGCGCCCCCCTTAGGAGATCCGGCTACTTACCCAAGACCTCCTTCCTGTACAGAGACAGAGCACGATCCCAGTGGGTCAGCAGCAGTCGATGGGTCAGGTACGTGAGTCCACAGCTTACTACCAGCAGCACCAGGAACAGGACGGTCTGTCAGTGAGGGGACCAACGTCACATGTGGCGGCGATGTGGTAGAACAGGATTGGCCAGTTCACAATAAAGGGCGGTGAGGATGCTTGATTCCATCCAATCAACAAGCCCCATTCAGAGGTCTCCATCACAAATCAGATGCAGGCCAGAGTACTATCATAAAGAATGTGGACAGACCTGCTCCTGGAACAGTCTGCCACTTAGCTACTGAAACTCAACACACACGGGGTGGGGATTCACAAGTTTCCCTACAGGTTCTAATCCCCCTCCCCGAGAATTAAAACCGATGAACAGTAATTTAAAACACCACACAACTCTCAGTACTCAACATAACAGCAGACAAAGCCAACACACACACAATCAGCACTACATGAAAAATGCAATTCAGGGATTCAAACGTTTATCGTACAATGTGTAGGTATAAAACACAATGAAATTCTTACACAGCCCCCTGCCACCCCAGAGTCAGTGACATGTGCCCAGCCCTCAGATACAGGGTGGGAAGCACCAGCCAGGGAGGCGTGTGTCCCTTAGCCCTTAATGTGGTCGCCTGCTTTTAAGGTGAGGAGGAGTGTAATTTCGAGGAAGGACTAATGTCTTCATGGGGTACAGACAACTCCGCGTCCATTCAACAGCCATTTTAAATTCACCTTAACGACCGCCAGACAAGACTACGCAATGTGTGGAGTGCTTAACCCCGGGTTAACCCCACCTTTCATTTCTGCCTTACACTCAACCCACTCAACAAGGTAAAGATTTTACTTTTGTTTTTGGGTCATATATGGTACACTGGACTATAAAGTAAAAAGAATTACTTTACTTTGATGAGTGGGTTGAATATAAGGCAGACATAAAAGGCAGGGTCAAATATGACCCCGTGGGGTCCCCAGGGTTAACCCTTAACCCTAACCCTTCCTCATCTATATGTCTGGTTGTCCCTCCTTCCAAACGTCACAGCTTTGGAGACTGAGCCTTCTCTCGGGTGGTTCTTTGGCTTCTCAGTACCCTTCCCTAACTTTCCCTCTCTCCCAGCCTTCCAATCTCCATCCTCTCTCTCTTTTTTTTTTTTTAAATATAGTTAATGTTTTTTAGGTTTTGAAAAGCACTGTATAACTCTGTTGTTTATTATCATTATTATTGTTGTTGCTTTTTTAAAGTTTCCTTTAAAAGCCCAAAACTTAAGATTGTGAAGTGATACAGCGGGAGGAGGTCAGGCCAGACAAGGAGGAGCGCCCAGCCGCTCTAGCTAAAGCAGGCACCTAAATCGCCTCTTTTGGCTCATTTACCTTCCGAATGAAGCCTCTCAGAACCAGCAGCAGGAAGAGGAACATAGAGAGAATTCCCAGGGAAACTCCGCCAACGTAGTGGACCAGGGTACTCCTACCGAAAGAAGGCAGATCTGAATGCCCTTCATTTACCTGTAAAGGCCCCTGCGAAATATTAACCAGGTGCTCTGGCGGGAGGGGAATTACTTAGTGCTGGATAATTCAGAGCTGTTGTTTGGGGAAGGGTGCAGCTTTTGTTTTTTGTGTAAAATAAATGGGAAGTGGTCGAATGTCATCATCGTGTCAAGTCAACTTGGGTGACACCCAAAAAACATGTGAAAGTATAATCAGACGGGTAAAAGTCAGAAGTACCTGCACAGTGTCCTGGCGCAGAGGAACAGGACAACTCCACACAGAAACAGGCTGAAATGCATCCAGTTGACTCCTGAAAACATTATATTAGAAAACATTAGAAGGGTCCATCTTGCCTCCCCTTCACAAACCATGAGGCGCTTGGCAACACTCCTTCACGTACGTTTGCCTGTCAGATGCAAGGTGTATTTTACGTTGGGCTTGGCTTGGACAGCGAAGCAGACTTCCTTGTCCACCAGAGGGATGTCCATCCTGAGATCATCCTGAGCACCCAAGGGCCAATACTGTGCCAGCAGGCCCCTCAGTCGGGTCATGCGGTCCCACGGCCCCCGAGAGGCATTTTCCTCCAGTGGGAAGGTGATGTGAACATCATAAGCACTGGCCACACGCACCTGGTCCAGGGAACAAAGGCATCAACTAGTTGAGGTAGGACAAGCGTCAATAAGCAAGGTAATCTTTCAAATTGAGGCTTGCTTCAGGAGCAACACAATTATGGCTAAGCTCTTCAATTGTTTTTTTAGAAAAACATTAGTTCTTGCTTTTCATGAGCATTTTATGAACTACTTTCATGCAGACAAATATACCGCATGTTTTACCAAGACAATCACACATGTGCATTAAGGTCTGCCATACTAGTATCACTTGACACCCTGGATTACCCAATAACATATTTAATATATAGTCTTATTAGCCAAGGTCTTCAAGAACGACTTAAAATGCAAACTCCCGATTCAGCGTGCTGAGCAGAATAAGGAGAGTGGGCGTGTGTCTTTATACCTGAAAAGTGGAGCAGAAATCGTTCCATTTTATCACTGTACCGGAGCTGTAGCAAAAACACCGGCCTCCGTAGTACGGACTGGCTTCGTCTTCTTTTAAATAAGTGCAATCTGCAAGGATATTAAAAGTATTACACGTAGTCTCGGTCAACAGGCTTGTCGGAATTAACGCGATAAAAATAAGTACAGTGCTATATATATATACTCCTGCTATATATATATATATAGCGCAAAGTGGATGAAAGTAAGGAATACCACATGTTGTAATGGGTATTATTCCGACGCAGTGTGGCGAATAAGCCGGTGCCACGCATGGGCACGGCGGGGCTCCCAGCGGAAGCAGCGACGCGCAGCCCGGCCGGCATGCGGGCTGTTACCTGCCAGTGAGTAACGCTGCTCATCTGCAGCGCCGAAGCGGCCGAAGCCGACGGTTACTGCGAGAAGCACCCAGGGAGCCTTCATGGCGGCAGAAGCGGCCGAGGCTTCCGTTTCAAACTCAGGGGAGTGGCTTCGGGACGTCAACGTCCCCGCCAGACATGAGCAAGCGACCCGGCACTGCGGGACGTCAACGTCCCCGCCAGACATGAGCAAGCGACCCGGCACTGCGGGACGTCCACGTCCCCGTCAGACATGAGCAAGCGACCCGGCACTCCGGGACGTCAACGTCCCCGCCAGACATGAGCAAGCGACCCGGCACTCCGGGACGTCCACGTCGCTTTTCCGCCTTATTCCGCGCCAGTGTTCCTGCACATCCTGTTTACCATTTGAATGCAGTGTATCAAAATTTTAGACAGATATTTATATTTATACGTGATTGTTTTGACTTGGTGGAGCGTGCAGTTATCCATTAGTTGGGTCTTACATGGGAGTGAACTTCACTTTAGATCTAAATAGGAAAGCAAATGTAATGTAAATGTGATCCAACGGATATATATATATATATATATATTCTGTATATTTTCATTTTTTTTATTTACGCGCACGCACCTACACACAGACACACTCGGTTGTTTTCTATTCTCAGTTAAGCATATTTCTGCATTACTATGCCTTAATTGAGAAGCCCTCTAGTGGATCTATAAATTATAACAATGTCCTGTTGCATCCTTTAAATGTCAGGGTGGCACTGGAAGGGACAAGGGACGAACACATTAATTTGCAGTTTACTAGTTATCAGCTTAAGAAGTTGTTTTATTTTTTTTTTACATCTCTACTTAATTTACATTTGTGTAAGTCATGAGGAGTGCGATGTTCCAGCAGAGACGGGACGCGAGTGCAGACGCCGCGGGTTCCGCCTTACTCTACATGTAGACTCATAAGGGAGGCGTGTCCCGGTGCCCTTGAAATTATTATTACTGGCTTCCATAAATTGCATTTGACAGCTGGATCCTTTTAATTTAACCAGGTATTGGGTAATTACTCCTTTCGTTACAAGATGTGGCCACTTATTCTGACGTCTCTTCTAATCATCTGCCAAGTCTTTGATTATTAAACGCAAACTGCCGTCAATTATTATATGTGAATAATATCTGTGCGTAGCAGGGCTCGCTGGGCATGGGTGTGGGACCCTGACGGTGGCATATAACCCTCCCGGAGCCTAAGCAGGGGATCCGATGGACCTTGGTGGAGTGAAATAACCCTCTGCCTGGTCAGTCGTACTGGGTGCGTCCGATCATCCGCGCCATGCACGTCAGGACCGACGGGGGGTGCAACAGATCTGTGGCTATAAATTAAATGGGGAATCATTTTGCTGGGGGGACAGGGCTCTACCCCCTTCACACCGTGCCTTGCGCTCTACGTGAAAGAGATGTCTTATCCGTACCGTGTTAATCTTAATTAACTAAGACCGCCGCTTGCAAAAAGCAGGGTCCCTATCACTACCTTGCTTCAGAGGGCGAATGCATAAGGCTGCCATCTCTCCTGATTTACCCTTACGCATGGTTTGCAATGAGCGTCTTTGCCGTGTGATGGAGATGCACTGTCAGGTAATTGGATCATAAGGGCTCCGGCTTATGGGACCGCGCCCGGCGCCGCACGCAGCGTCTCTGCTCCGGCGCAGATCGGACGCGCACACGGCGGCAGGGAAATTCAACAACGGAACTTAAAAGCGGCCGCTGGAAATGTCATTGATGCGCTTTCTGGGAGGGGGATTTTTGCCGTGGGTGTGCGCGGCAGGTGGCCGCGTCCTGCTTTCTCTAGGATGCGGTTTTTCCTGACAGGCACGCCCACGCCGGGCCGGGCTGGGCCCTGGGCCGCTGTCACACGCCTAGCATGGAGTCTGCCTCTGACTAATACAGCCTTGCTTTGCTTTTTTTTCCCCCCTAATCTCGCCTTAAGATGCATGTGCTCTGAATCGTTAATAAATCAGATGCACGGACATCAAGGACTGGGGTTATAATGGGGAAGCTTTGGAGGTGTTCTCTTCCAGACAGGATTCAGGGAAGGACGTAAATGTTACAGGGTGTAAGGGAAAAAGTGGGAAATAACTGAATGTCTTTAGCTAATGCCGAAATGCACTCCTATGACTGCTGCAGCTGTGTGGAGCAGCAGACGAGTGTCAAGGCGCAGTCACAGGGGAAAACAATCATGGGAAAGAAAAACGGTTGTTTCTGGTGCTTTTTGATCTTCGTGAAAAGCCCCTTATAGCAAAGCAGCCTGGCTAATGAAGGCAGCAGCTCCACACAGTGCATCTCTGCATTTCGTGGCCCTGTAAGGCTGGGTATATTTCTTGAATCTGCTGTCAGCAGAATTTGTTTCTGTTTTTGTTGTGGTTTTTTTCTTCTGTAACTGGTGGAGTGCCAGCGCATTGTCTCGGCAGAGGCTCTGCTATTGTGCCCTGGAGCGAGGTACTTGATCTGAATAGCCCGGACAAACGTATCCGGCTGAATAAATCAGTGAACTTTAAAACGGTACTTGTGAGTCATTTATTTGCGTAAAGTATCTGCTGTGTTAACACAACTTGTGATTGCGGCCTGTTCGTTTGTGGAGACGTACAGAAACTGCCCCCCGGACGTATACCTCTGGCTCACCCTTTGCAGTCCTCAAACAGCCAACGTGCCACGTGTTATGTGCAGTTCCGTCCACCACCAAATGGTGGCGCTCACACGAGGGGAAGCAGTCACCCTGCGGCAGAAAGGCAGCCAGTGTTTAGGGCTGTCAATAGGCCCATACACGACACCCACTGGGCTGGGCCGCCGTGGGTGCACTCGCCACAGCCCCACCACGGTTTACGAGGGTCTGACCAGCAGGGCCCCTGGACTCCAGTGGGCTGGACTGAGGGGCCATGGCCTGGAGGGACCGCAGTGCTTCTGGCCTTTCTAGCCATGGTTTAGGCGGCCCTCAGAGCAGCAGCCAGCCCCTGCTCCCAGGGCGAGGCACTAACCTTCCCTCCAGTCCTGCAGGAAAACGTAGCTGCATCCATGCAGCGTATATCGAGAAGAGTCTCAGCAAACTGGCTTCCGTTAAGACAATGATGGAAGACGGGCCTGTATCCCTGACCTGCGATTTCCTAACGAGCATGTGACGGCACATCCGGTTGTTGTTAACTAAGCCACCTGATTGGCTGGGGCATGGGGGAGAGGGCTGGCAAATCAGCTGCAGCTGAGGGTGGGCAGATGAGTGGGAGGGGCCAATCCTCGCCGTAAAACAAGGGAGACAGTGAGTGTAGCTTACAGCCCCTCAGGATCAAGCCTTATTGCACTTTTGACGTGTTTGCCATTTGTGTAGTGATCCCTCATGCTTGGCATGCAGGTGCTGCTTGATGAACAAGCTCTGATTGGCCAAGCTGAGGCCTCCTGAGGGTGCTGAGCAGAGCCCAGCTTAAGAGGCCCTTGGGAGACTGCAGGCTTCCTAGTACAGCTGGAGGAGCTAGAGAAGGCAGCCATTACATTCCTGGGGTGTGGGCGGTGTGGCAGCTCGCACAGGGAGGTGGGCGCAGGAGACAGAGGAGGCCCAGCCAGCCGGGCTCTCAGAACGCTCTCCTCGAGCAGGTGAGGCCACAGGTGTGAGGCTCATCTGGTCTCCTGGGGAACCGGGACTGTTGGTGCTAGCCAAGCAGAAAGCAAACTCGCAGCCATTGTCACTATATTATTCTTTGACATCGGCAGCCTTCCAAGATGGCGGAAGTTGTGCTCATACCCATGGTGGTTTCGTTACCACCACCTGTGTTTCTCCTTATTTATTCAGCGGCTGCTTTTTATCTAAAGTGATGTGCATTCTTGCGTTAGGCAGTTGGTGGTTAATAGATTTGTTCAAGGGTCCAACAGTGAAATCTTTCTGCCAACCTTGGGATTTGAACATGTGAATTTCTTATCCCCAGCACCGTGGCCTAACCTGCCGAACCACATACCTTGCCTAGACTATTATTATTGTGAACTTCCCCTTCAGTAGTTTGCTTCCTGGAGTAGTCTTGTCTTGAGTAGAGTGACAGCTACCTATGCCATTGGTTCCTCCCGCCCCTGGAAAAAGTAATAATTGCAGAGTCAGTCTGCAGGTTATCGACTAGTGCAGTCTGGCTTGTTTAGGCCTGCAGACAGACATCTCAAGTCGATCTTGGCCTGCTAGCATATTGGTTGCTAACGCTGCCTCTGTCCATAGATGGACATCTAGCTGCCCCTAGTTTGTGTTGGCATCTAAAACCAGCCGTTGTGCTGTCAGACTTTGCACATCTACGTAACTTATCCCCTGCCGCCCTTGGAGTTGAGGAGAGTGGTGAGGCTTATATCGCATGTGCGAAATCAAAGCATATTTAAACGTACGTTACTAAGTCTGTCAGTCCCCCTAAATCATGATCAGCATAAAGTGAGAGATAACGATCAGTGAAAATGACGAGTTTGATATATAGTAATTCATTCTTTATTCCTTGCCTTTATATTGTATACTGTTTTATTGTTGTTATAATTATTGGGCGTGTAGCACCTTTTTAGAGAGAGCTGTGATTGGCACAGACCCATTGAGGTGTTCCCCTGGCAGGAATGCATGGCCTTTGTTTCACCAGGCGTGTAGCGTGTGCCGCTGACCTTTCATGGCCTTCACACTTGTGGCTATGTTTCAGTTCCCCATCCAGACGCGACCGCCGTGTCCTTTCTGCGGTCTTATGCACTCTTTCTTGTTTTGCGACATTGTATTTTTATTTGATGCATGTCAAGCATGTCGGTATGGACGTCTCCAGCTATGGAAGTTCTCAGTGGCTCAGTTCTTGAACACACACACAAAAAAAAGATTGAAATGGATGTCGATCTAACACTCGAATATAAATGGGTGTGAGTCAGGAATAGATGTAACGTCATTACACAAATAGCTTGTTCTTTTCATTTAAATACAATAGCGGCTTTGATGATGTGAGGGAAATCTGCTGGCTGACAGCGTCCTACTTCTGATCTGTGTCGCGTTGCTGATGATGGTAGCGGTCCTAGGTTTTAGAACCTCTGCCAGGCTCAAGGCAGCCTCTTGGGAGACTGTAAACCAACACCAAGCCGGGTCCAATTTATCAAATAACTGTAAAACTAGTTTGCGATTAAGTGGGCAGTTTGGCAGCAGCACAACACCTGGAGTGGCATATGTCATCAAAAGAGCGCACAGCCGGTACTTCTATGGCAGTATGATCTGCAAAGGGCGCACGGCTGGTACTTCTATGGCAGTATGATCTGCAAAGGGCGCACGGCCGGTACTTCTATGGCAGTATGATCTGCAAAGGGCGCA
>JAODKN010000037.1:6213826-6225565 GCA_026774425.1 Petrocephalus zakoni
ACGGCCGGTACTTCTATGGCAGTATGATCTGCAAAGGGCGCACGGCCGGTACTTCTATGGCAGTATGATCTGCAAAGAGCGGACGGCCGGTACTTCTATGGCAGTATGATCTGCAAAGGGCGCACGGCTGGTACTTCTATGGCAGCATGATCTGCAAAGAGCGCACGGCCGGTACTTCTACGGCAGTATGATCTGCAAAGAGCGCGCGGCCGGTACTTCTACGGCAGTATGATCTGCAAAGAGCAGACGGCCGGTACTTCTACGGCAGTATAATCTGCAAAGGGCGCACGGCCGGTACTTCTACGGCAGTATAATCTGCAAAGGGCGCGCGGCCTGTACTTCTACGGCAGTATAATCTGCAAAGGGCGCACGGCTGGTACTTTTATGACAGTATAATCTGAAAAGAGTTATTTTCACGGGTGATTTTCCAAGGTAAAAGCAGTAACCCTTCCTCACATATTGTGACACAAACAGAAAGACTTAGAAAGGCTGGGCTTGGTCAGTGCGAGGGCAGCATGTGGCTTTGGATTCCTCCCTCCCGCCTACACGCAGGGGCCTATAATTGCCTGTAATGGAGTAGAGGACGTTGGTGGAGGTGGTCCGAGCCCCACACAAGGTCCAGGGAAGCTAATGACTGTGCGGAGGCTGGGTGTGTGTGTGCGCGTCTGTGATGGAGAGAGAGAGAGGCCAGCCGGGTTGCTTCCCCTCCCTTCCTCCCACATTGACCTTGATCTCAAGCATTATTTGTGTTGTTGGCCTCACAAACTCCCCAGGCCTGCCTGTTTACTCTCCATAGATCTACAGAAGGTCCCTCTGACCCCTGGGTGCTTCCACTACCTCCCTAGGATGTGTACTCCCCGCTGAAGCCTCCAGCAAGATTTGCTCACCCAAATTAAATTTTCATGATCCAGAAGACAAATCAAACATTAGTTTGGGAGAGTCGGTCTCGTTCCTTATGTTTCCTTGGGGCTCAATGAGTTTTACCAGAGGTAGGAGGTCGGCTAATATTGGCTGCGAGGCTCATGGCCAACGGCAAAGCACTCTGACTGCAAACTGGTGTGAAAACCAGTCAACCCCAAGCTCGTGTGAAATGTGCCTCCTGCTATCTGTCACCTGGTAATGACCTCTGACCTTGATGGCAAGGAGAGCCAGGCTTGGGCAAAGGAAGGGAACGTCCGTCTTGGGCAGGGAAGCTCAGATTGACACTTTGAGATGATTCCAAGTCATTGCCCCTTGTCAGTGTACGTCAGCCCCCGCCCCCCTGCCCCCGTACCAACACACCCACACCCTCTTACGCAGATGTTCTGCCCATCCTGCATGCTCACACACACACACACACACACCCAAACAAGCTTCCCCACCTATGTACCCGTCCGTACTTGTGGACACTTCAATCACATACACACACACACACACACACACACACACACACACACACGGGGGCGTAGATGCCCCTTTCAGGTGGGGGCAATTCACATCTAAAAATGGCCACGCTCAAAAAACACACACACGCCCTGCTGGAATACACGGCAAAACAACATTCTCAAGGCAATTTCCCTCTCTCACTCTGTCTCTCTCACACACACAGAGTTCACCATCTCTCTTTGTTTGTGCCTCACACGCAGGGACACACGCGAAACACACACTCACACCGCAAGTCGAGCCCTGTCAGTGTGTGGGCGTAGTTGCAGGGGGGGGGGGGGGTTGGTAGGCGAGGGGAGGGTTTGGCTGGTTGGTTTCTGAATAATAGGGTGTCTCTGGCAGCTGTGAGCGAGAGGCAGGACTCAGAGGCGCGTGGGCGTCTTCATCACAGGGCGAGGGGCTGTCAGGCCCAGGCGTGGGCTTGTGGTTCTGCTGCGCTGCTAGCCGGGGAAGGCTGTGGTGTGTTCGGAGCCCCGTTTGGTGTGGACGCGTGACGCAAAGTCAAATGAAGTTACGAAAATATGGTGAGGGCAGAAAGTTTGCTGCAAAATGTGAGCGTCTTTCCCCCCAGCCATCTGTTTATTCCACAGAATTTCTTTTTGATTCACTGTAAAAAGAAAGTTAATAAAACCCAGTATTAATATCAAAAGCCAATAAGACATATTATTAGTGTGCCCCGAAAAGAATTATACATATTTCTGCTCTCTGTATTGCTCATGCCTGTACACTTCTTGTTTATTGCTTTGTTGCTGTTTTTGCAAACACTAAAGCTAATACATTTGCATATAATATTTTGGTCTATGGTGCCTCTTCGACAGAACATTGTACTAGTCCTGCTCTTAATTTGGTGGAATATTCAAAGTTACCTCCTCTCATAGTCTTTCTAGTCTAGTATTTATAAGCTACACTAATTCTGAGCAGTGAAAGTTTACTTTGCCATATATGCGTGCAGAATGCCTCCACTCCCTGTATCTTTTGCATAAGATCCTGCATCCCTCTGGGTACAGACAGTCTTGTTTTTATTTTTTAATATTTTTTATTTATTTTGCACTGTGCTTGTCATGGGAGCCCCAAAGACCATCCGGAACAGACGCCTTGGAAGCCGGTGCCATCATGACACACAAGATGAAGTCAGTCTGAGGTGGCAGCAGAGTGAATAAATAGCCGAGGATTTCACCTGAAGTCGAGGGGGAGATTTCACAGGCAACGTGCGGTGCTGCCAGAGGCCCCTTCCCCTCGACTCGGGCACTTCCTGGCCGCGCTGAGCCGCATTGTGGCCGCAGCTTTGTGCTGCAGAGAAAGTAAGAAATCTGTCGAGAACTCGGCGAGCCGTCATGTTCGGCTGAATGGTGCGAGCAGAGTCATCCTGAGGTCAACGCTGCCCTGTGGGAGGAAGAGACAGAGGGAGAGAGGAAGACAGAATGCGAGCTGCTGCTGAGGGCTTCGGGACCAATGACCAGTCAGAGATCCCCCCGTCGCAGCTGAACTCGGTGCAAGGCCCTGAAAATGAATCCCCTCTATCCCAGGATCAGCTTATTATCAGGCACCGAAGTGAACAGCCAGAAACACACAGCACAGGATTACAGCCCTCCTGCTCTTAATAAAATCCCAGCATCCCTGTGGCTTTATTAGCTCTGAAAGCAATCGCTGCCATCAGCCGTGGTCCCCATCTCGACATGCATATCCTCATCAAACCAACTTTAATTGGCTCTCCACTTGTTCCCCCACTTTGATGTCTCACCGGGACACAAGATGTTCAGTTTTGTAATTTTGCCTCCCTTATAATATTCTACTCTCCCTATTTCATTCCTCTAGCTTCTGTACAGAGGTGTCAATTTCAGGTCCAGAAAGTAAAAATCCAGACCAGGATTTTGTTTCAACCAATTAGTTGAGCACTCTGTGACTGTGACTCTCTATGCTCAACTGATTGGTTGAAACAAAATCCTGATCTGAAATTGACACCTCTGCTTCTGTAGCATATACATCTGCAGGGTACCTTATCCATGCTCGCATTGTGATGCAAACGTTTCACTCGCCTTCATTCTGCCCCATCTTCCCACACCGCGCCTTACTGGGTCCATATTAGCATCCCAACCATCTTCTATAACTTTTCCCAGTCACAGATGAACCTGGAGTCAGTTCCCGGAGGCCGGGGGCACCATCAGCTGGATGGCAGCCCATCACAGGGTACATACACATATCCTGCCCCCCCCCTCGACTGCCTTTGGACTGGGGCAAACATGGGAAGCACATTGAAAGGCCTCACACGTGAATGTGGGGCAGGTGCGGGTGTGAGGGCAGGGCTACCTAAGCAACCTCTCTAGGAGTCTAATTTCCTGCAGTGCCTGAGGGAGTTTCTGATTAAGAAGCGTTCCTTATTACCCTCTTGTTCTGCTCACAGTTAAGTGTTCCTCCAGTGGATCATTAGATTACTTGTCATCTGGCAAACCGCACAGACCGAATTACCTGCCTCCGTGCCGTATAATTTATTACCTCTCCTAAGACCGGGCTGCGTTCACCAATTACGGGTCAAGACGGCGCCCCTTCCGGACCTGGCCTCGCGCTCCCGACTTTCACGCCGAGGTCCCCTGTGTCCAAACGGCGCTCGTTAATGGGTCACTTGTAAAAACCATCTGCGCGCATTCGCAGTCATTTAATGCTAGAATTACACAGCGATGCCGTCCGAGGATTCGCAGGCCAGCGCTGCCAACGACTCGGGCGGATCTGCCGTAGATAAACGCCGCGAGGCCCATATGCGGACTGCGCTTCAATCACAAAGGGAACTTGAGCTGTTTTCTATTTCCGTAGATGCGGCTACTCTGGATAAGGTGCACAGTAGGGCTGCGTCATAACGCTGAGCAGTTCATTATTACTCTTCTCTGAAGGTCAGACTCGCATTCCATTTTGAATCCCTAACCATCTGACTCAGTGATGTGTTTTGTTTTTACGTACATTATTTTTCTGCTATGCTTTATTTTTAGCTCATTTTGACTGGCAAATTTAACCAGATGTTCACCATGCCAATAATATTAGGTACTTCTGTGGCACATGCAAATCACCCATGGGGTTTTGGGGCCCAAATACCCTAAATTAGTAGGAAGAAAAACCTCCGTCGATGCTTATGAAGAACAGAGTCACGGTGAGCTGGGAGTCAGTCCAAGGAGGTATAAGAAAGGGGGTGCCAGACTATAATAGTTGGGGCTCGTGGTTTTTTTTCCAGTTGCTTTTATGCAAGGTGACATACAGTTATGAAAGCAGGTGTTAGCAAGCCCATGAAGCAATTGAGAATGAAGGGCCTTGCTTACATCACTCTGCTGATGCTAGGACTTGAACCACCGACCTTCTGATCACAGGTATAGCATCCTAACGTGCTCAACCCCACCCCCCTCCGGTTCACCTAGCCATGTGTTTTTGGACTGCAGGAGGAAACTGGAGGATACTGAGGAAATACACATGACACAGGGAGACCATGCAAACTCTACAAAGAGAAAGGGGGGGGGAATTAAACCCCACAACCTGCCGGTGTGAGACGGGAGTGCAAGCCACTAAACTACTGAACCAACAATAGTGATTCAGCACATGACGCACCTAAAGTGTTTGCCATTAGAAGGGAGCCTTATTTAAGGATCCCTTATGCAACAACTTGAGACTGACACTTCACAGTCTGGTTTGAAGCATTTCCTGTGCTAATACAATAGACAAGAAAGATGGGAATGTCACTTTGCAAATGCTTTAAGTGTAGAAAAACATGAACTGAATGAATCCTGGTCCAATTGGCAGAACATGGGATGAGCCCAAGATTAGAGCATAACCGGCATATGAATACATTTATGTAGAGTGTGCCTGTATGAGACGGAGAGAGCCCGCCTAAACGGATTAAACTCTGCACAACGCGGCTAAGCCAGGAACGGGTGCTTTCACGGCCAGGCCGATCTCGGCATAGGGGCCCCATTTGTGGTTCCGCCAGGGGGCTTGATCTGGTTTCATTACTCCAGCATCAGCAGGAGAATCTTAGTTAACTCAGTTGGTTAGCACCTGGCACTAATAATGCTAAGGTTGTGGGTTTGAGCCCCATGCAGGCCAACTGTTTTTGCCAAGAATTTCCCCCTGGGTTGAATCAATCTTATTTTACAGACTTTATGGGCTCATTGTCGGCTGATACTCATTTGATCTCCCAGCAGTGTTGAAGGCCTTGATGTGCCATATTATGCTCGTGTTCAGAAGGTTTTTGGTTCAATTCCATGGGTCAGCAGAGTAATTTTGCAGTTGGGCCATTGTGCAAGGCCCCGAAACCCTCATTAGCTCCAGGGACTGGCAGCTGCACATTGCTTTGGATAAAAGCATCTGCTAAGTAAATGTAGTACATTATGTAGGCCTTCACCCTGTATAGGGTAATCAGTGCCAGGGACATGCCCAACCAGCCATAACCGGGGATGAGGGACCAAGAGGACAGTATTACCCTGCAGAGTGCTGAGTCACGGGCTTGTCAGAGCCTCATTAGCAAACTCTGAGCTGCCTGTCACCCTAACACCCCAAGTGAGGGGTGCCAACCTCCCCCCTCCCCCAAACTGTGCCACAGCATACTTACTGCACCTTCCAACGGCCACAAGGCTGAACCAGAATCATAAAAATCTCACAGAATTATGATAAGTCAACGAAAAAGCACGCAAATATTCCTCACGGAGAATGTGACATTGACAGTTTGGTTCTAATCTGCATCTATGGCCAGACAGTCCAAATTCACAAGCTAAAGAGAGAAAGGAGCTCAGAGATGTAATCGCGAGTTAATATCAGAGGAGCAGACACGGCCAACTGTAAATTCCGTTATGAAGTCAGAGTCCCTCCTCGTACAGTATTTAATCACCAGTGGGAGAAGTGTAGCGCCCTGACGTTAAGAGCAGGAGGCTCTTCTGGACGTGAGTGTGCTTGGATGTGAGTGAGAGAGCGCTCCATCCCTCAGGGTAAGAAGGGCACGCCGCGTCCTCCGCAGGCTGTCTGCCAGGGCCGTCCCCCTTCCTAAATATATCCTCGATACCGAGGCAATCGTTTTAAGCGATCCCTCATTTAAGAGGCCAGATTCCATCTCCC
Source organism: Petrocephalus zakoni (assembly GCA_026774425.1). Lineage (NCBI taxonomy): Eukaryota > Metazoa > Chordata > Actinopteri > Osteoglossiformes > Mormyridae > Petrocephalus > Petrocephalus zakoni. The sequence continues at coordinate 6,220,337 of JAODKN010000037.1, forward strand.
CCTCCTTCCCCCCACCCATGAGGGAAAATGAGAAATACAGGGGTTTGTTTTCAACCGAGTCTCTGGATTAAGCTGGAAACCGGCGGACGTGCCGCGCGGACGGAGTGGCACCCGGCTGAGAGGAAATCTCTGGGGTTAAATCCACTCCTCTCCTTTGATCTTTCTGTCTTTGTACTGGATGGCCCACTGGGAGAGATACACCTCTTTCTGGCTGTTTTGGGCGTGAGCCACCCCCCACAGTACCGCATGCATCGAAAAACCCTGAATATCTCCATGTGAGAGTCGTGCGTTCCAGGGGCCTAGGGAGCCGGAATAGGACGCGGAGCACCGAGGAGAGCAGGCAGCAATCCGAGGCCGCTGTCCAGCCAGCCTCTAACGTAGGAAAGTAGAGAGGCACTGTGGGGAGGGGCCAAGTGGCAGCTGAATCACCAAGCGTGGGAGTGTAAATATCCTGAACGGGGAGTGTGGAGTGGCCGCATGTGGCACAGGGTCCCCTCCCTGCTCCCTCTCTCTTCCCTTAAACCCGTCTGTGCGCGTTATTCTCCACCCAGAGAGGCCGGGCAGCAGACAGGCCCTTGTCCGATGAGTGGGGGGGGGGTGACAGTCTGAGGGTGGAGGCGAGGGATTCCATAATCTCATACGTCTGCTGCACAATGTGCCGCGGTGCGGGCAGATCCGTAGGCAAACATTAGACAGCGCTGCCGTGTGACCACGGTGCAGAGAGAAGTGACCCAAAGCAAACAGCCCATAGTGCAGGTGCCTTTCCCAGTTCCTCTCATAGCCATTAATCCATCCAAACAATAGAGCTCTTTCTCAACTAGCATTGTCTGTTCATCAGATGCATTATTAGCCTGATTACCTAATCCAAATAACATACCTTGTCAGACAACTGATTTACAAAATCTAGCTTAAAATAATAAGCAAATGTATTACTCTTGTAAGCTGGAAGATAGATAGATAGATAGATAGATAGATAGATAGGTAACCAGCCACCATATGTTACTTCCATGAGTTAATTTACACTTTTTCCAATTATAATATATACAGCGCCTGCATTTAGTTGCTCTGATTTTTGGAAAATGCGAGCAGTACGCTTCCACAGTTGACACCAGTGATTTAGCAGAGCATTTCTATTTTTGGCAGACAATGAAGAAAAGGGAATTGCACTGCATGCTTGTCTGGGCACGGGTGAGAGGGTGTAGCATAGGTGGAGGGAACACGACGATCACTGCGCCAGACTCCGCTAGTCCAGAAAGCCAACGTCCAAGTACAGCATCAGTAGCCAGACTCTTCCGCGAATTTACGCGCAACTGTTCGCTGGACTAAAATTAAAATTCAGACTTGATCATTTCTGCTCTGGTCCACATCCATGTGTGTAAGGGGCAATAACAGAAAATATGTCATTATCTGTGATAACGACTGCTGGGCGGGTTGCATTTAGGGTAAGGTCAGCAGGGTTTTTTGTCCTTCTTTTTTTCTGCTTTTTCGGAGACGTGGCAGCGCGCCTGTGCGCGGCCCCGGCTCCCCGCTGGCCGCCGGTGCGATGTGATGCTTGGTATTCCATGCAGCGGCCTCCCACGCCGCGCGGCCGCCCACGCCAGGATCTGCGTCACGCAGGCGCGTGGGAGTGCGCCAGCAATGTAGCAAGAGCGGAATATCCCAAATCTAGCGGCAGGGGGAGGAGGAGGGGGGGAACCAACAGCTCCCAGGCCCTTTTTTACTCAGCCTCTCGCCGCCGGAGTCAGGCTGTGCGCAGAGTGCGGAGGGCGAGCGGACGGTGCGGGCTGCCTGGCGTCTGGATGCGCTTCTCCGCGCTCGGACCCGTGCTCAGGACCCGGGTGCGCAGACGGCACTCCCCCCGCCCCCCCCCCCAGTCCTGGAGAAGCGTCCCGACACTGACACGGGCGATCGGCGAGAACGTCTGGCCGGACACGTGAAAGGCGATAAGCGGACGACTGCGAGGGAGATTGCGGGTAGGTGCGCGGTGTATGTGCGTGTGCGAGCCGGACTCCGCGCTCCGATCGACGGCCCCCGGCACCCTTTCTCTTTCATTGCGCTCCATGTGCCCCGACACTGCTCCGTCAGACGGGTCCTGCCTGGAAGAACGGGACGTATTGCGATGGTGCGGGTGAGTCCCAGTAACACGCAGATCGCTGGAATAGCGCCGGTGGGCGTCGCGCACCGGCTGCGTACGGAAGGCAGAGCAATGCACGCTGCTGTCCCCCTGCCTCACCTTTTCACTTTATTGTCGGCTGGCTTTTGTTAATCGACAGACCCATTATAATGCGAGCTTTAACGTGCACGGTGTATTCTGCATATCCAGGGGGGCATGCATATGCGGAGCGTTTGTGAAACTTGGTAATTACTGAATAATAATGAATCATACGTAAGTTGAAAGTGCAAGGAAGCCTGCCTGTTACTAAGTGAAAGGTGGACGCGTCTTAGGGCATATAGGCGTCTCCTGTACGATGCACGCTTCCTAGGCTGGTTATAAGCGCTTAATACCGCGCCGGCTTGCAGCGTCTCCTGCCCGCGCGCCGATCCGCGGGCGCCCGGCCACTTACCCGGCGTGGATCCGTGTGCGACCGCTTCGTAAACTGGGATAAAATATCATTCTACTATAATGGGTGAGAAACGTTTATGTTTTTGTAGCAGTGTCTTGTGTCATCGGGTTACTGTGCACTTTCCGTACTGAGCATGCCTTTTAAAGAAAATGCATAATCACAGATGGACGTCGGAGCGGTGCGTGTGTGTGTGTGTGTGTGTGTGTGTGTGTGAGTGAGAGAGACCCCGTAATGATGGCACGGTATGTCACAGCCCGCCGAAAACACGCAGAAAGGAGAGATCTGTAATGCGCTGCTTCTATGTGCTGCTGGCAGACTGCATACGGGAGGGAAAATGATAAAATCTCGAACAAATTGCTCGTGAACTTACTCCGGTATAGAAACTGCACATCTTTGAGAAATCAAACGAAACGGTACGTGTGCATATGCACGTGTAACTATGCATAGATACATGATATATCTGGTGTATGTGACTGCGTTCCCCGTATAAAGCTCACGCACGCACTTTTCATGGACATTTGTCGGGCGTCAGACTGCGGCCAGTTTGCATGCACTTTCCAGTTAAACTTCAGTGACGCCCAGTCCCGCGATCGCGACTTTATGGCAGACAGACTGAGCCCGATACTGCGGGGCAGGACGAGCGACACCCGGCGCTGGCTTCATTGTAACCATCTGCCCCCCCGCCGTACCTCTGTAGCCCAGGCGCCGGTAATTCGGGGGAAACAAAGTGACGCTCCTGCCAGGAGTGTAAGGAAGTTACGAGACCCGTCCCGGAGCCCCGTCCCGGAGCCCCATCCGCGTCCGGCTTCCTTCTGGGCCGTCCTGCCCCCCCTGTGCGCGTCTCCCAGCCCGCTTTCGGTACCGCGGCCGCCTCGCCTTCATTCCGTGTAATTGCGAAAAGCGACTCCCTGTTATGTAAGGCGGCGATCGCGGCCGGCGCGCCCGCTTTCGCTTGTCAGGCCCGCCGATCGGGCACTGTGGGCCGGCCGCTGCAGTCCGATCTCCGCGGAGGCAGGCCGGGCAAACCAATGCAGACCCTGGCGCCCGCGGCTGATGGCACGTTTACCAACAAGAGAAAACAAAACATTTTTTTTACGAATAAAGCTGGATCAGCACAATGAAGTTCGGGTTCTGTTTTTTTTTTTGCATTAATGTGCTTAGATAAGTCTGGCCACATCTGGCAAGCCTATCCAAATGAAAAAGAAACTAATTTTAAATAAAAGGTCGCACGTTTAGGGATACCTTGTTTTACACCTGAGGATTTACTGCCCTTGTACGCATGCAGCATTCATCTCATACTGGGAACTGGTACAGAAACAGTTTGAAGTCTCTAGCAAACTGAGGGCTACCAGTGCATATCATTAGTTCTGAATCCTGTACTTCCCCAGTTAGGTCTGCAGCCCTTACTTTTATGTAGCAGACACTTGTGTCCAAAGTAGCACATGCATGAGGGGGAACTGGAATCAGAAGGCATGGGTCAGCCAGCATCCAGCACCCCTATAGCAGTGGGGGCTAAGATCCATGCTCAAGGGAACTGTAGTATGACCCCTCTACTAGCTGTGGGATTCACACCCGTGACCTTCCAGGAAAGGACACAGATCCCTAACCTGGGTGTTTTCTGGGTGCCATTCCCAGCAGCCCTGGGGAAGAACGCGTATCCTGCAGAGTGCATGTGTGGCTGGCAGGGCAGAGGGCCCTGCCCTCATCGCTGTCAGGTACGGCTTGCCTGACAGTACCAGCGTGGGAGGCTGTCATCCCCGCCTGTGAAATCCCCCCACACTGTGACCGCTGCAGCCCCCGTGTGGGACGACCCGTATCAGTCCCGCTCGCAGCCAATCAGAGGGCTTACGTGTATTTATTTATTTCAGTCTGCAGATGGTTCATTCACGATGCTTGACTTCCGTTGCGGGAATGCGCCTAGGGAACGTTCCACCTTCCCCCTCGATTAAGGCACGTAAACCGGCCTCAGCAGACGCTTGAAGTGAATCAAATTAAAAATAAACACATTCAGGGCAGCGAGGCTCTTCAGATATGAGCGTTTTGTTGGCTACACGCTCTGATCTGTTGTAGGAAACGTCAGAGCGTAACGGCTTGTAAGCTAGGGCTCCACATGGGGGTTTGTTCGCCACATCGCACACCATGTGGCATCCACCCTTCTGCCTCTCGGCATTCCGCCCCAGACTGGAGACACCTCCCTGGCCTGTTGGTAACCACGGAAACCCCAGGGGCATCCGTCACACCTCGAGATCTCATTCTAAGTGGTGGGGGGGGGGGGATTTTGTGTTAGGAAACATGGTAAGGTGATTCGCTGCTGGAAATGCATCAAGTAGCAGAAAATAATGGCAGGAAAAAACACAACGAGGGGGTGTCTGGGGGGCTATTTGCAGCATTTAGCATTTAGAACTTTGCCTTAATTAGGGAGGGGGGTTACTTACTATAAGCTTAGCAAACAGCCTGCAGTTGTGCACAGATGAAACTCGTCGAGGGAGGAAGATAAAATAAAAAAAAAACATGGAAATAACGGGCTCCATCTTCCCAGGGAGGCCCCCCACCGTGCGGGTTGGGGGGGGGGCCGCCCGCCCCCGGGGGGGCCGGGGGCGGGCGCGGGGCGGCGGGGGGCGCGGGGGGGGGGGGGGGGGGGGGGGGGGGGGGGGGGGGGGGGGGG
>JAODKN010000037.1:6249071-6261590 GCA_026774425.1 Petrocephalus zakoni
GTTATCAGGAAGACTATTCCATACTCTAACTACCCGCTGTGTAAAGAAGTGCTTCCTTAAATCCAGTTTAAAATGTTGTACATTTGTTAAGATGGCCTGCTATCCAAAAAAACCGAATGAAATTTAAGTAATTAAAATTAAGTCTCTTTTTAAACATTTGAAATCGATGCATATAAAATTATTCTGAAATTGATATTTTACATATTTCGCTATCTTATATTTGCATTTGTCAGTTAGCACTTAGCTAAAGAGCAGCACAGCTCACAATTTTGGAGAGAAGACTAATTTAATAGCTCGAGAGCCTATTATATACCACAGGAGCTCCACGTGTTCAGCAGCCCCGACCGACGTCCTTCTCCATCCTAAATGCCTTTCGTCTCGAAGGGGAGCAATTTTGCCACCGCTATCAAGGGACCGCATTGGCTGAGAGACGCGACGCGGACGAAAGATGAAGGACGTGGAAATAAGCCAATCACGACGGAGATTTATACAGCCAGTAACGGCTTTTCCACCAATCGGATTGGCCTAAGGGGCGTGTGTAAGCGCTCAGTCCCCTGAACGGCGGCGGTGCATCGCAAAATAAGTCACTGCGCACGCTGCGTGTGAGGGGCTTACACCTTTCGGGCTTGCAGAGACGACACTAAATTATTTATATCTATATTTATAGAATTATTTTTTTTTGACGAGGACATTTCCATCAAATCAGCTTGAACGGATTGAAATGTTACAGTTTAGGTCCTCGGTGGTGCTGAAGGAGTTGCTTCGTTCCAGCCTCAAGCGTCCTTTGACAAGCATTAGCAGGAATAAGGCGTCCTCAGCCGTCCTCCGCCGCTCCGGCAGCGCCTGTCCCGATGTCACCGTGGGGCCGACAGCGAGCTCCTTCCCTGCGGGGAGACACCGGCCGTGGCTGCGCCCCCCAGCCGCAGTCCGGGCGCTGTGCACCAAGAGCGAAGGCGCGGTAGCGGCCGGCGATGGAGGTGTCGGGGATCCGGCGGCCGAGAAGTGAGTCCCTGCGTGGGGTACACAGGGCGCTGGGAGCGGGGTAGGGTCGCTAATATTAAATAGCGATAAAGCTGTATGACGTCACTTTCCGGTGAAGCTGAATAATAGATGTGGGTGTGTGTGCACGCGCGCGGCGCAGATGGATACAGTGTGGCCTCCGGCTCATCGATACATTTTACAGAAATATTTACACGCTCTGTGGATACATTTTTGCTTTCGGAACGTAGACAATACGTTTGTTATCAACTGTGTTTTCCATACTAGAAAGCTCCGATTAGCGGCTTAATAATAATATAATGTTTTTTCGATTTATTAACACAGTTCAAACGACTGACTTATAGGGGTCAGACCTGTTATATCCAGGCCAATGCCGGAAGACTGACTGCTTCTGGAGGGGTCTTATGGAGTGGCGCCTGTCCAAGACTAACTGATCATTCTAACGAGCAGCATTAACACAATCAAGTGTCTTCTTTTGTTATTTTGTTTCTATGTTTATTTATTTGGGGTTTTTTTTGGGCAAACTACTGCATCCGGCCAGTGCATTGATAGGATAACAAGTCAGAAAAGAAGTAATAGAATGCAGTTTTATTTCAGTTCTATGAAGAATGAAAAGGGGTTTAGAAATGTGTTGTAAGCACCGCATGCTGGCAGAGGACCGTGGAATTGAGTCACCGGTCGCCCTGCACTGAGCCTTTCCTCACAGTGAGTCACTGACTGTGCCTGTGCAGTCATTGTATGCACGTAGATGCGATTGAAATTACTCTGTGATGCCACAGTGTCTCTCTGTGAAACTATAAATTTTAATCCGACGAATGTTAACTAAGTCTCAGTGTGTTGCACGATACATATAACGAATAAAACCCTTTTTTCAAGCATGACCTAAGTGGTGCTCGTAAATGGTAATGGTAATTTACTGAAAGTGCCCTTTTAAGAAGTGTCATCGTTCGGGTCAGACAGGGTTGGCAGTGTTAGCATTAGTGGGGAGGGGCCTGGGCGTGGGGTCCCGGTCCTGCATTCATGTAACCTGCTGTGCAGGCCCACTTTCAGCTGTCCCCTTTAAACTATCAGGCCACTCTGAATAAACAGTGTGTTGCATCATAGGAAGCCCTTCCAGAAAATTGGTAATATGTGGTTGTAACCCCGCCTTTGGGTGACACTGGAGGCGGAGTCAGTCTCTGGGTCATATTCTCCCCGGACTGGGTGTCCAGCGAGAGGGACGCATTTAGCCAGTCTGTCTGTGCAGTACTGGGACTGGTATCAGCAGGTGGCAGCCACAAATGCAGATCAAGGAGCATGCTGGGATTGATTCCTCAGGCCCCTGGAGTGTCCTGGGTGGCCACAGGAAGATGCAGTTGGTTCTTCTTCTTGTCCACGATCGCCATAACAACCGGCCGAGGCTGCGGCTTTTAACCATCTGCAGCTTCTACGGGTACCTTGCTTGTTTAGATGAGCCGGTTATGTGTGCCCTACCTCCCCCCAATGGGGTGGTGCTGATGAACCTCTCTGCGGTTTATGCGGGCAAAGCGCAGAAGAAGCTGGCCAGTGCTCTGCTTCTTACCGTGACAGAGAGCCCCTTTACAGCCCCACCACCTATGGCTCAAGATCTCAGTTTGTGTTCATTTCTGAATGGGGCGGTGTGATGCTCACTGATCCCAGGGTGAGAAGGTCACCGGTTCAAATCCCGTGGTCAGCAAAGTGATTTCGTAGTTGTGCCCTTGGGCAAGGCCCTTAACCCCCAATTGCTATAGAGACTGTCTGACCCTGCTTTGTTAACTCTATGGATAAAGGGTCTGTTAAATAAATATGTCTGGGAACGTCAGAACGAAAGTGAGTGCTGCATCCGCTGTGCGGTGGCTCTCGGTTACCGGCACTCTGCCGAGCGAGGCCTTGTGATGACGGAGAAAGGCGTGACCTTGAAGATGTCAGTGCTGTGATGCGAGGATGCGGTAAGACTTTATTTGACCTCGAGGCCGTTGTTGTGACCGTATCGGTTTTGAGATTAATGCAGCTCCTTGTAGTGTGTTCATATTGGGGCTGAGCCCAGCCAGGATTAATGGCAGGTTTCAGGATTGGAAAGTCAGTGTGAAAATCAGGAGATGAAGGATGCCCAAGGGTACAGTGTGATTGGATGGTGACATGAGGGCAGTCTCCTCTCTTTCTTGAAGGTCAGCATGGCAGTATCTATTGAGCTGCGGCCAGCCGTCACATTCCCATGGGATCCCCCCCCCCATAAATCCCCATCTGTTCATTGACTGTCACGTGGCACGTCAGAGCTGTCCCTCTCCTGGGACGAATCCCATCCGGCGCACCTGGCCTGGCCTCACCGCCAGAGGAGGCAAATCCGCTCGGTTTCCATGGTGATTGGTGAAGCAGAGCCCCTCAATATCAGGTCAGGAAACTTCACGTTTTGTTAATGGCGAGGCGGGGCTCCTTGGCGAATGGCGAAGCAGGACTCCTTGGCCGCCTGCATCCTGCTTCCTGTGGGCGGTGGCCTCGCCGGCAGATGGTGACCGATGAAGCTTCCGCTGGCCTGTGGCTCCTCGTGGCACGGGTTTGGCGTCATCCAATCCCCACTCGGCGTACCGTGACATTAAAGGCCCGATACCCCATGCCAGGTCTGCAGCGGGGCGAGGGAGTCCGTCCTGCATGCCCTGCATGCGCTCAGAGGAACACGCAGCAGCTGAGAAGCCCCCCCTCCTCAGGGTCTGTTGTGCAGCAGGAATCCTGCGATCGCCATGGAGACCAGCTTCATTCCACCTGCCGTGTAGCTACAGGCAAGAATCAACAGGGAGGCATCTGAAACGATAGTATAATAATCATGGTGATTATTATTACTCTGCATAGCCAGTGCACTCAGTCCAAGCTCCATGTGATCTCTCCCTTTTAGACAACCGATGTTCTTAGGAGGTGAATTCTAACTCAGCAGCTTATGCCTCTATTGCTGTGATCGGAAGGTTGCTATTTCGAATCCTATACTATCATCCTCCTGCTGCAGTTGCGCAGGTGGGTCAGGAAGGGTGTGGGTTTGAATCCCGTCCAGCAGAGTAATCATACCCCTGTGCCCTGGAGTGGGACCCTTCACGGGGCCCTGGGATGCTGGCTGACCTCGTGATCTCACCCTGAGCTTTTTCAGCGTCTGCTACATTACCTTTAGCGGTACTGAGGCTCTGCCCACGCGTTCCCTGCAGTCAGGCCATCGTATTATTGGATCCCTCGCCCTCCGCTTCCTCAACCGCTCGCTGTGCGGCACGTACCGTCCGCTGCCTTCCCTTGCAGGTGACAGCTACTGCCCCCCACCATCCCAGCCGCCCCACGTTTAGTTACGTGTTTCACCTGCGTCAGGCCGGTTGTGCCAGCTGGAGCAGCCTTCTTGTGCGATCACCGTCTCGCCTTATCGCTGTGTCTCCTGACTTAAGTGCCTAAAATAGTCAGCATTTTTGTCTGTTTTTCTCCCTTAGTCATGCATCAGCTGGAGTCTCTGTCTTACTCGTTAGTCAAGATGTTGATTTGATCGCAGTGGGGTGCGAAGGGACCGTGACATGGGGGCGAGAGGCAGATGGAGGGGTCACCCCCGAAGGCACAGGCAGGTGAGAACGGTAGTCATATTTAGGGACATTAACGGGAATGTGGAGGCCAAAAGGAGCATCTGGGCAGGAAGGTGGGGCTGTGGCAGTTTGGGCTCCCCCCCAGCACGGTCAGGTAGGAAGAGATGAGGGAGGACTCACATCTGAGGTATAACGAGGCTCTGTATATTTGTTTATCTTCCTGTGTCATACAGGACCAGTTCCAGAACCGCACGCTGGGACACGTGGAGACCAAATATTTATGGATGGAGCCCTGGGTGTATATTTGGGCCATTATCCCTCAGGGCTATAAGTAAAGCTGTAGCCCACAGGCTGTGTTTGCTGAGCACAGGGAAATCGGGAATCTCTGCCCAGAGGTCCATCTTTATGGCATTTTTTTGCCCTCGTTCCCAAGCTCGAGGGATCAGTAAAAACACCACTGTGCCTTATTTCCCCTCCAGCAAACCGGGGGCTAATGAGGACACCGTTCTGTCTGGGGGGGTGTTTGTGCTGATGGTCCCTTGGCACTGAGTGCCGCAGCAGCAGTTCTGAACGTGTGATCCATCCCCATCCGACTCTGCCCCCCCTCCCACCAAGAACAAACACCTTGCGTGCGGCTCTTTTTATCGCCATGGAAACGCCAGCCGTCGCCCATAAGTAATTTGAATATTATCGAACACGGCATCTGGCCACAGGAGTCTGTCGACCAGCCAGACAGGGAGACACACAGCAGGCGTGGTGTTTACGTTTTTTACACTCTACCTCTGGGCCTTTTGTTCTCTCTCTAAGGATTGTTATATTAATAGAGAAAATAGACACAAGTTAAGAGTAACAAAGGTCGTTGAAGATTGTGTAACTCTATTTGCAGGTATAAGAATGTAAGAGTATGGACTCAGAATGTAAGAATATGGACACAGAATAATAGCTTGATTCCCTTTAATATGGCTGTATTAAGCACTCCTAGGGACATAGGGATTGACATAGGGCCAGCACTAAGGGCTTTGCTGAAGGGCCAGATGTTAAAATCACAGTGCTGACCACAGGATTAGAACCAGCGACCTTCCGATCATAGACACAAAGGCCTAACCTGCTCACCATGAGCTCACCACGGCCCCCACAGCGACACCGAATTATGCTTCACTCTTATTTGAATTAAGTTAATTGTGCAGAATAGCTGATTGGCACCTTCCGGGGCAGGCGAGGATATGGAATATGAGACTTCAAACCTCCATCTAACAGCTATGTTTTTGAATGATTCGGATCGCTGAAATTCCCTTTAAAGCTTGTTTGCAGCCTCATACTTCATGGAATGGATTCATGACAAAGACGACATCTGTTTTGGGTCGCTGTGGGTAGGCCCTCATTCCAGGAGCATGTGCTCTTGATGCCGGTTATTCTGAATGCTTCCTTGATGCTTCTGCATGGGGGTTACGCATTCATTGTGTCTTAACTGAATCTGATACTCGTTCTGACATGATCTTTGTGTCTGATATCATTTGGTCCTGTGCCATATTTACGTATGTTTTCAGAGAAGGCAGGGTCAAACAGTGACATAGGGGATAAGGGCCTTGCTCAGGGGTCCAACAGCAACATCAGATGCTTTGGGGATTTGAACTGGCAACCTTCTCCTTACCGGCAGAGCATCCTAACCAGATGAGCCACACTCTTCCGTATGAGTGTAAGCAGGCTGCTCCTCTTGGGGGCACAGAGGATAGCATCGTAGCCTCATGCTTCCCGGGGTTATCGGTTTGATTTCTGCCTCTGGGTTTCCGGGTTTGTTATCTGAGTTTGTGTTCCTAAGTTGTCTGTTTCATGTGCCCTGAGTGCTGCTTTGCTTGGGGTGGGCTCCTGGCTCACCGTGACCCTCAGTCCAGCCTAGTCTTGTCCTATAAAGAGGGTCACTTTGGGTATGTAGCACTTTGTTCGACATCGTGACACTCCAGCATGTGAAGTGGTGTGAGCAGCCTGGTGCCAGCTGGCCCCTGCGCTCCGTCCTCATGGTCCGGCTTCCTCAGTCGCAGCAGCGATGGCCCAGTTCCCTTGGTCCTGCTGCAGGTGCTCACCTGACCCATAGCCAGGCGTTTTGGCGGCTCTATTTCTGGACCGTCTGCTTGATGACCAGATTGGACGTTTGGCAGCTGATGAAATGGTGTGAAGCAGCTTGCTGGAGGTATGACATTCCTGTTTGTGATATCTGTGGAATGACTTACTCTAAACATACGGAGAACTTGAGAGTCCGTGTCAGGCTGCAGATGGATTTGTTGAGTTTCCATGGGAGAATGTTGACCTATGGCACTTGTACCAGTTGGGTTATACTCTAAAAAAATTAAGCTGTTGGCAGGCTGGGCGGGACTTGTGCCCTTCGTTGAATCTTCCAGGTGCTTTCTGGACAACTGAAATGGTCCATGCAGGTTTGCATGATCTAAAGCGGCGCTGCGTCGTCCCGGTGGTGCTGCAGGAGACAGAGCCGTCTAGACAGATGTGCAGGCAGCAGCAGACGGGCCCACCATGCAGGCACCCAGCGGCGGATAGGAAAAGGACGGGGCCATCTGGTCGCCCACCCAGTGCGCTCCAGAGCCACGGGGCTGCCGACACCCAGGCTGTCCTGTGGAGCATGATCAGCGGAGGAAAATCTACAGCCAGATTCATGCTGCGACTGTGGACTTCACTGACCCCGATATAAAACTATTTGTTTCAGTGGGGGGGGGGGGGGGGTGTTTTGGGTAGAATCCTCTGCAGAAGCAGAAGCAGGACTATGCGGAGGCAGAGGTATTTCTACAGGAGAGCTGAGCACACACTAACCTACAAGATGGCGCCCACTTTAGGCGCGTTAGCTATGTGGAAATGACGGCATCAGCAATCCTTTTATAGCTTATGTTTACGTCGAAAGTGTGTCTCACAAAGCCGGAGGAGTCAGGGTTGATAGAAATGCAGGGAAGGGCACATATGCAGGGCGTGTGTGCGAGAAGGGGGTACCGGCCACGGCCGAATACTGCCAGTCCTGCTGTTCAGAAGGTCAACATCAGCACTGTCGGTGGCTCACTTTGTACACCATCTCCCCCCAGAATGATTATTAAGGGCATCGGTAAGTCCGCACCTGTGCAGTATTTTATACAAAATGAACGTGCAGTGCTGTTGACTCTGCCGACAACCTTCTATGTCTTTACCTAGACAGTAATTTATAGAAAATAAACCATATAACACTGCCTATAGCTAGCTACAGTAGAAACTTAGATTAGTTTTCGCCAACATGCCATAGATACAGAATGTGAATTTCATTGTGAATTTCATTGATTACATTTTGTTGGGGTTGTGTATGTATTGAGTTACACAGTTGTTGCACAAGTATGACTATTACACAATTCAAATATCAGATTAAGAAAATGGAGATGGATTGTAGAATTTAGTGAGGAACTTGTATGTCATTGAGATTTTTGTTTTGTGTTTCATGTTCATTTTACTCTACACATTGCATGATTCCTCTCTCTGTTTTGTTGATCTGCTTGCTTTTCCTTTGTGGGTGTAAGTATACACACGTCTCGTCACATTAATCGACACTGTGGGCCTCTTTGTGCTGAAAAGCCCACCCGCTTCGCCGTGCCGCTGCTGTATACCAGCCTCCCTGTCTGCTCTACAGTCTATCCCAGTCTGGTCCTCGGGGCTCCACAGACAGTCCTGGTTTTTGCTTTGGGAGGGAGCAAAAATGTGGACTGTCACACAGGGTTCTCGGTGGGAGCAAAAACATGGACCGGCTGTGGGTCCCCGAGGACCAGATTGGGAAACACTGCTCTACAGCCATCCAACTGTGTCCCCAGAGATTTAGCCAAACTGGAATTTTCATAAACTAAGGTTATAAGCAGGGATGCACATAACTGGTTCACAAGTACACATTTGACGTATAAAGCGATACGTGCAGCAATTTCTTGCTGTAACAGCACAAATGTTCACCTCTTTTATGTGCATTTGAGCTGTTATGACAGGCCATTACTATGCATTTTAATCTTTATGTCGTGACTGAAGCAGGCTTTAGCCATATCACCATATACAGTACATGTGTACTTGCATGCCAGTTCCGTGCATCCCTGCTTATAAGATACGTCAATGAAACATCTCAAGAATAGACACATAGCATAGGGAGATTTCTGAAGGTTTCTCCTGACTGATACGTTGATGCTGACTTCCCCTGTCAGACGGAGCGTGTTTGTCAGGTAGTACTTAGTAATAGTACACCATACAAGAATGTAAAGAACGTTCATTGACTTAAAACAGTGTGCTAAATTACAGTATATTTTATTTATACAATTGGAAGAAGGGTGGGACAGTGCATGGAGCAGTCGGAGAGCTCAGGGGCCTAACAGGGAACGCACTTTGCTGACTTTGAGATTTGAGCCAGTGACCTTCTTGATTACCACCAGACATCTCACTTGCTGAGCCCCACACCAGCCCTGGAGTCACTGTGCTGAACAGGAATCAAACCCACAATCTCAGCATTATTAACACCATGAACTAGCCAACTGAGCTGTCACAGTATTGTGCTCCAGTAGAGGAAACGGAGTCTTTCCCCGTCCCCTGTCTTAACTGTGAAGAATCATTCAGATTTGGTGTGAGAATTCACACAAGGTACGCCTGTGTTTACACCTGAATTTGTCTCACTAGTGTGGGTGCATACATCCAAAGACAGCACAGAACATAAATATAAATTTAAAAAGAATAAAGAAGTTTATAAATATAAGCAATAGTGCAGATCAGTATGGTATACAGTCAGTAAATTGGTTCAGTTAGATGTACTTAGAAATACTTATTAGGACCATATTTCCAAGCCCTAGTGATTCTTAGACCTGCTGGTCATGCCTGGCTTTACACGCAGTGTTTTCCTGTGAAACCGAAAGTACAGTGAAGAGGGGGAAGAAATCTCTGGGCCATTATTGGATGAGCTCCACTACTAAGGGGAACTCCCTTGGTTTGATTTGGTCGTTTGTCATAAAAGGTGCTGAATGGCAAAGCTCTCTAAATACTCTGAAGAGAATTTTAAGGAACGTTTATGTTTTTGTGCATACCTCCCATTGCCATCTTACTCCATTTAGCTTAATTTGAACTGTGTGATTTGTTCAACGAATATCGCAATTGAGCCGAATTAGTGACCTTCTTCCGAGTTCCTCTTCAGCTGCAGTTTTGGAGTGGAGTTGAGATGTATTTGACGTCCCTGTGTAGCCTCTACCTGTCGTCCCCGCTGCCGGTAGCCTGACCTGCTCCCTCCCTCCCTCCCTCTGACCCTCGCCATGACGCAGCTCCAAATCCTCCTCTTTCTCTCTAACTGTGGCTTCCTTTTCCCCTGCCTTAGGAGAAGGAAAGCGGGCATCCTGCCCAGTCTTGAAGACCTGCTTTTTTACACCATTGCTGAAGGGCAGGAGAAAATTCCAGCACACAAGTTTGTCTCGGTGAGTGGAGGGCAGGGCTGCCGTTTGCTATCACTGCCATTGGCACTGGCGAGGCCGGCCTGTCTGTTCGGCCGGAAATTAGCGATTTCCCTTGAGTCACTGAGTGGGATGCCTGGGCGTTGGTCATGGACCGGGTGGGGGAGTGGGCTTTGCTGGCTGCAGCTCAGACATAAGAGGGGCAGGGTGATTGCTGTGTGGCTGTCGCTTGGCTGTTTTATCTTACACGTGGACAGTCTGTGTTTATTCCTGTATCGTTATCTTGCTAACCTACAATCTCTGGAGCACCTTATTTAATTGACGGCGTTGCATAATAAAGCCTGTGAATCATAGAGAGTCAAAGCGTAGAGCCCTGAGTCCACAGGTGAGATTACTGACAAAGGAGCCAAAGCGTAGAGCCCGGAGTTTGGCGGAATGTGTATTCACACAGTCAAAGTATAGAGCCCTGAGTCTGGAGGTGTGTTTGCTCACACAGGAGTCAGAGCGTAGAACCCTGAGTCTGGAGGTGTGTTTGCTCACACAGGAGTCAGAGCATAGAACCCTGAGTCAGAGTGTAGAGGAGCGAGAGAGTAAGCCTGGTTTCTGTCCTGCAACTTTTTGAGCATCTTCGTTTCCAGGCACTGAAGGCCACAGGCCTGCGGACAGGGGACCCCAGGCTGAAGGAATGCATGGAGATGCTGAAGGTGACCCTCAAGTCCACCTCAGACGGAGTCAGCCTGGACCGACACCTCTTCAAGAAGTAAGGAGAGGTCCTCCCCTGAAGGAGTCAGCATTCCTCTTTGCAGCTCTTGTCATGGAAGCTTCTGGAACTCCCATGGATTACATTGCTTTGTACTTTATCATACTTTAGGTTGTTTTGGCATTTGAGATGTTTGTGTCCCAGTAAAACAACTCATTTAGCTTTTGTAAAATTGGATTAGAAAGGGTTATTTCTTTTATTCTATTGCTTAGGGTGACTTTTACCACACAAAACCTGCTTTTACCCCACAAAACCTGGGTGCTGGCCCAGCTGGACCCAGTGCACCCTGTGGGTGTGACCTACAGGAGACTCCACACAGTCATGGGACCCCCTTGCGGGCTGCCATAACCAAAGACCACCCTGCTGTGTCATCTTTATAGGAAGGCGTCCAGGTGGGGGCAGGATTCTGCCCCCCACCCCCTATGGGGACACCATAGCACCATCATAATGTGTCCTTTTTTAAAAAAAACTTCTGCATACCATTGATTAAAAACATTAACAGAGGATTAGGTTGTTATATTTATGGATAATTACAGAGAGATTGCCGATTTTACCATAGTGGAATGTTTGAACAGACATTCCTGATAAGAGGGCAGTGGGTACCATCCCGTGGGAAGCAAGCCATCAGGACCCACCATCTTGGGCATGGCTCTGCTGTGTGTGTCTGTGACTGTGCGTGTGTGTGTGTGTGTGTGTGTATGCGTGCAAACCAGCTTCACCATTACACATTTTTTCCACATTCTTGGATGATAGCCTTTGGGACATTTTCCTTCCACATAATTTCCCTGGCCTTTCCAGATTTTCCGGACGTGTTCATATGGAGATTATCTGCACAGCTTTTTGAACAGGAAAGAATTCCTGAAATTCCGATCCAACCCACTGGTTTTTTAGTTAATCACTTTATTATTTCTTTGTGCAGCTTATATTTGAATCATAATAAACCAGGCAAATAGATATGTAATTCCTCTTTCCCACACTGAAAACATGCCTACAGTCCCGCAAGTCCGATTAGATGCTGAGCTATAAACTGCAAAAGCAGAACAAACACGTTTGCTGAAGGTTTGAGACCATGGGAGAGGCGTCCCACAGTGCCCCCACCGTGGCACAGCGCGGGGGGGGGGTACTATACTAGTAGCGACACGCTTTACTCTTAGCCATTTAGCCAGTGCGAGCTAATTTACCGGCCGCTCGCCGGCTAGTTCTGCCTTCTGATTTTCTGTTCTCGCTTATCTTATAGGTTTAATCCCGGCCAGACGGACATAGAGACGCATTAACATAAGCCTGGCAAATAGCAGTCGGTGATTAGAAAGGAAAGGTGGTAGGGTGTTCCCGTTAGTGGCTCATGGGTCTGCGCTTCGCCCTGCAGGTGCGTGCAGAGCAACATCGTGCTCCTGACCCAGGCCTTTCGCAAGAAGTTTGTCATCCCCGACTTCCAGCCCTTCTGCTCCCATGTCGACAAGCTCTATGACAGCGCCAAGTCACTCTCGGGCGGTCAGGTGAGTGTGGGGGCGGGGCTCCCTGGCGGTTGGGTAGGATGTGGGGGTGGGGCTCCTAGGCGGTTGGGTAGGTGTGGGGACGGGGCTCCTAGGCGGTTGGGTAGGGTGTGGGGGCGGTGCTCCCTGGCGGTTGGGTAGGTGTGGGGGTGGGGCTCCCTGGCGGTTGAGTAGGTGTGGGGGCGGGGCTACCAGGCGGTTGGGTAGGGTGAGCGGGCGGGGCTCATAGGCGGTTGGGTAGGGTGTGGGGGCGGTGCTCCATGGCGGTTGGGTAGGAGTGGGGGTGG
>JAODKN010000037.1:6266055-6286548 GCA_026774425.1 Petrocephalus zakoni
CTGTGTGCCTGACGGCTCCTCTGTGTGCCCCGGGTCCCCTCTGTGTGCCCCGGGTCCCCTCTGTCACCTGCAGCTCGTGACAGTTGGCGATGGGAAGGGAATTCATTATCCGCGGGCTGTCTGCACGGTAATGCGGCCGGCTGACAGACAGACGGCTGCCTGGCCCGACTGCGTCTATTAGGGCCATTAAAGCCCTCCATCGTGTCAGCCCCGGCCTGATTTACCCTCTGAAAGGAAGGGATTCCTGTTGTTTAAATTGAGATTAACTAGACCCCATCACGGGCTGCAGATAATGACCTGCACTCTTCTGCGTAGCCTCCCATCCTCTGTGGTGCTAGTTTTTCTGTTCATTCTTCAGGGTGCCTGTTTTCACGTTAACCAGGCCATTGAGAGACCCACGCCTGTCTCATTACGGGGGACTGGGCGCATTTAAAGGCAAGCGTATCCCCTAGTTTTACCGTTTGTGCTCCAATTTGGGGCGAAAGGCCGTTTGGTACTCGCCTCAGGTGCGTGTTGTGGGGGCCTCACTGCGGACTAACCACTGCAGGCACGTGTATGTCTCATGCCCTTGGCTTCACACAATAAAACTTCAGTATAGGTGGTCCATCGCCATCCACCTGTGAGTAAACGTAACTTTTCTGTGATAGGCGCGGGCATGTTAAAGCGACAATGATGCTTTTCTTGTGTTTACCCCTCTTCGTTAATCTTGATGACTTTGAAGAGGCCCGCAGAACATTCTGTTCCACCATAGAAACGAGCCGGCGTGTAAGTCACGGTTCGTGGTTGCGTGACCACAGCATACGGGCCTGGTTATGAGAGGCTGCAAACCACACTGAAGGCGTTCTCCCAGAATTCACAGCTAAACGGAAAGAGGGCATTACATTCACACACGTAAAGCGGGTCAGTAACTTCATACTGTATGGTCCTTATACAGTGGTCAGGCAATGCACAAGCCTTGCGTTTTACTTACCCTGTCCTCAAGTAACACCCCCTGATATAAATGCTTAAGATTCGAGTTCCAGAATGTAAGCCTTAAAGTAGTTTAGGTGCTTTGGTGTTCATGCATCAAGTCTTAAACTTCTTTTATTACAATGGGTTTGCCTGGTTCAATTAAAGGGTTAAAAGAACTTGGCAGCCTGATCGTTCTGTATGTGTATGCAGAGTGTATATCGATGCATCTAGCACCCCCGAATTGCCTAGTACAGGGAGCGGGTGATTCCTTTGCGTCGGCCCCTGCTGCTCTCACTTCTGATTGCCCGTCCCGATGGCTCGCGTCCTAGGAGATGCCCCCCCATAAACCGCTCCCTGTACACCAGGCACTTCCTGTGGACTGATCTCTCTCTTACCGTTTGTAGTCGTTATGTTCTCACAGAAAGGTGCTGTGTTATTATCCTGTCAGGGATCAGAATGAGTAATCGATACCCTCCCATTGGTCATTAGATTATTGGGTGACAACAGCATTCTAATTTATATCTGTTTGTAACACTTAGCTATTCATGTCAGTTAGCATGCCTTAATATGGTATGCATTTATTCCAAAGGTAGCAACCAATCACATGTCACATGACAAGCTTTGGACCAATCGAAACTACATGGCTGTGAATGACCCTTTGGCACATTTTGGTCAGTTTGCTTGACAGGGTGATTCTGCAGTGTCTTTCTGTACCCAATCTCGCGTTACCTTTTCATATAACACTGACAATCGAAACACTGTCATGTCTTAACCAGCATTCACTACGTAATGACATATAGCGTGTCTGTTTGATTCCCTCTCTCAAATGCCCCTCCCCCCAGTGAAATGTGTCATGTAGAGTAGTGTAGAGTTGTCTGTAAAGGGGGGGTCATTTTGGATGATACCGTGGGAAAGCAGAGCATGATGCCTTTCCTATTTCGCTGTTTCTGGGACTGGGAGAGCAATATGGAACTGTGTGATGTCTTTGAAGGCCTTTTTTGTGGTTTATATGTTGTTACATATTTTACAGCATTAGGATCTATGGGATATTTTGACTACCGCAACAGTTCAATGACGTTGGTAATTTTTTCTTTCAATTATTTTTTCCCATTGAACAGATTTGGGTTCAAACTAATCT
Organism: Petrocephalus zakoni; assembly: GCA_026774425.1. Classification (NCBI taxonomy): domain Eukaryota; kingdom Metazoa; phylum Chordata; class Actinopteri; order Osteoglossiformes; family Mormyridae; genus Petrocephalus; species Petrocephalus zakoni. Next base: position 6,268,145 of record JAODKN010000037.1, read on the forward strand.
ATAGCCTCATTTTGATATACTGTTAATATTCCTATCTGTCAAATGTTTTCTGTTTGCCATTAGGATACAGTAAACTGTACAGTAGTAACCTGTTTGGATACTAAACCTGGCTTTACAGTTATGAGAAAAAAAAAATGAAGTCGTAGTACACGTATTGTTTAATTTTTAATTTTTTCTACTTCTTGAATGTTTTTGTTTAAAACATTGATATATGCAGTTTGTGCAACTATGTAGACAGATTATTCGCAGTGTAAGACATGCATGCATGTATTTATTGCATGTCAAGTGGAAAACGCATTTCCCCTGGAAGGGGTTCCTGGGTGATGGACACCCCAACACATGTATGGCTTCCCTGACCTCCTGTTAGGGATCTCATCTGCACATGCCACTTCACCGGCGTTCATCTTCAGGCCTGGCAGCAGCTGTACTGCTGACCACCTGGATCAGAATATCATATGAAACTTCTATCATATGAGACATCACACTCTAGGACACACACATGCCAAGTTCATGACCACGCAAGCAAGTTATAAAACTCCGAATCACTCTAGAACACACAAAGTTCTAGAATGCAGTCTCCCTCTAAAACAAATGCAAAGTTTTAGAATACAGTCGCCCTCTAAAACAAATGTAAAGTACTAATTCACAGATTCAATGTAGAGCACATACACACAGAAAACACAAACACAAGCTCTGGAACACAATGCATCAGAATAAACACTAAGACACAAACTGTATTACACCTGGATGTTGTAGACACACCTAGAATGCAAACACACACATGTAGGTAACTGATTTTGTTTAAACCTTCAGGTTAACCTTCAATACATGATTAAAAAAATTAACATGAGAATAAGCTTAAGACAGCTTTTATCATCCGTGAATTTGCTAAAAACAGTGTAATAATAATAGAAACATTTTAAGAAAATGCCATTACTGATCTGTTTACTGATGTTTTCACAAAACTGGATTTTCTGCATTTTACTAAAAGCTCTGACAATTAAATTCAGAGTTATCTCCATTATTTGACTTGTACATTTAATCCCACTGACCTGAACCTGTATTCCATACCCAGAGACCGCTTAAAAAAGTCATAGTATTGTAAAGTATCTCTGATAGCTGAGTACCTGTTAATTTTTTTTATTCTTCAATATACTCATTTTTTGAGTTTCCTGTTTTAATTGTATAATGAAATGTATGTTTTATAATGTACGTATTGCTTCAGTAGTGATACTGGTACCATACTTGTGTACAGTATTGAGAGACATCACATCATAACATACAGTTCAGTACTTCATCCGCCCCTCACAGCTGTCAGTCATATTCATTTAATCTTTTTTGTCTTTCAGCAAGGAGCAAGTAATGCTGAGAAGTTTGACTATGTGAGTATGCGGCGCATTTCTGCGCCTTTCTGGAGTAACGGAGTCCGCGTTCAGCCGACCGTGCCTTAAGTCCTCACGTGACATTGTCTTGCAGGTCATGAACTTCCTACAAAAAATGGCAGGAAATGAGTATGTGGGATTCAGCAATGCTACGTGAGTACCAGAGCACCTCGCATCCAGTACAGCTGGCTGTCACCGAATCGCCCCTCTGCCATGTGATTTCTGTGTTTGTTTATGCTGGATGAGAGGACTGGCAATATTGACTCATCGTTCAGAATTCTGGCCTTCGTGGTAACGGTATTAATGATTTACGGGGGGAAGGAGAAGTGCATTCTGGGGATGTGTGTGTGCTGCTGACGTTGTGTCCTCTGTGGCCCAGATTCCAGTCCGAGCGTGAGTCAGGAGACAGGAATTTCGCTATAGGCTACTACCTGAAGGAAAAGAAGGTCAGTGCTGGTGCATTGTGGGATTGCGGGGGGGTCGGCCTAGTCGTTACTGATTTATGGTGCTATATTTCCCCTCACGGTCCTTAGAGGCTGCTGTCATGCTCCTGTAGAATGTCTTGCAATAAAACTCCGGAGCGTCTATGGCAGTGGAGGTTTCAGTCTTCTGGGGTGGGGGGGATTTTGATTCTTCAGGGCTGAGATGTTTCCCTGGTCTGGCAGGACATGAAAAGCACACGATGCAGGAGTGGGAGTCACCTTGTTTTTCCCCCGTTTTTCTGTGCAGTGTTTCCCCGAAGGGACAGACATGACGTCTATTCTGGACTTCTACTTCCAGGTGAATGACAGCCCCTCCTAGATAGCCCCCCCCCACTCGATTGGCTTTCACTATCTAAAAGCTCTGGGGGTTCAGGATAAGACTGTAGATTAGTGGAATCACTGTAACGACATCACTAGAATGACAGTAACCATACTGCTCTGGGCAGCCATGATTCAGTAGTATTGTTAATCTTTACTGTTACTTTAGTCATTAGTAGTAATGGTCTACAGTAGTTGTTAAAGGGCAGGTGAGTCTGCTTTCTGTTTCGCTTGTCTTTCTGAGTTATCTTTCAGGTATGTATGACCCTGCCTCTGTTCTCTGACCACGCCCACAGCTGTGCTCCATCGAGGTCACCTGCGAGAGTGGCAGCGTCATGGCGGCCACGCTGGCCAATGGCGGCTTCTGCCCCATCACGGGCGAGCGCGTGCTCAGCCCAGAGGCCGTACGCAACACGCTCAGCCTCATGCACTCCTGCGGCATGTACGACTTCTCAGGCCAGTTCGCCTTCCATGTGAGTCCCACCCCTGCTCCACCTCTTGCGTGCTGCCATGCCCCTGTATTGTCGGCTTATACTAAGTGAGCTAGGAAAATTGGGTGTTTCCTCTCTTCCGACCTGCCCCCTGTGCAGTGACAGACCCTCATCACATTCCCCTATCATTGTATAGTCACACGTGCCCATGCCACATTCCCCTATCATTGTATAGTCACACGTCCCATGCCACATCCCCTATCATTGTATAGTCACACGTCCCATGCCACATTCCCCTATCATTGTATAGTCACACGTGCCCATGCCACATTTCCGTATCATTGTATAGACACACGTCCCACGCCACATTTCCCTATTGTTGTATAGTCACACCTGCCCATGCCACATTCCCCTATCATTGTATAGTCACACATCCCATGCCACATTCCCCTATCATTGTATAGTCACACATCCCATGCCACATTCCCCTATCATTGTATTGTCACATGTCCCATGCCACATTCCCCTATCGTTGTATAGTCACACGTCCCATGCCACATTCCCCTATCATTGTATAGTCACACGTCCTATGCCACATTCCCCTATCATTTTATAGTCACACGTGCCCATGCCACATTTCCCTATCATTGTATAGTCACATGTCCTATGCCACATTCCCCTATCATTGTATAGTCACACGTGCCCATGCCACATTTCCCTATCATTGTATAGTCACATGTCCTATGCCACATTCCCCTATCATTTTATAGTCACACGTGCCCATGCCACATTTCCCTATCATTGTATAGACACACACTCTCTCATCCTCACCCTGCCCCCATCCCCATGGAATCAAAATCAGAAGCAGGTGTTTTTTTTTCTACCAAACACTCTCGGTCTTGGCTATACAGATGCTCCTCAGCTTACTATGGGGTTATGTTCTAATTAACCCAATGTAAGTTGAAAATATCATAAATATGATTATGAATATGATACGATAAACAGATACGTGACCATATGATACGTTGTTGAACACTGTATGAGATGTTTATGCCCATAATCACTGCAGAGACTGGAAGCATGGCTGCGTAAGTGCTGCCATCGCCCCGCATCAGTAGAATGTATCCTATGTTGAACCATCGTAAAGCAAGGAGCATCTGTATATATTTTTTTTGCCTCTGCATGTCTGTCTGTCCCTGCCACATCCATCTGTCCTTCTGCCTCTGCTGCCCCCTGTATCTGTTCCTCTCTGTCTCCTCCTCTCTCCTCTGTCCCTCTGCCTCTGTCCCTGTGTATGTCCCTCTCTTCTCTGTCCCTCTGCCTCTGTCCCTGTCCCTCTGCTGCCTTCCCTGTGTCTGTCCCTCTGCCTCTGTCCCTGTGTATGTCCCTCTCTCCTCTGTCCCTCTGCTGCGGTCCCTGTGTATGTCCCTCCTCCTCTGTCCCTGTGTATGTCCCTCTCTCTTCTGTCCCTCTGCTGCTTTCCCTGTGTCTGTCCCTCTGCCTCTGTCCCTGTGTATGTCCCTCTCTCCTCTGTCCCTCTGCCTCTGTCCCTGTGTATGTCCCTCTCTCCTCTGTCCCTCTGCTGCTGTCCCTGTGTATGTCCCTCCTCCTCTGTCCCTGTGTATGTCCCTCTCTCCTCTGTCCCTCTGCTGCTGTCCCTGTGTCTGTCCCTCTGCCTCTGTCCCTGTGTATGGCCCTCTCTCCTCTGTCCCTCTGCTGCTGTCCCTGTGTCTGTCCCTCCTCCTCTGTCCCTGTGTATGATCCTCTCTCCTCTGTCCCTCTGCCTCTGTCCATGTCCCTCTCTCCTCTGTCCCTCTGCTGCTGTCCCTGTGTCTGTCCCTCTGCCTCTATCCCTGTGTATGTCCCTCTCTCCTCTGTCCCTGTCCCTCTCTCCTCTGTCCCTCTGCTGCTGTCCCTGTGTCTGTCCCTCTGCCTCTGTCCCTGTCCCTCTCTCTTCTGTCCCGCTGCTGCTGTCCCTGTGTCTGTCCCTCTGCCTCTGTCCCTGTGCATGTCCCTCTCTCCTCTATCTTTTTGCTTCTCTCCCGGAGTCAGTTATCAGTCCCTCTCACCTGTCCTTCTGCCTCTGACCACCCCCCCTCACCCTGCGTCTGTCTTGTCCCTAATTCTCTCCGATGGATGCCTTCTCTGCTGACACCAGTTCTTCTTTTGCAGGTGGGCCTGCCTGCCAAGTCTGGTGTATCTGGGGGGATCCTGCTGGTGGTGCCCAATGTCATGGGTGTCATGTGCTGGTCGCCGCCTCTGGACAAGCTGGGCAACAGTGTGCGTGGCATCCAGTTCTGCACGGTAGGTGCTGGGGAAGGGCTGCCCTCCATGCCTCCCTCATTCACACCTGGAGGGATGTACCATCTCTGCATGCAGGGGCTCCAAATTTCATCCGCTTCATCTTCTGGAGGGGGGGTTAAAAAGCCCGGGACCCAGTGAACACGGCCTCTTTCCAGGCCCCCTTCCTTTCCAGTGCCCCCCTGTCCATCATTAACACAGCAGCTAATGTCCACTGTACAGTAAACGTCCTTCACTCTCAGATAAAGGCTGACACCCGTGGCTTGGGGGTCCCGAGGTCTCACCCAGCTGGAGATGTAATTTCCCAGCAGGGCAGCAAATTCTCTGTGAAGATGAGAAGCTGTCACCCGTGTGCATGTTTCTCCCTCCCCTAATATCGCGGGTCCCTGTGGGAGGAGATTAGATCCGGGCCTCGGGCCCTCATGCTGGTGTATGCGGGGGTCTCCCGGGTCCAATTCTGGTGGGTTGCCGGTGAGTTAATCAAGATTGCCGGGAGCTTGTCTGATAGCAATAAAAAGGGACATTTCCGGAAAAGCGTGATACGTTTACGTACATTTGATACGATCGCTTTAGACACGCTCACTCCCTCATGGATTCCGGCATCCCTCATCCTGCAGAGAACGTGATGGGCTGAGAGAGCGGTTGCTATGATACAGAGACCTCCATGACGATTTTTTTTCCCTTCTTCATAACTGCAGTTGTCAAGGTTACCATAATCTAATAAAAAAGAATTAAGTAATGAGAAATGAGTTCCCATTACAGGACATCTGCTCACAGAAACAAGGCCAGGAGAAGACACTACCTAAATATGTATCAGTGTTGATAAATATTTCACAGCTACTGCATTCAGTCACACACTGAACATTTTTAATGAGGGACATGTAAGGAACCATCCAATAACCCAACAACAGAATCTAACTGGGTAGCTGGAGGTTCTGAACACGAGTAGGTTACTTATGCTTAGTAATAGACAAAATGACACTTCATGGACCATTTACTATATTTTTGACCCAACTAGATGGTGCTCTTGGTTTGCTCTGGGGAGTGCTTTATGCTCTTTTTTGAACAGAGAGCACAGCCTAGTGGGGTCAAAAAATATAGCAAATGGTTCATGAAGTAGTTCACTACTGCCACTTTAAATGAAACTGAATTAACTCTTTCTACAGTAGTTTTAGAACATTTTAGCTATGATCACTCAATAAAAAATGTCGTACAGGATTCGATTTTCGATTTTGTGTCCCGGGGGCTGTTTCATTCTGGACTGTGTCTCCTCACAGGACCTTGTGTCCCTCTTCAACTTCCACAACTATGACAACCTGCGGCACTTCGCCAAGAAGCTGGATCCACGCCGGGAGGGTGGCGACCAGCGGGTACGTGGTCCCTCCCTTGAAACCCGCCAGACACGCCCACACCACCTCAGAGCCGGGCCCGCGGCCACGTTGTCCTCGATTCATTTGTCCATCTGCAGTAATATAGGCAGGATGGTTCTGTGAGACAGGTCATAGGCGGTAGGTTCCCCAGTCTTACATGCAGTGTAACTCTGTCAAACCTCCAGTCAAACCGAAGCTGGACTGCCCAAGTCAGCATATAAAAGGGACCCTTTAGCTTTGTCTTGGGAATGTCTAATAAGTCACAAGAGCCATGTTGTTACCAGTAGCTTGTTGCGTTTGATTGAGACATACGTAGGATCAAGAAAATGTTACTGATTTTACGAGGCTCTCTAGCTTGGTTGGGTAGCCCACAGAAGGCCTTGTTCCTTTTGACGTGTGTGTGATGGCCCGACCACGTGACGCGATGTTGCCGCTGGTCCAGTGACATAGAAGCACGTCAGATAGGTTGCCAGAGGGAATGACGTTGTTCCTCGCGTTGGACCGGACCAGCGCTGACCCCTCCCCCCAATCTGCCAGACACACGAATAGAGCTAGTGTCCACGAGAAAGAAAGCACTAACGTGTCATCCGTGTTACCCGAAACAGCAGCACACCTTTGGACCGATGGATTACGAGAGCCTTCAACAGGAGCTAGCGCTCAAAGATACTCTCTGGAAAAAGGTGTCCCCCCAGGAGTGTGACGAGGACAGCTCCACTACCGTAGTCTATAGGATGGAGGGCGCGGCGGAGCGCAGCTAAGCCGGGAAGGGGCTGGGAGGGCGCTGAGAAGAGTGTACCCCCAACGCACGCCTTCCACCTGATAACACTGCTTACTGACAGCTGTTACCTACCATGGAGTGTTCCTGACTGTAGATGGCCTCTTCTGTAACTCCCTGCACCTCTCTATTGCTGTATTATTTAAGTTTATTTTTTATTTGTATTATTTCATGTAAATGTTGTGTTGTTATCTTCAGACGGGCAACGCTCAGTGGGGGGGAGGGGGAATCTGAAGGAATAAAATAAGGAACCAAAGCCTGGTGGGGGGGCGGGGTTGGAGGTGGCCTCACAGACTCTTTATGAAGAGACATGGCGCTTGCTCTCATCTGCATGTCTGTGCTGGGGGGGCGCTCTGTTGTGGGCCTGGTTCTGGTTCTGGTTCTGGTGTGCTGTTGAGCTCTAGGTTCCATCTGTGACTCTTAAGCTTGTTTGGCTCCTAAAGTCTGTCCAAGTGGGATCTCGCCCTGTCAGTGACCTCTTTGACTTACACTGTTAAACACCTAAAATTATTTTTTAGGTGTGCCCTTGTAACCCTTCGATTTCACAAATTCATGTATTCATAACTGAAATTTCATGATGATTATGATGATGAACAACATGATGGCTGCTGGTGCTAAGAAAGTTAATGTAGACTGGGCGAGGTGTCGGTCATAAACTCATGAAAATGGGAAGAGCGTTTCGGGCCATGCTCGGACACCATGCGTGTTTCTTAGCAAGTGAGTGGGACAGAGGAACCTGAGAAGATTCAACAGCATAGCAGAGCCTCCATGAGGATCGATGCCCCATGTAAGACCTTGTATCGTATACAGTGGTAGATAATTCAGATCCATAAAGTGAAAATCCAGACCCAGGTTTTGTTTCAGTTGAGTATAAAGAGTCAGTCACAGAGTACTCAGTCACAGAGTACTCAGCTGGTTGATTTTAAACAAAATCTTGACCTGGATTTTTACTTTCTGGACCTGAACTATCTACCTCTGATCATAAACGCTGCTGATATAGGAGAATTTCTGCTGCAAACAACAGTGTTTTGTTAGAGGCTTTAATGTGTCTGGGTACCGTGCAGAAACTATACCATAGCAGTGGACCATGCTGGAAACTTTAATTAATAAATGTCAGCTTTAATAACTGTTTAATAGCATGTACTTTGTGTTCATGTGCTAATTCTTTTTTGTCTCTGAGATTCTGTAAGCTTGCAGAAGCCTGAATTTGTATTTGAAAAAAGATTTAACTTATGGTGTGTGATGGTAGTCTGCACGGTATCATTTTGAGGTGCAATGCATTCACAAGCCTTGCGTAAGGTTCTGACTAACATACAAAAGCTTTAAGTCACTATCAGAGACAGTGCCGTTAATCTGGGAGCTTTGCACTAGGTTGTGTGAGACATTAACTCTCATTCCTGAGCCCCTGTAAAAGTATCACCTTAAATGGTGTCCACAGGTATTACTTAGATCTGTAGGTCCATAATGCAGCGTAGCAGCGTAGTCCTGCTAATCTAAAGCCTGCCATGTTTGTTTTCATTCACTCCATACTTGATCTTGAAGGGATCCATAGCCTTTCAGTGTCCCACAATGTGAGAAACGGTTTTTGAATGCAGTACCGGTGTTTATGTGCAACAACTGGACACATGTTGTGTATGTAATGTGTGTGAGTAACCCTTCAACACATGCCACTCCTGTATGACAACACCGCTCGTCTTTCCTCTTGGTTTATTTATCCTCCTTGCATCCATTTTTTTTGTATCATCCAATAAATTAGCTTTAAATCCCATCCCCTTGTTTATTTTTTGTTTTGTTTTGTAATATAAGCATCTGTGGTTGGAATAAAGCGGGTGTCCTTTAAGAAACCACTTCCACGGCAGCCGCTGTGCGATCAAGCTGTTCTGTTTATATTAATGTGCTAATTTTCAAAGTTTAAAACTACCTCAAGTGGATATAAAGGGCTCCTGTTTTTTTCCTATTGTGCAAGGGATTCATGTTTTTTTCTGAGGAAAATGTAAAAAGGAAATGTGGCTTTCGTTGTTTATTGACTGAAATTGAATGTTCAGCCAGATCAGTGTGAGAGTCCTGCTAAAGGTCCTGCAGATGGCTGATGGCTTGATTGCTGTCAGGTGTGGGTATGAGCCGGCCCTGCCGTGGGGCCTCCTGCCGAGGCCAGGGACACGCAGACAGGCACGGGGGCACTTTCCGCTGCGTGGGAATGCTGCTGCTCCGCCCTGAGTACTGTTTTAGGCTCTGCTCTGCTATTCACTGCATTCCCCGCTGGGTGTTGCGCGGCGGATCGCGCGGTGGTGGAATGGCGCACGCCGCGGCTGGTCCTCGGTGGGCTGGGCGGCGGCCCGCTCGCGCGTCTTACGCCGCTTGCCTGGCACCCTCTGCCGGTGTCTTCCTGCCTATCTTTCCTAACCCCTGCGAGACGGGGCCTTGGCTCTGGCTGCGTGATTACCTGCTCCTCTGTAACCTCGCTTTTTCTGCAGTGATCTGGAAGCATGTCACGATAACTAACTCGCGTGTTTTTGTATTTTGATCACGTGCTTTTTATGCTTCGCTGATGGTGTTGTGACAGAGTGCCTGCACTGGCCCACGTGATCAGTGCCCGCGTGATGTCACTGTGGCACGGTGGGAGGAGGCTCTGGTGGTTCTAATGCGTGTATGTCCTGCTTGCAGCCGACTGCCCGGCGCGCTCATACCCCAGTGGCTTCCTTCCTGTTAGCTGACGTGTCTCCTTGTGAATGCCGTGTGTCCTTCTGCCCTTCCAGCTTCCTGCTATGCCGCTACTCTGGTGTGTGCGCTTCTGAGCACGTGTGTGTATCGGGGGTGGGTGGATGAGGGGGGGTTGCATCTTAATTATAGCCAGACAGTTAAAAAATGTATGGCCGTAACTGGATTTAAGTTGCATTGGCACTGAACATTTGGTTCCATGTGCCACCTGGTGGCTATCAGTGTCACATCACTTGGCCAGGCCAAAGGCAGTAGGAAAACATGAATCAAGATTCTCTGTCCACTGAAGAGTTTTTTTTAAGTGCAGGGGAAATAGATTTCTGCCAAGGCATAAATCCTCTTTAAGGATAAAGCACTGAGGACAAAATCTAACCAATATGCCTGCTTTCTTACTGTACTGTAGATCCCATAGAACTGTCTATAGCCTTAATTAGACTGTGAGCATAAATCTGGGTGCAAATAAAAGCAATTGAGCTGGAACTAAGAGATGCTGGTGATAACCTGACATTCCATCAGTGTAGCGATAGAGCACCAGCCCCACCCTGGTCATGTTTGTCGATCAGTCAGATTTAATTTCGCCCATCTTTGTGAGCAGGTTCACCTCAGAACATCTTGGCCGATCTGTCTTAGGCCTCAGTGCAGCTTACTGTTGGGTTTGAGTCAAGATTCGTGAAGGCTTTAAGTGATAATTGTGGGTACAATCTATTATTCACGTTTATCTCAAAATTATTACTACTGCCTTAACTTTTAAATGGCTTTTAAAGACATTTCATTGCCTCCACAGGTGATTTAAGGATGAAGTATATTGATTATTTTCCATTTCACTCTATTGACAGCCTTTAGCTGCTTAATAACCGTGCCTCCATCTTGCCGATGTTCTTTCCAGATGTTTTTCCAGGGGAGCCAAAGAGCCGTTTACCCGTGAGCTTATGAGACGCCGGGAGATGACGCCACACCCCTCGGTTCACGAGCACTGGTCGAACAGGAAGCTCCCCCCATTGGGAGTGTGCAGGATCGAGGCCGTTGCCAGGCCCCTAGCCCCTGTTATCACACTTTGACAAACTGCTGTTCTGTCTCCCCCTGCAGGTGAAGTCAGTCATCAACCTCCTGTTTGCGGCCTACACCGGGGACGTGTCGGCGTTGAGGAGGTACGCCTGCCGCCATTCCTGCCCCAATGCCAAACCACGTCTAGTGTAGGCGAGGACGCTTTCCATCTGAGTCCTGGCCTCAGGGGGGCTCAGAAATTTTTAAGGATCTGGTCTTTGGGTAAAGAGGCCGTCATCCAACTGTCATCTTTGTGAAATTGGCGCTTCTCGTGTTGCTCTTGGCAGGTTTGCACTGTCCTCCATGGACATGGAGCAGAGGGACTATGACTCCAGGACAGCCCTGCACGTGGCTGCTGCTGAAGGTAGAAAATGACTGCCGCCGTGTAACACTAATGATGGGTTGAATGGTTGGCTGGTTGGATGGGTGGTTGATTTATTGATTGGTTGGTTGGGGTTGGCTAGTTGACTGAATAGTTGGACGGTTGGTTCTTTGACCAATTGATTAAACAGTTGACTCGGTGGTTGGTTGATTTGTTTGGGTACTTTAGGGGATCTTTTAATTATACCCTAGCACTGTTACTTTCTCTAAAGGGGACGAGATTGGGGCCGTTATGGAGCTTGTCTTTCTTCCTCTCGGGTCACCATCTTCACCTGCTGCATTGTTACAGAAGACAGATCATTTAGTGCCCGGACGAGAGGAGGGCACTTGATTTAGGAGAGCGCCTCTTGTGCCCTCTGCCCCGCCATGCTGGGGACATATGAGTGCTTGCGTAGCTCAGAGCTGCCAGCCCCTCATCTGTAACTCAGCCCGAGCGTCACTCTCTTCCCAGGACACTCGGAGGTGGTGCGTTTCCTGCTGGAGGCCTGCAAGGTGAACCCAGAGCCCAAGGACAGGTAGACCGAAGCAACTGCCCATTTCTCAATAGACATCAGACACAAAGAGTAGCATATTTAGGTTGACACCTGTGCCAGCCTGTGGACAGCCACAGCCAGGGTTAGAGAGTCCTAATGTACACAGCCCAGAGTGCCGTTCCGATTCCCGCTGTTTTCACATCTAGGTGGGGCAACACTCCTATGGATGAGGCGGTGCATTTTGGACACCATGACGTTGTCACTATCCTCCAAGACTACCAGAACAAATACAGCCCCCAGGAGGCCACCACTGACAAGGAGAGCGCCCAGAAAAACCTGGATGGTATGCTGTAGGGCCGCGGGACCGATGGACTGCAACTCTGCCCTTCCTACAATATTAAGACAATTTTATTTTTTTCTTGGGGGATGTGTCTTCGTTGGGAGTATTTGTTTGATTGTGGTAGTGCACTTGTTTATACCCCAAAAAGGTGTTTATGCCTCTCCTTACCTGCCTCACCCAGCTCTCCTCTTCCATGGTGATTTGTTCTCCTGTCGCACTTGGGTCTCTGCACTGGGATTTCCAATGTTCTACTCCTCCTTCTTGGACTAACCGTACGGGTGTGTGGGGCCCCATTTTCCTTTGTATGTATTGATGTACAATAATATTTACCGATGTATATGCGTATATAAGCATACGTTGTATTTGTAAGCCACTTTATTGTTCCTAACGATACTCAGGCCTGTAGCACTGTTGTGATATCCCATCATGCTTTGCACCTTTTTTTTTTTCCTGCGAATCAGTTCAAAATAAGCTGGTCGTGAGTTCAGGTCTGGCAACCGCACATTTTTATCCTCATTATTGATTTTTTATTGTTTTTGTAGATTTGTGTTGAGTGCACAAGACCTTAATCCCTTAGCTAATTTTATTCAGTAACTTATTTTTTGCATTTGTCCCTTTTCTCCCTGGTCATCTTGCCTTCGAAATCGCTCAGTTGCAGTCCTTAGTCATTACAGGATTTGCTCAGTTCTCAAACGCCTGGCGAGTTATTTCCTCTGCCATTCTGATGGAGGAGTCGACAGTGTGGCACAGCAGCCCAAACGGCAGTCCTGTGCCTGGGCGCCCCCAGATGGCCAGTCGGCGCACATGCGGACCCGAGAACGCAGCGAGCGAGTCGACTCCAACGCAGAACCAAGCAACCGGGAGCTGACAGCCATCAGCAGATATTTCCGATGATCTCACGCTAAGATAAGATGGCAGGAGCGCCCTCTGAAGGTGGTTAGTTATACTGCACTGGAGGAAATGGCCTCGCTAAAAGTATCTCACCGCTTAGCAGTAATTGATATGTGTATGTGTGTACAGTTGTCTTCGAGTGACTGAGAGGGAGTTTTGTTGAGTTTAAAATGCCCACGAACGAACAAGGAACGTCGCCCCTCTACCTCCAGGCAGTAGGCATTTTGTGGAGTTTGTCCACTGTGGTATCGCGAACGCTCAGGACCCGAGCTTTCGGGGATCGCTCTGCACTGCAGTTGCAGCGTGCGTACGGCGCGCACGTTGACGTGGTCTTTCCCGTAGCATCATCGCTGCGTCCCTGTACCGTACCCTTCAGTCAGGCCTCTATGGCATACAGGCATCCCATTCCCTAGTAGCATAGCAGGCGCGCTCCTGGTGTTACCCTTCTATGGCATTTCATTCAGATCCGTCAAAATCTAGAACTTTTTCAACGTTATATTGATGTCCTCAGATTGTTTCTCTCTAGCCTGCATCTCCCAGTTCACACAGGCATATCTATGCCACAGTGCGTTGTAACTGACAAGTATGGCAATATGTTCATTTCAGTGTCTCAAATAAAAAAAAAAAGGCATTAAAACAAAATGAAGGCGAGTGCTGATTTTAATAATCCAAAATGGAAAGTATACCTGGGAAAACCATAGCCTTTAATCTGTAATTTTAATCTGATTATTGCACCACACTGACATACATTAGTGTACTGTACATAATTTTTACCTGTATGAACAGCTTTCTTTGTACAACAAAATTCCAGATACACACATTACTAAAATAAAATAAAATAATAATAATAGGTAACAAATAAAAATAGGGATGATTTCATGGAGAGTTACTGTGAATTCTCCACTGGTCCACCTGGGCGCTCTTAGGTCTGGAAAGTGGTGCACATCTGCAAGCAGAGTGTGAAAAGACTCATTAAACTTGTAAAATGTCATCAACCTGTATCTCCCAATAAATGGTGCTCAGTTACGATCCAAGCAGAACCATCTAAAGCAACCATCCACATACATAGCATTTCCAAGTTAAGTATTCGGTCAGCAACCCTCGACTATGACCAAATGGGTGAATCAGTGCCTGAGACTGAGGGTGCAGAAAAGAGCACCTGAAGATCTGCGTGGAGAGAGACGAGTGGAAGGAACATACCACAGTGTCGATCTCGGCACGACTGATCATCTGCGAGAGGGCGCCATAGTCGTCAGGAGATAGGGGCAACATGGTGTCTTGGAGTCTTGAGGGGTGGCTTGAAAACACACAATGATGATGATTATATATATATATATATATATATATATATATATATATAACCAAGAGGGGCGTCGGTGATGGGACAGCAGCAATGGAGACAAGTCATGTGACCCACTTAACAGCTGCAAATAAGCCACAGCGACTGGTCACATGATATGGACCATGTAACCAAATAATTTTTTTTATGCTTTACTTATAGTTTTCCATTTGCAACCAAAACACATTCCTCACTCCCACCCACCCAGAGTTGACCAATACAAGAAGTAAATAAGTCAATAAAACAAAAATAAAGAAAACATGACAATGATAAACAAAAACAGATGAATCTGTAGACACATATATGAAGGGGGGGGGGGGGGTTTAAGGGGGGCCTTTCTTGTTCGCTCAGTATCAGATTATGAATGGAACATGAAAACATTTCTTCAAAAAGGTTTACTCAGAACAGGAGCCAATTCAAATGAAAAGATCTTATATTATTCTACTGGGAATCCATCTGGACCAGCCATTTTACCATTCTGCATAGAGTTTATAGCTTGTGATATTCTGCACTCCATAAGGGACTGTTCTTCTAGACTAATCCTAGCTGTCCAAGAAAAGCATGCCCCTCCGATGTGCAAAGAGGAGCCCGTGGCATGCAGAGAACGACACAGGACTCAAACTGCTCATTTACGGTAACTGGATGACTAGACGTTATGCGACTGCCAGAGGTTTGTCGAAGCTGATAACTCTACCAACCTTGTCACTATGTTCAAAGTAGGTTTTCCTTGTTTTCAGTAAGTTTTTTTGCAATGGAAAGATATTTGCATTTGGCTTGTAATCGTTATAAGTTTGGATCAGGGGAAGCAGCATATTTATTGTCTAACTCGTATCCCAACTCGTGTTGAGATAAATCAGCATGACGACGGCCATGTTTTTTTCTGTGAGCTGTGTATGAACTTATTTCATCCCTAAGAAAAGCTTTAAGCACCTCCCAGAGAATGGTGCAGCACATGCCAGGTGTACAATTAACACCAAGGGAAAAAAAATCGAATTGGTCTGAAATAAAATCTTGAAAAGGTTTATAAGAAGGTCACAATGGATCAAGATGCCATGCTCACTGGGATGTAATATTGCCTGAGAAACTCACATCTACCTAGACAGGAAAGTGGTCTGCAATCACAATACTATGATTCAACTCAATTCAAATTTTATATACTGGCTTTTGGTAACAAAAGGAAGGGTTCTACCATCAAAAAAAAGTCAATGTATGATGGAATATTGTCTGGAGGCAGGGTTGACAATCATCCAGGGGTCAGATATAGTCAGATACAGTTTATAGGAATTCACGAATGACAGAACTGCAGTTATAGATTTAGAAACACTTATTTGGAGACTTGGGGTTTGATCTGTCCACACTTGGCTCCAACACCAGATCAAAATCACCCTCTAAAACTGATACATATTAGGATCAGGGAGGTTTGCAAAAAAGTTGCAGATGAGCTGAGGGTCGTCCCAATTCAGGCAGTAAAACTAGACTGGTTCCAAATCATTTCCCCACGACTGACGCATCTTCCTTTAGTGTCTTTGCTCTTTTTTTTTGCTCCATTGTTCTTGTTGATACAAATGGGGCACCTTTTCTTATCAATATGGCCATGCCTTTGGATCCATCTCCGTGCTTAGAGTGATATGTCTGGTTTATCCAGCCTCTCCTTCATTTTTAAGGTTCACTGGTTGAGAGATAAGTCTCCTGCAGAAGTATCATTTCAAACGTGAGAAATCCTGCCGCGTTTCATGGGATGACGAATCACTTTGATGTTCCAGCTTATAAAACACGTTGAGCCAATAGACAACGTATTAGGCCCAGTCATATATTAGATAAGCCAAGTATAATACAGAGTACCTGACATTGAAAAGGAGAGTACCCAAATTCCCAAGTCTGTTCTGACCTCCTCAGAACAACGAGAGTTGTTCCTACCGCAAATGAAAATCTGCACAAAATGTGCACAGGATTACCTACCGCACTACCTACTAAGCACATCAGAGCAACATGTATAGAAAAAATGATACAGTAATAATGATACCAACAATGAAAATAATAAGAATAAGGGCACATCCAGACTGGCGTTAAAAGCCCAGAAAAGCCACCTGTCTCCCCTGGACCTCCAAGGACAATCAATATTACTCACATCACAAAACCATTTGAAAATTATAGAACTTGGATAGTTTACCTAAAGGTTCAATCAGTCATGAACCGCACCTGCCAAACTACAACCAGTGCAAACCCGCTACAATAACAAGCAATAAACCGGGTGCAATACAATCTCTTTAAGTAAGTGCGAAATTACTTACAGAACTGTGACAAAAAGACCCGTTTTTATAGGCTCACAGCCATCCACCTCCATCTAGTACTTCATCATACAGTCATTCGCTACCTATTCAGTGTCCTGCAATGTTCTGTGAAATGAAGACCTGGGTCTCCGAGTTGGAGACAGCTCTCTGTTTTGGCAAGTGATTCTGAGTCCGGCTGGGTAAAGGATACCAAACCTCACCCCCTCCATCCCATGGAGCAGTCATCTGATGTCCTGGTAATAATGGAAGCGGGCTACAGTGATGCGTGATGGATTCCCCTGCCAGGTCCCCAGGAGGAGTGATCGGTGAGCGCCCCCTGATCAGCAGTGCTGCTTCTTTCAACTCAAAGGCTTGCTTAAGTAGTGCCAAAATGGAGGATGTGGAACAATTCTGAGCCTCTGGTTCTCCAACTAGTTGTAACTCCGCGATCTCGCCTCCGAATCATCACACTTGTTTTGCAGCATGCCAGCCCCTGCAGTCAGGCGTCTCACTTCTTTCTGTAGATATGAAATGTCATGTGTGCATGTAGATAGGCTTTCCTCCATACCAGTCACCCTGACGTTCAGCGCAGGCAACTCGGACAGAAGCGAATATCCCGTATTCCTTCAGCTCAGACCTGAAACCAGGCATTAATGTCAGATCTAACAATTGTCTTTTCACTCTCCTAAACAACCTGGAGTTCAGTTTTTAGGGTTTATACTAAATCTTGCGCCTTTCGTGGGGGCCTCCTTGGTGGAGGTTGAGGTCAGAGTAGGTGTGGCTCTATGTCCGGGGAGATGAGTGACGACCTCGGAAGCACAAATCTCGATTGGAAGCACATGCTGAATGGCAGGTGGGAGTGACCGCCAGTGAGGAAACGCGACAGGAGGTAGAAGTACTCACACTTCTGACACGGAGATCAGCTCTGTCTTTATGTAGCCTCCTTCACTGGGGCTCTCCACATCCATGGGCTCTGATGCTGCGGGGTGGAGGGTCATAGCGACATTAATTTAAGCCTCCAGCAGTTACCAGACGCTTAAAGCCGATTCCCCGAGAATAATGGAAAATGTCAGTAATATTTCCATTTAACACGTCATGACTAACAAACCCCTACCTACATTTTCCTCATTAGAAATGTAATGTAAATGTAAATAAAATGTAATAAAATTTCAGTAAATATCAGGGTAGTAAGGGGTTAATGGGTGAATACTGTAAATGAAATGTAGTGTGAGTGTATCAGGTGAAGCAGGCATTGTCTGGGGTGGCCTTACTCTCAGTGGGTCTGCTGTAGTACTTCCCAAAGGCGTTGTCCTTCATGATGTTGGGGAAGAGGTAGCGAAGGGGATTCTCTGGAATATTCTCGGCTGCCATCACCTTGTAATTGCGGATAATGTCAGGGAAGGAGACCGCCGTCAGCTCCTTCTTCGTGTAGGGCTCCACCGCATGGAACTGGACATCTACACACACACAAAAGCACAATGTGGATTCCAGCTGAGAAGCCTCTGACCATCCAAGTTACTCAGGAGCCCAAATGTAGGTTTAATTATCATTATTTCATAAATCTTAAAGTATTAAACAACAGTCACGTTAAATTCAAATCTTCAACCATAATGGTGTTTCAGAGTTGGAAAAATACACGTCCCAAATAATGCTTACAATCAGTATGTATGTATAAATAAAACACATACACATATATAAACACCTAAAGGATTATTAGGAACACCATACTAATATGGTGTTTGACCCCCTTTTGCCTTCAGAACTGCCTTAATTCTACGTGGCATTGATTAAACAAGGTGCTGAAAGCATTCCTTAGAAATGTTGGCCCATATTGACAGGATAGCATCTTGCAGTTGATGGAGATTTGTGGGATGCACATCCAGGGCACG
>JAODKN010000037.1:6335360-6356801 GCA_026774425.1 Petrocephalus zakoni
CCCCCCCCCCCCCCCCCCCCCCCCCCCCCCCCCCCCCCCCCCCCCCCCCCCGCCGTGTGTTTGTCAGTGTTTTTTTTTTTTATTGATTAGGGAGATGTAATAAAATATAAGCTTCAGTTTTTCCCATCAGTTATTGAATTCCTTGGACGTGGAATACCTGTGGTTTTGGAGCTGGGCCACTGTCACCTCCACCAACGCTTTCTCGTTTGCCGTGATGACTCAAAAAGTATTTGATGGATTTTTTTCAACTTTTGCAGACACAGTATGTTGGTGAACATTTGGAACTGATCACACTTTAGGACAAATTGCACCAATATTGAATCAGTGTTGCATAGCGATGGCAAAGAGAGAGCCAGTTTTGACACTCGATCCTGTTAGTACAATAAATCGAAGAGTAGTTGAAGGATCTTTGTTAATCTTAGCAGGCACACTCTATTGGCGATGAACTGGAACTGATCAAATTTTGTGGGGAAGTGCCCCAAAACTGAAGCACTGCCAGCAAATGC
Organism: Petrocephalus zakoni; assembly: GCA_026774425.1. Lineage (NCBI taxonomy): Eukaryota > Metazoa > Chordata > Actinopteri > Osteoglossiformes > Mormyridae > Petrocephalus > Petrocephalus zakoni. The sequence goes on from JAODKN010000037.1 coordinate 6,335,867, forward strand.
AGTGACTGAAAAAGTTTTTCATGAATCTTCATGAACTTTGCAGACCCATGTATGGGTGAACATCTGGAACTGATCAAATATTGGGATGAACTGCATCATAATAAAAGCAGCAGCGCGAAGTGGTAGCAAAGAAAAGTGCAACCTCTGGGACTTATCCCTTTACCGTGGTAACCATTTGGGATCTGATGACATTCAGCATCAAGTCAGGGGAGCACCGAATCCCGGTGTTCAGTAAATGGGTCTCTCCTTCATCATGAGTGTCTTTTCACTAATGTCTTAAAATGTTAATGATTATGCGATTCGAATCCTAAGCTCCAAATTCGCCGCGTCCCTGAATAAGACAAGTGGTTTCATAAAATGGATGGATGAATGGATGGATTTGGATCCTTAATGTGGATGATTTCTAGTTCCTGTAACCAGTGTACCCCTACAGCCTACTCTAGTGTTTGCCAACCTGGTCCTTGGGGACCCTTGCAGGCTGTCAGTATTTATCAGCTCTTTTCCAAGTTTTGCAGACTCATTAAATGGGTGATCAGGACCTGATCAAACTGCACAAAATGGAAGCAGAGCTGCTTAGAGGCACTAAAGGGAATGAGACAAGACAGCGGAATATAATATTTGAGGGATCTTATTACAGCTCCACAAAACAACATTACATGGATGATGAGCTCCACCTAACTTTATTTTAAGACAAACCCCCGCCCCCCCCCTCAAATTGACGCAGCGGTGGCATGTGCCAGCTTTGGACGGGGGGGGATTTAATTGTGTCTCAGCCCTAGTTTGTGGTGGCACATAACGGCCTATACTACAATATTACACTCAGATGCAGGAATAGCATTGCTTTTGAAAATACTGTATACCACAACATCTAGCTTTTTAAATGGTCTCCCAGTGTGAATAGTCATATATGAGTACTTGGGAAGCAGGAAGAGTCAGAAAAGAAATATTAACATAACAGAACATAGTTTCAGTCTGACAAGCCGAGGGTGTGATATGAATCTGCAAAATGTTTGTCAACAAGACTAACTTCCGAAAGATAAAATTCTGAATTCATAAAGCTAGAATTTCAGGGACCTGCCACTGGCTTTAAAATATTTACTGTCCTGCACAGATCACATTCTCCCTTAAAAATGCAGAGTCATGCTGGAGTCACACTGCCGAGTCATGCTGCCAATCCCCGACAGCTTCACAGCTTGAGGAGATCCACCAAAGAAAAAACGACTTCCTGTTTCGCTGAGACCCCACCCCTAAACAAAATCTGCAGGGTGCACCTATATGCATCAATGTGTAATGGTGAAACTACCCCAGGCAGCAATCACACTGTGGAAGAAGGTGACCATACAACCACCCAAATCCACACAAATTCAATTTCAGACTGAAAGTGAAACTATGTTCTGGTAATTATCGCTTAATAAAAATGGATGGGACAGGCCTTGGCTGGTCAATTGAGCTTAAGGGATTAATTAAATTTAATTGTTTGTTTTTATATAGTGCCTTTCACAACACTGCAGCCCCAAGGCACTTGAAGAGAGTGTGTGGCAGTACATTACTACATCCTTGATACAAAATAGTTCTCATTACAATTTAAATTAAAAATTAAAGTGTCCTTCTGTGATATTTCTTAATAAAATTTTTTTTATTTCAGCATTAAGATTTAACGCTTGCTGTATCTAAATTGTGTGTCTGTGCGTGCAACTCTGTCCGAATTCTGCTGTAAACTGGTGTGACTGTCACTGGTACATGCACCTTAGTCTGCTAACTAATCTGTCTGGAATGCAGAGATGCCTCTGTTTCAGTATGTCAAAGGTCATTCGACCGTGAGTGCTTAGGGTCGCTCTCTCGGGGTCTGGCTGCTGTAGGTTTAACCCCTAAGTGGCAGGGGAGCCTGATGCCGCAATTACAGAGCTGAGCAACTTCAGCTAAATTAGCTTTCACGTTAATTTAGAGCCTTCAGGGGATGCCAAATAGCTTTTCGCTCTAATAAAGGTGGCCTGTGAGAGGTGTTGGGGTTTAATAAAGTTGTTCATTTACATGGTATTTGTTTGTTTTGCAGATGCTTTTGTCCAAAGCGACCTACATTTCCCTTTTTTTGAGAAAGCTGGGTCAGACAGTCCCTGGGGCCACTGGGGGTTATGGGCCTTGCCTAAGAGTACATAAATAAAATCTGACCGCTGACCACAGGATCTGAGCTACTGGTCTTCTGATCATATGCACAGCACCCAAACACGCTGAGGGCTGGTCATGGTGGCTTATACTACGCTACGAGATGGCATGCCACGCCAGAATGGTTTGGTACATTTAATGCAATCCTCACGTCCATCAGTAGCAGTATGAATCATGCCACTAAAACAAGTTTTTCCCCATTTCTGATCTATGTGCATCAACCCAGCTGGTACAGAAGGATATCAGAATGCAGATATAGATATGACAGCAGTCCTCTCTGCTTGGAGGTTCAATGTGAAGGAGTATCCCACCATGTAAAAGTGGATTCAGGCATAGGCTGTCCTAGGTTAAAGACTCAGAGCCTGGGAAAGATCTGGAGCCCACCTCAGCAGGAAGAATGAGATGGTCCCAGTTATTAAACGTGGCCCTCAGTCTAATCTGCCATCACCCCAGCATTGCATCATTACCTTGTCCTCTCTCGTTTCTCTTTTGGCTAAAAAAAAGTTCAATTGGTCGACTAGGCGGAAGAGCTCCCAGCCAGCAGCCCTCAGGTTATTTAAGGTCGAGGCCCCTGGGTTAGATAAATCTGCAATTTCCGAGTGCCCATGTTGATGCCAGCCCAGGGCCCCCAGAACCCGCCCATGCCATTGGGAGACACTTAGCCGCACCCGTTACAGCAGTTTATATTAGGGGCGGTGGTGGCCTAAGGGTTATGAAAGCATCCTTGTGATTGAAACGTTGCTGGTATGATTCCCCGACCTGCAAGGTACCACCCCCAAGCACTGCTCCCCTGGCACTGAATTAGCTGCCCGCTGCTGTGTCACATATGGGTTAAATGCAGAGGACATATTTTGTTGTTGTGCTGTGGTCTGTCAACAATGACAATTAATCACTTTTACTATATCTTTATTACTTCACATAGAAAACACAAAAAAACATGCAGTCGCTGAATATCCGCCAGCTTCCGGTGGAGTGCTTACAATCATATTTAGCTAAACTATATGAGTTACAACATTACGTTTTTACCTTATAACAAACGTTATATCCACTGGAACACAGCTGCAGTTTCCCCTTGCAGCTTTTTTTGGCTTTTGCATTTCAGACATTGGTACAGTATACAAACACCATAAAGCTAAACACGTTGCTATGAAACGTGATATATATTTTAAGATTTCAGCATACAACTCCAAAATATAAAAACAGTTGAACAAAATACATTTTTTTTTCCTTAACCCTAAAATGAAAAACTGACACCCACAGTTTTACCACATTTACGTGTATAGTGTATATTTGCTGGCTGTTTTGCTGATTTTAACGTATTATAAAAAAAACACCAAACTTGTCCCTGAACCACTCCAAGTGGAAAAGTTTAGTATTTGGAAACCTTCTCTGGAGAATTTGCTTACTTTAAGGCTGGTGTTTAACCATGACACACATTTCCGAAGGGATTTGGACGAGGAACCGGAGGGATCAGCACAACCTGTTGAAGTTCACAATCCAATATAAACCATACAGACTGGCAAGCAGCTATGAAAAAATACCACCTCTTTGCAACAAGACCTTCACATGGCTGTGGATTGCGGCCAATGCTAATATTGCTCTAACAAAATGCCACACTGCATTCTGGGCCACGTCTCTCTAGCAGATGGGACGTTGAGGCCAGGTTTTAAAGAAGACGTGTGCGTTTGTCGTAAGTCCATCAGCCACGGCATGACGCATTTAAGCGCAGACTGGCTAAGTGCGTGAGGGTAACCGTGACAACCTAACGCTTTTGGTTTCTGTTCAGATGCCCAGAATCTGAGATGTGCCGAAATTGCAGGTAAAATGATGGAATCCCAACTGTATTCCTTTTCTTTGGGGGGGAAGGGGGCAGCAGTTTTCAGTGCAAAAATGGCTTCCTGTTTAACATAGTGCTGTGTGGGTGAATTTCGAACAGACCTAGACTGAACAGACCTAGAGCAGAACCTCAGCATTCGCTGTGTACGCCTCACAGTGACCCGCGATGAAGAACGTCCCCCTAAAGTGCTAGCTAAACAATCACAGGAGATTCACAGGAATACCCGGGAGCATTGAGCATCTGAGGAGTACATGAAGACGTGTTTGTTCAATGCTTAAATGTGCTTGAATGATCAGAATTACTGTTAGATAACATTGTCTCACACACACAGACGTCTGGAATGAATGTTTAGGCAGTGTGCTGCCTCTGTCACTTCTGGTGCTGGCTATTTTACAGAGGAGTCCCTCTTTGGTAACATGAAGACCCTCTTGCATAGGTTTTCTGACAAATATTTTCAACATATGCTTACTACAAAGCTAGAAGATACAGCGACAATACTGACTATGAGTTCACAGAACATAGACAACTACAGATACTTATTTATATATTTGTGTATAAATCCTAACAGCAATGTATATAAACGAACGTAACAGTGGCTTGGGTTCCTTGAAAGACAGCTGACCTGATGAGCGTGAAAATGCGGCGAGAGTGGCAGCCAATCGCAGTGTTTCAGCTCTGAGCATCTCGACTAAGATCAGCAGAAACATATTGCGGGGTACAGAGCCAACCTGTAAACACCTGAGACTCTCCCGTGTCTGTTTGGCGAGTTATGTGTCCTTCCTCACTGCTCTCTAACAGCATATACACGCTCCTAAGTGATAAAAGGCCAAGAGACTCATGAAGCCAGGGCTAAGCGCCTAAGTGAAATGTACACAAGAGTAGCGAAGGCATCACTAGAAGGAGGTTTAGCCGACTCGCTACACGCCCTACGTCTGAGGCACGCCGTCAACTCGTGGGGCTACACCACAGAGGAAAGCGAGGGAATGTCTGCCTCCTTCTTCTGCTCCGGAGAGCACCGGAGGAAGAGCTGAAGGCCCAGGTTCTTATAGGCGAACCGGAGGTACATCAGGTGGCCAATGGCGACGAAGGAGAAGGAGATGATGACCAGCAGGCCGAAAGCCTCTGGGTTGGGTGCTAGGATGACCATGATGAAGTGCAACAAGTCCAGGAGGTAGTTCATGGAGTTCTGCACCCCGTTGATGACTCCCCGTTCAGACTCGATCACATTTTCTTGGATCAGTTGGGTCACAGTTAGATCAAAAGACCAAAGACCTAATGAAGGAGAATTAATAAGAAATTGTCCGTGATTTTGTTCAGCAGAAAGATGCTTAGGCTCAACTATCTTAATTATTAGTGAGAAAGATGTTTATCAGTGTCCCCTCAGAATTAATTTAAAAATCTCATGCAGCATGGATGAAATTTCATATTTTGACGTGCTTCCCAAAATCTGTGCAAGCTATTAGCTATTTTAAAGCTGCAATTATTGAAACTGACCCGAAATACTTACCAACTCTAGCGGCAATCACCCCAGCAAAAAGAAGGCTGACCGACAGGTAGGACTCCACCTGCACCATCTCCTCCATTTCCTGGCCTGTGGTGGAGCCATTAGCCAAGCTCTGCATGCTGGTGGACAGCATGGCCAGCGGGGTGGGGTTAGCCTCAGGCAAGGTAGCCCCATCCCCCATGAGCTGGCGGACCACCTCCTGGAAGGGTGAGACGGTCAGGTCGAGGGGGCTTCCCGGCATGAACACGGAGACGACGCAGAGCAGCAGGCAGGAGAGCTGGGCAATGCCGGAGATGAAGCCGGTGCGGATCAGGCCGCACCACTTCCGGAACCACGTGAAGGCCACCGTGCCTAAGATGCCGGAGATGGCCGAGGCCCCCATGAGCAGGCTGAGGATGGCACCGTTCAGCCCCTGAGTATAGGCATAGCCGGTAGTGATGCAGTCAAAGCCCAGGACGGTCATGTAGAGGAACGCCAGGGACATGCCAGCAAAGAAGATGGACTGGTTGTAGTAGGCCACCCAGCCATCCCTGAAGGTGCGGACGGGCTCAGATATCTGGTAGAAACATCCAGTTTTCTTTGCAGGATCCTTCTGTACGGTAGCTATTTCAACCATCAGCTGCGAGCCCTCTGACGGCTTCTGCCCGCTGAGAGGTTCTGCAAGAAGAAGGTGCTCACTGTAAGCTCATGAACCATAAAAACAATCAGCGCTCTGCTGCGTGTCAGCTGCCCCTAGGCGCGGGAGCACAGCCTGTAAGGGTCCTGTCTCTGCTGTCAGCTGCCCCTAGGCGCGGGAGCACAGCCTGTAAGGGTCCTGTCTCTGCTGTGTCAGCTGCCCCTTGGCGCGGGATCACAGCCTGTAAGGGTCCTGTCTCGGCTGTGTCAGCTGCCCCTAGGCACGGGAGCACAGCCTGTAAGGGTCCGGTCTCGGCTGTGTCAGCTGCCCTTGGCATGGGAGCACAGCCTGTAAGGGTCTTGTCTCGGCTGTGTCAGGCCCCTAGGCACGGGAGCACAGCCTGTAAGGGTCCGGTCTCGGCTGTGTCAACTGCCCCTTGGCGTGGGAGCACAGCCTGTAAGGGTCCTGTCACAGCTGTGTCAGCTGCCCCTAGGTGCGGGAGCACAGCCTGTAAGGGTCCTGTCTCGGCTGTGTCAGCTGCCCCTTGGCGCGGGAGCACAGCCTGTAAGGGTCCTGTCTCTGCTGTGTCAGCTGCCCCTTGGCACGGGAGCACAGCCTGTAAGGGTCCTGTCTCTGCTGTGTCAGCTGCCCCTAGGCGCGGCAGCACAGCCTGTAAGGGTCCTGTCTCGGTTGTGTCAGCTGCCCCTTGGCACAAGGGCACTATGTCATACCTTGCTGGTCATGAAGGTGCTTAAGTTCCTGAGCCTCTTCCTTTGGCCTGCCCTTCACAGCCAGAGCTGGGGTCTTCTGGTAGACCTTCCAAAGCAGCGTATATTCAAGGCACATGGAGCAGAGGTTCCAACCAGAGATGAACCCGCAGCCGACAAAGTGGGACCCAAATGCCATGATCTGTCCCACCAGCATAGGGGCCAGGATGTTGGTCAGCTGGTCGATTATTCTCACTGTGGCATTCATGTCTGAAAAAGGGAACCGTACCATTGACATGAGTACAACAGTTTAGCAAGTCAAAGTTATTGGGCTCCACCCATATTAACAGAGAAACAGTTTTTGGTTTGTGCTTATTTTTAGTTAATTTCACAGCAGAGCATGTGAGCGGAGCGGAGCGGTGAGAATTTCCGCTCCTCGCTCACGAGGCTGTTACCTCCACCTGCTCTAATTCGCACTAAGCCGCTCCGCTCAATACCGCTTCTCACTCATTGAAATCTGAACTGCGCTATACATTAAGATATGAATGGAAATATATGAATTGAATCCAAAATGTATTTATTCTAACAAAAATGATATAGAACATGCACCTAATAAACCATAGAACAATTCTTGGTTAGGCAGTGCTACAATTCCCTATGTCAAAGTAAAAATTGTTTTAGCGAAACATTAATACCCGCTGTGCTGTCCGTAATGTCCATACAGAACTGAAAGTATAAGAAAAAGTCTGATCTTAATGTAGCTCACTAGCGATGTAAGAACTGCTGTGCATAACATGCCATGTTAGATTTAATATCCAACAGCGTCCAGCTGTATACTACAGCCATTTGTTAATCAGAATTCAATCAGTACGAAATGTCACGCCTCAGCGCCCGTACCGGTTTTTATGCCAGTGGAAAACCAGCACCGAACTTTTGGCACTTTACTGAGGTACCAACACTATCAAAAGTACAGCACTTGCTGCGGTAGAAAAGCACCCTTTGTGTAACAGTCTTGTTAATTGTACAGATGAATTCTGGGTAATTTGGGCACGCCTCAGACTCGCCTCAGTGCTATGAGCGGCATCGGAGCGAAAATAGAGCGAGTCAGAGTGACCACTATAACCTTAATTAAAAAAAAACGCTCCACGTTCTGACCAAATCCTGCCCGCTCCGCGCACACACTCCGTTTCACAGTGAAAATGGCTTCTTAACATGTCTGAGAGGATCTATGTTTAACACAGCATTTGACCCTGGGGGCAGAGGTAGGTCCCCCGTGGCTTCAAATTCGCACTCAGCGGAAAAGGGAAAGTAAATGGAGAGGGGCCAGAAACTGCCGCTGAAACTATCACAGTGCTAAGCTTTATGTATTTTTCTATTCATGTATTTGTTTGTTTGTTTGTTTTACATTTCTGGTGTAAGATTCCACACTGTCAAAGCAGATTTTCGTGTGGTTCGGTTTTACATGACACACAGGGGTGGGTTTACCATAAGGCATGTATAGGCAGCCCCCTCAGGCCCCCAAAGAACAGGGCCCCCACGGCGACCAACTGTACAGAAGATACATTTATGAATATGAGATAACGTGATCATTTATATAATCGTAACACGTCTATATTAACTGCATTTTTTGTGACAGTTTTAACTAAAGACAAAGTTGTCCCCCATCCCAGCTGTAATGGACTATTCCTGCTCTGACACTTCCTTTCCTTTCTTGTGGTGCCGGTTGTTCCACTGCCAAATTGTGAAAAGACGTGGATAGAGAACACAATTAAAGGAACGTATGCAAAAATTCAAGACCAATCTTAGTCTTGAGCAAGAGTAAGGCGTAGGCTAGACCGGGCTGCGGCCTAAGGCCAGAGGAGAGGCAACAACAAACCCCCTCCCCCCCCGCCCCATCTGTGAAATGTACCCACAGCACTTCCTCCGCCCCTTTTTATTCGGTAAGTTTTCCCTCTGGCAGCCCACACTGTGATTGGCAGATTACTGATGCTCCATCATTTGTAAAACCCTCTCGCTCCTATTTCAGCTGAATAATGCCGCACTCAGGGGGCCCCCTACACCTCTCAGCCTGGGGCCCCAGAGAAGTCGATCTGTCCCTGGCAAAAGTTACAGAACGCACCTAAAACGCGTGTCCATTTCAGGATCAGCCCGCCGCCGCATGCAAACCGAGCGAGGACTTGAGCGTGAGCGGCACACGCTTACCTGCCAGCCTGCTCCTGTCCTCACCAGCCACCACCACCACCCAGTCTCTCTGGATGGTGATGGACATGGCTGTGCTCGCCAGGTTAGCCACGTTGGCGATGCTGATGACCATAATGTAGCATGTTGTCTGCAAACATTGATAAAGTGGTTAAAAAAGTGGATGTGCAAGTGAAAATGTGCAGGGTTTACAGCACAGTCTGCAGTAGCTGCAATGTTTTAGAAACTATTCTAAAATCTAAAACTATTCTAAAAAAACTAAATATTTACTAAACATTTACACTTAAGGTACTGGCAGTTACATTTAAAAGCATATTCTCTTTCAAGTAACCACCTTTTAGTCAACTATGACCCATTTGGCAGTAGTTCCACGGCTTGGTTAGAGCTGGGCTGGGACTACATCCCCTCCTCTCACGTGACGGCCAGCAGCTGTGAATCTCGCTGACTTTGCGGATAAGTACATCACTGAGGCTCACTTGTCAGTGTCCGAAGCATAACAAAAGTTCACTTGTCAAGGCTTCTATGCAAAATCTTTTTCTTCCCCCCCAAAACCCTTTATGCGGTTTTCTGACAATGCGTCGCAGCACGCAGCAAGCAGCAAGCAAAATAATGTCTGTGTCCGCTGGAAGGACTTTTATTGCACATGTGTTACTTAATAATACCTAGGCACCTACACACCTTTCAGTGACCACACATCAAATTACATTGTGAAATGACACAAATTTCAAAAGCACTTACAAGCAGCCAGCCATCGTACATTTGCCTGAGATCTTCTTTAAACTGGAACACCACCATCAAGAGAATGCCGCAGAGAATCACAGACGAGTTCTGGACGATAAGGGAAGTCTGGGCAACTGTTGGGAATTACGAGAAAGGTAACCTGGATTAGCCGGGCATTGCGCGCAGACAGAAGGCAGCTGTGAGCATGGAGCGCACAGACAGGGATGCGGACCTTTCAGCCTGGGGTTCTTGTCCACCCAATCTCCGATGATGGCTCCGAGCAGCAGAACGGATCCAGCCACAACCAGGCCGTAGACGGCCGTGAGTAGCAGGCTGTTGCCGTACAGCTCGACCAGGAAGACGGCCACGGCGAAATTCCACATGCGGTCCCCCTGAAAGGCAACGGGACCGCCTTACATTCCTGTGCACATGGCATTCTGTGTTCGGTGCATGGAGCAGTGGGTATTACTAATGCCCCCCTCCCAAAATAATACAGCATGCAGTAAACAAATGCACAATGTGAGGAAATGGTCTGATAAAACGATAAAGCGCATTCATAACAAATAACAGACTGCTGTGTTATTGTTTCATTATCCACGGGTATAGTTTTTAACATTGGTAGAGATCCAATCCAGCGCCGAACCCAGAGCCCCCCCCCAAAACGCGCAAAGTACAGACACCGTAATGACATATTAAGCCACATTTAAAGGTACAGTGTAGATAAACACTGTCTCGCTGCAGCCACACGTAGGGTGCATGCATGCCATTTGCATGGAAATGACATTTGGAAAGCTCCTGCGGCCACGGACGCTGACAGCTCCTCCCAGCAATATTGATCGCAGTAGACACACTTAAGTCCGTTCCCAATGCCCATTTGAAAAAGAATGCATACAATTTATATTTTTTATTCCATACTGAGTTAAGCGTTTGTTTACACTGTATGTACTCACCCATGTGGAAAGAGCGTGTCCGAGGTAAAGAAGAAACTTCGCCGAAGTGAAGAAATTGCCAACCGATTCTGCCGAAGGAAAAGCGCGATGAGACGCTTCAGAAGAAAGCGTTAAATGTAAAGACGTAAAATGTTACTTATTAAAAAGACACCATCGTGTATGACATGCTTGGTCATGCTTACCAAGATTGCATTTCTTTGACCCAGAATTTTCCATTTTTTTTTTAAATAACAGGCTTATGAATATTGTTTCGTTTTTTCTTATCCGGCGGCGCTTATTCCCAGCAGACGTGCGAGTACTGATAATGTATTTTTCTGCAAATAAAAAACTAAAAACACCCTTTCCTCCTTTCCAAACTTAGCTATCACTGTAGCTGAAGTTGGAAAGCAATATTAATCGAGAAAGGGCTTTTTAGTCTAAATGCACGGTAATAAAAGCCCCGCTTCCGCAGGGCTGCCCTCCCTGACCGTCCGACTGAGCGCTCGGCGCTATTTACGCCTGGTGGGGGTTTAGAGAGCTCCGGGAGGGGTTTGGCGTCACGTGACCACGAATATTATAAGCACAATGCGTGCTTAACAAAGCCTTTCTTGCGGTAAATACCGAGAATTGTCATGCAGGGAAAACCTTTACGTCACATTTAAGTTTTTAAACGGCGATAAGGATTGCATTTGCAAGCATGAACAGACGTATAGTAGTTGTAAAATGTCCAGTAAATGACAATGGAATCCATGGTCTCCGCCATACTATAATTACTTAAAATGTGGCGCTTATCTGGACTCTGACTACTGAAAGACACAATTCATGAAATTAGGTGACGTTTTAGTATGCGATCCCTTACAAATGAGTGAAAACTCTTATCGCCCTATAATTAAGTATAATTCCCTAAACATAATCCTACAGCTGCCCTCCAGGAGATTTGAGTGATACAGGTCTCATCATTTATTATCTTACACAGAGATGGATCGGAGCTGGTGAAGCGGCAGTAATGTTCCCGGAACGCGGCGCTTAAATGGAACCTTTATTTATCATTCTCTTTTTTTGCTGAGTAATGGAGTTGATGGCGCCTCGGCAGATTTCACACGCGCTTGCGATATGATTGATGCATGTGATTGTTTTCCCCTTTCTGGGTCCCAAATATGAACTCTTTAAATGTACTTCCATGTTATGTAATTGTTTATGCAACACAGAATATTGTTATGTAACACAGAATGCACATATGAAGTATGACTTTAGTATTTCCGTCTCTTAAGTTTCCCAGCATAATAATAATCATTATTATTATAATAATTACTGGATTAATTATTATTAATAATAATAATAATAATAATAAAGAAATTAATTAATTAATTAACTAACAAACAAACAGGCTATGGATCCAGACTATGGGATGTATTTCTTACACATTAATAGTCTTTGGCCGTCTGCCTTGTAAGCATTCCCACGAACGTCCATCCGAGTTTCCAGCTTCCAATCGCCTTTCCCGGCCAGTATCCCGGGCACGGCCGCAGGTATCCCTGGGAAGTGCTTACGACAGTGGGGCCACGGTTTACAAATACACCAGCATAATCACTGACATGATGACATCCTTACTGAACTAGATGCGGTTAATCACAACTATTATAATACCACGTCATACTATAGATCTGCCTGATTAAGCAAAAGGTAATGATTCAGAAAGACTTCAGGGTATCATTCTGAGGAGAGGGTGGAGGGCTGTCACTGGGCAGCTGGGGTCTCCGGGTTACTTTGTTGGAAGGAATTTCTTTTTTTTTTAGACAAGAATGACTCCTGTTCGGGAGGGGACAGCTCCTACAATTTATTAGCCAATATCCAGCGGCAACATCCACCCCCATTATTCTCCGTAGTTTATCGATTTTGCAAGGCCCTGAAACGGTCACAGTGCTAAGCTTTGTGTATCTATCTGTGTATGTATTTGCTCGCAAGAATCGCGTTTGGCTCCGCAAAACAAAGGGCGCCCAAGTGCAAATGCATTTAAATTAATCAAAATATTTAAATTCGAATCAATAAAATCACTCATCGCCTGCTGGGCAGCTTGATCAACGATTTTTAAATTTTATTTTATTTTGTACGTTTTGCCCTCTTTTCAGCCTGCTCCCTACTTTTATCCGCCGCTTTTGTGTTGACGTTGTATTGATGTGTATTGATAAGCTGTTCCTTTGTCAAGCAGGAAGCTAGCAGCTAGGCCGCCCAGCTGAGGACCTGCGGCCACTTTTCCTTTCCTCCAAGCCCCGAAAGCCCGGGCGGCTAGGGCGCTTATCTCGGCGTAATCATCAGCGGTGTAACGCACAAAACACACGCTGTTTTGGGAAACCTTGTGCAACAGCCCCATCCCGGCTGTTTTCTGTCAACACACTAAGTCATCCTATAATTAAAGGACTGTACTGATTTGTTTGGCTTGCTGCTGTATTTTCACCCGATTAAGTGCCATAACATGGATTTGTACATGCTTTTCTGTGTAGGGTTTTGCACATAAAAGGCGCATTCTAAAGAAATACAACATCATTGGCCGAATAGAATACAACGTCTTTATTGTCATTGTACACGTACAACGAAATTCAGTTTGCAGCTTTCGTACTCGATGCTATTAAAAACAATAAAAAAAATAATACGATGAGATAAAATACCAATAAAGTAGTAAATGATCAAAGAAAATCAGCAGAACCAGTACAGTACTGAACATCGAGATTAAAGTCGGTGAGTGGTATGCACAGCTTAAATATAAATAGTATATGAGAGAGTAAACAGTGTAAAGTGCCCAACAGTAGTAATAGGGCAAGTGTCGCAGTATTAAATAGTGCAAATAACGGTATCTAAAGACCCAATGTGAGTGAATGTATTAGTCCTAAATAAAATGAGTACACTGAGATTATTGGTTGCAGCAGCTGTCAATCAGGCAGATTATGGGGCGGGCTTGTGGAGTTGCTTCATGGCCTTTATTGCTTTGTGGGAAAAGCTATTCCTCAGTCTGGTAATGCGAGCATGAAAGACCTTATAACGCCTGCCAGATGGAAGGGGTTCGAGCAAATGATGGCAGCATGAGCTGTAGATGTCCTCCAGGACTGGGTCCAGTATCCCAGTGGTCATCTGTGCGCTGGAGACAACCCACTAAAGAACTTTCCTATTGGCTGCGGTGCAGCTGAGATGCCACACAGAGATGCAGTACTATAGGATGCTTTCTGTGGTGCAACGATAGTAAGTCACCAGCGTCTGTCTGGACCGACCGGCCTTCTTCAGTGTCCTCAGGAGAAATCGACTGTTGCTGTGCTTTTTTGAGCAGTGAAGTGGTGTTAGTAGACCATGTGAGATCCTCCAAAATGTACATGCTTACAAACGTGACACTTGGGAACTCTCTCCACTCTGTCCCCGTTGACAAAGGTGGGATTATGCTGGTCCTCCTGCTATCTTCCAGGGTTAATGATTAGATCCTTGGTCTTTGCTGTGATCAGGGACAGGTTTCTCTCTGAGCATCAGCTGAACAGGCTCTGCACCTCTGTCCCGTAGGCTGTTTCGTCGCTGTTGGAGATCAGCCCAGTCACCACTGCGTCATCTGCAAAATTGACTTGGTGTTAGTGGCATATGCAGGCACACAATCATGTGTGAAGAGGGAGTGGAGGATGGGGCTCAGTACACTACCTTTGGGTGTGCCAGTGCTGAGGGTTATAGCGGAGGACCGATGGGGGCCCAGCCTCACCGTCAGTGGATGCCTCTACAGGAACCTCACAATCCATTTGCACAGTGGTGAGCTCATGAGCTTGCAGGTGACCTTGCTGGGGGTGACAGTGTTGAAAGTAGAGCTGTAGTCCACAAATTGCATCCTCAAATATGCGCTTTGTTTCTCCAGGTGAAGCAGGACAGCGTGAAGATCTAGGGAGGTGGGGTCCTCTGTGGATCTATTAGCTCTGTAAGCGGACTGGTGTGAGTCTAGTGAGGCAGGGATTATGGCTTTGATGTGGGAGAGGAACACTTGGGGACCTGAGATACAGACAGGCTGAAGATCCTTGTAATTTCCGCAGTTAGCTGTTCAGCACAATCCTGAAGAATCCATCCTGGAACTAGGTACAGGCCTACAGCTCTGTCTGGGTTAGCCCTCCTGGGCGTCTGGTGTACATCAGGTGTGCTTAGTGTGAAGACCTGTTCATCTTCTGTGGCTGGGATTCTTGTACTCACCACGCTGTTGTCTCTCTGATCATAGCAGAATTCATGCATTCAGATGGAGGATTAAAACAAATCAGAAAATAATGAGTCAATGCAGATTTATACATCCTGATAAAATTAGGGAATTTGCATTCATTTCTAGTATACCAGTAATTTCTAGTGTAATGGACTAATAACACAACAGAATACAGTAAGCAGTAATAGGGGCACCAAACCCACAGATCTAGGTTAATCCGGTTTCTGTAAAACACAGTAATGTCATGTAGAGGATATTATATGTAAGATATCATATTCCACACATGTTGGACTTCATGTTGAAGTGTACATATTATTTTTTAACAGAAGATGTTTTGTTATTTTCCATACTAAGATTACTATGAAATGAGTGTTTGACTGAACAACATATTTAATATTTTGAACTTCAAACTGATGCCTGCATAAAGTTTTGATTAAGTTTCTGTTTTTTTTTTTTATTCTAATTCTGTTAAAGCATTTTTGGCTCATTCTGCTTATTGACCGCAAGTATAGAACATTGCTGAAATCAAGCTATATTTAAATCAGATATTAAGGCTGATCACTGGCAACAGGGCAATGCCACATACTGCTGACGGACTTGTCTGGCATCATTCTGTGTGTAGTCTGAAACTTACCATGCTGCTATTGTATGAAGTGAGCAATTCATCACAAGAAAAGGCTTTCTGTCGACACATTCCATCCATGTTGAGGTCAGATTATGTAAGAACACGGGGTGTGGGAACTGAGATCCCAAATAACGTACTGCGTGCAGTATTTGTGGATAAAATCTGTTCTTTACTACATGGTAATCTTTTTCACTGTAAAATAACTTCTATCTATACCCAATAACGACAGTGATTTGCAAGATGCCTCAACTGTCATACAGGCAACTGTTTTTAATATCACAATGTCATGCTTGCTTGTTTTAGTCATTGTGATACACTAACCTGACAACAAAAGCACCTTGTGTGCCCATTTGTAAGGCAGTAAGTTTGATTTTCTATTTACGTATGATTATTCATTGCTCTATTGTACTGTGGTTGGGCTCTCTATTTTTATCCTATTTGTGGAAAATGGTAGCGACACTGTTGAGGGCCTAAGTATAATCCCAAGGCTACAGGAGCCGTAAAAACAGACTAGCAGCAGCTATTAGCGGGCTGTTTTTATCCAGATGAAGTCATGTGATTATGGCGGTATCATATTTCTGCTGTGTCATGCATGCAGTCAGCTAACCAGTATCGAGGCTGATTCTCCACTAGCTGTACTGGGCACTCACTTATATCTACTTCAACCGCAAACTAAAGTGATAGAATTTTCATCGCTCAGCAGAAGCAATCTTCTATTCCACCTACCCCAGTAATATAAAACTCTACGCCTAATAATTTAATCACCATTCTTCTCCTCATAAAAGACCAACTCATATGACTCCATAATCAGTACTAAGTAGCAGTTTTCACGGGTAAACAAGTGACATGTGACTGAAATATTTTTTGAGGGAAAGAGACAAGCCGCAGGTGTGTTAATGTGTGCCCCTAGAGTAAACACAGCTGGCTTGGAGCGGCTCCCAGGCCAGGTGAACGACACGGCTTTGAACTGTGGTGACCAGGAGCCGTGTTTGAGCACTAAGGACAGGAAGCACAGGCACGGCAGTTATTCCTGCTGCACGCTGCATTTTCCAGTCCCCCACCAAAGGGCTCCAAACTGACCTTGGTGTCCGTTTACCATCTTTGTGACTTTGTGATAAAAGAAAACTAATTTCTTTCGCAACTTTTAGAATTTCAGAATTGCAGAATGACAACATATTAAGACGGGAAAAGGTCCAACATAGTAGGACAGACCAGCTGCAAGCTACAGTGGGTAACAAGAGTCCCCACACAACGTGAATACTGAGTTATAGGGGTATAAATGCAGAGGATGCATTATACATTATTATGTGGAAGCGTCGTACTCAGTCAGGTGATTAAACGTCTCCATTTATTTTGACAAGTAGAAGAAAAAAAGACATTTTGAATCAACAGACATTTGAACCCATGGTATCAAAGTCCCTGTATGTTGTAATTGTATAATCTACTGCCTTTAGGGGGACTGCCATTTCTGTCACACCTGTGCAAATGCAAAGCAGAACTTTAGCCAGCAATGACATGACCTTTACGAAACATTGGCTGTTTGCGAGTGAGGTGCAGCCTAATAAAACAGGCCCTCGACGCGGGAGTGTATGGGGCCTGGCCTTCTGGAATTACAGGTGCTTGTGGTGCAGATCTTCACTGACATCACCATCAGTGCAGCTGAAGCAGTTTTTCATCCACGATAAGGCTGTACACTGTTCAGAAAGAGGTTCATTGCAAATGCTCCGGCGAGGAATCTGGCTCAATTCATAATTTTGAAAATACTAAATACAGGGCTCTCAAGTTTCACCAGAAGTTCGGAGTGAGGTCACATTAGGGTCACACAGTCAACGCGTGAGACATGAGAGCCCTGCCTACCACATTCATCGGATTTTCCACGTGTGTGTGCGCATCCATGTAATAACATGTTTGCAGCGGGATAACATGTAACTTATTTTGGAATTTACCCGGAAACAACAAATGCTGTTTTCTGATTAGCTGGTAGGGGGCTATTAACTCCGTATAACGCAGAGGAAAACGGCACTCCATATGCCTGCACCACAGCCATTAACTCTACATACTGTAACGGGACACCTTGGTGGGCGTGTGAGTGTGTCAACTGGTTGAAATGCTTGCTTCTCACATGGGTCAGTGCGTGTGACTTGAGAGAACTGTAAGTAGAAAGGCATAACAGAAGCTGATTTAAAAGTTACTGTTACTGTAAAAGTTAAACAAAATAAATATATAAATGGCTATAAACTTGACCAATGGTCTCATGGATATCTGTGACCCAACTATCAATTGTTATTTGGTCATGCAATTCTGTAAAAAAATATTCTGTTTGAAAACAATGAATGCTGGTTCTGATGAGCAGAACATTTGCCCATTAGCTGTTTCGAAACATATCTGGCAAGTAAAAATATCAGCATTTTAGGAAAATTAAACAAACATGAGATGGACCCATGGTTTTGGTCGCTCTGTTTTTTCACCACAAACTTCATATTTTTACATTGTTACATGCACAGCACATTTATTTATTCACTATTGCCTTTTGCATGTTATGCGTAAAACTCATTTCAAGTCTCAAACAAATGTTATTTTGTTTTATTGTATGTCTTTTATTTTCTTGAAATGCCAATAAAGATTGATTTGTCTTGACTTGTCATGCTACTTTGGATTATATGCTCAGAATACTGTTAGCATAACTGGTTAATGGAAGTTCATTATTGTAACGTAAAATGACTTGTATGGTTATAGGAAATTGCATTTTTGCTTCTTTTAATTTCATTTGTTTGTCATTTTATTCTTTTACTTTATGACAAAATAAGTGATTTTTATGTATTATTTATTATAGTCTCTTTAAATTTCTGAACAAAATGTAATCATATAGTTGGAAAAGGTGTTTTATCTCTAAAGGGGTAGTTAATAGAACTAATTTTACAAAGTGGCTGATTTACAGCTGCAACAATGAAAGCTATAGTATAAAGTAGGGTTAAATTGTATCTTTTCTGGTGGTTATGGATGACCACAGGTAATCTATGATTTATGCAAACTGCCCTGCCAGACTTTGCATAAATCAGAATGTGCATAGTCAGCAGAGCTCTGTTTTACAGAGCTCAAGATCTCTGCGTGGTGGTCTGGGGCTGTGACATCTGTCTGGCCACGATGGACCACGCCATTCCGGAGAGGCCCCAACACTTCGGATGAGAGCATGACAGGCAGAGCAGCTGGTTTGTGGAACAGCAGCCCCTCACTGTATTTCTCATAGCATCTGTTTGTAAATTGAGTGTGACACACACATGGATGAAGCCACAAGGCCAGAATGTGCACCAGCTTTGCCACCATACGGCGTGTTGTGGGGCGGACGTCTATAATGGATTGTTTGTAGAGGAAAAGAGAAGGTGGTATTCTAAGGAAACAGGATGGGAGGGCTGGAATGAGAGGTGAATAAATTATGCGCTGACACAACTGTAATTTTTTTATTTAAAATTAAAAAAATAGAATAGCTTTGTTTATTGGTGTGAAGACTTCTATATTATGCTGTATGTAAGTAATGTGATACTGAAACATGCAATGTCATTCCAGCTGAATGAATATTTTATATTCCTTCATGTAGTTAACCTTCACATGATTACAATTTATAAAATTCCCCATGTATGCTGAAACAGAATCAGCATTAATAACTGTAAAACACACACACTTCAGTTTAATGGGGCTCTAAAAAGAGCTGGAATGTAATCTCAATAGCCCAGTGATTCCAGGGCTTTGTGGTGTCTGCATTGCAGAAGGGTTGTCATTTAAGCAGACCGGCATGTCATTGACACCCTCCTGCTTGTCATGTAGACAATAATGCTCAGTGGCAGATGTAGTGCACAGAAATAATGCCTTTGCGTTACTGTGTTTTCTCAGATTGCTGTGTCACAGCAAAGTTTCCGTCTAACAGAGGGACATCATCGACTTGGTGAGGGGCTGGCGTTTATGCGGAGGGGTATTAGCGATTATGTCGGTGGGAGGGAATAGGTGTGTGGTGCCCCGATATCTGACTGAGGTGTAAGAAAGTAAGTCAATAGGCTGATGGCATTCCTACTAGTCAAGAGGAACAACTGGTTAAGAGATGTGCAGGGCACCGTCACCCTCATGCATGTCCCATACCTGACGTAGCCCATGCACAGATGGGGACAGCCCTGCATGCTATTATAAAATACAGCTGCTAGCAAATGAAGAGGGAGTTTGTTCTATTTCCACTGCATTCAATGCCGTAAACAAGTAACTTTAATTAATTTACTTCGAATGGCTTCTCTTTGATGTCCTGCCAATCGTTTAGGAAGTTTTTTTGATGTTAAAGACTAAACCGGATCATTTGCAGACCACGGGAAGGAGTAATGTTAATAATCAGCAACTGTCAGGCCCCATTTCCTGGATCTTAGGATTAATTATACCTGGGGTGGAATTACATTTGTAGGAGCGTGACCGATTATATAACACATCCTAATAATGACAGTGAGAACTATGGTATACAGACTGTGATATTTATTTTTAATTTTAGACATTGTGTCCAAGAACTCAAACAAAGTACCTGCCTTTTGCCCCCACGCTTGACTGATTGCTGTTGTGCAGTCTTGTTTTCAGATACCTCCTATCTAGATAAACAGAACTGGGGGTCTTTGCCAGATGTTCATGAGTAGCTCTACACTGCTCTCTGGGTATGACCTCAATAACCTCACTAAACTTTAATTGTGCTCGCAGCATTTCCCACACGCGAGCTATTCTGTGAGTCCTATTCTGTTTTGTTTCAGTTGTGTGCTGTATATTGTCTTCTTCTATTATATTAGTGTTATACGTTTCTCTCTCAAAGGATTCATACTTTTGAAGCTGGAGTTCTTCCATTTTCAATTTTTGCCAATCTAAAGCAGTATATCATGAATCCCTCAGCTTGCAGTTATCAATGTCATCCTCATTTACTTTTTTAGTCTTTGTGGAGACTACCATGACGCCATCTAGTGGCATGATGTAATAGACGTATTTGTCCTATCACAATCAATATATAAAAAAAAATGATACAAATTAGATTAAAATATTTACCTTACAATTTCCGTAGCTATATCAAAACGTTTATCAGTAGTTTCATGTTGTACTCCTGGCACTTTATAATATCGGTTCAATCTATTACCGCATAGTACATTATTAGCATCAATTCGAACAGCCGGGAGGCGCCGGAAGTACGTCATCGGCGGGCGACTGTCTGTCCACATGTGGATGCTTTCACTTTCAAGCTAAACTTGCGTTGTTCATCCTTTTACCAGGGGAAAATGTCTGTGAATCAACACGAGCAAGATTTTTCTGCACAGGGAGACTTAAAAGACGAACTTAATAAAAAGGTAAAGGCGGCACTATGCTTAGCGTACGAATTAAGACATGCAAGGAAATGAATTGTGGTTATGTC
>JAODKN010000037.1:6356901-6368674 GCA_026774425.1 Petrocephalus zakoni
AAGACGTGGCGGAGTTATTATTTTTGTGCGAAGGAACTTGGTTTCTTCTTTAGATTACTGTAGATTTCTTATTTTTAGATTAAGGAACAGAAGGTCGTGGTTGATGAACTCTGCAATTTGAAGAAAAACAGGGTAATGATCACATTTTATTTGTCGTTTTACCGTAAGGTACTTACCCGTAAAAAGTAATGATATTATTTGTAGATGAATCATTTGAGTGAACTGCATTTAGGAGACGTTTATAGACCGTTTGCTGTAATGTACAGTTGGAAGTATAGGTGGATGGTGGAGGCCATGATGCTTTCTTCTCCTTATGGTTCGTAGAGGGTTTACGTGCAGCAGCCCAACAGCAACATCTTCTTTTTGGCTGACAAAACAGAGACTCTAAGTACCTGCAGAAGTGAGTCTGAGTCTTGTGTTAAATTCGTTGTGTTAAATTCGTTATTTTTTTGTAGTTACATTTCAGTATTTAAACCCATTTCAGCTTTTGTTCATTGATATAAACACTGCATGTTTTCCCCCCTCAGAAACGTTGGACAATATGAAGAAAGAATTCCAGGATTTATAAAAACATACAAAGTGGACCAAGACTAGTTATTAAGAAGAATGTAACGAATTATAAAATGTGTGGTATTTGCTGTGTAGTGAACTTTTCCTCTTCGTGTGTGTTAGAGGCTAGACTGCTTCAGAATTTGACAAATAGAGGGCCTGACTCAAGTAAGGAAGTGCAGAGAGGAGTGGGAGATGCGGGCTGTCACTGCCTTTTCTCTGCTCATGTTCTTCACATGAGAGGCGAACTGACTGCTCAGCCACTGGAAGATGTGGATGGAAATGTGTTTCTCTGGAACGGGGAGGTGTTTGGTGGTCTGGAGTTGGGATTTGAAGATAACGACACCCGATGTCTCTTCCGTCATCTCTCCAGCTGTTTCAACCCCGCAGATTTTGTGTCTCTTCTATCCTCTATACGAGGACCGTGGGCTTTTATTTACTACCAGGCAGCTAAACGATGCCTCTGGTTTGGCAGGGACTACTTTGGCCGACGGAGTCTGCTTTGGCGATTTGGTGCACAGGGGAAGTTTGTGATTATAACATCTGTTGCAGCCTCTCTCAGTGGGGCCAGTGATTCGCTGTGGCAGGAGGTGCCAGCATTTGGGGTTTACAAGCTTGATTTAGGTAAACAATATGAGAAAAGTTCTATGAAGTTAGAGTTGTACCCATGGATTTACCCAGGTGAAAAAATAACTTCAATTGATGAGCTTAACTGGGACGGTCTTGACAACTGTGTGTCTTTAGTGATGAATGATGCTGGGCTTTGTCTTGCTTGCCCTGTGTGTCCAATGAACACATCTGTGAATCAGACAATCAGTGCTAGGACCAACACCTTTGGCTCGCAGCCAACCATTGAAGACCTGGATGCATTCTTGACAAGTGATCAGATGAAGAAGGTGGCTAGCCAGCTCATAGATGTTTTGAGCCGAGCCGTACAGTGCCGTGTGCAGTATCTTCCCTACGAGGATCCAGCCACATTGATGCCCAACGAGAGGGCTGACATCGCTCTCCTCTTTTCTGGTGGCATTGACTCCATGATTCTGGCTCTGTTAGCCCATCGACATGTCCCAAGTGGGAAGCCAATTGATCTTCTGAACGTGGCCTTCAGACTGCAGGAGCCAAAGAGGCAAAGAAAAACAACTAAGAAAACAAAGAACAAGATGATAGCGGATCTGGCCAGTGATCTTGACGAGCCCCTTCCGTCTGCGAGATTCGACGAGCCCCTTCCGTCTGCGAGATTCGACGTGCCTGACAGAATCACCGGTAGAGCTGGCCTGCAGGAGCTGTGCTCCTTAAGCCCAGGCCGGAAGTGGAACTTTGTAGAAATCAATGTAACCCAGGAAGAGCTTCAAGATATGCGACAGAGGCACATCTGTCACTTGGTGCATCCTTTGGAGACTGTGCTGGATGACAGTATAGGCTGCGCAGTGTGGTTTGCGGCCAGGGGGGTCGGCTGTGTAAAGGATGGGACAGAGTACAGACCATTCACTTCCTCTGCAAAGGTATGTCAGGGTGTCCAGATACCTTGGTTCCTCTTTAATGTAGGGCGCTGTATAGTCGCAGCATTTTGATATGGTTACGGTTTGTTCATTAGTGTTCATATTCCTCTCAAAGATGCTATAAAATTGCTCTCCGCTAGGTGGTTCTGACCGGAATCGGAGCAGACGAGCAGCTGGCAGGGTACTCACGACACCGGGTCCGATACAAGGCTGCTGGGCTTGAGGGCCTGATCCAGGAGCTAGCTATGGAACTTGGCAGAATATCATCCAGGAACCTTGGCAGGGATGACAGGATCATTGGGGACCATGGAAAAGAGGCCAGGCGAGTGGAATTGAAAGAAATTACAACATTCCTGCAGTCTGGCAGAATGTTTGAAAATCCAAGATAGCGCTAGTTAGAAAGTGACGTCACATCTGCTGCCAGTTTTAATCTTTTTGTCTCCTGTCACTTTTGTTATTCATGGAAAACATATCTGCTTCAGCCATTTATTGCATTTTGTAATTATTCCTTAAAGACGTACCTCTGCAGTCACTAGTCATCTGTCTGTTTGGATGTCCATGACTGCATTTGTGTTGTGTGATCTAATTCTGGTAATGTCACATGTTGTTGACTGGACAGTGTGAATAAGAAATTCCATATCAGTATTCAGACTGTTTTGACAGGCCCCCCCAAGGGCTGATGTATTTGTCCTGACACCCGACCTCTCTCTCCCCCCCCCCGCCCACACACACAGACACCTGGTGATTGTTGATTTTACATAGAATTTAATTTATTAGAGTGTATCATGTATTGGGTGGAGGCATATAATGTATCTCGATTTCGAAACAGGTCTGCCCACGCCCAAATACTTTCTGGACCCCCCCGGCACGCCCCACGGAAACTTGAATCTTGTGATGACAGTGGTGAATGTCCTTTGGTTTCAGGTTCCCCTATCTGGATGAGGAGGTGGTCTCCTTCCTGAACGGCCTGCCAGTGTGGGAGAAGGCGGAGCTCTCCCTCCCCCGGGGGCTGGGGGAGAAGCTGTTGTTACGGCTGGCAGGCCGCCGGCTGGGGCTGCGGGCCTCTGCCACACTGCCAAAGAGGGCCATGCAGTTCGGCTCCCGCATCGCCAAGCTGGAGAACAGCCATGAGAAGGCGGCCGACAGATGCGGCAGACTCTGCTCAACATGAGCCGCTGCCTAGATACGTCACATCAGACACCTTCCCAGTAAAAATCTCTCATTATTATAGGTGCTATACTTTACTGATCCAAGGGGGTAATGTTTTTGTGATTATTTTCCATTCATTATATTCTATTATGTATTTTCCTTTTGTCTAATTGATCATTAAAATAATTTTAAAGTCGTGTACGATCATTAAAAGAAACACTACATGAACAATCCACCGTCACCATTTTGTAGGTTGGTGTAAACAGGCACGAACTCTGTCGATCTTGCCGAACTGTAAAGGCATGTAGTGATCTATAAGCTACTGTTTATTACCGCACGGTCTATGCGACGCCACTATTTCATGTAGGACTCCACGTGAGAAAGCTTCTCTCTGAAAAAGGCGTCGCACTCCATGTAGGACGACAAGTTTCCCACGTCGAAGCGACCAGATATTTGATGGACAAAGACGGGTTTCCTAGAAGGATATGGGAGATCAGCAAAGCGCCAGGCAGGAGGAGATGCCACTAATGAGGAGAGCCATATTACAGAGTGCTCACCGTAATAAGAGCCAGGACAGAAAGTTCCCTGGGGCATCTTTTTCTTCAATAGGTGCCGTCTGGTGAGAGAAACAAACAATTACGCTCAGTAACGATTAGGACAACGGGAATCTATAGTTTGTTTTAGCAGGGGTTACCTCCTTTTCAAGAAGGAACTCGTCCAGTAGGGGAACACTGGTCTTTGAGAGCAGATAGAAGCAGGGACACTGCAGGGACAGTGAGGACAGAGCAGTGAAAATATTATCACAAATGCATGGAGCAGGTTGCTGTACTGAAGTATTACCACAAGAGCCAAGCGGAAGCCCTGGTTTATAGCAGAAGTCCACACCAGGCTAAAAGCATGGGACCCTGGCCCATGGGGACCCCGTGGCCCCAAGGACAGCTACCGCTGCTCTGTCACAGACCATCCTAACCGTCAAATAGGTTCATTCGCAAAGAAATCAATGGCCATTTCCCATGACACCAAAGACATGCGGTGTGTGTGTGTGGCAGGCCATGCAGGCTCTAACAAATTACAAATCTACCTGACATACCACAGATTGTGACAACTCATTCCCTGACGGGCTCAAGCACGTCTTCGTCTGGTCTTATTTGCCAACAAGTCGGAGAAGACCACTCCTCCAACCAATGAACAAGCACTCCAGCTATCCGCAGAGGGAGTGAGGAACGATCTGCCACAGATGTACTGACAGATGTCTTTAACACCTTGCTCAAACACGCATTTATCCCAGAGTGCTTCAAATTTGCCAAAATGTTATGTTGACATTATGTTCAGTGGAGGACTAATGAGTTGGAGGCCCCCAGACTACACTTTCTGTAGACCCCTCTTCTGCCCCCACTCCCCAAAATGAAACAATAGTTAACAATAAAATATTAGTAACTATAAAATTATTTCTACAGTGTCAAAGAGAATGCGATGGCGTACCAAACATAAGCAATCACATCAGAAGAACAAACCAGCAAGCTTATGCTTATTCACATCAGTCGTATGCAGCAACCAGAGAGATTAACAGAGACCTCACAGAATAATCGCATCTCAATAGCGGTTACATTCAAACGTGACAACGCCGGCTACAGTGTGCAGTCAAGACACATTCGCCATAAATAGCATAGACCACAGATAACTTCACAGGGAGGGGCAAATTCCAAAAGAATATAAAAAAAGTCCTTACAATTCTCTTTTCCTGGCAGAAAACTCATTGATCAGGCTCGTAAAACCCATTACAGTACACGGGGGAAACAGACTACGTATACCAGAATATATACAACGGTATGAAAAGACTGCCAAAAAGGTGCATTTAGAATTGGTGTCCCCATTTGAGTTTTAACCAATCAACAACTTGCAAACAAATAAATTACCGATAAAGGATCACTCCAAAATAATAATAAAAAAACTGACAGCCAATAGGGGCCCCCTGATCACTCTGAGCCCCTAGGCTTCAGTCTAGGCATGTCTGTTCATTAATCCGCCCCTGACTATATTAATATATCTCAGTACTTATATCTGGGTCATTCTGTTTTCATTGAACGAAGAGTAAAAAAGTGTAACGGTTAAAAAGTCACAGATCACAAGAAAATACTCTGAACTACCCTTTTTTGTTACCCCAGGGTAAAAAAGGTGCTATATATCAAAAAGTTTCTTTAATAAAAACAATGATGAGCTCTGAAAATGTGTAACTCGGATGCCAAGTTTCTTCAAAATCAAAAATTGTGCTGGAAAAAAACTTTTCCTGGAAATGTGTGGAATTAAAATGGAATGATCCGATTATTTCTTTCTCATTTGCATGACAACCAAAGAAAATGATCTTTCACCTCAGTGTATGACCCCATGTATCATATGTCTGATGTTGACAGAAACATATTTTGGATTGGATCATTCATGTGGGAGACCTTACAGTCTGTTTCCCAACCAGTCACATCAGCGGAGAACAGACCCATGATCCGCCACTGCGTGCCAAAATGCCAGGTGGGAGAGAGACTTACGGCTCTGCGGGACTTAGTCTGCGATGGGAGCGGCTTCTCCTTCAAATGACGAACCTGCTGGTCTCCATCCACCTCCAGAATGCCATACTTGGTGGTCTCTGAGGGAAACGGGGCACACATTTTTAACATGTAATGAAAGTGTTAGTCTAACGCAAGTATAAACGTGCATAAGCATCTATTGCTACACTAACAATAGAGTGCCAGTAAACGCATTGGTTGGCTGAACAAAGCATAATCAATGTAGATAAATGTTTCAGCAATGGTGGATGTCTTCAATCAGCTAAATGTTAACTGGAACTGAAAATACTAGTAAACCCTGTTAGCTTGGCCGAGGTTTTATTTGTCACCCTGTTATTTGATGAGGATAAGCAGTCTGAAAATAGAGGGAGGAATTACCAGTAACGCTAATAAGAAGCCGTTACATTAAGCCACCAGACATATCGTGACTTCTGATTGACCTGAAGTTCCGCTCACCATCATCTCCGCAGGTGTAGGAAAGCACCAGATTACAGTCACTGTGTCTCGCCTTCAGCCGTGAAAACTTGGTAGTCACCTCTAAAAGACTGAAGTCCTCCTTGAACAAAGTGTCCCTTGTAAAAGAGAAAGACAGTCGTATAGCCATCACAATTTTGAGTATCTAACATTTAACAGTCACTTATTTTTCATTAGCGTAAATACAAACCCTCCTATAACTAAAATGTCGTCTTCTATCTTGAAATGTTTGATAGCGAGCTGAAGGCAGGCAACGGCACCAAGACGTTCCTGAAAAGGCCAATAACATGTTAAGGTAACATAACTGAAATGATTGTGCTATTCCCACAAATTGCGGCTGCCCCACTCCCATACAAGACTGACCTCGTTGGTTTCAGTGCCATCGCTGAGGACCCTGACATTAGGGAACTGCCTTCTCCAGTCCTCAAATTTATTATAGTAACGGCTGTTAGTCTGTTGGAGGGAAGTGTGAAATATCCCCATCAAAAATGGTGCATGCATTTTCCATGGATGAAATTAAAACCTCCATGCACTTCTACACTGCAATGATACCAGTGCTAAACTGGAAAATAACGGTAACAGTTAATGTGCATTCGCTACATTGTTGTACTTTTCCAAATTGTTTACAAGTTGTTCTTTTTTCTTTAGTTCTTGTTAAATGTATACGGAGAACTTTCTTGTGAAATTCGTGGGGGGGGTAGGACAGACAATTCAATACCGGATAAGTGCAATATAAGAATAAAAATACGTGCTGGACATGAACAAGCAGTATAGATTATGGGAAGGAGGTGTGCCGATAAGCACAGATTAGTATGACATGCGTGGGGATGTTTAGGAAGTACAGTACAGGAGACTCACAACGACCACGACGGCGTCCACACAGCCAGAAGCATCTAAAGCCCGAACCCAGTGCGAAATGAGGGCAGCGTGTCCGACAGGCAGCAGTGGCTTGGGGGTGCCCAGGAGATGCTGGAAGCTGCCAGTGCGCTCCTTCTCCACGTCCCTCCGCAGCCGCGTCCCGTAGCCTGCGGCCAGAATGACAGCCTTCATGCTGCCTTGGCAAAGGAGGGCATCTGCCCTATTCAGATATTTTCTAAAATATAAAGCAAACGAAATACTCAGACAAGGACCTATATCCCAACTGCATTTCCTAACGATCGAGAAAGGAAAAACAATCTCTATAAACAAGGACTTTGGATACGTTATCTTTTTCGCGCATGCGCCGTGCATCACGCCCGAGACGCGACCTATTCGGTGTAATTGCGCCACCTTATGGAACATGAACGTGTGAAATGCCCGAGTGGAAAAATACTGGCCTGAGTTGCGGAAATAAGTTGGTGATATTTCTGAAATGGGAACATTTCGCGTACATTTGCATGAAAAAAATAGGGGCGCTCATTTAACATTCGCTTCCCGGGCTTCGTATGATGCATGATTTGGTCTTGTTGACTTGTTACACATAAACAATCCCCCCAAATAAACTGCTAAAGCTAAAATTAGTTCCCAATCGATAAATATATGAAAGCTATCATATATCAATCTGGTGTGTCTTTTCTCTTAAACAGAATGCATAATAACAATAATACATAATTTTAGCGAAAGAAGAAAGAGGGCGGAACTTCTGTATGGTAATTTGTTCCTACCGGAACTTTCTAATCGGCGGAACCGAGTGGAAGGCATGGGGGTCGCTGTGCTTAAATGCGTAATTATTTTCCCTTCTCGCCGCTAATCTCGGGATTCCGTTATTTATCGTATTATATGTAACGAATGACGTTATGTTTCATTGATGCCTGCCTGTTTGAAGTTAAAATTTTAAATTTACGTTTTACATTTTGAAACCGACAGTTTCCTGTCCCGTTACCATGCTTGTCGGTAGTATTATGTCAGGTTAGTAATGTTATTGTGAAGATACGGGTTGTAATTTGTTACGGTTAAGCACGCGATTTTAAATTCTGTACTTTCCTTAAAATTGCTTTATGAGATATTAGAAAAGTTTTGCACATCAGAGTTTTATTTATTTATTTTTAATTGATCCTCTGGAATGGAACCACAGTGCAAACGGAGGAAGGCAACGCAGGATGAACCCATGTCCTGGGAAGTCTTGCCAGTCCTTTCGGACGAGCAGTCCCAGGATACGCAATTACTGGACGCTTATGCTGCGCCCATCATTAACAAGAGGGAAACATCTCGCCTCGTTAAAGAGCTGGCCATGATCTATCCCTTGGCTGGTCTTCAGCACATAAAACGAGTGAGAGCATGTAAGGACAGTAGCAGTCTGCACCCTTTAGAGGTTATTGTCTGTTTGGTAAGTGATTTACAAGACAGCCACGGAAAGGTATCCATTTCAGATTTATCTTCTGGAAAGTTTGATAGAAATGGTTTGGGGGAACTATTCTTGGTGAAAGTACCAGCGCGCCCCCCACTCACACGGCCTCAGTTTGAACTAGCTAGCAGACACTGGCCAACCTCCTTCCATGAAGATAAGCAAGTGACTGTGGCTCTTAAGGGAGAGCTGTTTACTGCTGACCAAAAAGTGAGAATGCGGGAGTACATGCTAACCGCTATCGCGGCAGCGAAAGCAGGACAGGCAGAAGGGATGGATCCCATCGGAGCCGTCATTGTCGATCCACAATTGGACAGAGTTCTGGCTGTGGGCCATGACTGCAGGCGAGGGTTGCACCCATTGCATCATGCTGTGATGGTCTGCATTGATCTTGTGGCTCGTGGCCAAGGTGGTGGAGCCTATGAGCACAAGTACCCAGCCTGTCAGTTTTCCGTGCCCAGTTCTTCACCCAGCCTAAGCAGCAGGAGCCCCACTGGCCTGGAGGTTAAAGATGAGTCAAAGCAAGGTGGACTTCCCTATATCTGCACTGGGTATGAAGTGTATGTCACACGAGAACCCTGTGTGATGTGCGCGATGGCACTGGTGCACTCCAGGATAGGCAAGGTGTTTTATGGAAGTGCCTCTGCCGACGGGGCCTTAGGAACGAGATACAAGATCCACACCCAGAAGGACTTGAACCATCATTTTGAAGTTTTCAAAGGAGTTCTGCAACAGGAGTGTGAGGATCTCGACGGTACAGCGTTTTAAATGGACACATCTTTTAAATATACATATGTATATATTCTGACTTTTAAAAATGTTTTATATACTGTGCTGAGGTTTCTGCCCGTCTGTAGGGTGCTTTTTAATGCTTTGCAGCCATGTCTGTGCAGGTATTTTGAATTTCTGGGTTCAGAGTTCAGCGCTAACAGGGATGCGGCTATGGAAATGGGTACAATGCAGCCGTATCCGTGCAGATATTTTGAATTTCTTGAATTCCAGTGGAATTTGGTGCTAGCAGGGATGCAGCTGTGAAATGAGTACAAAAATGTGACCAAATTTAAACAACTTGCAAATATTCCTAAAAATGAATAATTTGTTTTAATGAAACACCAGATGGGATCTGAATATTTACTTTTCTTTTTCTGTAATTCTGGAAATTGAAAGTATGACAGAAATGCTGCTAAAACAGGCCATTATTTACGCTCCAAACAGCCTGACCAGACAAAATGTTGACCTGCCTGTTGTTAGATAATGGTCACTATGTTTGATACAATAAATATGTTGCACAATGAGGAAAAAGATTTTCTTGGTGAATACAATTATATTAAACCAGTGTTTCTCAGCCTAGTCTTCAGAGACCCCCACGCGATCCATGTTTTTCCTCCCTCCTGTCTCTCTGCCAGATGATCCACCTTTTTGCTCCCTGCTGTCTCTCTGCCAGATGATCCATGTTTTTGCTCCCTGCTGTCTCTCTGCCAGATGATCCATGTTTTTGCTCCCTCCTGTCTCTCTGCCAGATGATCCACGTTTTTGCTCCCTGCTGTCTCTCTGCCAGATGATCCATGTTTTTGCTCCCTGCTGTCTCTCTGCCAGATGATCTGCGTTTTTGCTCCCTCCTGTCTCTCTGCCAGATGATCCACGTTTTTGCTCCCTCCTGTCTCTCTGCCAGATGATCCACGTTTTTGCTCCCTGCTGTCTCTCTGCCAGATGATCTGCGTTTTTGCTCCCTGCTGTCTCTCTGCCAGATGATCTGCGTTTTTGCTCCCTCCTGTCTCTCTGCCAGATGATCCATGTTTTTGCTCCCTCCTGTCTCTCTGCCAGAT
Organism: Petrocephalus zakoni; assembly: GCA_026774425.1. Lineage (NCBI taxonomy): Eukaryota > Metazoa > Chordata > Actinopteri > Osteoglossiformes > Mormyridae > Petrocephalus > Petrocephalus zakoni. The sequence continues at coordinate 6,367,280 of JAODKN010000037.1, forward strand.
GATCCACGTTTTTGCTCCCTCCCAGCTCCCAGTAGAAGAAAAAATGTAGACGGTCTGGGGGTTCCGAGGACCATTTTTTGAAACTGTGGTAAACTTCAAATTCATAGGTAGAGTGAAAATCAAGAGTTCATATTAACAGTTTAACTGGTACAAAATTAGATCAGTTTATACAAAATGAACTGAATCTGCAGTGCACCTTTATTGATTACGCCAATAATACAGGTTTTAATCCAGTTACTGACCTGTAAACGTAAAAGCCTGCCAACATGCAGAGCAGGGCAGCTGTAAATGGCTGACAGTTTTATTAAACAGAATATCAATAATTAAAAAACAAGGAGGTAGGACACAGCATATTTTATTATGTTAGGCACATTAGGGGCTATTGGGAAATCCAATACCGGTAATCAAGGCAGAGGCTGTCACTAGGAGTTTTGGGTAAAGGAAGAACTATTTGAAAACCAGAAAGACATCAACTGCTATTATAATAAGAATCCATAATTAGTCACTGTGATCCTTTCATAGGGCTCTTATATCATGAATACTGACATCTATATACACCAAAATGAAAGTGGACTCTCAGAAATAAGTCCTCCTTGATTGAAAAACAAATAATTGCTTTGCCAAAGGCATGATGTGAAGCAGTAATTTACACACAGGTGTTTACAGGACACAGTAAATTAACATCTGCTGATCAATGTAAAAATAATACAGGCATGAGTTTGCGTGATGGGCGCTTGTTCTTAATAAACATAGCTTTTCCGACATTTTAAGGGTAATGGTGTACAAAGTGTGATTCACTACAGAAGAGAAACTTCAACTGAAAATTTTCAAAATAATTATTTTAAAAGTAGCTTTAAGTTAAAGACCCAGGCCTGCCCAGTCCAATGAAAAACAAAAAAACAAAATTAAATAGTTACATAAGTTAGCACTGCACAGTTTCTTACAAAACTCTCTCTGTCTCACAATGAAAGTGACAATTACCTATTGTTTACAAAAACTGCTTAGCAAACATTACCGCGGTACAAATTTCAGCTATTTATCAGTTCAACTCTGTGGGCAATGATGCAGTGATTTGGAAAACTGACTGTCAGAGGACTCCGGATCCAGGTTCAATACTTATTAATTCCAAAGATACGAACTCCGTGGAGCTGTGGCAGTTTGGGGATGAGCACGGTAAGCAGGGAGGATGTGTTGATCACAAAGTGCACCGTGTCATACTTTGTGTAGAAGCTGGCAAGGAAATATCTGCCAGGGGGAAAGAATTGAAAAAGTTTCAATTACAATGGACTATTACACTTGTCTACCATTTAGTCATTTTTCCGGTAACACTTTACTTGAGGGGCCACAAATCATAGTAGTACCTCATTGACTACTGAAGTACTAATCATGAACATG
>JAODKN010000037.1:6386328-6398794 GCA_026774425.1 Petrocephalus zakoni
GTAACCCCGCAACTGTCAACAACAGCGCAAGCGGAAGTAAGAAACCGTCTTCCGCTATGAATTATGGGTAATGGCGCCAACTCAGGAATACTGTGGATAACGCCTAGTCTACGTGCCATAAACTCACCACGTTATGTTATTTTACAATATCCTGAATTATAACAGTTTACAGAGGTTATAATACTAGCTGATTCGTTATGTCAGGATTTGCCTATTTGCTGATGATAGCGCTTCTTGGATAGCTAACTTCTTACAACGAACAAACACGAAGCCTGCGTGTGCTTATCCACAGGAATGATGACAGTGCTGTTTGAAATAACACAGGTTTAAAAACATTTTGGTTATTTTGGCTGCAGAAGCGATATCCTTCGCATGTTTTCCCTGCTTGTTAAATATCCAACCATGCTGCGCGTCCCTTTTTAAGAAGTGCCCCGGGAACATTGCTGCCTGCAGCATGATTTTGGACCTGCTGAGATGGCTCTGAGGACCTGAGCGCATACCAGCAATCTTCTCAGGTCCCGTGATTCCCGTGGGACACAACTCGAGTTGGCTGGTGAGAGGCCGGGCCGAAGGCTTTGTGATGAAAGGCGAGATGTCTGGGGTGAGCCTGTTGGAGCTGTGGATGTGATATGTGCTGCCTCAGAACATGTGCCTCGCTCTGGGGACGATCGCAGGAGGCCAGCTAGCCGGCCCCTGGGCAAAGCAAATCAAAGGAAATGCCCTGAGATTTGTTCTGCATTTCATTAGCATTAAAGGACCACAAGACACATGAAGTCTCGTTGTCTTGCTATTCCTCTTTGTCCCTGCAAAGGAGATTAAATGCCGATAGGTCGCTCTGTTGCATTACTGGTTGGGCAGTAGATAAACGTGTGGCCTCACCACTCCGGGGTTGGGAGTTTGATTCCTTCCTCTGCTGTGTGTGTGTGTGTGCAGTTTGCATGTTCTTGTGTCCTGCTGGCTACTCTGGTTTTCTCCTGAAGTGTGTATGGATATATGTACTCTGGAATGGAATGTCAGGGGTGTACCATTGCTTGGTGCCCTGAGCTGTCTTGGATAAGTTCCCGGCCATTTTGAGATCCTGACCAGAGGTAATTGTTTGAAAGATAGATTAACTGATTTTTACAAAGTGTACACTGTTCTTATGCTACAATTAAATGTGTGTAACGTATCCAAGACATCACTTTACTGCAGCTAGGCTAGTGATTATTCTCCATTGTGGTTGTCAATCTTAGAAAAAGTAGCCGTATCTTCAATGTGTAACTTTACGCTATTATCTGAAGTTGGGTTCGCTCTTGAGGTCTGAAATTGTATAGAAGGTAGTAAAAGAGCCATGCAGTGCAGTGCAGCAGTTTTCTAATGCTCACACCAGGGATTCTTATGTGCCGAATCCGGCCTCCAACAGCCGCTGTCAAACTGGGAAGTAAAACCTGATATCGGCCTCTGTGCAGGAGCTACCGAGTCCAGTTACTGCAGTTACTTAGGATTAATCCAGTTACATTTTAGAGTGGTTTTCCCATCAGTGAAAAGGGAATGGGAGCAAAAAGTGGCACTGAACTCGGAGGATGTCACATTTTGCATCACATTGCAATTTAAGGCGAATTGCTTTAGTTCCACCCTGGTCCTAATTGCTATGTTTCACACTTGCATCATCAAGCAGACAAATCTGTGGCAACAATTTGTAACAGAATGTGTATTTTATTCCATTAACTGGTTCTGTTAAACTCACCAGTTAAACTCAAAGGTATCTATATTTGTGGGGATTGTCTATTCATTTCTATGGGCACAACTATGGCACCCTTAACCCCTACCCAGTCCGAACTGTGACCATAAGTAACTAAACTAAATACTAGACTTCTGGCATTTTTAGTTTTTTGGCTTGCATTTCCAGATTTTTATACAATTGAGTTTCCTCTTCTGGAGACTTACAAAAAATGTCCCAACTAGGCCAAAAATAACATATTTTTATCACATTATGGTGACATTTAGTCCCCACAATGTAAAATATACATGATCACACACGCCCAGACATACACTCTCTGTTGCCCATGAATCTGTCTGCACAACTATAGCATCTACTTTTCTTAATAATCAGTAGTATGAAAGTGTGCCTGGGAGTTTTAAGGTATTTAGGTGGCTGTGGTCTCCTGTAGATTCCTCGCCACGCTCTGTGTAGCTAGTAGTTAGTGTTCCTTTCTCTGAGTGGCGTCACTGTCAGCTCATGGAATAGGGGCCTGAGAGTCCTGCCTTAATTACGGCCGAGACCCTCAAGTGCCAGTCACCCCACCACCCAATGGGGAGACCCCCCCCATAGCTTGGCACAGGGCTCAGGTACTGACTTGCAGAGTTTTCTTATGTGGCTTTCAATTTGCATCAAGTGTCAGATGCCATCGCGACACGCACGCCGCGGGCTGAGTGCTTGAACTCCAGCCTAATAGGGGTTATAAATATAAGCCGATTGAGTGACGGGCTGTTGGGGCCCCGGGCCCCGAGACGTTAGTGTACATGGGGCAGCCACTAATGGAGCCGCCCGTACCGCCCGTACCGAGGGCCAGGAACAGTGGGCATTTCAGGGCATTCTTTATGGTGGGCATCTGCGCGGCATATATTGTCATGTGACGTCACCGGCCTCTGGGATAACTGACTCTGTTGAAAAGGGGCGGAGCCCTACGTGTTGCCATGGTAAATGTTCACAAGGGCATAGCCAGTGCTATGAAGCTGTACCACTGGAATTAAAAAAAAGAAAAACTTGCAATATTCCGACCTGCCAATGTAAACAGCAGGGTTTTCCGTTTTCCGGGGAACCTTTTTCACCCCACATGTATTTCTTTCTTTACAGCATCAAAAGTAGCGGGTAGGTGAGGAATGTAACACTCACAACATTTTATTTTGATGAACTTGTTCACCGAGGAACGTTACATGCTAGAACTTGTACGGTTCCTGCAGGAAATTGAAAAACTGTAATGTAGGATCTATAGGTAAATGATATAGCAGTTTTAAGGAAAATGTATGTAAAAGTGCCAACATCAAAACAATGTGCTTTAGTGTTTTTCGCAGTTACAGAGTGGTAATTCTGAAGTGCACATCCATAATGACCTCAGCACGGAGGATACACAATACCCAGTGAGTAAGTGCAATCGGGCGAGTCACAATCCGCTTACAGTAGATGTTAGACCGGACGCTGCAGAATGAGCCCTGGCTTTCTGTCTGTTGGTACCAAAGCCAAGCCCAACACCGAATCTTGAGCCTTGACACCGATGTAGCAGTTACGTGTTGGTGGGGGGGCATTGGGGTAGATGCCAGGAGGGGTGGGCAGGCATGGGGGCAGGCGGGGGGGCTGGGCGGGCAGGCAGTGACTTTGGCAGCTCAGCATGCAGAGGGCTGTAAAATACAAACCCTGCTGGGTGATTTGAATGGCAGATGGCAAAATAAATCCGGGCTGACCTTTTTAACTGGCCAGTCACATGTTCAAAGACGATCGTGTGCTAATCCCCACTAATCACCTTGCCGTGTCAGCCGTGCCCATGCTGCCAGGCGTGGTGGCCCCTGTAGGCCCGAGTGGGCCCGGCAGCTCATCCGCACAATGATCCTCGGTGTGGGACGCGTGGCCCCTGTGGGCTGGGGGCCCCGTGCGGGACCTGCAGGGCCACGCCCGCTGCCATTCCTGTCCCGGGGCGGGGGGAGTGAAAGCCAAGCAGCGAGCAGTGGGATGACCTTTCCCTGCTCTAACTATAATATTATCATAAGATGATGTATTGAGTTGCAGCGTTCCTGGCGGATTTGCAGTAGGCTTGCAGATTTAATCAGGCCTGTGGGAGGCAGATTCTAGGTACGAAAGTGCACACACAGGAAATCAAATAAGGGTGGCTGGGACCCGGATAGCTGAATTGGTAGAGCATTGGACTTTTACTCTGAGGGTCCAGGGGGGTGTTTTGGTGTGGATCTTTCAAGTATCCTCCCCCAGGGACTGATAAAGTTAATTTGATCTCAGTGGAGAGCTTCTAAAGCACTCTGGCGTGTCTGAATTGGTGGAAAAGATCTGGGTGCCAGGTTTCACCGGTACGTGCTCCATGTTCAGTGCACGGCTAACGCCGTGACTTTTCCCGGCACATTAACGCGCTCCCTTAAGCCGCGGGGCGTCTGACGCAGTACATATCTTGGATTCCGGCCCGCTGTCGGTGCGTGCCCCAGCCCGCGCTGGCCGTGCTGGACCACCACGAGGAGTGGGGGGGGGTGCACCCGAAAAGCACCTGTCAGCAGAGCCGCAGCGGGAATGGGGGCAGCAGCTGGCAGGGGCCGAAGGCACGAGAACGCGATGGGGGGGTGGGGTTGTGGGGGGGGGGTGAGGGCTGACGGTGCTTCTCCGTCACCCGGGTGGGAAGGGGTCCGCTTACACCAGCGCTGAGGTGAGGACCCTGCCATGACTAATGGGGGGGAGGGTGATCAGCTCCATGCCAGGAAAGGAAAGTGTTTGGGGGTGAAGGGGGGCAGCCTCAGGCCTGATGCAATGACGGGGGGGGGGGGTGTGTCTCTGTCAGCTATACGATGGGCAAACACTGAGATGGCATTTCGAGCTCGGTGCCCATAATGCAATAAATAGTAATAAACAGATAATAGATGTAAGGCAGTCAAACACTGAGATATATTACAAATACTGTCATGCCGATGAGCGATTGGTCATAGGCACACACACACCATTTCTCAGCTGGATATGAATCTATGCTGTTACGCAACGGCACATTTTTAGAAGGCTGTCCCCTTTGAATCTGAATCGTACGGCTCCGAGTGGCGAGGCCTTGTGGTTTATTTCTGCAGGAGCGCTCGTGGTGCCAGTACACGCGGAATTAGGTCAGCGCCAGTGTCGCTGCACGAGTCCGATATCCCTTCGCCGATCCTTCATTCTGCACGGACCCCCCCCCAACCCCACCTGCCTTGGAACCAACTGCCGGTCTCACAGTGTTACCAGAAAGAGCCTCCTGTGGGCTGCATTTTGTTTATGGAGCAGAAATGTAAAATTATGTAGGAAATACAGAAATTCAGACTTATAGATATCTAGGGTATATGTGTATCCATCTTCCAGCTGATGGTCGTGGAGTGGGAGCCTATTGCAGGCAGCTTCAGGCACAAGGCAAGGGTAAGACCTGGCCAGGATGACTCATCACAGGGATACATACACAAAATCATACATCATGCCTCTGGACTGCAAAAGAATATGCATATAATTAAGGATTCAAGCCACCAACCACAGAGGCAGCAATCTTCTGCAATCACTGCAAAGACGATAAGCCAGTTTTGGTTGAAATTATAGTAAATTGCTTTCACTTGACTTTTAGGTTTATGTAAAGCATTATTTCAATCTCAATTTAAAATGCGTTCCTGATTAATTCAGTGGAGATTCACCTCCAGGAGAAGCAGGATTATCACCATGAGTGCCTGAATATGTCTAACTGCTGAGTCACTCTATGGCATGTTACTTTTGCGAATCATCAGAAGACCTTTCAAAATGCTTACCGCCCTCCCCCATGACAGCTTGATGTTGGTATGGTCTGACCACACCATCGCTGTTGTGATGACACGAGGAAGCAGGAGGTTTGAGCCGTGCCAAACAACACAGCCTTTCCCACTCGCCTTTGAGGAGCAGCTGACCTCAGTCTGTGTCGGCCCAAGTGCTCTGAGGACATGTGGATTGTTGCCCTGACATGTGATCGTTCCCACACCCAGCCTTCCCCTCACTTCTTTCACACTGAGTTTGTGTTTCTGTGGGACATTCACCTCAGTGAAAGTTGGTAAAGCTCGCTAAAACTCAGACAAAATGATGACATTTGGCTTCATTCGGGTCAGGGGTGACTTCCTCCGCTCATGTTCTCTCACTGAGGGATTACTGCATGCTCCTGCTAACTGTTGGCCCTTTCTTCGTGATTGATGGCATCTATCGATGAAGAGCATCTTAGCATTGTGGAAAAGGCTTTCTGGCTGTATTCTATGCTCAATGGCTGGATCCCGGCCACACCCATCATCACCATTCCCCCCATTCCACTGGAAATTCCTGGGCAATCTGTAGAGAACAAACATGATGTGCACACTTATGCAAACTACAACTAATGTTTTTCCAGTCATACGTGCTTAATCTTCCCATAGGGCATAATTCTAGTTGCTTTTCCTGGCATGCCACGTGTCATCTGACTTGGAGCTATGTATAGGAATACGAATTATGAGCTAGCTGTTTTGAGTGTTTTTCTTTCAAGGAACAGATTACGGTGCCGAACAGGCGCACCTGGTTGATATGGCAGCCATCCAGCGCACAGCAAGACAGGAACTGGCAATGAGAAAGTGCCTCTGCCGCCCTCTGCTGGAGCCCCGAGGTACTGTCAAGTGTTTGCATGGCTTTGCGCTCCAAACGTTTGACTTTCCAACGTCTTTTCTGAGCTCCTAGCCCCTAAATTAAGCTACTTATGACATGCTGATTTCTTTCCTAAAAGCTTCTATAACTTCAGCTAATTGTCTTAGAAGGCATGCTTTTAATAATCTGAGAAGTGCCGCCTGTATGGTGCTCATCTGCAGACCGTGTCTTCCATACTGCGGGGGCCAGCCTGAGGGTCTTGTTTCAGCATAATTCAAACAGGCACTTAAAGTGACTGTACTCAGTATCCACTCCACATCGACAGGACTTCTGGGATAAATAATAAAGTTAACCATAAAAGCAAGCACCTTTATTCATGTAACATTTGTTATTATACAGGTTTTCTGAATAACTATTTTGTGTTCTTATACATTTACCAGCAGTGGCTAAACAAAAAGGCTAACAGAAACAAATCCCACACAGACAAAACGAATTAGCAAACGTATCAAAATCAGTTTTTACAACTTTTGTAGCAACCAATTCTCTCTATTGGTCTGCCATAGTGCAAACTGTATCGATAAAAATACCCCGTCTGAGCGTGCTTGTAACAGTCCTCTTCCTCGAGCGTCTCTTTCTGTGTCGACGTGCATCAATAGTGCCTCTGCGAGTTCTGCCGTCCAGCATAATAATTTGATTCACCGGGAGGATTTCAGGCAGGCAGGAACAGCTACGACCGCAGGTGAGTTAGGGCGTCTCATGTGCGTGTTAATGGCAGGTGGCTTCCAGTTCGACATCAAGCAGCCCCTCAGCTCACAGTTGCCGTGCTCCGAGTGAAAGTATCGGGTCATCTCATTGGCTGTAGCACTCATACGACGATGCATTAGCAGATAAGCTGTCAAAGCTGTTTGATGGGGGGGGAGGGGTGGAAACAAGCAAGAGTGTCCATGTTAGAGGAGGAGTGTGGGTGTGTAAGAGGAAAGGGAGCAGCGGTGTGACAGGAAGTGACATCACCTTCCCACCACTGCCACTCCCCATAAACAGAACTGCCCCTCCCCACATCGCTCCGGCCGGGGACCTTCTGCTATGTGGCTGGGGGTGTCTCGCTGCTATGCTGCTTCTATTGCACAGTGTGATCTTTGTGGGGGAGGGGGGGGGGCGTTAATTTAAGAAGCACTGATGGGGGAAGTTGTTCAGGAGGCCTTGGGAGTCCGTGCCGGCGAAAGAGCGCCCCCGGCTGCCTGCGCTCACGAGCAGCCGCAGCGGTCCACCACCATGGAGGGGATCTTGCCGTAGATGATCTGCTCCTTCCTGTTGAAGTAGAGCATGTTGATGGGGGACATCTTGGTGGGTGTGCAGCAGGGGCCGGCGGTGCCGCGCGGGTTGGCCTTGTTCACCAGGTGCGTGTGCGGGTACTTCTGCAGGTGCATGTACTCGCACTCCCCCGAGCAGTAGTTGGCCTTGTAGCGCTTGGGCGCGATGATCCAGTCCCAGCCGAAGTCCTCGAAGTCGACGGTGAGCGGGTATCGGCAGCAGCGGGACTCCAGCGAGTTCTCATCACACTCCAGGCCCGAGTCCCGCCGCAAACGCCTCGGGCTGTCCGAGATCTTTACCTCCATGAAAGGTTGCTGGGGGAGGGGACCACAAACATGCAGCATTACACACTAATACACCCTTAGTAAAGGTTTAACCACCATGCTTTAACAGTTTCTACAATTTGTGTCAATGCCTTAACAAGGATATCTTTTTTTTCCACAGAGACCTACTGTGCCAAAGGAAATTCAATGTTTGCTTACGGCTCAAAGATTTTATATAATACTGTACACTTACACAGGGGCCATTAATGTTAAACGAACACTTTCTGATTAACACTGCAGGCGTTTGGCTGTTCTGTGTTGGTTTTTAATGGGAGGTATAGTTGCAGTCGAAACGGGATGGACGCAAAAGAAAGTGTGATGGATACGAGTATTGGCTCTAATTGGCAAAGCTGAAAACGTCTGACTGGAATTGAGAAAACATTATAGTGACCGCAGCCTAACAGCGAAACAAGAACCATAATCTGTCCATAATGTGCCAGGAGACCGTCAGCCGGAGACCCCCAGTGGGGTTCGGGCTGCATGATCTTTGATTGAGCAAAGACACGCACGTCACAATAATTCATTCTGCAGTCGTGGCTTTTTAATACGTTAGTGTACTGTAAGGGTCTTTCAGACCTGGAGCCAGATATTAGGGGACTGAGGGAATGAGACATTAAAGAGTCACTCACCAGTCCTTCCTTCCCCGATTCCGCAGAGGTGACCGCTAGATCGTTTCCCATCGCGTCATATGCGTTTATCTCAATCCCCCAGTTTGTCTCCGGCTGCTTCAGCCAGACTTGGAGAAGCTGCTTCACATCGATGCTCTGCCAGGAGCTGGTCCCTGCGCTTACGTCCACCTTCAGCGAGCGGAGCCGTATGTGCCTGCTGCCGTCCGCCAGCGGCTTCAGCCGGGATATCTGCAGGAAGACGGTGGTTTCTTCGTCGGCAGGTCGCAGGTGGACCCAGAGCTGCGCCCTCACGATGCGGCTCGGCTGGATCTTCGGGCTGAGCGAGAAGAAACAGCATTTGGGTTTGCGGTCCGCCTGGACGATGGGGTCGGCTGCGGGGGAGAAGCACTGCGAGTTACTGACACGAGCAGGCAGTTTCTCTGACATGAAGATAATTTAAGTCACCTGCAAATGTAAATAAAGTGATGTACAATTCTAGGTAATGAAACCACATTACTCACCTGTAGATATACAGCCTCTATTTCTGTACAGAATAAGCTGGCTCATATAGAGCAGTTAAGCAAACCCACTCCCCTCTCCAAAATATATCTTATAACTTGATAAAAAAAATGTAACTACCCAGCGCCAACTTAAGACCTAATAGCCTAACCGCATTCTCTCGTTATAAAGATTTAATGTCATATTTTTTTTTAGGTAAATGCCATTTTCAAGTTGAGCTTACAGAAAATATTTATTCCCAAGCTGACTGCACAGCAATTGGTGATCGATACTGTACTTCATAGCAGCAAACGTACAAAGACCCGTCACAGCTTATGCGTAAAGGTGACGAGTGGCCAAAAGGCGGAATGCCATTAGATGCACATTATAGCCTTAGATACCACTAATATTTTTATTGTCAGGGGGAAAATGCATGACCAGGGCTCAAAAGTATAGGATCTTGATATTAATTTCCAGAAACCTCCCCACGGCACAAGTTATTACTTAACGGTGACTTGGGGTTTCGCGGAAGCCCCCAAATTCAGCAAACAGGCCAATGGAGGTATCGGCAATGCTTACGCTCCGTGCCCATGGTCATGATGGTCTCCGTAATGGCATGGTCATCATCGTCCTCTTCCATAATCCCATCTTTATTATCATCCCCAAGCACGTCGTACTGGTCGAGGAGCTGCTGTAGCGGGGGCGCCTTGGGTAGGAGCTGCTTCACCACGTCCCGGCTGATATTGGGAGCCTGCTTCAGGCGAAGCTTGCTCAGAATCTGGGACTTGATGGCATTCAGTCGCATGAGCTTACTGTGCTGCCGAAATTCACACGCCGAGCACTGCTCGATGTCATCCGAAGGCTGGTGCGCTGTGATATCCCCCAGACCCACCGGACCAAGCGCAACCAAGAAACTCAGGTAGAACAAAACCTGAGTCAGCTGCATGTCTCCAAAGCCGTCGCTTAAGGCTGTCCAGTGGATGTGCTTCTGGCGTTAAGACGCGCTGCTAAATTTATCTGTACTTTAAACCATGCGCCGCAGTAATAGGTATCATACAGTTATTCAACGGGGCTTTTTATACCACAACTTTGCCTTCTCTATTGTGTCGTCAAAATTCTATGATTGGCTGGGCTGGCAACAATGAATTTAGCAGTCAGACGTAAGATTCATTTCTCTGTCAAACCTTAAAGAGCTATGGCTTCGAAAAAAAGTAGTTTATGAGACAACAGTGAAGTATAAATCAAACGAAAGACATTTCAATACGTCAATTATAATTTCCCGAATACTCGAACTATATTGATATCTTGACTAATTAGGCCAACAAGGTACTGCTACAGTCAACAAAAAAGTTTAAATACATGCCCTGCCTTTTACATATATAACCGAGAATGTGTTTCTGAGATTGAGTTTTGCTTTAAGAAAACAGTTACTGGGTTATATACAAATTACAATTTTATTTGTAAGTGGTTCATGAAAATGCGCAATTTACTACCTACATAGAGACATTATTTATGCAATGCAATTGTTTATTTAAATCTCACTGAAGTTAACAAAAGTAGCCTACAATTAACAGCCTGACCTTAGTACATGATGATTTAGAAGAAAAAAAAACAAATGAAACAAACGAATACCTGTCTGTTAACACTGTTTCTTTTTAATCAGAAATGCATTTAATAATAGCGGCGGAAACCCTTTCCAGAGAAAAGGTGAAGCCTGCCACCTGCCGACCAGTCTTGAAACTGTAATCGCTCAAAAAGGGTCGGGTGAACACGCGCGTGCAACCTATTCACTCTGTGAAGTGAGAGTGCATCACACACAGGGCCATGCAGAGATATGTTTGAAGGGGCGGGTGCTCAAAGCTAAAAAGGGGCACATAGAACCAGGATGAATAACAACAACCCACATTCACCAATAATCTAATAAGGAATCGCATCATACTATATCACTGTCATCGGGTGGGGACTGGAAAGCAAACGTATGTTATACCTGATGGGGCACAATGTTGCTGTTGAGAGGTTGCTGCTGTAAAATCAGCATTTTGTCATATTTGAAATATAAATCTAATATATAACCTGTTTCTTAATGTATTTTCTTTAAAATACAGCGTGTTTTTTGAATATCGTAATTATAATAATCCATAATTATGTGGATATGCATATTAGAGTTTTTAGTGAAATATAAGCCCTTCAGAAAGGGAGGGAAAAGCCCTGTAACTTACTTTAAAACGAAATGCGTTCCCTAAAACGGTGGACAGAGTTACAGACCCATGACACCCTTACCCAGTTAGCTAGCGGAGCGGCTAATGACCACCACTACTTGTGCAGTTAATAAAAGGACAGGTAACGTTTTGTCGCGCTGTTGCACGCTCATTTGTTTCAGTTCGTCAGTTGCCACAAGACAACTTAACAACGTGTGCATATAATAACATAATACTCCTGTGTACTATACGCTGTACACCCTACTTACTGGTTTTTATTGCATCAGTCTGCGTCTCCCAGTTAATTTGTGTGTTTCCCCTACAGCTCCGCAGCGCCCAGCGCGTGCTCTTCGCGAGCTCGTTCCCGGGGTTACACCACATTCTGTGACCATCATATATTGTGACCATAGGAGGCGCGATCTCTCGCGTGCACGAGCTTGGTACGCAAGTTACGTAAGTCTGCGGTTGAAACGCGCTGTTGCTCGCCTCGACTCGTTTTTATGCAGACGAAACCACCAGAGTTTTATCTTTTATGAGTTTTATCTTTTACTTTTATACATTGTACATCATAGTTTATGAACATGCCTTATAATGTTTAAAGTCTCGTGGATAATGCGTACAATCAATGAATAGAGTAAAATGAAATTGCACAGTCAATATGCGTTTTAAATGTTAGTTTTACGACGGTAATCTGATTTTACACACCAATACAGTGCCAAATTAAAATAGAGCGAGTGTCAACAATGGGACACAAAAATGTCAACTTAGAAAATAGCAAAGATGTCTGTGTGTATATATACATATATACATACACACACACAGACACACACACACGTATATATATATATATATATATATATATATATACTGTATACACACACATTTGTAAGATTTATAATACAAATACATGCTCTCTTACAGGAATGGTGACCTAGAGTTATGCTAGGGTCACGTAATATGATGGCAGCCATCAGAAATGGTGACCCGTATCCCAGGGACTGCCTGCTGGTTTCAACCGTAAAAACTCTTCTGATTCTGAAATGTTCATGCTCAAAGTAGTCACCTGAAAAAGATTTGATTGTTCCAATATATTTTTGCAAGACTTATGCTAGGGTCACATAATATGATAGCAGCTATCACAAATGGTGACCCGTATGCTAGGGACTGCCTGCTGATTTCAACCTTAAAAAC
>JAODKN010000037.1:6406213-6420187 GCA_026774425.1 Petrocephalus zakoni
AACCCTGGGGAAACCCCAGAGAAGAGCATGCAGACTCCACAGACAGAGCCCTGGTGGAGACTCAAACTCCGGTTACAGAGCGCTGATCACTGCACCACCCTGCCACCCTTGGAGGGGACCTGCACCTTTGGCCAGCAGACAGCCTGCTTGCTCACTTGTTGGCCTTTCTGAGCATGCTGTGCTGCCAGTTCCCTATTCCGGGGTCTCACCAGCACCAAGAGCCCTGATAGGACCTTAAAAAGTCTGGGACTTTAATCTGAGAGCATGGTCGCTAAAACATCTGAGCTAAACAAACTATTTGGGGCTTCACAAGAGGAGACCCGGGGGTCAGCGGATGTCTGTTTGATTGTAGGAGTCATTCAAGCAGCCCTAATGATGTAAGGCACTCGTTAAAGGTCCCGTCAAGGACTGAGGAAGGTTTACATACACCCTCGTGACAGGCCGCTTGTGGTCGCTACGCTGAGGCGGCTAGCGCATTTAATTACACCTACGAGCGGCACGCCATTGGCCGCATTGTGAGGTGGGAATTCAGGGGGAAAGTGTGTCTTTTCCATTTTTATTATTCTGGTAACTGCAGCTGTCGGGTCAGATTTGTAACACCAGCTTTACCTGCCCGATACAATTTCTCACAGCTGGTTGAGGGGGTAAACCGTTTCCCTGCATCGAGGTGGGTTACAGAGGTACACAATGGCAGCCCGACCCAGGGAAGGCCACCTGAAGTCAAATTCAGGGAGGCTAGAGGAATTTTTACAGGGGGTGGGGGTTGTTTTTGCTACCTCTAACACCGACTGAGGGAGGACTGCCATTTCAACTGCCGTTCTCATGGAAAGGGTTCACCTTGAAAATACCAGAATTATTGGAAGGAATTCACTGGTCCGTCAGTGGGCTGGGAGATGAGGCGGCCGATCTGAGGAACTGATTATTTAGCAGCGAATAGCCTCTGAGAGCCCAGCTGTTTGGGAAGAGGGCAGATCAGGGCACGCATGCAAATGGCAGCGCGAGAGGGACAGGGACAGGAATCGGGCGGGAGGTGCTGAAGCAGGCTTCTTTGGCTGCGGCGTGCTCGGCACGGACGGAAACCACAGCCGACCCACGCGACAGGATTAAATTAACACTGAGCCTCACCGCACTCTGCACTCGCAATAACGTGATAACCGAGCCATCGGCTGCATATTAAAAATGCACGTCACGTAACCATAGATTATAAGTGATCAACATGTCTCTTTAAATGTTAAAATGTCACCTCTAAAATGGGAGATATCCTTGGTTCCAAGAACTTTATAGTGACCGTTTACTGTACCCAACGGTGGCTCATCACGCTAAACCTTCCCACATGGGTCTGTGAGAAATTAGCTGTTTATGGACACATAATGAACGCTCATCTTATTTGAGGCTGCTGGTATTTTCATTATTTATCAGGGATTTTCTGTAAGTAACAACTAATGAGCGATAATATAGCAGTGTGTGGCTCTCTACCAGTAATCAGAAAGTCTGCCAGATCAAACCTCATGGCCGGCAGAGAGTCACATCTCTGCTGGGCCTTTGAATGACGCCTTTATCCGAAACGCCGCTCTTTGATCCTCACTTTTTTGTTGTTTTGGATAAAAGCATGTGCTAAATAAAGGTAATTGGTATTAAACTGATAAAAATGATCTGTAGCTAAGGATCAGTTTTCATAAGCTTTGCAACACATTCTAAATTATATGAAAGAGGTACACAGGCATGATAAACCAGTAAAATGACCTTAAAGTCAATGTGATGATGCTCTGAGTGATGTCCATGCACATATAACATAGTGCCATTGTTATTGAACACAAAAGTACGCATTAAAAGAAGATGCCTCAGTGAAGGGTTCTGCAGTGTAACGAACAGAAGACCACATCAGGCGACGATGCAATGCCATCTTTTAGTCTTTTTGTATTTCCTGATCATCTTCACTGCTGCCGTTTCAATCCCAGCCTGGCTTGCTTATCAATGTGTTTTTCAAAGCCTCTCTGAGCTCAGTACTGATCACTTTAGGAACTCTCGCCAGCAACACGGCGTAACACTGAGCACATTAACAGGGATCTATTTCAGGACCAGCTCAACAATGAGAGGCAGCCAACGTGTAACTCAACACAGAATTTTCAATGATTTATAGGGAAGGGCCAGCAACCTCCAGGGATTTCCCTGTGCGCTTACAAATCCAGGCCTTCGCTTCAAAAAACAGAGGGAAGGATGTGAGTTTATAATCTCTATTTTTCCATTGAGACCTGATCAATATTCCCAGCTATGCTCATTAAGCTGGACTCGACTTTTTGGCTACTCTAGGGCCACGTGACTCCAGACCCGAAATAACTCGAATGACGAAAGGACCCGAACCAGTCGGTTGAATGTAAACACGACCCGAGCTTTGCGGGCTCACTACGTGGCTGCATGCCCGCTCAGCTTTTAAAAGGCTGTTCTTACACTCAGGACTGTACGTGTACCAGCAGTTAACGATGTTCCCATTTTTTCAGCCTGGAAAATGTTCGCCTTTAATAGCAGGTTCCCTGACGCGTAGCAGACACACCGGACTGGCGGTAAGGAGCACACAGATATCAAATAGGAACCACATGTGACACTCAGAAGGTCTTGTGTTTATTTAGTCATGACTACATCAATCAGTTACACACTTTCTGCAGTTTCCTCAGTCTGTTTACTGCCTGTAGTAAGCAATGCACACACCCAGAGGATTCAGCGGAACAACGGCATACACAGTATATGGACAAAGAACTTAATAAACTTTGCTGGAATGACAGAGACCCCTACCTGAACAGAGACACACATATGTCATTTTAAAAAGCAAATTTACAATCTATTTATCCCTCTTCCCACATGCTAAGCTGCTTATTACTGAACTGGGGGCCTGCTGCCCTAGATATGTAGTTCTGGCATCTGCTCTAAACATTTCACATCCTAGAGTAGCAGCTGATGAGGACTGAGGGGGTGGGCTGATGACGCCATGAAGGGGCAGGTCAACAGAACTGATGGGGTGGGGCCAAGGAGGATTGTACAGGTGGGGCTGGGGAGGAGTGAAGAGGCCTGACCAGGGAGGAGTGAAGGGGCAGGGCTGAGGAGGGCTGAGGAGGACCGATGGGGCAGGGCCCCCCTCCACAGCAGGTGTGCTCAGAGTCGGAGGTCACGTTCCCCGAGCGGCGCAAAGCAGCCTTCCAGGAACTGCTCGGTGACGCCCTCCAGTGAGGACGGCTGCCATCTGGGACTCTGGTCCCTGTCGACGAGCACTACAGGGGACAGAAGCGGGCTGTAATGTGGAAACCCTGTGGTACCGGGGTCACACTAAGGCAGGGGGATGGGCTATGGGGACACACCAAGTCCATTTGAAATTCCCAATACATAACCTCTAGCATTCTTTCAAATAGACCATTATTTTATTTAACAGCTATTTCAAAGGATAATTATTCAGTCCATGTCATTTTTCGAATGCCGCGACATGAGCTCAGATGCCTTTTAAACCAGTTTTTAATAGTTTAGTACCAGATTATATTGCAGCTCAAGCCTTTCAGGAGGAATTTGTGCCTCCAAATTTGTTAAAGTCAGTTGGCGAACTACAAAGCTTACCTGCCCTTACTCCCTCGTAGAAGTCATTCCCCTTCTGGAAAAACACACACACACACACACACACACACAGACCTTTAAACCCTGTCATAGCTACAAAGGTAAACGTGTCCATGTGTGCCAAATTTAAACGACGGGACGGACGTGCACGGGCAGTTGTGCCCAGTGTGGTGACAGGGAATGGTGCTCGGTCACGCACCATGCAGGCCTGGCTTAGCCGGTACTCCATAACCAGCACCTCCTGCAGGCTCAGCGCGGCCCCCATCTGCAGCTGCCGGAAGGTCATCTTCAGCGACGTCGGCGACATCTTGGACAGCATCTGCGGATCGCGAGACGTTGTGGGCCACGAGTATACCGGCGTTCCGGCTTTCTGGATTCTGCGCCACGTTAAACACGCATCCGGAGTGAAACGAAACGGGGAATTTCAAGTTTTTTTTGTCACATCGGCAAACAAACTGCACTAGTGAGACGCTGCGTAGCGGAATGCTTTGGGCCGCTGCTCTTGGCTCCTGGATTCTGCTCAAAAGGAAATACGTAATGCAGGAACAATTATATAAAAAAGATGAATAAATATAAATAAGGTTAAAATCAATAAAAATAACAATAGAAATAAAGTAAAATGTAAGACGGTTATGTCAGGAAGATGTTAAATGAGGGGCGAGGAACAGTGATTCCCACTTATGGGAACAGGAACAGGACTGAGCCAAGCATAACATTTACAACTGCCTTTCATTGTTTGAATATGGGCTTGACGCTCCAGACACCCACTCTTGGTGATTAAGTAAACGTCCTGGCTGCACTGGCTCTCCTGAGAAGGGATCAGAACCAGGAGGCGACGGAACTTGAGTTCAGAGCGAGTGTCTTCTGCATGGATCCGAAGTGACCCCGCGAAACCCTCGGAAAGAGTCGGCACCGGTACATCTGGGCCCGTTTAGGCCGGGGGAAATGGGGCAGAAATGCCACCGGCCTGGAACAGGTCGATCGCAGCGACGCAGCAGCAATCACGAGAGTGGGAGGGCTGCCCTCCAGAGTTTCCATCTGAGAGATGTTTTAGGTGACATTGTTACTGTGATTTTACTGTGCCTGCAGGACTCTGGGAAAAACTGAATGACCTTTTAAGGGGTGGGGCTAGCGAGAGCCAATGGGACGGTACCAAAGGTGACAGCTTCCAACCTGGTGATGGAGGAAGCCCTGGGACGCAGAGAGGGAGGAAGGATCTACTCGTTATTTATGGAAAGCTGGGGGAGGGGCCAAACCGTATCCATGGGTGGTGCACATGGCCAAAGGCCAGCATAGCTCTGTTAAGGAGTCATGTGACACCTTTAGCCAATCAGTCTGCTTTCAGTTTGTCCTTCAAGCGGCCGGGCTGTTTGTATGGGAGTATAATGGAAAATCAGGGAAATATGGGAAAATTAGGAACAATCATGCAATCCAGTCCAGGCAGAATACAGATATTCAAGAAGAAAAGCTTTTCCATAAGAAGGTGCATGACCTACAAAGGAGCCGTCTCCTCAGGGAGGTGCGAATCATATCTGCCCTCAAAAACCACTCACACACTTTCTCAGGATAAAATAAACAATGATAAAACCACACCAAGCTCGATTCTGCCTAAGCAAAGTTATCGTAATTAGAGATATAAACACAGATATACACTATCATTTGCTCCATTAATCTACAGGGACCAACCATGTGGACCCATTACAGCATAATTGGCAGGGTCTGTCCGCTCTACCATGTTTATACTTGGCGTTGGCTCACTGCAGGCATCTGCCATAAGCACCTTTGGACAAGCAAACATTCAGTGAGACCCGTCTCTGTGCTGGAAGTCTCTCCTATTCTGAAGTTAAAACCCAGTGAATTAAGATGAATAAGGTCTAATTCCACAGGAAAGACTCAAACTGCTGCCCTGGAATAATCCCTCAGCACTCAGACATGCCAGAGCTTAAGCAAATCCAGCAGGACCGCACAGCAGAACTGGTGAGGGTTTCACCACCATGTGTCGCAGCCATGACTGCTGCCACAGCGAGCCACAGGAACAGGCGAACTAACAAACAAACAAACGAACAAAGCACAAACAAACAAACAAAGCACGAACGAGCAAAGCACAAACAAACAAATGAACAAAGCACAAGCAAACAAATGAACAAAAACGAATGAATGAACCCCCTTCTCACTTCCTTAGCGTGTCCTTTTAAGCTACGTGGGAAACATCTGAATCACAGTCAAATGTACAAAGTGCAGGTGAAGGGTCACCCCTCGGAAAAATGATGGGGCTCTGCCCGAAACGAGCAGCACTTATGCAGAGATTTTAACAAGATTGAACCCATGGCCGGCAGAGTGATGTCAGCGTTGAGCCCTTAAGCGAGGCCCTTAACCCCCAACCGCTCCAGGGACCCCCTCTGAGTCCGCTTTCAGATCCTCACTTGTAGGGGCTTGGGACAAAAGTGTCCATCAGTATAACAGATAAATGTTAATAACAACACTGCAGAATGGGACGAAATCCCTGAGTCCATCCCAAAAGAAGACACGCTGTGTGTGCCCTTATACCTCGCTTATGTTCATTTTTTAAATCTACTCACACTCAAACGGAAATTAATTAAAATAATTAACGAATTAATTTTGCTAAATGGCATTTGGTACAGCTGAGCTCACTATTGCAAACATGACCCTTTATATCAATCATGAAAACTAGAAAATAATTTTTAAATTGTTTTAAAATGTCTAGTATGTACAGAAGTCTCATTTAATTTGATGGCACATTATATTTTTAGAGTGTGGAAAGTCCTCCAGGGAGCATTTGCTACAATACTTCAGCTTCACTCATATAGTAAAGTATAGCAGCAAGTTGCCCAAAAGCCCCTAAGAATGTAGCATTTGACATGGACGTAAGGCATCGGGATCATGGGCAATAGCGGAATTACAATCCTCACTGTAGCCAAGCTGTCGTCAATCGTCACGGCGACAGACTTCCCAAGCCCGTTAAATGAAACTGGCTCAGCGTTGATAATTTGCTCTGTAACATTCTCTGCAGTCACTGAACGGCCGTCAGAATTACGTTCAATTACATCCGCTACATTTCAAGGTTATTTATTAATGCATACGGAAAAAAATATGGCAACCAAGGGAGAGCCAGTCACAGCAGGACGGCTGATGCCTTTCCGCAGCGGAAGGCGGCCCTGAAACGCCACAAGCCGACTGTCAGGTGGCCCCGTGCGTGCAATTTAACAGCACATACTCCAGAGAGCTCTACGACGACAGCACATACTCCAGAGCCGGAGTGGAGGGCGGTCTGGCTAAAACAGGCAGCGGTAACCTGTGTGATCTTACACTTCAGGAAGGGAACACAGACCAGATCACCGCCAATGTGCCCAGTCAGACCACAGTGTTCTTAAAAACCACCCTCAATTTGAACATAATTACTTCTACAGTACATCCACGGTCTGGGAAGTGGGAAATCATACTAAATCATTATTATATGTGTGGTTTCCAAGTCTCAAGGTCAGAACATTAACCCTGAGTCTGGATTCTCAGAGTCTACTGTATTCTTGTATTCTTGTAATTCAGTTATTTGGCAGAAGCGCTTATCCAAAGTGACATACAGTTCAGAAAGCGGGGTCAGTCTGCCCCAGGAGCAGTTTGGGGATCTGAATCCGCCACTTTCCCGTCAGGGGCACAGTGGCCCTAAACTGCAGAGCCACACGATGCACATTTTTTCTCAGCTAAATGAAAACACAATCATGTGACCCAATCCCTCCCAGCGCTGACACACTGCCACCTCTGCGATGATTACAGGACCCTGGCATTAGCCAGAAGCGGGGGGGCTTAGGCTCAGCCTGGGGGAAGGATGCAAGGTCACTGGGGGCTCTCTGATTACCGAAGCACTTCATTCCTTCTTAGTGGTGTGTGAGTGTGTGCCGGAGAGGAGCACACATCGCCATGTGCTGTATTAAACAGAGCCCGCCTCTTACCTCCGCCTGCTTCTGTGCAAAGGCCGAACCATCCTGCCGCAGATTCTCCAGGATGCCCTCGACGCTGCCGGCCTCGAACAGCCTGCAAACACGAGCAGTGGTGCTCCCGTGAGCACGATGCTTAAGGTGCCCTGATGTTCTCAGCTGATGAGCAGAATGCGGGCAGTGTTGGCGAGTTATGATGGTGGGTAGTTAAGGAGGGGATGGGGGTCTCCTGTGGCATGACTACGGGGATAAGGAAGCACTGAGCGAGCATTTGGCCAGGGGAGGGACTGAGTCACAATCAGAATCCCTTTATTTGCCAAGTACGAAAAGTACAAGGAATCTGTGTTGGTGTAGGTGGTGGTACGATGCACACAAGCAAACGTACAATGAAGAAAAAAGCACAAAAAACAAATACTATAAAAATAGAAATGTGCAAATAAGATATAGGTTAACAAATTTGTTGTAAAATCGGGCCAATTACTTTTGCAACCTCCAATGTGGGAAGTCTCCTTCCCTTTCAGAAGTTCCCATCCCTTTTTGAGGTCCCCTTCTGGTCTGTAGTCCCCTTTCCTTTCTGAAGCTCATCACAGCTCAGGTGGTCTCCCTTCATATGCAAATTCACTCAGAGCACAGATACACCGCCCTTTCCTGAGGGTGGTTAGGAAAAGCTGCCTTTCAATACCCAGTATCTGTCTGTACTGTGCTGCAGGAATTAGTTTGCTGATCAATAAATCCTTGTTTTGCTGAAATTAAAATAAACTGGTGACTCTGCAAGTGGACTTCATGTTCCCAGCAGCATCTGAAGCAAAGCCTGCTAAAGAGTGTGCAATAGATATTCAGGCTTCGCGTGATGTGTCAGCATAACGACGCTATAATTCAGTAGCAAATGCACCGCTACTATAATCACTACCGCTCTGAAATACTGTACTCAGAATTAATTGTATTTTACAGACATTCTAATACATTTTAGAACATATTTTTATATGTTCTATATATTTTTTTAATTAAAACAAAAGTTTTAAATTCAAATTATTTTGACATTTAGTAGTAATTAAAAACCTCAAATGTAATAAAAACAGTACAGAATCTATGTTACCCTGGGGCTACCTGAATGTAGTAAAACTGTGCAGTGGAAACAGATTCTGTGTTTCTCAAAAGTTTATTTAAAATTTTCTTTGGTATAGATCTGTCTTACAGACATCCTCTGGCTCTAAAGAGATTAGGGTTTTGAAAGATGCAAGTGTGAGCTTGTCCAGCACCACCCATCCCGATGGTGGTCGTCCTGAAGCTCTGCACAGGGTGAATGCCTTCGTGCTAAATGATTAATACTGCTCCAGCTCAGCGGCCGGGGCCGGCCCTCCGATCCCAGCAGTGGGATAAATTCCGTCGTTGTTGGAAGGTAGGGCGGGAGAGACGCGGCGAGGCGGAGCTGCCCGCGCCTGTCGGCGTTTATCAGAGAGGGCAGGGCGAGGGAGCTGGCGAGCACGTTCATGGTGTGAGGGCGAGGGCCCGGCGCGCCAGCTGCAGTGACTCTGCAATCTGCCTGCGTGCGACTCCATGGCCGCCACGCCCAGCTCGGGACAGGAGTGCTCACCATGCCGCGACCTTCAGTGCAAACAGCACGCCGGTCACATCTCCACAATTAAATAAAGCGACGGGATGCCAGCTTGTCAGAGGCTGCTATAAGCCGGGGGCTGGAGGGGGTTACGGGTGTTTATGAGGGCAAGCTGGGGGAGCCCAGATTCATTTCTAGGAAATGAGGGTCGGGTCCCGCTGCGAGCAGGTAGCCGGGCCTCACTCATCCCCCGTGTGTGCGAGGAAATGATCGATCGTCGATTCTGCTTCCCGCGCAGACGCGTCTTCCTCGCCCTGCCCTTTCTGCACTGCATGGGTGGGTAAAGCAAGCCCCAAGTCTAATCAATAGGAGCTTGAAGCCTCTCGAATTCTGCTGATTAACCAGCCACCACTGGGACCACGAGGCAAAGACTAACGCTTCCAGAAGGGGGCGTGCTTACCTGTTGATGGCGTCCATGTGCTGAGCCAGGGAGAAGGGCTTGTCTTGGTCCAGACAGCTCTGTGGAGACATGGCAGAGACCCTCAGCACAAATGTAGTGCACAGGCCGCCACCCACATGCAAAAAAAAAGAACTGCTCTCTGCTACGGCCAACTGGGAGATGGAGCTAGCATATTGCTGCTCTTACCAAAGCTGACCCCCCCACCCCTGCAGCAGAGCTTCCGTCGAGGCAGGTGAGCCGCAGGCTGGGGGGGGTACCATCCCCCCATCTTTTTTAGTGATGACTGATGATAGGCAAGGTTAGTGTGCATCATTAAACCCCAACAGCATAAAAATACCACAGAGCATCCCAGCCTCCCTTCTGGCCCAATGGTTGCCCCAAACGCTCAGGTGCTGGAACGGAGACGGGCTGACCGCGAATGCCCACTGCTGCACTTCCCCGCCCCTGATTCCGCCTGTTGGGGGTGGCATGTGGCCAAAAAGGACAACGTGCATCCCCTGCATGTTTGGCTGAAGGTCAGGTCGTCAAGGCACCCATCGGACCCATGACAAAGATCTGCACTCGGCTCGGGTGGCGGTGGCACGGGTGCCGTAACAGCTGCACGACAAAATGCGGCGCGCAGTGAGCCTCGTATAGGTAAGCTGCAGCCCTTTTACCATGCGAGGGAGAGATGTTCCACGGCCGTTATGCTGATTGGCTGCACACAGGACACATGACCTCTTACCCAATAAGGGATGACTGTTAAGGCTTAGGCAATCTCGAGGAGAAAAGCTTTCGCTTACCAGGCCAAGGGCAATGCGGGGGCCTACCTGCTTCTCATAAGTGTCCAACATTGAGCCAACGGCGTCAAAGGTCGGCGACTTCAGATTCACAAGGTCTTTCTCCAGCGCTGCTAGCTATGGGAGGAAGGTCAGATGTTATTCATCTCGTGATGTCTGTCTCTATGATGGCGGCCCCTGCCTAGTGCCCTATACCGCCTGGGATTAATAAAGGATTCTGACAGCTGTGACCCTGTACTGGATAAATGCTTGGGATACAGATGTACACAACCATCCATCCATGAATGAACTTAAAATTACTGTGAAATATAATCCATAATATATAAATGTTAATTGATACATTTTCTTTGCTTTAAACTCCGCCTCATGTGCCAGAACTATTCAAAGCCACCCCCAATCACAGTAATGAACACGGCCGTCCCTGGTGATTAAAACCCTCCCCAGTGATGTCAGTGGCCCAGATTTCCTCTAGGAAACAAAGAGCTTGAAATCACGCACGTGATCAGAGCCCCAGCACTCAGGGGGAGCAGCTGGTGTGGACCTGAGCCAAAGCGAGCTTTATAAAGTCCATCTGCGATTATTCACTACTATATGCTCCGCATCTTCCTGATAAGTCACATGATGCCAAACAATGTGTACTTCATTCAGACCGAGTTCCCCTTGTTTGAATGCACTACCTGGTGGGTAAGTTAGGCTTGTGTTTTACACTCCATCGCCTGATTGGCAGATTCTCCCTCATTTAATAAGCATCCAGGTAACATATTTCGGTAGGTAGGTTACAAATGGTTTCCAGGAATCTGTCAGTTACATCCATGCTGATTGGCTGGTTTGTCCAGAATTTTACAATAGATGCAGAGAGACAGAGGAAACAATTGCCCCCTTATCAGCAGGTCGGAGGGGGGGCACCACAAAGGTCTCCCATCCCAAAAACCCAGGGGTCTCCAGTCCCACCTTAAGAAGGAGCTCTTGGCTCATCCTTCGAGGTCCACGCTGAGCTACAATGCTGCGTTCTCTCTGTATCAGCCAAGCGCCCCCCCTGGCTCATCCTGCGAGGTCCACGCTGGGCTATAATGCTGCGTTCTCTCTGCATCAGCAAAGCACCCCCCATCCCATTTCAGGCCGAGATGCTCAAGTGTTGCGTCACTTTCTGGCACCTTCCATCCCGGCCTCGTTTGTGCAAAGACACGGCGCCGGTGACTAAACAGCGCCGAAGATCTTCTACATTTCCCAGGACTCTGGCCGACTCCCTGGCCGACTCCTGGGACAAGCTGGCCTTTGGCCGGCGGGTGGGACCAGACCCGCGTGAACCGGCTGACCCTGAAAGCCGCCGACGCCGTGGCAGCAGATCAGTGGCATGGGGGCCCGGGCACAAGTGGTCCTGCCAGGCGCCTGCAGACACGCTCATTCACGGAGCCGGCCATGCGCTGAGTCAGCCGTGTTCTCTCTGCTACTGGCACATGCATGCACTCCCCCCCCCGTGCCCGCCCCTGCCCCCGCGTTGCCCCCATGCTGCCCCCACCTTCTGGGACTCCACGAAGTGCGTGGCCACGCCCGCCCTCTGCACGTCCCGCCCCTTGAGGCGGGAGCCAGTGAGAGCCAGGAAGAGGCCCAGCTTGCCCTGAAGCCTGGGCAGGAAGTAGCCACCGCCGACATCAGGAAACAGGCCTGCGGGGAGAGGGAGGAGGAAAGTGCGTGGTCGTCACCTGGGTCACATGACCAAAATACCTCCACAGGAACCAATAGCGAGGAAAGGCTTTTGCTTTGACTGAAATGGCCTCGTAAGGGGGAACGTGAGACTGGGACACGCATAAAGCTTGCTGAGGAGTGTCCATTTCTGCTGAAAACATGCAGACGCGTCTATAAACACCCACAAGTCAGCAGTCAGACACCAAAAGACAGCAAGAGGAGGCCGTGATGTCATATAACCAGCCGAGTGAAGGCGGGGGGGTACTTATTTTTCACGGGAAATCACCGTGCTCTGGCTTTACGGGATAGAGAGGCAAAGTCCAAACTAACAGAGTATAAACAAAGGCACCCAGACACCTGGCTGGATGTGCCATGTGTCCTCTATTCTGCCCATGGCAAGGTGTCATGGGGGGCACCTAGACGCTGAAGATTAAAAAAGGAACGGCAGCAGGATGAACAGAGTTCAGAGCAGAGCAGAAGGAATATTTAGATGACATTGTGCAAACCGGCATTGAAATTCATTTAAAAAGCCCAAATGTCATCTATTCCTTGTTTTAACATTTAACAGTAAACGTCCTCAGTGTGACTACAACAAAGGGGATTCAGGTCACCTCTGCTCTCTGATCATCTGCTCAACAAGTTCTGGCTGATCCTTCAGAAAGATCAAGCATCTCTGACGGGATTTCACTTAAAATTCCTGACGAGCATCACCATATGGAATGCACTGCAGCCAGTTTCCAATGTGCAGGTTGCTTTCATGAAACTTGGGAGAAGAGACATTTTAGTGGCCATTTCAGACACAGAGAAAAACTGGAGAAAGAATGGAAGAAATGGAGCATTTAACTGAATTTATAATGACCACCAAACTTAGTAACGCACTCACTTAGTAACATGCTTTCTATGCATAGTACCCAGAGATGATTTAAAGGCCCAGGAAAGTAGGCCTCTGAAAGCTCTTTTATACAAAGTAACATACTAACATTTGGAGCAGAAGAGTGGATTTTTATTAACTTGGACACTCCCTGGTTATATATGTCATAAAATACCTCCCTTTGACCACTACAAAGGGTGTGTATTGATAAGCCCAACTGACTGAAATCAGAACATTACAGAAGGCTATGGCGCGACATTATCATCATGTCTTTCTAAAAACAAACAAATAAATACATAAATACATATCCAATGGGGTCATATTGTTTAACACAGCAACTAGCTATGCATGAGCCCTGGGCTAAGCACTTCCATATATGCTCATACAATATGAGGTGAAAGTTAAAAAGAAAAAGGTTTACTTAAGAAACAAAAGGGGAAATGATGGAAAAACACTGGAGAGGAACGAGGATTCAGCACACGGTGGGACGTTAAAAAAAGCTGGAAGATGCCCAGCGCTACCCCAGCGACACACCACACTACGCAGCTCTGTTAGGAGACACAGAGTCTGTGGATATCAGCCTTTATTTGCTGCCTATATACAGTCAGGTCCATAAACATTTGGACAGTGACACAGTTTTCATAATTTTGGTTACGAAAACCAAAATGGATCTGAAATTAACAACTGAGATCTAGCCGAATTGCAGACTTTTGCCTTTAATTCAACGAGTTGAACAAAAATATTGTATAAAAATGTTAGGAACTGCAGTCATTTGTTTACACAATCCCCTCATTTCTGGGGCTCAAACATAATTGGACAAAATGAGTATCAGTGAAAATAAAATGTTTATTTTTAATACGTTGTTGGAAATCCTTTGCAGGCGAGTCCTGAATCCTTGACCACATGGACAGCACAGGACGCTGGGTTTCCTGCTTTGTAATACTTTGCCAGGCTTTTACTGCAGCGGCTCTCAGCTGCTGTTTGTTTGTGGGTCTTTCTGTCTGAAGTTCAGTCTTCAGCAAGTGAAATGCGTGCTCGATTGGGGTGAGATCAGGTGACTGACTAGGCCATTG
>JAODKN010000037.1:6461361-6476359 GCA_026774425.1 Petrocephalus zakoni
ATTTTTAATCAGATTAATCACGATGTTGGATTAATCCGCGTTAACGCGTCAATTTTGACAGCCCTAATATATATATAGTGGGCAGCATGGAACAGTATAATCTCCATTATCACGCCATCATGAGAATCACGGAGTGCGCACAGAAGGATGTACAGAAGCCATTAAACCTTTTCCAAAGTTATATTTTATTTTAAAATTTGCTTTAAGAGAATTACTGGATGCTTGGCAAGCAATGGAAGTCTAGGTCTGTACACAGCTGAAAAGCATATGC
Organism: Petrocephalus zakoni; assembly: GCA_026774425.1. Lineage (NCBI taxonomy): Eukaryota > Metazoa > Chordata > Actinopteri > Osteoglossiformes > Mormyridae > Petrocephalus > Petrocephalus zakoni. The sequence continues at coordinate 6,461,633 of JAODKN010000037.1, forward strand.
AGCTCTGTGTGCTACACAGCTCAACTGACAGCCTAGTTCCCGACGCTCAGTGCAAGCAGGGCGGCAAACAGAAGGGGCAGATCGGGACTACTCTACAATAAATAAATCTGTAGATTTTTCCTCTCTTTACAGGTAAAGTTGCTTTCTGAGGCTTGAAAGATACATTCTAACCGATTCGGCTGTGCAACCTTTGAAGTAATGCTGAGAGAAACAGGAAAAGTAAACTACTCATACTTTACGTAGGGGCTAAGAGAGAAAGGCACCGGGGGCATCCAGTGAGGGGAACGACCAACCCCTAGGAGTACACAGAAAAGCCACCTCATCAGGCATCTTCAAAAAGGGTTAGAAACATGAATAAAAGGGTAAGGGAAAAAAAAAAACAAAATAATGCCACACAAAGACCTTAAAAGTTACTGAATCCCGCCCATTCCCGACTAACTGACAAACGTAAAACAAATAAAAGCCAAGCGACAAATTACTCCATAAATATTGCACCTCTTTAGGCTGCATATAGTCAAACAACAGAACCTCAAATTGACCCCGCTCTTTAAATCTATACGGGGGAAAAAAGAGTGAAATTAACAAGGGGGTTGGGGGCGCTAATGGACAGGTACTGTCCATTGCAGGCAAAGGCAGTCTGTTTTATTGCATTGCATTTTAGAGCAACTCGATTTTATGTTTTTCACTGTGGGGACAGGTTTGGCTCATTAAATTCAAGCATATGTTAAATTCATATTAAAAATAAAAAAATCCACATTTGGTTATGTGGCTGAGTGTTTAGGGGTCTGGAAAAGAAGTCCCGCGGAACCACCTGCTACAGTAATACAAGCAGGCATAACATTTCCTTTAGGAGGCAGAAAGTGCTTGGGGGAAAGGGGTTGGTGATCAGTAGTACTAGGAGGACGTGTCACCGTTACCCCAAAGCACACATCCGTCCATGGCCGGGGCCCACGCCTGCGTGAGAAAGGCTGCGTGTCGAGTCCATGAGCCGCTCCCTCAGAGGGGCTGCAGGACCGTCCTCCCGGCCTCGCCAGCCGGCCCGCTCCTCTCCAGCTCCGACAGCTCCTCGAACACATCCCTGCGAGACACGGCACGATAAAGACTGCGCACGCCCATTCAGCCCCGATAGCATGCCCTGGGGGTGCCCAAAAACAACGCACTTGTGCATGTAGAAGAAAATGTAGCCACTCCTGTCCCTGTCCCTCTGCACCACGGATTCCTGTGTGCGTGACACCTCCAGGTCATTGTACGTCAGCCATGACGCCTTCTTTATGTCGTAGACGTCGCTGATATAATGCCCTGCGTGGGAGAGCAGAACACTGAGCAAACAAATTACTGCATTCCAGATTCAGACTATTTCTATTTAATAAATCACTACGATAAAGGTTTATTGAAAAATCTAACCAGATGACGAGCTGCTGCCAATGTGACTGACCACACTGATGAGTCTAAAGGAGTTGGCCAGCTCTCCATTCTGAGGAAGGAGGCAAAAACAATTTTAGGGCATCAGGCAACAGACAAACAAGAAAGTACATCAGGGTGAAGGTCAGGGCAACATCCTAACCTCAGCATTTCTCTTCAAGTCCTCTGCCTCAGCTTCACTGTATTCCATGTCAAAGACATCCTCGTTTCCAGAGTCCTCGTCTGAACACAGGAACTCAGGCAAAGAGTTGTTGAACTCTGAGAAAGCCAGCAGCACACAAGCAGATGGGTAGCGCCACCACATTAATAACTGGGCACCATCAGAGAGTATACAACAAAACAGTGACAAACCGCTAGCAAGCAGCTTAGTGTGAATGATGTTATCGACGATCCTTTATTATTAGCTTAGCGCTTATAGAGCTTGATTATTATTGGCAATACAGTCAAACCTCCCTTATGGGACCAAGGGGTACCTGTAAGTAATGTCCGTGACGGTACAGTACAATGTACGTACACACATACAAACTACATGATATTTATGAGGTGCAAGGCTTATAATAGGATGCAATTTCAATCTGAGCTAGTGAATCATTTAATTCTTTTTATTTATTGTCCGAAGTGAAAAGCCGACTGCAAGACGTCTCAGGAGCTCTGCTCACTTATTGATTATTGTTATTGGTTTGCTTTTCTCTGATGGCTATTACCCTGTATGATTTTTTTGCTTTGCCCTTTTCTGTACTTTTGCTTTGGTTTACTTGCAATTTGGTTCTGAACTCTTGGCCGGTTGTTGGTTACCACGCGCCCCTCGGACCTTGACGCTTTGTTCTCTGTGCGTGTGTCAGGTGCATAGGGAGTGACTGTTTTGCGAGCTTATGTTGTATGCTGTTGTTTGGATCGGAAGTAAGAATTTGATGTTGTGCAGAATTTAGTGTAGAATTTGTTGTTGCGTTTTGTTTTCTCTTAGGCAAGTCAGCTTTGGGTTGCGTTCAGAAGCTGAGTTTCATTTCACTATAGTCACTCCTGAGTCCTTTTGCATCAGGTTTATTCGTTCTGTGTCCGTGGCGTGTCAAAAACTGGAAAAAATATATATATTATAATGAATGAATAGGAAAAAAAATACCCCTTTGTCCAGGTGTGTTCCCTTGTCCATCGCACCCTATCCTTCCCTTACTCCACGCCCCCTTTCACTCTGTTATGCCCCAACCCTAGCCTGGGCCTCGTAACAGCTGCTGGTTAGAACTATTTGGTTGGTTGAACAACTAAACCAGCTTATGGTTGTAACATTAATTTGCGCATGCGCGTGCCTACAGCTGCCCGGTAGAGGGAGGTGCCCGTATATTGGAGGTCCGGATAAGGGAGGTTTGACTGTAGCTTTAAAACATTCAAACTCACTGGAGAAAGCACAGAGAACCTATGACTCCTGTATTATGACCTGCCCTTAGGCTGAGATTATTAGCAGGTACAGAGCATCTAGTGATTACCTGGCAATGGGGAAAAAACTTATACAAATCTTAAGGACTGAAATAGATGTGTGAGCACAGCCCAGGAACAGACATGTACTTTCAATGTGTTCGTTGGGGAACTCATACTCACTTGTTTTGTGGTTAGGCCATAAGGTTATCATGGTGGCTTATTTTTGCATTTAAATTATAGGAAGTTTATGAGAAATACCAGGGTGCACTGTTTAAAACTATTGAGGGCTGTGTAACTTTTGACCACAAAACATCAGGCTTTTTAGTGCCTTAAAATCTGGACCGAGACTGAAATTTGGGCTCTATAAGGCAGGTAGAACGAGTGAGCACAGCCCCCGCCCAGGCATGCACACTCCCAGCCCCCACCCCACCTTGCAGGCTGAGCTCAGTGGCTCTCTTCAGATCGTCGTCCTCCTTCATCTCACGAGCCTCCTGCAGAGGATACGGGACATGAGGGCGTGGGACATGGAGGGCGAGAGAAAAGGGGAGAGAAGGCAGCACAGAGCGGGGCCGTCTTACATGCTCCTGCAGGCTTTGGGCCAATGCCTGCTGCAGCTCCTGCTCTTCCCGCTCCTGCTCCAGGCTGTACTGCTGTGCCCAGTCCAGCTCGCTCTGCAGACCTTCTGGAGTCTGGTTCTCCTTATTCTCATCCAGGTCCTTCGTCAGATCCAGAGACTCCAGAACATCTGCTCAGGTGCATGTGCCCATGTGTGAAGAGACACTAGTTACACAGTGTGGTTCCAGCTCACTTCCATTTTGCACTGCAGAAGGGTGGGATTGGTAAAGACAGTGCTGGGTTTGGCCAGGGAGAGTGACACCAAAGAGATGCTAGTTTACCGTTCACAAGGTGTACATCATGGATAATTAGAATACGCCCTTTTTTCTCTTTAGAACACTAGTATTTCCATGCATTTCGACCAATCAGATGGTGGCGACGCATCTAGCTTAGTGTGGTCACCCTTTCAGCCCTGCTAGTAAGCATGGGTACTGCTCATATAACATAACGGAGAGCCACCTATGTGCGGTTCGGCTTGGGTACGCCTTGGTTCTTGGTCGCAAAAATTATACCCATTTTATAGATGTACATAGAACGCAAACTGCCCCCCTCCCTGGTACCTGTTGATGTCTTGTCAGCATCGAGGGGATCTGGGCGATGGCTTAGGTCTTGGCCGTCGGTGTCCCCAAAGCCCGTGTCGGGGCTGCTGGTGGGCTCCTCGTCTGGAGGCCCAGAAAGCGCAGTTTCCTGCTGACTCATCTCCAGCACCGCAGCTAGCATCTCGTCATCGTTGATGGCGTTGTAGTCCTGGGGCTCCACTTGTGTGGCCCGCGGAACCTGCCAGAGCAGGGAGAAGGCATCACATCACGGTTTTGAGCCAAACCGGGCCGCCGGGCAAAGGTAACCATTGACAGCAGAGCATGGTTGGGCCAGGCCCGAGTCACGACTGCCCCCTCACCTTCTCAGCCGGCTCCTCGTCAGCGAGAGTGTCGCTCAGCCTGCGTCGCCGGCACACGGTCTTTCGGGTCAGCTCCTCCTCGCTGTCAGAGTCCAAAAGGAGGCTGCTGCAAGTGCCAGACTTCACTGGCCCTTTCCTGCAGGTGACACACTCCCTACAGTTAGCCAGCAGGGGCAGGCAGCTGCACTAAACAAGGAACCTGAGGACAGGCGTGAAACGAGCAAATCCAGACAAAAGGGCAGCTCACCGCAGCGACACTGAGGGGGAGTTCACAGACTGAGAGGACTTGAGTGTTCGAGACCTGAGAACACAGAGGGCAGTTCTATTCAAAGCCAGCACTGAGGCCGGTCGCAAAAGGAGACGGAGGGTAGATTAGGGCCAGCGCAGGACGTACATGGCTGTGTGTGCACTCCAGCCGAGGCCGAGGGGAGGCCGCGTGGCGTCTGTGCAGTGTGAGAGCAGGGTGAGGTATCGCGGTATCAGGACCTGCTGGCCCAGCTTACTGTTGAGGGAGAGCTGAGCATTGTAACTGTACCGCTTCAGATGGAGGATCAGCACTCTAGGTAAGAGAGAGGCACGGTTCAGGTCATCAGGTCACACCGTGGGTCACACCGTGCGGCAAAATCGACGGCCACCAACCTGGGGAGTCTGCTGAACTTGTGAGTGACGGTGGCTGACTTCCCGCAGCATTTCTCACATGAGTACTCAATCTCCTCCATCTGGAGAACAGCACCAGTAAGCAAACCATGCCGGTGAGCCATCATCTGTGTGAGAGTGTACGGCAAGGCGATGCCCGAGGGCCCGGGGCCGCGTGGGCGATTACCCTGAAGAAGAGGTCCAGGGAGTCCTGCATGGAGCGCAGAGGCATGGTCCTCTTCCGCCGGGGCAGGTCGATGGACAGGTCATTGAACTGCTCCCTCTTGGTGACGACCTCTCCGCACCTGAGATCAAGTGCTACAGTTAACCAGTCCAGCGTAACCGGCAGTTACTATCCCTAAAAAGGGAGTGGGGAACTGGAGAGACAACAGTAAGGATGCCCAAGCCTTACCCTTTACAGGTAATAGTATGCTGTACTTCAAACTCCATATTAGCACCCACAGGACAGGTGTAAACGTGAGACGTGTCCACCTCGTCCCCAGGCCGCGTCGCAGGTGGCTCCTCCCAAGAGTGAGGCTCGTTCTTCCAGCTCTTGTTCATCTTTTCCACGTCCTCCTTCAGCTGATCCAAACACTGGCTCAGAAACTCATGGGCGTCCTGCAGGAAAGCTCAGTCAACCTCCAAAAAAAGAACCCTCTAAAATATGCCGGCAGCAGATCAATCCTGTCCTAAGCCCTCAGCTTATTTCCCAGAGGAAGACCCAACATGGCAGCTTACGTTCTGCGTGTACCCCGAGAAGCGCTCTGCTGTGGAGGAGATGGAGCTTTTGACCCTCCTCAGCAGGTCTTTCTTTAGCTCTGGGCTGCAGATGTCCTTCTTGGCCAGAAGGTGCGCAAATCGCCTTCAGAGAGGAACACCAGAAGACAGACGACATGTGGCTATGCATTTCCAGAAAAAAAAAATTAAGTAGAGGAGCAGAGAGCAGAGGTTAGCTGGAGATCACAATACCTGAGCAATGCATTTGCTGGGACCTTCTTCCAAGGGATGCCCTGTTTCAGCAGGTCGTTAGAGAAGGACGGCAGGCTGAAGAGGGACTGGAGAATGGCATTCATGTAGCAGGTGTTGCCCAAGTTGGAGAATCTGTTCCAGAAATCACCTGTCAGTACTTAAGTGTGCCAATAACAGACCAACAGAGCCTGGAAAAGGCCTCCTCTCTCACCCCTGTAGTGGGGCCTGTGCTGGAGTCAAAAAAGAGGGCTTTGGCTTGTTCCATCCAGTGTAGTCCACAGTAGGGCGCACTTTCCTGAAGGGGGTTGAGTGACTGGGGAACAGCAGGCTTCTCTTAGAGGAGGGAGACTGGCTGGCACTGGCTGACCTTTTAAAAAATAAGCACAGTAGTAAAGGGCTGTGCGAACCGAAGGGGCACAACAAGAGCCTTGTGTCCCCCATGGCTGAACATGCTAGCAACCTCTCAGGACTGACTGTCACAGCTAGAGTTACAGTCCCCCAAGGCGAGCACATGTTAAATTACCTGTCCAGGAAAGAGTGGCCCTGTGAGGAGTCTTTTGTCACCGTGCGACTGCTGTAAAAATACGAAGGCTGAAGAGGTGCTGGACCTGGTGAAAGACAAAAAGTTCAAAGATAACCTTTTAATTTACTGTATAATAACAATGATGCTTCTTTTGTTATTTGTACCAGCATGTTTACAGGTATACAGAAATTCTTTCGTATTCCTTATCCTATCTGTTTTTAAGATATACTGGTGAGAGTTAAGTTTGGGGGCAGAGTGCAAGGTCAGCCATTACTTTCCATTACTTAATGTTTCATGCGAATTGCCCGCGGTTAGACTGCTCTACTTGTCCGATGGGGGGGGGGGGGGTGTGCTGGGGGGCAAGGACACCAACCTGAGCTCCTGTTTTCTTCAGACTGCTTCAGTTTCTCTTTACAGCTGAGAAGAAACTTGCGGGAGGGGTCTGAGGTGGCCTTGTTATTGCTGATACACAAACATTACTCATTACTACACCAACACACCAATCACTACCTGCACTTTCTGGGAAATATCACCGACTTGCACACATTATAGAGTTTTGGTCATTTCATTGCTACAAAGCCATAATTAGATTTAATCGCATACTCGATTTTCCAACATGGCAATAACTGAGGAACGCATCATATACAGCAAGACGTCACACTGATAAAACGTAAGGCTGGATCCTGCCCACCTAGAGGAGTCGTTCTCCTTGGGATAGTCCTCGTTCATGTCGCTCTCAGGAGTCATTAACCTTTTCCTTTTTTCGCTCCTGTGGAGCATGACGGTCATTTAGAAGTCACGGGTATGAATTATTGGAAGAGCCCCCCCCAAATGCCCACAGAGAACCAGGGGGCCTACCTGTTCTCTGCGAGCACACTCCGAATGGGCGCAGCCGTGACGCGGCTGGGGCTGCCGAGGGGCTTGCGAGGGGCGCCCTCCTCCCGATTCTCCAGGCTCGGTCGTCTTGGTGCGGCCTGAGAGCATTTTTAAAATGCATGGTATATGAACTTGTACTGACCAAATAACATATTTCAAACATGTATCACTCAAACGTAAATTGTGTTTAAAAGAAAAAATTATATACATAAAATCATAAAACACACACAGTCCTCGGGATGATTACAATTTCACTCCCTCAAGATTGCTATGGTTTCAGTTAGAGGCACGTTATACCTGTCTGTCCATGGATGGTAAGTGCTGGCTGGAGTCACTTTTAATAGACCGGTTTCCCAGAACAGCACCGAAACTTGCACTTGCCTGGGTTGTCTTTAGGACTGAAAGGAAGTGTCCCAAATTACAGTCCACATCAGCAACACAATACATGTCTGACTTAATATTCAAATACATTAAATTAAAAAAAAAATAATAATCTTCTCATTTCAATGCTCAAACAAAGTAAGGGTTAAATTCTGCACCAGACTAAGGGTACCTGTAGATTTACCCCACTGAACTGAGATTTACATTACTGAACTGACCGTACCTGTAGATTTACCCTGCGTTACTTTATCCAGGTACTCCTTTAATTTTTGACCCAATGCACAAGGCAATTTGTCGAGGCAAACGACGCTGGAATCCTTTAGGGTGACCACGACACGAATCTGACTCTGCTTGGGACCCAGGGAAACAGTCTTCACATTTTGATTTAGCTACAACATAAAAAGGAAAGTTACTTTCTGTTAGCCGTCACAATCTCACACAGATTAAATATAAATGAAACGCTTTATTTCGATTTACTTGTTTTATGCTTTGGGTCAAGTTGCAAGGGTAAAACCAGAACATTTTCCCATACCAGCCAGACCTGTCAAAAGATACCCCATATTAAAGAAGCCTGCAGCACCTCACCTGGAAGATTTTGGGGGCACCTCCACTGTTGAACTTCAAATAAAGGTTGACTCTGCTTTCCCTCTCGTGGATCTCAAAGCTGCCCTCTTTCCAGTTTGAGGTTCCCTGCTCCAAGCTGTAGATTCGGATGCGAACCGCACCACAATAGGGGAGCTTGGACACGGTGCTGGCCATGGGTGGTTGTCGCAATTAAGCGTCTACAGTCCTGGGTTCGACTACAGAACTGAATAAAATAAACAACTGATCAATGCAATTAAAAAGAGGATTATAGACAGAAACAGAATAAAACTGGTCAAGTGCTTTGAGCAATTATATTTAGATTGGAAAAGTATGGATGCGTCTACAAACAAAGGGGAATAGTGACATAATATTTCTCAGAAACGTGCTGATAAGAGCACGCGCCTAAAAGCTGGCAAAACCCCAAGGCAGAATGAAAAATGTTACTTTCAGAAATATGAAGCCTTCTACGAGTTTTAGGGTTATATCACAGTGCTCCTTAAACGAGAGCATCCCTAATAACCGGGGACATTTGCACATCACTGATTAGCAGGAAGGCGAGTCTGACCCGCCGTCCACACCGGTACAGGGTAGGGAGTGAGACCGCACATGCGCATGGCTAACTAGTTAAGTTAGGTGACCGCTAACTAATACCCCTTAACCATTTTTCCAGTTATCTTGTTTTACTAAGGCAGCTACTAGGCGACAGCGGTTAGAAGCGGCGCGGAGGGGACAGGCGAGCGGACTCGCAGGCGGGCTGGGAGCGCAGCCACGGCCGGGCAGCCGCTCGCCGTCACTCCGGCCGCCGCGGAGATGGAGCAGGCAGCACGGGGGGATGGGGACGGGGATGGGGCAGGGAGGCGCGGCCCGGACGTATCTCCCGCCCGGCCGTCCGTCCGGCGGCCCGCCGAGCAGCTAGCATCGCGGGCTAACGTGCTGGCGGCTCCCAGGCCGGAGCAACAGCCGCACGCCAGCGGCCCCCCAAGGCGGGCAGCCCGGGAACCGGGGGGCGACAGAGGGCCACTTACTTGGGAAGGCGAGCGGGGCACTCCGCGAACTCTCCGAGGGGGAGCCGGCTCTTCCTGGGCGGGCGGGCGGGACCGGGCGTCCGCGGAGCCGGCACGCGTTGTTGACAGTGCGGCGCGCGGCGATGGCGGGAATGTGAAAATTTACGGCGGAAGCGGCGCACGCGAGCCGCGCGGCCGCAGCTCTCGCGAGAACACGCCCCCGCCCCCCGCGTGCCACCGCCGCCGCGTTCCTTACCGCGTAAACAGACGCGTTTAAATGCTGCGCTCGGTTTCTGATAGATGGGTCGTTCGACAAGTCAAATGCCGCAGCCATAAACAAGGTCGATCTCGTCACACGGCAGAACGTTTAACTAATTCACCACTACGCGGATTAGAAGAAATGCCAGATGGCAAAGCATATTGATAGTGTGGGAAAACTCTATATTAAACTGCCCTATAATGTGCATAAGCTATTCAAAAATGTACTGAAGCATTTTAAGAGAACATAACTTCGTGGATGCTGGAAATTAAACTATTGTATTACATATGGGTTATAAGGCATGCAGTCCATTGCAATGCTTATTTTCGCCGATAGTTCGCTAGCACTGTTACAGGCTATCAGTATAGGATTAAGCGGTATGCGACGTTTACATAGATTCCGCATGGGTCTGACGATGCAATAAATCATAATACGATCCAAAAGCCAAAATGCTGTGTAAATTCTGAACATCACCCACATAACAGCGCTTAAGCACACTCCTGCCTTAGAGACTGGAGACCGAAATACGCCAGTTTCGCGTTTGAAGTAAAGGGTGCGCGCGCGGGGTCATGGTTCAAAGGTCAGCGCTCCTGCGGCTGCGCGTGGCTCCTCTCCGTCGCCGAGACCGGGAGCGCTCTTAAAGTTGAACTTTTTCCCCTCAGTTCGCCTCGGTTTAAGAAGGTCCTCGGCAGCCCGTGGGAGGCGACATCCCGGCGCTTCGGAGAATGCTGGCTACAGGGGCGGTGAGGACGCGTGCCTGCGCCGTCCCGTCGGCGCGAGGCCCCGCGAGGCCCTGCGCGAGAGCCGCCCGCGAGAGCCGCGGCCGTTAGGTACCCATCGGGGGCCTTTAGTGAGGAAGGGGGCTCTCCTCTCCTCTCCGAGCGCGCTCTTGTTTGGTCCCCCCCTTTTTTCATCGTTTATGCCGCATAAACTCTTAGCGAGTTCGCGTTTCGGGCTGGTAGCCGCAGGTCCGGCGAGGTGGTCGCGATTGTGTCGCATCATCGAGGCGAGACGGGCGGTGCTCAAATGGGCCTAATATTCTGTGTCCCGTTATCGTTTGGCGGTGCGGTGTGAGGCTGTGCGGTGCGAGGCGGTGTGAGGCGGTGTTCGTGCTGGTGCGAAGAACCGGACTTCCGCGGAGTGTCCCGCGGTGCCATTTACATTACTGGGAATGGCCTTACCGGTAACGTTAGTATCTTACGTCGGTTTGTATGCGGCGATTGAATGTCGGTTCCTGCGTTTTGTCCCTTTAGTTAGCGGTCTGAAATGGAAGTTGGTAAGCCTTCCAACAGGTCTCGGGTAGAAGACGCAAAGCCATAGATCTAGCTGTGGGTGAGAAGATCGAATGTTCAGTGCAATTCGGTTGCTTTATTAACAGACTTGAGTCCATAGATACACGCACAAAGCAGGAAAGATTAATGCAAAACACATATAAAGAAAATCAAATGATGTACAAACATCTCAGCCAATGCACCCTCAGTCTGGGTGCATAACGGGAACAGCTCGCGGTGGGATCTGATAGTGCTAAAATTGATATTTGTGGATTGATCCAAACGTTTCATAAACATGAACGTCAAGCTTCTCAATAGTGCTTTAAAAGTGCTGCCTCCTGCAGGGACTGGCACCCCCTCCTCTGGGCTTCTTCAGGAGGATTCTCGTCGCATCGTTATATGCAGCTGCTAACTTCTGCATGCTAGTTCTGTTTGTAAGATGACCACAATTGGGCAGTGTAGAGTGGTGTGCAGTATGCTTTAAACATGTTCAAACAACGCTGCTGAAAACTTATTGCTCAATAACAGTGGTTATGAAAAGAAAATAACGGAGTAATCAAATCACTGTGTATTTTTGGTAGTTTCTGAACCAAAGTTCCTTTCTGTGATTTTTTTTGTTTTGTTAAAATGTTGTGCCCTTATAGGCTGTAACCACGGCGCTGGCGCAGGTGGACCGGGAGAAAATTTACCAGTGGATCAATGAGCTGTCCAGCCCGGAGACCCGTGAGAATGCCCTCCTGGAGCTCAGTAAGAAGCGCGAGTCTGTGCCGGACTTGGCTCCCATGCTGTGGCACTCCTGTGGCACCATCGCTGCCCTCCTGCAGGTACCAGTCACCAGCTGCTTCTGCCTGATTTAATGTGCTAGAGGTCGGGGTGAGCTGTAAGCTATCTAACGAGATTTTTTGGAGTACCTGCGCTGGTGCGTGGCTCTGTGGGTTAGTACTCTGTGATGGAAGCTCCCTCAAATCCTGTGTCTGGCAGTAATCGTGTCACTGTTGGGCCCTCGAGTGAGACCCTAAGAAACTGCTCAGGGGGCTCCGCATAAATGAATGACCCTTTGCTCTCACCCATAGGACGGTCCGATGCGGTGTGAGGAAACTAATGAATTCCTTTGTACTGGCACTCAAAATTGTTCAAATGGCAAAACAACCTTTGTCATTATTATGAGTGAAAGTAACATCAACTTCTGCTTTAATGGCTGCAGTTCTGTTTGATAGATATCGTAAATCCACATGACTGCTGTCTTTTGATGTCTTAATCTTAACATCCACTTGTAGCCGATATACAGTACCAGTCAAAAGTTTGGGCCCCTACTTTTGGGTTTGTATTTTTTTTTTTTTGTACAATTCTCTGCATTCCTTCATTCGCTAATCAAACTCCTCCAGAACCATTTCTGCTGCATTTAGGTCAATTGGCCAGCTCATGTGATGCGACACTCATCACCCCTTTGTAGGTGTCTTGGAGTGTCCAAACTTTTGGTGCTTTATATCTACAAAGAGTGACTCATTATGGATCCTTACAGTGGCCACTTCCTGTGTCAGTTCTCACAGTCTCACTTTGTGTTTAATGTCGTTTTTGCTGCTCATTATCCAGCCGAATCAGTCTCTTATCACTTATACCCCCTTCTGCTTCTGGGTCATGTTTATATGTCCAGTGGTGTGTTTTATTACTCTACTGATTAGGTATTGGCAGGTAGATATTGAAATTTGTCTTTGGGTAAATTTTAAGTCAATGTGTCACCTTGATACCAAATTAAAATTGATTACAAATTACAAGCTATCTTTAACGTTTTTGGACATTGTGGTTATTCAGGTACCCTCTGACCTGATGACTGGGGACCTTACTCTCATATAACCAACTGCAAAAAAACCACTGTTTGTCATTTAGCTACAAATCTCCTGAATACTTTTTGTCAAGCTTTTATTTTGGTATCTAGTTTAGTGGGAGTTTTTGTAGGCTTCTCTGAGAAAATTGAAGGTGAAACTGACCAGTTTATTTAGGTGAGCTGTGGAGATCTTGATTACTATATTTTTATTTGTATGGTAGGCTGGTGCAGTGAAATAGGTTGGCAAAAAGAATGGGATCTCCTTTATTGTGAACTATTTACGTATGTGACATTTCTGGACAGAAAAGTTGAAATTGAGCCATTTTCCTCCTGTCAGTGCATTCGTTCTTATTGTCTATAGTGACTTTGGTCTGAAGGATATAGTCTTACTAAAACTATGTGAACAAGTAAAACTAAATGTATGTACCTGTATGTGTCTCGCAGTTCTAAATTATTTTTTTTTTTTTTAAAGGAAATTGTGAATATCTATCCCTCCATCAACCCCCCTACGCTAACAGCACACCAGTCCAACAGGGTGTGTAACGCTCTAGCACTTCTGCAGTGTGTTGCCTCCCATCCAGAGACGAGGTGAGCAGCCCCCTTGCATGCGCCTCACGTTTTTTGTTTTTTTACCACACATGTGAAATCATGGCTGAGGCATTCCCTCTCTGGCTTTATTGCAGATCTGCGTTTTTGGCGGCACACATTCCCCTGTTTCTGTACCCCTTCCTGCACACTGTCAGCAAAACGCGTCCGTTCGAGTACCTGCGGCTGACCAGTTTGGGAGTAATAGGTAGGTTCACCCCGCTTCCTGCTTGAGTTTATGGCAGTCATCTGTGCAGTCAAGGGATTTTCAGTGCAAGCTTTGTAATTTTCCATCTGGTTACCACTGACAGTTAATCTCACTAAGGCTTCTGTATTCCCCATTTCCTTCATTTTTGGCTTTCTGTCTTTAGGAGCACTGGTAAAAACCGATGAACAAGAAGTGATCAACTTCCTGTTAACCACAGAGATCATTCCCCTCTGCCTTCGGATCATGGAGTCGGGCAGCGAGCTTTCCAAAACGGTATGCCGCCTTCTAGGAATCATGTGGAACATACCCACATTCCCTTAGCTTTGTGTCCCTCGCTGACCTCTGTATGTGTATCCTTTGCTTTTTTCCTTTGTGACAGGTTGCTACATTTATACTACAGAAAATCCTCCTGGATGATACGGGCCTGGCATATATCTGTCAGACCTATGAGCGGTTCTCCCACGTAGCTATGATCCTTGTAAGTTGCAGAATTGAAGAGCTCTGTTGCTGTTCCAGTGTGCCTGTTGTCCGATTTTTATAATGCATGGCCCTCTGCTTGCAGGGGAAGATGGTCCTGCAGCTCTCTAAAGAGCCATCTGCCCGACTCCTGAAGCACGTGGTGCGCTGTTACCTCCGTCTCTCCGACAATCCCAGGTATGAGTCGGCTGTGTCGTTTATTTTTCTTCCCTAAGTAGCAACACCGTCTGTCCTCTAGGAGGAGCTCTGCATTGCCAGTGTTGAGATGCTCCTGTTGATTTTTCTGTCACGCCTATGTGTTCCAGGGCGCGGGAAGCCCTCCGCCAATGTCTCCCGGACCAGCTGAAGGACACCACGTTCGCCCAGGTCCTGAAGGACGACACCACCACCAAGCGCTGGCTGGCACAGCTGGTGAAGAACCTGCAGGAGGGCCAGGTCACAGACCCCCGGGGCATCCCATTACCTCCACAGTAGCCTCCAAGGGCACAGTAGTGGGGAAATTGCGGTCACTTGATCTCCAGCCGGCCTGCTGGACACCTCAATGCACTTCTGATGTCCCATGCTTATGTTTTCTGGGTGTGGCTTAACAGAAAGGGGTTTTAAATTTAATTTTATTCTGTAGGCAAGCACTCAAGGCTTTGGACTGATAGCGTGCGGCCAAGTTAACTGCTTCCCTGTGACTTGCAGTGTCAGCGTTTTAGCGTTTTAAGGGGCTAAGAAGCTGTTAAAAGATGCTGTTTGGTTCGGGAGACCCCCAGGAGGGAGGGACTTATCACATTT
>JAODKN010000037.1:6482911-6496293 GCA_026774425.1 Petrocephalus zakoni
AGATTCATTAGGATCTCAGGCCTGGCAAGTTGGCTGAATTGGACCCAAAAAAGTATAATTGATTGCACAAAATTTCTTGAATGCAGAATTCCTTAAACCAGGGGTGCCCAACTCCAGTAAAGGAGGGGCAGAATCCAACACAGTTACCCTGCTCAAACACATCTTAATCATCTAATTTCCAGGTTTAATAGGTATGTTGATTAGTTTAATAGGTTTGTTGAATAAGTATGGGATTTCCCTGCTATTAAACCTGGTAATTAGACGAGTAAAATGTGTTTGAGCAAGGGAACTGTTGAGCACCTTAAACTTAAACTAACTGCCTTAAACTAATGCAATATGAGTGCAAAATCACAATAAATGAGTCATCTAATTGTCATTTAATTGGTCAACAGCCAAGATGCTCAACGCCATGTCCATCGATGGTTTTCTGATGTACCTGGTCTCGCCAGAGGGCTCCATCTTCAACCCTCAGCACCTGGGCGTCTACCAGGACATGACCCAACCATTGTGCCACTACTTCATCTCCTCCTCCCATAACACTTACCTTCTGGAGGACCAGCTGCGGGGCCAGAGCAGTGTGGAGGGCTACATTCGGTAGGGTACCATATTTAAAGAGGCACGTTTTTGCCCCTAGTCTTCTCTCCTTGTCTTTCTGCAAAGCACTTCAACCATTGCTGGGCCACAAACTTACAACCATGCTTTGTACTTAATTCGGTAATCCCGTTACCTGACCCTAACCCTAACCCTAATACAGACACAGCTCACCCAATCACACACCACGCCCATAATCCAATGACAATAACGCATCTATCTATCTATCTATCTGTCTGTCTATCTATCTATCTAATCACAATACATTCCAAACAAGCCAGCAGGTCTTCTCAAGGAACAAGACAAAACATGCTGCAGCTAACTGTAACACCATAGTTGGGATTGCAAACCATGTTAATGGTCACGTTTTCTATTAACCAACTATCAGCCATTTTTTAATGAAAGTGACTCCAATTGAATGTTATTAATGTAGCTGTTTTAGGTAGGAGCTCCTTTAATCTCCTAGTGATGGAATAATTAGAACATTGTAGGGCACAAATAAAGACCAAGACCATAGGGGTGCCTCTCTTGGTTTGGCTCCTGCAGGGCCTTGAAGCGGGGTTGCCGCTGCGTGGAGGTGGACTGCTGGGACGGACCCAACGGGGAGCCCATCGTGTACCACGGACACACCTTCACATCCAAGATCCTCTTCAAGGACGTTGTCGCTGCACTGGGGAACTATGCTTTCAAGGTGAGGGGGTAAAGGGCCACTCTGTCTGCCTTCTGTGTGAGCTGAGTTACGGCTGTTCTCCTAGGGGCTTTTCCCATTTGTGATGCACGCTCTTACAGATAACCGACTACCCGGTCATACTGTCCATTGAGAACCACTGCAGTTTGGAGCAGCAGAGCGTGATGGCACAGCACCTCAACCTCATCCTGGGCGCCAAGCTGCTGAGGAGCACGGTGGGCGGCCTGAACCCGGACAGGCTGCCGTCTCCCGAGGTGAGGCCGCTGCGTGCACATCAGGCCAGCTGTGACGGGCATGAACGCGCTTGTGCTTTAGGTGAAGGGTGAATTGAGCAAATCAGTTTGCAACTAATGCATGTGAACATGAGCTCCATTCAGTCTGTCTGGTGAGAGTGAACGATGCTCACACATCAGAAGTAACAATAATAGGCAAAAAAGTAGCTCTCATATTGCGATATGAAATGCAGTGTGTTACGATGTCTCAGAATCGTGCCTTACATGATAATCGTGATTTTGTCTTGTGTTCCTTGTCTTCATCAGTGTTGATGTGCCCCGATGTACTGGTTGTGATGCTAATGATTTGTTTCTGTCAATAAAGTAGACTCCAAGAGCTTCCTAATAGTAGGTGACACTAGTGATAGTTTAATTGCAGATTCAGAGCAGCTGATATAAAAATTGGAAGACATGAACTTGCACTCCTTCATTTTTGGAACTGCGCACTGTGAACATTTCAGTCTGTGTGAACTGGACTTAACTGAGCTAGATCTTGTTAATCGCAAACGTGCACGATGCTGGAGATGGTGAGAAAACAAATCCTGTACAATTTCATGACAACATTAAGCCATCAAAAAAAAAAAAAGGTTGGGTAGCGTCGGAGGTATTGATGGGACTGGGGAAGGAGTTCCACATCCAGTCGGCAGCACGCTGTTATGTCCCTCTTTGGTTTGGGCACATGACAACCTACATGTATGCGTGGTAAACCATGAGACTCTGCAATTACGCCAACAGTGAACTTACAGGCCCGCCGCACCGTGGAGGGGTGACCCCACAAAAGATCGTTAAGGAACATATATTTGGTTTGGGTACCTTACCTTTAGCTGTGTCCTGGAAAGCAGGCTTTGATGATGTACTGTATATTTGTTGTCCATTTTCCCATAAAAGCACTTAGGCAGATCGATGAAATGCGATGTGAGTTGCATCTTGAGGACAAGTCTAATCTGCACTGCTTAATTTAGTCAGATAACAATGCTGTTATCCTCAATGAATGGCAGCATGTTGTTTGTGCTGTCAAAATGGGCGCCACTCAATGCATTTTCCACTTGATCCCCCCTTTAGGAGCTGAGGGGAAAGATATTGCTGAAAGGGAAGAAGATCGGTGGACTGGAGGCCAGTCTGAATGGGGCAGTAGAGGACTCCATGACGGGCGAGGTGAGCGACGAAGATGAGGTCGCTGACATCGACGAGGACCACCCACATGCTGAGAGCATTCGGCGAAAAGGAAAGGTTAGGGATGGGACTCTGGAAACTTCTACCCACTGAAAGTTTGTTGAGGTGCGACACCCATATCAATCAAATCTAAAGGCTTATATGCTTCACAGCATAACATCAGTACATTATTGCTACATGCCACCTTGCATAGATTCTGCAGGAGCCCTGGTTTCAAGCTCCTTCAAGGCTTCATAGGAGATTCCATTTATCAGTAATGTCATGTGAGATATCAGCTTTTCATTATGGACTCCACGTTTCAATCCAGGCCTGCTTTCTTAGTTTGAAAGACAAACCAGCTCATAATTAGACCTGTTTGAAGAAAGTCGCCAACGTCATCATGCTAGCCAAAGGTGAATTGTCTTCTCTCGTTGACCGCTGCCTGCCTTATATTGCGTAATCTCTCATCCCTCATTAAAGATGCATGCATACAACGGCTGCGTTCAACCAGAGTGAGAAGGTCATCCCTTGGCTGCATTATCTTAGCACATATTTACCTCCTTAGATCATCAGTCTACAGTTAAAGAGCGTTAGTGATACCAGTTTTCCTGGAAGACAAAAGCAAGCTATCCAAACCTGGAAATTGCAACAAGAGACTGAATCCGGAATTTTTTACATATTGTTGATTGTATTGTTGACTATTTTTCTCTGTATGTTTTTCAATAACAGTTGTCCTAGCAGATAGTACACATTTTTGTTGGGTGCACTTGAAAGAGAACAAAGCTTTGTAGACTCGCGGTTGTAGGTCGGTCGTTGCTTTTTATCAGTAGTGCCATCTGCTGAGAACTGTAGCCAAGTACTACCAGAGGCCTTGGTGTAATTGACCCTGAAGGTGGGCCGTGTGCCTTCGGGCACTAGCTCTGAGTCCTGCTCCGTTTGGAGTGATGGGGATTGAGTTTCCCAAAGGGCAGGTGTCGACTGGGAGCCCTGATAGCATCGCTAATAAGTTTGGCAATGTAGCACCACAGTGACTGGAGATTGACTGGCAGGCTATGATCCGTGCCACCTCAATGTAAACAGCCTTCTGATAGGGTATCAGACACTATCTTAGGATTAGTTTGGGGCCAAATCCCCATCGAGGAGCATATATATAATATTTTGCAATTACACTGCAATAGACTGCAATAGTCTAAGGAATCCCCATCTGAAACCTGTCCAGTATTACAGCATTATCACACGCTAACGTCAGGCACTCAGAAAGAATCCCTTTTACGCTACATCTCACTCACGCATCAATCATTCATGAATTACAGTAGTAAGCTAATTCTGAGCTTCCCCTTTCGCACGCGTGACGTTCCTTTCTCAGAAATCAAAGCAGCGTCTCTCCAAGGAGCTGTCTGAATGTGTGGTGTACTGCAAGAGCGTCCACTTCAGCAGCTTCAAGCATTCCCGCCTTTATTCCAAATTCTACGAGATCTCCTCCTTCGCCGAGTCCAAGGCCCGGAAGTACACCAAGGAGGCAGGTGAGCCAAAAGACACATAGCAATCTGCAGCTGTGCTCGGGGCGGTTCTGCTTTTCCCAAAATAAAAAGAGAGGGGACGGCAGTGACTGCCCGCGGAACGTGGCGCTGCGTCCTCCCTGGTCTGTGGTGCTAACCGTGCATCGCTTTGCCCATCAGGGGTAGAGTTTGTGCAGCACAATGCCAGGCAGCTGACCCGAGTCTACCCCAGTGGCCTAAGAACGGACTCATCCAATTTCAACCCACAGGACATGTGGAATGTGGGGTGCCAAATAGGTAAAGGCCATCTTGATATTCTGTCCTCATATTAATGAAAGACAAGATATGTAATATATTCATTGTAATATTCATCCATCTGACTTCTATCTGCATTATATATACATATATGCTGTACATATATATGCTCTCTCTGTATATATATCTATCTATCTATTTATATACTGAACTATATATATGTATATACTGAACCATTTATATATTTATTTTTTTTATATATAGATATGCAGTATAATAGCTTATGCACACAAACCGAGACACTGGGCTCTGCAGTTCCATCACCACACAAACCGAGACACTGGGGTCTGCAGTTCCATGGGCCGTCACCACACAAACCGAGACACTGGGCTCTGCTGTTCCATGGGCCGTCACCACACAAACCGAGACACTGGGCTCTGCAGTTCCATGGGCCGTCACCACACAAACCCTTCAGCTGGGCCTCATCTGCTTTCCCCAAGTCGCTCTGAACTTCCAGACGGCAGGAGTGGAGATGGACCTGAACGACGGCCTCTTCAGCCAGAACGGCCGCTGTGGCTACATCCTGAAGCCTGAGTTCATGAGGATCTGTGAGCGCCATTATGAGCCCGAGAATGCCCACCAACGCGAGGGCTATCAGCCCGTCAGCCTCGCCATACAGGTACTGGGGCTGACGCATGCTACTTCTCAAGGCCCTTCCACACCTGTCAGCACTACTGCGCACAACTGAGTGTAGCTGAGCGCTGTTGTTCTGCCTGTTTTGTTGTTTAGGTGAACATCAGAGGAACTTGGATGTCTGTCTTTAGGGAGATTTGTTTGGGTCGTAACTCCAGTCACTGAATAACTTTTACATTTGGCTGTTCGCATCTGATATAATCAGCTGTTACTCTCTGCTCGCTGATGGCTTGTCTGTTCTTCAATATTAATGTGTACAGCCAGAGCTCTTTTAAGTGGCAAAGAGTAAATGGTACTTCAAAGACTTGGCTCATGCCCCAGAGAAAAATATGCTCTCTGAGTACAATGTAATAATATATGGAGTGCATGGGCACATAGGATCCATCTGTTCAATACCTGTTTATCCAATCAGTTATGTATTGACTGCCATGTACCCTCCGGCAGGATACATGTTAGGTGTAATATCGACCTGGTGTGCGGAATTCAGAAATGCCTACTCCTTCGGTAATGGCAGCTGAGAGCCGTCCGATTGGGCCTGTGGGAGAAAATGTGCACATCAACCTTCCCAGGTGATCAGTGGACAGCAGCTTCCAAAGGTGAACATCAAGGAGGGCTCTATCGTGGACCCCCTGGTGAGAGTGGAGATCCATGGCGTGCCAGTGGACCAGGCCAAGCAGGAGACTAAATACATCGACAACAATGGTTAGGGGCGACTACAGAGCTCTCAGCCGCCGTATAAACCATGCAAACACGTGGGTTCTCTGGCTGTTAGGTCCGTGCTGCTGAACGCTGTTTCCTGAGCAGGCTTCAACCCTGTGTGGAACGACACTCTGCAGTTCACCATCCACGCCCCCGAGCTCGCCCTGGTGCGCTTCGTAGTCGAGGATTACGACAAGACCTCCAAGAATGACTTTGTTGGCCAGTACACCTTGCCTTTCACATCCATTCAGCAAGGTTAGCATGAGCCCATCTTCTAACTAGGGTCCCACATAAGCAGGAATGATGTCGATAGCTGATACAACAACATAGATGATGTAGCCAGCATCGTGTACGGATAGTGCAAACCACGGGGATTTAAATGGAAGGACATAGGAGCATCAGCCACACTGAATCTGTAAATGCAGCTAAACTAAAGTGTTTGGTCACATCTATTTATTTATTCGTTTATTTGATTGTTTGTTCATTTACAATGTTTTATCCTTCCCTGCCAGGATATCGTCATATCCATCTGCTGTCCAAAGACGGGACCACCATTCCACCCTCCTCGCTCTTTGTTCACATCAGGATGACCAACACGGTGTGACGTGCAGCCGAGAAGCAGCTAATTCCGAGCAGCTATGTGCATGACTGGTAGAAGCGCGTTTCTTAGGCTGACACTGCACAACAGTCCCAATGGACCTGTTACTAAGATATACCTGCGGATTGCTGTGCTGTTTATTCCAGTTTCACGCGCAAAAATGACACTGGACCGCATAAGTGGCCTTCACATTATGGCCAAGCGGGCAGGTAAGGGAAACTTTAAATGGCAATGCTTAAAGAATGCTATGATGTCATAAACGTATTACATATTTAACAGCGCCTCAGTTGTGACATTTCGCATGAGACGATGTCAGCAGGCGTACGGGAGGAAGAGGACATCGTGGAAGAGAGAGCGGACATCTAGCGGGGCGTCACAGGAGACCTTGCGGCGGTCCCATTCAGGCGCTTCTGAAATGAGGCTTGTCAAAGTTCTGCTTCAGATGAGGGGTGTGCACTTCTCACAGCCCCAGGCCGCCGGGGAATCCACTTCTGGACCCACGGACCACACTAGAGGGAGTAAACAAATTCAAATGTCTGAGACTAAGTGTTGGTGCTGCAACATTGCATTGACGAGTCCAGCCTGTTAAGCGAGCTTAGCACTGTTCTGTTGTCTTGGGAACCAATTTTTACTTTGCGAATCTATAGCACTTAATACCTTTCGGGGTGGTTAATTTTGATGAGATCACTATTCTGCTATGTATGTTGTATGTTGTACTTCACGTAATCAGTTGTGATGCTTAAACATATAATTAGAACACTGAAAATTATGATGTGTAATTTAAAAAAATTTAATCAGTGTGCCACTAGAGGGCAGAAAAATAATGATTTTGAAACTACTACAACTTAAAGGAGTTAAACCAACAACCAAACTGACTGATTAAGGACACGAGTTAAAAACAAGTATCCCTGTCATGTAATGCCGGGAATCATTTACTGGTCAGTTACACCTGGCTCATGGACACTATCATAGCTGCAGTAAGCTTACATTTCATTACTAGCAGGACTTGAATGAAAAAGTAAATTCCGGTCACCGGCTGTCTATCTATGCCTCATCATTTCCAAGCAGGGCACTTTTCACCAAAGTGATGCTCAAGCTATCCTGCATTACTTAGTACTTTAATGACAACCCTCCGGAACAACCTCAGATTCTCTGGGTGGTTCGCATCAAAGTGCTGCACGACTTTGACTAGTGTGTTATCTGACACTAATGATTTTATATTAAAACAGGTCCATTTTGCTGCTAGTGTTTTCATATTAAATATTTTATACTTTTATTATGCTCCCCTTGTATATTATTTATATCTACCTCTATTTAAGGTATTCTGCTTATATTTATTTATTTAGCAGAAGCTTTTGTCTGACGCATGACACAAGTGGGAAAAGCTTGAGACCAGCCAACATCCCTGTAGCGTCTGGGGTTAGGGCCCATAGGTGATGTGACGACTGCCAGGCCATGGGATTCAAACCTATAACCTTCTGGACACAGAACCCTAATCCACTATCATAGAACTCCTGCATTAACAGCTGACCACTTGTTTATCTGTATATATGTATCCCATTTGTTTCCAAATAAAAATAATTTCAAAATGATTAGATTGTAGAGATTAATATATCTCACAAAAAATATTTTATCAAGATATCCTAACCTTTCTCAGGATGCCTTATTCTGTTGTTACTGATTGGGCATGTAGCCAATAGTAAAACAGTAGTAGTCTATTTTGGTAGTAAAATAACAAGGTTATGCCCCCCTCAAAATTTGCTTCACCCCTCTAGTTGGCAGAAACACCCTGTGGTCTGAGAAATGTACTACTAAAGATAATGTATTACTATTAAAAAATACTGGAATAATATCCATCCATTCTCTGCTGCTTACCTGGGGTCGGGACATGGGGGTAGCAATCTAAGCAAGGGTGCCCAGACCTCCCTCTCACTAGCCACCTCCTCCAGTTCCACTGGGCCCTCCATCATTCAGGACTGACCTTGAGTGATATATCCTTGTTGTCCTGAACATCTCCTCAGCTGGAGCACTGTTGCTTGTGGGCAAAGAGACTAATGTGGGAGTGAATCTCTGCTGCAAAGGCTCCGCCAATCTGCTGCAAGGCCCCCCAGCTCTCAGTGTCTTTGCCTTCATGCCTTCATGCCTCTCTTGCAGACATTCTTGTATTGCGCCTGTGTGTGGCTAGTGCTTCTCCACCCTGATTCCATCTCGCCATAGAATTAGAATTAGAAGCTTTTCATTGTCATTATACCATGTATAAAGAAATTGCAAGCAACTACCTCCTTCAGATCCAACAAAAACAAACATTTGATCATTTATAATAAATATAAAAAAGTACTACATATCATAAACTGCTCAATAAAAAATATGTTTGGTTTTAATGTCCAACAAGATAAGGCACTTACACAATGAATTAGCAATAATATGAAGATGGCACTGAAAATTTGTAATAATGTAAAATATTGCATATAGAGCAATAATTGCAATTATTACAACTGGCTGTAATTAATACACTGGAAGAATTATTGCACATCCAGAGAAGAGGTGGGGAGGCAGAGAGAGAGAGCACGAGTGTGTGTGTGTGTGTGTGTGAGAGAGAGAGAGGACGACTGTGTGTGTGTGTGTGTGAAAGAGAGAGAGATTAGTGTATGTTGAAGTTCAGTGTTGTTATTGGGCTTGTGGTGCTGAAGGCGGAGTTTGCCCCTGACGCCGTACAAGCTAGGATCTTCACTGGCTGCTTAGATTTCACAGGGAAAATATTCCAAATAGCCTAAAGGCAGGTGCTGGTATTCCATTGCGCTTATTGAAACCTAGGAACTATTTAGTCGTAAGTTTCAGCGGAGGGAGGAAGTTGACTGCGGAACACCGGAAGTGCGTCAGGTCGCCATGTGACCTGTCCGCCTGAATGGGAAAGATGCCGGCTGCACTGCGTCGTGGGGTCCTTTAGATTGGCGCTGTTTCGGGTGGCTTTTGGAGCAGTGTCACTGGTGGTGAAGACAACATGTTCAACATACACTAACACTGTAGTTGTCCGAAGTGAAATCGGTACGTCAAACCCATATTCTGTATATTATCTACAAATCGGACGGACACGACTAAGGGGTCGTTTAAACAAGCGCCATGTGCGAATCGTAGAATATATCCGTTCGGGACCCTCTTTGGGCTTGCTCCCCCCCCCCCGCGTCTGATGCTAAGGTTGCTCTCTAACCTGGGTCACTGAGCTGTGCCTTTGATTCCTGGGCGATCTTCAGCCATGCCTTTAGCGGATTTCCTCGGGGCTCTGAAGGACAACCCGTACTTCGGGGCCGGCTTCGGCTTGGTTGGCGTGGGCACAGCACTCGCTTTGGCCAGGAAGGGGGCTCAGGTGGGGATGGTTTTTTTTCGGCGCCACTACATGATAACCTTGGAGGTGCCCAGTCGGGACAAGAGCTACCACTGGCTGCTGAGCTGGATCACCAAGCACGCTCGGCACACGCAGCACCTCAGCGTGGAGACCTCATACATGCAGCATGAGAGTGGGCGTGTCCACACGCAGTTTGACTTCCACCCCAGCCCCGGGAACCATATCATCTGGTGAGGGGGACGTGTCCGTGAGAGGGGAACCGCCACATCAGCATTGCCTGATGTGAACTGTTTGTTGGCATTTGTGCAGCTAATATTTGTGGTCGCAGCACCTTAACTGCAGAGGCCCCCACTGTCCTACATCAGGTACAAGCACAAATGGATCAGGGTAGAGAGAACCAGGGAAAAGCAGATGGTGAACCTGAACACGGGCACGCCCTGGGAGTCTGTGACTTTCACCGCCCTGGGGAGGGACCGGGAAGTTTTCTTCAGCATCCTTCAGGAAGGTAAATCTTATGTACAGGTTTAGATCTTCTACCGCTGAACATTCTCCATTAATGTCATGCCTTACAAATATAGAGATCCTTGCATATTTACAGCAAATAAATATTCATCTTTAAGTGGAATAACTTCTCAAACTGCATGTAAAAATGATTTAAATATAAATGTCTCTGCAGCTCAGCTAAACTGTGTAAACTGGGAAAGGACAGGTGTCTCTTTAAATGAATAAGTTGTGATGTTCATTAATGCATCGTTTACATTCATTCAATAATGTGGTGCTTAGATAGAGAATCGTTTTCTGTGCTGTGTAATAGGAGCTGGTAAGAGTGTGTTTGAATAAGGTAATGGTGAATGGGCCACTCAGATTGGGACAGTAACTTATCACCATGGCTGGGTGTGACTGTATCAGACTGAGCCCCTCGCTGAAGGTGGTTTGTAGGGGTGGATGGATGTTGGTGCCTGACCGTCTCCATGGCTTATCAGCAAGGGAGCTGGCGCTGAAACAGGAGGAGGGCCGGACGGTCATGTACAGCGCCATGGGGGCTGAGTGGCGGCCTTTTGGCTTCCCTCGACGCCGCAGGCCGCTGAGCTCTGTGGTGCTGGAACGCGGCTTGGCCGAGCGGATCGTGGACGACGTGAAGGAGTTCATCAATAATCCGAAGTGGTACATCGAACGAGGTGTGGCACTCCGGTGACTGCGGGCACCGGGTATTTGGGTTAGAGGTGCTGGTGTCCGACGTTTCTGATTGTGATGTGTTTGCACTCAGGTATCCCATACAGACGGGGCTACCTGCTCTACGGGCCTCCAGGGTGTGGGAAGAGCAGCTTCATGTGAGATCCTGGGCGGAATCGCGTCCCACGGCACTCGGTCCTCACACGCACTCTGGCGGTGCTACTGTTTATTTCCCAGTGTGTTTTGCATGTGTGGCTTATTAAAAGGCCCATTCTGGTGCCACACTGTGGTCATAATATGAACTGCACATGAATTTTCTAGTGGTACAGTAAGGAGGTATTTACAAGCTAACAAGTGAATGCAGATTTTTCTTCTTGAATAATTTCTTTTTTTATATTTTAAATGTTTAAATAAGTAGCATATTTGTAGTAGCACTACTGCATTTACTATGCTTATTGGTGAAGCTGGAAGTTTATGTAAGACTAAAAGAGTTCTGAGAATACTGATTAATCTAATTAAAAATCGGATTAACCCTTTGGATGCAATAATATTGATTGGGTCGCTGAGCTCCTGCTGAAATATACACCGTAAAATGAGCACTAAAAATTTTCCTGGTCATGAACATTGGTTCGAATTTTTAGAGATCTCCAAAAAAAAGTAAAAGTCAGTGAAATCCAGTTGCATCGAACTGCGTATGGCAACGTCAAAGGGCTCTGGGGTCACCGTGATCCCAAACGCATCCACTGGGTTAATCAGATTTTTACCGGCCCTGTGTCAGTGTCCTGGCCTAATTCTAGTAGAAAATGGCACATCTCCAAGCTAAATTAAGGTGGAATTAGGCACTATAATGAAATCTAGACTCTGGATCGTTGTAAAGAGGCTCATCGCCATGTGGCATAACGTGGGCGTGAGGAATAGCCAATAGAAACTAGCGGTGGAGGATCAGCACCTCCTTCATCGTTCTCCAGAACGGCACTGGCAGGCGAGCTGGGCTACAGCATCTGTCTCATGAGCCTGAGCGACCGAAGCCTGTCTGACGACCGCCTGAACCACCTGCTGAGCGTGGCCCCACAGCAGAGCATCATCCTGCTGGAGGACGTGGACGCCGCTTTCGTGAGCCGCGAGCTGCTGCCCAACGAGAGTAGGCGGGGCTGGGGGGGGGGGATTGGGGGCGGGACCTGGGGCGGGGCTAGTGGCAGGCTAGGAGCTGCCTATAGGGCCAGGGTGCAAGATAAAACTGTAATAGGTGTTTCACACTCGGACTAACTTTTCTAGGGGCCCTAGACTGACATGAGAGAGAATTGGAAAAAGGATGCAGCATGAGGATAGCGCAGGTGTCTCTCTGGAGACCCCCTAAAAAACATTGGCCAAGTCTTGCGACCCCTTTGAATGCTGTACGTTTCGCCAAATGTCGGGGAGGGAAGGTTCCCAATGGGGGAAAAAGCCCAAACCTTCTTTTAGCATATTCAGGAAATCATCTCCACCACAGTTTGGGCACCACTGGAAGAGCTAATGCATGAATACAACCCTGAGTACGCCAGGTTACAGCCAGCGGGGAAGCACGACCACTGATGTGAGGTCATACTGCCTCTCCTTATAGGAGCTGGGCTGTAATTGGATGGTCGGTCCCAGTTAGGCTATCCTAACTACATTTTTTGGGTCTTTGTCTCTCCTCTCAGACCCCTTGGCCTATCAGGGTATGGGCCGACTCACGTTCAGCGGCCTCCTCAACGCCCTGGATGGCGTGGCCTCCTCAGAAGCCAGGATCGTCTTCATGACCACCAACTTCATAGACCGGTACATTCATGCGTTTCCTGTTGGCTGCAGATAACTTGGCCGTGGCCGGTAATGATTCAGACCAGGGTCAAAATTTATCTTCATAAAGACTCGGACCTCACATGACAGTGGATATCTCTGTATTTCATAAGCAACTTTAGTAACACTATGCTGTTCCTGTAATGTTCGTAGATACATCTAGAAGGTTATGGTCAGATGATTTAATTCCAGCCAGTTCCTTAAACCCTTCTCCTCGCAGCCTGGACCCGGCACTGATCCGGCCTGGGCGGGTGGACCTCAAGCAGTATGTGGGCCACTGCACTCGCTGGCAGCTGGCCCAGATGTTCCGCCGGTTCTATCCGGGCGAGAATTTGGCAGAGGCACAGCGATTCGCTGAGCTGGCCTTGGGGGTGGAGCCTCAACTGAGCGCTGCCCAAGTGCAGGGGCACTTCATGCTATACAAGCTGGACCCCGCTGGATCCATAGACAACGTGGAGAAGATCAAGCAGTGAGGACAGCAGGGTGTGGTCTGCACCGGAACCGGACTGGGGCTAGCGGTTCTGAAGTGACCTTTGTGAATGCCTGGCGTGAATTGTGATGAATTGTTACGTTATGGGTCCTTCTGCTTCTGCATGGTCCTGCT
>JAODKN010000037.1:6499324-6511652 GCA_026774425.1 Petrocephalus zakoni
CCCCCCCCCCCCCCCCCCCCCCCCCCCCCCCCCCCCCCCCCCCCCCCCCCCCCCCCCCCCCCCCCCCCCCCACGCGAATCTGTCCCTGGCAAACCTAACCTGCCCCAGAAAAGGCGATGAGCTGTACGGACTCCCTTCAGTTATATGCCGAATTTGCAAGCTGTGGCTTACAGGCTGACTGGGGCACACCTCAGAGCACCGCGGCCATGGGAACGGGGGCCACACATGTCCGTTTCTCACCCGGGAGGGTAAGACGGCCGCAGCGTGCGAGGCGGCCCTTACAGTGCATATGCCTAGCAGCTCTGATGATGTGGCCTCTTCCTTCCTGTTGCTATTACCTCCACACCCCCTCGTACGTTAAACCGCAGAGACACGTTCAGTACTTACCCTGCCTTCGCTCAGCTGAACTACGGCGGGGGGAGGGACCCCACAGGGTACCACCGATGTTTCTGGCAGTGTTGGCTTCTGGCAGATTCAGGTTAGCTGTCAGAGGTGGCTACCTTTGACGTGCCGCACGTCGCAGACAGGGCTGCTGCTTTCTGAGTAGGCTATGGTATTAGTGTTATGGTGCGGCCCTACCAGAGTTCACTAGGGATATTCACAATGCAAGCAGCTTATCGGGATGGGATTGCTTGACATCCATATGTATAATACATTTTGAAGCCATGGAAATACTGATCATGGTCGTGAGTTGATCAGCGGATTTTGCTTATGTGCCTATAATCAAAAGGCTGCTTGTTTAAATCCCAGCCCCCGAAATGCTCTGGCTGCCCTTGTGCTCAGGACATTGCGCTCCTCCTCTACACATTTTAATATCTTACAGATGAGAGCATGAGAGCTATACAGTATCAATCCAAGGTTTGGATACACCTACCCATAGAAAGGCTTATTTGAACTATTTGCTTCATTTTAGAATAATAATAAAGACTTCAAAACTATATCGTTACTATACATAACTATGTACTGACCAAAAAAGTTTAAAAGGGGGTTTGTGGGTTGCCAGTTCAAATCCCGTGGTCACCACTAGGCCTTTGAGCAAGGCCCTTAACCCCAATAGCTCCAGCGACTGGCTGCCCCTACTTTCTCATCTATGGCAGTTTCATGGCCTCCTGAGATGCTTTTCCAGCTGTCCTGAAGGAGTTCTCACATGCTCAGCACTCACTGGCTGCTTTTCCTTCACTCTCTGGTCTAACCCCTAACCCTCCAAAGCCATTTCTACTGTGTGTAGGTCAGGTGGCCAGCTCATGTGATTCAGCACTGTCACTCTCCTTTGTAGGCGGCTTGGTGTGACTGGTACCATATGCAAAAACAAAAAATTCCAAAGTAGCTGTACTTCAGAATCAGAAAACTTTATTGATCCTGGAGGAAATTGCTACTTTTGCAAATGGCAAATCAAAGCTGCATATAGTTCTTACAATAATTATAATTTAATCTTTTTTTCCCAGCAAACTTCCATCGATTTTTCAACCTCTTATCCAGTAAAGCAGTGTTTCTCAAACTAGTCCCAGGGGACCCTGAGACGGGTCACATTTTTGCTATCTCTCCCAATTCCCTGGAACCACAAGGTTCGATACACCCTGGGTTTGATCACAGAGTACATGCACACTCATATACCAAAAGTGGGAGAGGAACCTGCACTTTACAGAAGAACATGCAAATGGCACACACATGCGCGCACACACACCACGCTCAATACAGTGCTTGAAAAGCAATCACACTAAATTAGTTAAAACAGGTAAATCATAAGACATAGGAACAGGCACATACAGGAACATATACCCACAGAAGCACATTCAGGAAGACACATACAGGTTATTCCTATCATTATGGGGACACTCCATTCATTCCTATGGGCATAACTCTAATCCCAACTATGACACCCTTAACCCCTAACCAGCCCTAACCTTAACCGTAAGTAACCAAACAAAATATGAGACTTCTGGCATTTTTAATTTCTTGACTGCAAACACAGATTTTTATAAAATTGAGGTTATCCTTATGGGGACCAAAAAAATGTCCCCACAAGGTAGAAAGTAAGAGGTTTTTATCACACTGTGGGGACATTGGGTCCCCACAATGTAATATATATATGACCACACACACACATAGAGATGGGATTCAAACCTGGAGGACTGAGGCAGGATTCACATAAAAAAACATCTTTGCATTTACATTTGAACAAGAGTATATTATATATTTTTATATTCTGGAACTCATAAACATGTACAGTTTCATTTGTCCTTCACATATAATTTTAAAATTTTTCCAGAAAAATACAGTATCAAAAATACAGATTTTTTTTTTTACCAAATAAACCAAGTATGACTGCTAATAAAAGCAATCAAGTAATATCAAAATACACAGAAATCAGGAGATGCATAAAGCATATAATTTAGTAGTCATCAAAATACAGTTTAAAGTGAAGAAACGCGTGAGGAAAACAATATCTGTACATATATTTCCGGTCTCCTGCTTCATTGTATGTCCGTGTCCATCCATATCTCTGTATTTAATATCCTTCTCCATGTATTTTGTGTGTGCCGTCCTGCGGTGTTTAGAGCCACTAAATGACATGGCTTTGCCAGGGGTGGGCAATCTTATCCGCAAAGGGCCGGTGTGTATGCAGGTTTTTGGGGTAGCCTTTAGGTCAGCTGTTCAAACCCAGGTGTGAGGACTCTTCCGTCAATCAGTCCTCTCATTAGTAACCTAATTAGGGAGTTGCAGTGAAAACCGGCACACACAGCGGATGTTTCTGCCCACCCCTGCTCTATGCGCAGTGACACAAACAATTCTTACTTTCAGAGGAATGTTCAGTGCTGGAGGAGGGTTCCACTGGTTCATCACTCGCCGGTGTACATAGGATTTTTGACAGTGCTTGTTGGTGTCAAGTATAAACCATTTGCCTGGGAAGACAACAAGCACAGTATTGAAGACACAAGGGGAGGAGGGATGGCTGAGCTCTCGGGGGAAAGGCTTTGCTGACCGTATCACTCCACTTTTCCTTCTTGCGGTACTGCTGAAACTTTTCGAAGGCCTTGGCATCTCGATAGCTTATGATGGCTTTGGCGATGACCAGGATGAGAATCCCAATCAAGGCAACACCGGCAAATGCCCCTCCAATAATAGGCCCCATCTTTAGGGGAGGTGGGCATTCTAGGGAACGGAAAAACACACCGTTGGAACAATCCTAAGTCAAAGAAAGGCAGATATCACACCGAAGAGAAGGTAGAAGCATGCTTAGCAGAAGCTGGCACGATCGTTCCTCTGGCTATGGCAGTGAGGCTGGCTCCTGACCTCTGTGGCGCAGAATCTGAACTTCGAATTTCTCAAAGCCATCCAGCTCCTTCATCACGTAGGTCATCCAGCAGTTCTGCGAGTCCTTCTCTCTGCAGGGCTTCTTGCTTTTGAGATTCTCCACCACTGTCACACTTAGCAGGTGTGTGCAGTTACTCTGGCAGGTTTCTTGCAATGGGCCACTCTGAAAACCCCTGCACTCAACACAGCGCCTGCAAAGCGATCACGCTAAATTAGTTAAAACAGGTAAATCA
The DNA here is from genome assembly GCA_026774425.1 of Petrocephalus zakoni. Lineage (NCBI taxonomy): Eukaryota > Metazoa > Chordata > Actinopteri > Osteoglossiformes > Mormyridae > Petrocephalus > Petrocephalus zakoni. The sequence goes on from JAODKN010000037.1 coordinate 6,502,873, forward strand.
ATCAGGGTACATGCACACTCATATGCCAAAAGTGGGAGAGGAACCTGCACTTTACAGAAGAACATGCAAAAGGCACACACATGTGCGCACACACACACACGCACCACGCTCAACACAGTGCTTGAAAAGCAATCACGCTAAATTAGTTAAAACAGGTAAATCGTAACACATAGGAACAGGCACATACAGGAACATAGACCCACAGAAGCACATACAGGAAGACACATACAGGTTATTCCTATCTTTGTGGGACTCTTCATTCATTTCTATGGGCATAACTCTAATCCCAGCTATGACACCCTTAACCCCTACCCAGCCCTAACCTTAACCATAAGTAACCAAACAAACATATGAGACTTTTGGCTATTTTAGTGTTTTTGACCACTTTCACAGATTTTTTATTGCGTTGGGGGACTCAATAAGTTTCCCCTCAAAATTAATGAATGTCACATTTATATGGTGCTTTTCGAGGAATTCGAAGTGCTTTACCAGTGGGAGCCCCCACCTGGATGATGCGACGGCAGCCATTCTGCCCCAGTATGCTCACCAGACAGTAGCTAAGGTGGTGATGGGGCAGGAGGGAATTCACCAATTAGAAATAGGGGATGATTAGGAGGCCAGATGTGATAGGGCCACAGTGGGCGATTTCATCCAGAGCATCGGGGTACCACCCCTATCCTTTTGCATGATGGCCAGGGATAAGAGAGTCAGGACCTTGGTTTTAAATCTCCTCTGAAAGATGGCACCATTCTTAAAGTAGAGTGTCCCAGTCACTGCACTGGAACAATGGGATCCACACAGACCACAGGATCAGCTAACCCAGGGGTGGGCAATCTTACGCGCAAAGGATCGGTTTCAGATCAGCTGTTCAAACCCAAGTGTGAGGACTCACCTCCAATCAATCCTCTAATTAGTAACCTAATTAGGGAGTTTCAGCAAAAATACACAACAGCCCTTTCTGGATAAGACTACCCACCCCCAGACTAACCTGTCGACCACACCAGCAGCAACCCAGCTATCCTAATTGGTCTCCCATCTAGACACTGGTCAGGCCCACACCTGCTTAGCTTCCGATGAATTGCCTAGTCTAAACTACAGGTGGGATGCTCGCTGAGAGAATAAGAAGTTTTTATGACATTGTGGGGTCATTTGGTTCCCAAGATTTAAACACCAATGTTTGTATTCCTATGTTAGTGCGGACTCCATTCATTTCTGTGGGAAAAATCCTAATCCCAATTATGACACCCTTAACCCCTACCCAGCCCTAACCTTATCCATAACTAACCAACTGAAATACAAGATTTCTTGCATTTTTACTTGAAAAAATGTCCCCAGACACACAGACACACAAGCAGACACACAGAGACACGCCCTCTCACTGACATGCATCGGCTCTGTCCTTACGCAGCATTGGGGCAGGGGGACTTGCAGGCGCTGCACTCCTCGCAGTACTGCAGCTCGCAGACACACACAGACACACGCAGACACGCCCTCTCACTGACATGCATCGGCTCTGTCCTTACGCAGCATCGGGGCAGGGGGACTTGCAGGCGCTGCACTCCTCGCAGTACGGCAGCTCGTAGCCGTTCTTGCACTTGCAGCTGCCGCACTCGCACTCCCCCCGGCCACTGCACACCGTCGCGTTCGGCTCCTTCATGCACTCCGTCAGGGAAGTCTTGCACTGGCATGCTGACCCCCCATAGTCGGGGTTGCATATGCATTTACCGCAGTCACATTTCCCTTTCCCTGTTGGAGGGAAATACTTCAGGTTCCCGCCAAGCTGCCACCACTGTCAGTGCATGGATGTCGGCGCATTTATGGGGCCTACCTGCGCATGGATGTCGGCGCATTTATGGGGCCTACCTGCACATGTATGCTGGTGCGGTTATGGGGCCTACCTGCACATAGCATGTTGCCGTCAGATTCGCAGCTCGTATTGCTGCACTGGCAGTGTGTCCCATAGTAGAGGGTGCCGTCCTTGTTGGAGTGGCACTCGCAGCGGCCGCACACGCACTCGCCCTGGCCGGAACATTCTGTGCCGTTATTCACCCGACACGCCTCGTTCTGCTCCTCCAGGCTTGACTTCTTCAGCTCGCACTGGCAGGTCTGCCCCACGTACCCCTCCTGGCAGCTTTAGGGAAACGGTTAAGATTCAGCACAAAAGTTACCTTTACACATCAGAAGATATGTCCCGGTATCAATCCTGATTATTTACTACAGGGAGAGGGAGAGCTATTTTCACAATGATTATACTCTGGAGAGCTACCAAATCACGATGGTACATGTATATTTTGACAACCGGAGTGTGGGGGGAGGGGGAGATCCCCCTCGGTCTATTTTGGAAGTCGTGATTGACCGGTTGGGGACCACTGGAATAAAACGTCTGTATTATTTGTGCATGTGTCGTTGTTGAGTTACCAAATTTTCCCTACGTGTAAATGTATATTTCAATGGTATGTGTGCCCTGCGATGGGTTGGTGCCCCATCCTGGGTTATTCAGGGATAGGCTCCGGACCTAGGTGACCTGAATAGGACAAGTGGGTGGAGAAACTGGATAATCCCGCATCCATAATCTATGCAATAGGGTCATAGTCAATCAGAGTATTACTGTTTATTTTTAATGAGAATGTTTAAAAAATTTATGAAACTGTTTCAGAAATACCGCTTTGTATCAGAAGCATAGCTTTAACAGAACCAGGTTAACAAAGTGTAACTCCTATTTATCGTTATTTATCGCTTAATACTGCCCAAGATGTAGATCAGACCTGATAAAAAAATGCCTACTTTTATTGGTCCATTAAAATTATTTAAAAAAATAGAAATCGCAAAAATAATTGTTACTTTAAAAAAGAAGATTCTGAATGATGGTCTTTTAAAAAACAATGGATACGAAAAGTATTCTCTGCTGTAACCTCCTGGGGTGATAATTGTTAAAAATGACCTCTGCTGATATAGTGATGCTTAGATTTGGCCCTTCACAGGAGATTATCTCCCCAGCCAGATCTAGTTGGCGCACAGCTGCAATCGACCATCGCCCTACTCTCGCAGACACACATATGCTGTGTATTAATGCATGTGCCTGTGTCTGAGTTTCCTTTCTCATAACATACCTGCAGGTGCCACAGATGACTTGGCCCTTATCATTGCAGTGAGTATGGTTGTGAGGAGAGCTGTCATCGCATTCACACTCGCAGCGCATGGACAAGTCCACTTTCACTGTGTCTCTGTAGCCCCGGGGTTTGATGTAAAATGTCCTGTCCTCCATGCACTGCTGTGCCATTACTGTCACGTTGAAAATGACCTAAAACAAATTTGTGCAACACAATCACCAAAACAATAAACCTCATGGTGTCCAGTTTTTAAAATTCAGATACCTAGACATTTTAGGAAATGTAAGTACCCACTGAATGATATTTTATTTAATCACGGACAATGTTATAAAACGAACAGTGAATTGCTATATTCCCTGGCGATATAGTTTGCTAATGTAATTTTATGCAACCATCGTATGCATGTTTTCTTTTGACATCGCATTTAATGGGTGCTGTACTTAAAGGAGCAGCACGCCGCACCTACCTCCATGCCATGCATGACATTGTCACACCTCCCTTCTTTGACTGGCACAGCTCCACCTGAACAGCTTGACGTGTAAGTGACGGTGACATCATTTGGAAGGTCCTCATGGGTCAAGATCACATTGGACGACAGTTTCTGCATTGATTCGTATGGCACGATCAGTCTCCAAATAGGTCAGTTAGACACACAATCTATGAGTGGTAATCTATCTATCTGTCTCTCTCTCTGTCTACATTCTTTCATTTTAAATGTTTAAATCCGAAAGTGCTTGCCTCGTATGCATCTTTAATCAGCGATAGAATATTGCTAGAGTCGGATGAGAGAGCGCCAACTTCAGACTTGGGAATGAGTCTTGTCAGGTTCTGTGGATGGTAAGAAATGCCAGAAACCATCAAACCCAAGCCCTCTCCCTGCCATGCTGGAAGCTCTGAAGAACATGCTGGTACCTCGATGAACTGAAATAGTTGTGGCTCTGCGAAATCGATATCATGCAGGTAATAGTGTAAGGTCCAGACGACTCGCCTTATACACAGATTCCACTCCCTCAGTCACAGCAAAGATGGTCTGGATGTTGTTCTCTGCCAACTTTGTGGCCACCTGCCCTACAGAAGGATAGTCCTGAAAAGAGAGAAGACCTTCCATTATATCACAACCAATCCACCGTCTGTTCTCCAAAATTTCTCAAATTTCCAGTTTCTGAAAATGTATTAGCTATAGTTACCATTTCATTGTTTTTGCTGTTCATCAGATCTTTATCCAGGTGGCATCGGCCATCGTTCGGTTCAAAAATGCTGCCCAGTTTGCCATCTCCTGCCATGTGAAATCCATCATCTGTGGCCACTACAAGCAGTCGTGTGCTGTTCCCCCAGCCGATCTCGTCCTGTTGGGTACGGAGTGCGGCATGAATGCAGATTATTTTAATTAAGCCATACAGAGAAAATCTGTCCATCTTTGGCACATCACTAAGACAAGACCATGCACTCATGGTACTTCATGAAGGACGGATATGATCTGCACAGGTTTCCCCGTTTAGATTCAGGAGATGTTCACCATCCCTACCCCGCAGACAGCCACTTGCATGATGGCATCAAGAGATCCTTCTGGTTTGTCCAGATTTCCTGAGATGTTCTGGATGGACACTGTTTTGGTAAAGTTGTCCACGTCTTCCGTCAGGCTCAACACGTGCTGGTACCCAAAGGCTGGCCTGCAGTTCTTCTCCTCATCCGGACATGGCTTTTTCAATTTCTCCGGGTGGGTGTTTGTGAATGGCAGAACGGTCTTGTCGATAAATGACCCAAAACCTGTGGAAAGCAGCATCCCTGATCAACTGTGCTGCTTAGCTTCAAGCTGTTAAACCAGGTGAGGAGTCCGCACCATCCATAGCACAGGGGTCTGTGCAGAGCGACCTCACCTATGCGTGCTTTGCTGGTCTTCTCCCGTAAGGCTTGCAGCAAAGACTCCCCGAGTTTCTTCACATTTTGTAGGTCGTCGTTCATGGAATAGGAAAGGTCCATCAAGTAGTACAGATCCACGGGGTAGTCTTCTGCGCGTTTGAACTTGACTGAAAAGGTGTGTGGCATACCTGAACAGAATCGGGGTTTAAATGAACTCGCCCGGTTTCCAGAAATCTAAGACCTATAATAACACTCCAACGAACTTGATGTGCTTTGGACCACGTGTCTGAATTCTTGATAGCAAGCGTCATTTGCAAGTAGAGCAAACAAGCATACCTGCTCTAAGTGTGAGTTTGATTTTCTGTGGCTGGATCTGGATATGCTGCGAAGCACTCTTTGCACTCAGGGGTCTGTTCTCAACAAGATACGAATTGCTCTTTGGATTGATGATGTTCTCCTCCACACAGCCATTCTTCTGTAACTCCTCCACCGTGCCACATCGCACTGAATCCACATCACCCTGCTTGGTGTAGTTCTGTGGTACAGGAGGTACAGGGAGTCATAGCCAGTACATCAGATTAGAAGATGAAATTTATTGATACTGGGGGAAACAGGGGGACATACATGTAGCTCAAAGCAGGCAAGATCAAAGACAAGTAAATGTAGCACAAACAAAATGAATAGTAACTAAATAAATATCCATCTCTCTCATTTTTATTTAGTCCTGTGGACTTTGGCAGGTGCATCACAGGGCAGACATTCACAGACAGTGTCACATGGGCACAAATGGGCAGTTTAGGGATCCCAGTTAAGCTAACCGTATGTTAACATGCACAGGGGGAAACCAGATTACTTTGTGGAAAGCAGTATGAACATACGGACAGCACACAGGGCAGGAACCAAATTCCCGAACCTTGGTGGCATGTGGCCACAGCGTTACCCACTGAACCATTCTGCCACCACAATATCAGTGCTGGTCGAAACCCATGTGGTTTCCTGGGCCAGCTTCACTGCCCAAACTGGCATCGTCTCGGACAGTACACACATAGCGCTGGTGTTGGGCTGAAAAGTTCGGGAACCCATGCCCCAGGCAGCTGTCTCTGTGTTTCCCAATCCATTCCTTAGGGACCCTCAGACAGTACACGTTTTTGCTCCCTCTCGGCTCCCAGTAGGGAGCCTGGGGGGAGATAAACGTGGACTGGCCTGGGAAACACTGGCCCTTAAGATCGACTAGCCCTGCTTCTAACTTAGCCCTGAATTCACAAGAGATACTTTTAAAGCAAGGTGCTTTTCTGTGTATCTTCTCTGTGTCTCTGCCAAATTGTCACATTCTCCAAAGAATGGCACAGCGGGGGGCTCATGTGTGTCCTTCAGCTTGACCTTCAGGCCATCTCACTTTTGCTGCTCACTCACCAGCTGTTTGCACCAGGCACAGAAACGGCCCGACCGGATGCAGTCATCACAGGACTTGATGGCAGTCTTGATGCATTTCTCTTCGCAATGGCCTGGCGAGCAGGAGAGATGCACGGGTGAGATGGTGATTCTCATTTGAACCGGAATAAGCCACTTCTCAAAGGTGATTCTCAGTCAAACCGGAAGAAACCGCTTCTCAAAGGTATGTAGGTTGGGGTTGCTAGCTGATGTCATTGACAGCTGCTGTGCTCTACAACTTAAAGCACAGTGTGTTGGTGATGAGATAAAATACAAATTTAATTTCCAAAAAGATTCCAACACTCTAATCCTCTTCTGTTGTAGTTGGCCATAAATGAACAGCTAATTTTAAAGCTTCAAAAAATTTTGCAGCTTTTTGGTTAAGGGCAAAATAATATGTCCTACACTAGGTGTGGTCAATGGCCGAGCTCTGTCTGAACGTCAGCTACTCCTCTTTGATGTACATCGGACGCTTTTAGATTTTCTTTTTTGTGTTTCGCAAGCCATCATTTTACTCCTTACTCCTTATAGATGTGAGAGATTACCTTGTTTCTTAAGTTTAAATTAGAATCACAACTGCTGACAGAGAAGGCAGCACGATAATAACAACACCTGTGGTCGCAGAAGCGGCTGAGTAAGGCCACACAGACCCCCCCCCCCTCCCCCCCTCCGAGTGACGCTAAGACAGCACGCAGATCCAGGCCCAAGTGTGAAGTCTGAGGACATTGTTGAGAAGCGCTCAAAGCAAGCCTCAGCACACAGCAACCACAGAACTGCGGCCACCTGTGTTTTTGTGCCAATACTTGTAGCCTCTGGTGACTGTTTCCCATGTGGTCCTTATTGTCATGGTGACAGACATAAGTCCATCCCACAGTGAGCGGAGAAGCACATGAGCCCCAGTCGCCATGCTACGGGTTTTGGTCCCGCTTGGCGCGTCTTTATGTCGCTCACAGATCTCGTTGTTCACCTCTCTTTTGAAAGGGGAAGTGAACTCTGAAAAGTTTCGTTTCACTTTCCCAGCTGCACTGCGCTTCTTCCTCTAAACCATGTCAGCGACCCAGAATTCCCAGAAGCTGGGACGCTTTCCCCTGCAGACACCGCAGTGGGCCCCAGATCAGCTCTCCGTGTCCGCCCCTGACACCCTGTACCGATCCACTAGGCCTAGTTAGGCCAGCCCTCCCCTTTACCTCTAAGCTGGTGATCCCTTAGATTTGAGAAAACAGGCTAGGATACAACCACAGAAGCAGTTGTGGGTTCTGCTGTGGTCCAGGCAGCATTCTGGTGGAGGGACACCCAAAGATGGTGTACCCTTGTGCATTAGCCCAGCCGCTACTTACTAATGTTTACGACCGCAGCAGTGGCAACTTACCACCTGTTTTCACCACAACTCCTTTCCACCAGAAAAGGTGAAACACCCTGTCACATCACTCTGGGTTGTTGAAACTGTTAGTTTATTGTGCTTCTGTAATAGTTTGATTAGCTTTTTGTGTGGTCATTGTAGCTTTGCCTTTTTCCCTACAGAGCCACACTGATGGAGCTGTGAGATGTTTGAGGGCTACAAGCTACTATAGATATTTATGTAAGTTATTACAGTCACTACACTTATAGCTATGTTTGGCTGGTATCTACTTTCAGGTGATATTGGGTAACGCCTTGGGTGTTAGTGAAAAAGATGGCTGAATTTGAACTTTGTGTGCCGAGGTGGATCTTAGTAGTACTTGGCATGGTACATTATGCCAACGAGAGACTTTATCTTGGCTCCCTTGTGCAAACAGGGCCCTAGGCAGTCACCTATTTCCGACCTCGCCCGTGTGGTTCGTGGCTCAGCCTTGTCTTTGCAAATATGAGATGCACATGTGACTGGTCACCGTAGCGATCACAATTTTGCATCATGCCACATTATCATACCACATAGGCAGTTTCTCAGGCTAACGCCCATGGTAATATTTATGCACTTCTGTCAGTTGCAACAAAGGGATAATCAGAATGCAGGCGAGACTGACGTATGATGAGTTACATAATATAGTTATTGTGAAAAACGTGCAATTTTTGGCACCATGGCATGTCAAACAACGCGAATAGTCAGTACAGGGCTGCCAACTGTTACACATCTGGTGTGACACGCACGTGAGAAATCTTACGCCTAGGGTCGCCGTCTAAACCATGTCAGAAAGGACACTTTGAGCTGCTTCAGGTTATATACACTACTTTACCAGTGAAAGGGTCCTGTGTCTGGATAAATAGTTCAGTTCCCCTTGTGTTTTTCCCGGATTAAGAGACTCAATCAGCTGTTTCACATTAACATTAGTGGCACATGCATGATTACAGGAGACTGACTAATCAGCACACAGAAAAAAAACTCGGCGCTTAAGTGTAATT
>JAODKN010000037.1:6575952-6593621 GCA_026774425.1 Petrocephalus zakoni
CCCCCCCCCCCCCCCCCCCCCCCCCCCCCCCCCCCCCCCCCCCCCCCCCGCCCGCCCCCCCCCCCCCCCCCCCACCCCAGTCTCCTCCACCGGTGAGAATAAATAAGGCGATGAAATGCCAGGGAATCGGGGGAGGGAGTGGTGTGGGGAGGGGGTGGAGGGGTGGGTATTATTTACGTTTCCCCGAAGGGTATACGTGAAACCTTTGACGTGGGCGTTGGCAAGTCAGAGCGGTGACTTCAGGATTACTGTCTGAGGCTGAGCTGGATTCCTTCCCTCCCCCCGGGCCCTCAGACCCCCCTTTCTGCACATCGGCTGTCACCAGTAATGGATGGGAGGGGCCATCTCTCCGGAAGAAATAAAAACAAACCTCTGTCACCTTGCCATCACCTTTGGGGCTCTCTGAGAGATTGCAGAGATATTCCTATTTTCCAGAACTATAATAATACAATAAGGCATCAAAGTTTTTTCTTAATTGAATAGAAGTGATTTTTCTTGCTGCATTTGGAATACCCGAGGGAGACACGCATAATGAATCAGGTCACACCTATGACAGAACTGGCAGGCGTGTTAAATGTGCAGCACTGATGGAATTGTAGAATCAAAAGATAGCTAATATACGGATATTTTTAAACATGTGTTTCATTGAGGAAACAGAGGATTCATATATGTGGGCCATAATGTCACATATTCAGCTCCCAAAAGTTGCCTGATTTTGGATAACAGGTGGTGACAGCATTTGGATTCTCAGAAATTCTACCTCAGGGTACATGGAGAATCTCCATGACAACTACTGTTGAAGATTTTTTTTGGCCCCGTGTGCTACCTTAAGCTGATCTTTCTGTGGTTGATAGCTGCAGAAGTGAGGAAACTTTCATACAGATGAAGTTGTGGTGATGGGCAATGACTGCTGCCATCTCATGTTGGCAGGCTCATCTGGGGACCTCATCGGGACATCATCTGGGGACCTCATCTGGAGACCTCATCTGGTGACCTCATCAGGACCTCATCAGGACCTCATCTGGACCTCATCTGGGGACCTCATCTGGAGACCTCATCTGGTGACCTCATCAGGACCTCATCTGGTGACCTCATCAGGACCTCATCTGGGGACCTCATCTGGACCTCATTTAGGGACCTCATCGGGAGACCTCATCTGGGGACCTCATCTGGGGACCTCATTGGGACCTTATCTGGGGACCTCATCCGGGGACCTCAACTGGGGACCTCATCTGAGGACTTTATCGTGACCTCATCTGCTGGCTCTCACCTTCACATGTTCACTGCAGCAGTGTTTCTCAACCCGAGAGTAATGTACTGGACTGTCTGGCAGACTCCAAGGACCAGGTTGGGAAACACTGCCCTACAGCACCTTTGGTCTGCCTGGCATCCCCTGCCCTGTGTCCCATGCCCTGTGTGCGCTGCCCGGCATCACCTGCCCTGTGTCCCCTGCCTGGTGTCCCCTGCCCTATGTCCCCTACATTGTGTCCCCTGCTCTGTGTCCCCTGCCCGGCGCCCCCTGCCCTGTGTGCACTGCCTGGTGTCCCGGTGCTTGCTGGGCTTTTCTCTGGGTTCACTGTGCTCCTGTACCAAATAATCATGCAGTTATGGAAAATAAAGAGATGGATGTTGATTGTAGGCCTATGTCACATATTTCAGATGCCTAATGTCGTTCTTCAAGGATTAAGGATCAGCTTTAAATACACTGAGGCTCAGTTTCTCTGTATATATGACTTTCTCTGTAGTCTCTCAGGGGTATAAAATGCAGTTGTATAAAATTCATATAGGCTTGGGGAGGAATACTAAAATCTCCACTTACACTGTTATAGCATCCGTTTTGTATAAATAACATAATTTTTCCTCGTAATTCAGCCGAGTGGCCGAGCTCTCTCCTGTTACACACCCCGTTCACAGGCATGCATTTAGGTTTGGAGAAAGAGCACTTTGTTCTCATTTCAGCGGGAAGGAAGGATGTCAGCTTGGACAAAGAGCAGCCGAGCTACTGGCGATGGCAGCTGGACTTTCAGCGAGTGTTTTCACTCAGACAGAAACCAAAGACAGGATGAAGTTACCCACACAGAGGTGTACCGAGAGAACTGCCAATCCCCCATCAATCCTTCATTCTATACCGTGGCCACCAGATCAATGAAATCTGCATTCTCAAGAAAAATCAAATTATTATTTGTCTTCTCTATCCAGCTTTACTAGTGTTCACTCAACAAATGGCTGACCTGGATGGAGCCTTAAAGCAGTCACTGCTGGTGAAACACATGTGTATGAGAGCCCTGAGAGGTGTGGCAGTGTTCAATGGTACAGTATTATGGAGATAAATGGATGACATATAGGTGTCTGACACACAGATAACGATAATGACCTGAGGACTGTGTCCTCAAAGGGCTCTGGCTGCTATTTTGGGACTATTTCTTCTCTGAAATGAGCTCCTTCACAGATCAATACAGAAAGGGAAAGAGATAGGTTCTCTTTCTAATCGAATCTGTGAATGCTTACTAATGGTGTCGCTCTAAGGGGCCTCAATTCAAACACAGCAAAACCACCTTTAATTCAAGATAAATTTGATTATGCATAACATCGTAACTGTACTATGAATCACATTTGACTTTATTACAGTTGTATAGACTGGCTAAGTGAAGCAAAATTTATTGCATCTTAATAGCAATTAAAGTCAGTAAACACTGCGTAAAACTCCATGTGTCAGGATTAAATTTAGGAGCCTTTTATCAGAACTTACTTTTTAAAAAGCATGTTTGTGTATTTATAACACTGATTTGCTTGGTGTAATGAATATTCCCTTCAACCAGCAAAGCTCAAAATGAATCACAAAATGTTCATCAGAGTAAAAACTTGCAACAGGATTGAGCACTGGATTTGGGTTGGCTCTGAAATATGTGCATGGAAACGTTTATATATTACTTGTTAGAAGATTAATATGTTCACATCTGAGGCCCGTGGACCACATGGTGACTCTGGTGGAGTCCATACCATATCATTTGACATCCTGATATTTGGCAGAAATATAGATATGCTGACAATGGGAGCAATGACAACTCTCACTACAAAATGTATTCGATGTCAGATTTTGATCTTGGCTTAAACCCATCTGCTGGGCATACCAGCATTTACAGAGCCACGAATAAGGAAAAAAATCTATCTAAATGAAAGTCTCCCCTAATGCACTCTCTTCTAGAAAAAAGTGAACTGAGCTTGCAGGTTTAATAAGCTCAAAAATGGTTTAAAATATGCTTTGATCTCATACTAACAATAATGTTTTGATATTCCAGAAAGCAAAACAGAGATTTTCAATTATTCTTAAATTATGGTTCTGAAAACTTCTTCATAGATCTATTAGTCTATGACGCTTTTCTACAAGTGACGAAACAAAAAAAAAAACAGAAAAATGTATGACGTTAGATGATTTTACCACCTTATTAGTTTACATGTGTAGTTATTCGTCTAGAAAGGTATGTTTGTACTGCACGTTAGTTTAATTAACATTTTATAATGCACAAGTATATGTTCATCACAGTTGTGAAATAACGTAAGTTATATTCATCGACTTCAGTGATTTGTAATTTGCTTTCTGGAGAGAGAAAGTTGTATTACATTTAAGTGAATAAGGCATTAATTAGCGTTAAAAAAGAATTGCAGGCAACAAATATATGGCGAATGCATTTATAAATGCCCGTAATCTGAATTTATTATTTTTCATATAATATAATGGAAAACGTAAATAAAAAAAATTAAGAATAATACGTTTCATACATACATTGAACTACACAACATCACGCAAGACGAATACGGCTTTAAAAACACCAAAGTAACCAAAAATGAAAAGAAACATAAATTACGGTTTCAGCCAATCCCTCATGACTATTCATTCGTCGAAGTTCACTCATCCAATCGAGTCGCGTAATTTGGCAGCCACCTCTTTCTAATCCTCCAATCACATCGGCGTGCTGGGGAGCGCGCCCGCCTTCATGCGCACTCCCGACCGTGCCCGGAGAAAGGCGGCCGCTCAAACGCCATCCTATCCCCGGGAGACGCCGCCGCGTGCATGGTGCGCGTTCGCGACGGGCGCCGTCACGAGCGCATCCCGGGCGAATCGCTGGCCGCTCGCCGCTCTCCTCAGCCCCGGCGCCGCGGGGGGAAGCGCGGACTCCTGCCTGTGAGCCTAATGGCGGACGCGCGGCACCTGAGAGCGCCGTGAGAGCTGCCGCCGCCGCCGACGCCGTGAGTACCGGTGCCCGCTTGTTTTCCTGCCGCCCCCTCCATGGGGCGGCGTGTGCGTGGATGCCCGCCGCCGACGAGCGGCGCGTCTGCCCCGGCTTCTGTGGGATTCCGGCCGCGCGGCTCGGGCTTTTTCTGGCGCCGCGCTCCGCCGCTGTATGTAGGCGCGGGTTTCGGCTGCGGGAATCGGCCCGGCTGTCGTCGCTGTCCGCCGAGCCGAGCCGAGCCGAGCCGAAGTGGGCTCCGCGGGCTGTCACGCGGTGTGGCGCGGGAGCCGCTCGAGCCGCCGCTAAGGCTAGCCGTGCGGCTAACGTGCGGGGGGGGGGTGTCATTATGCTAATGGCGAGCGGGGGGGGCGCGATGACAGGAGTTGTTGGAGCTGCGGTCGGGACACGGAGCCGCCGGCGGGGCTGCCCGGCGATGTAAACACGTCCTGCGGCAGCCTCGCCGTGGGTAGCAGGTGCTCGGCGCCCCCCGGAGCCCCGCTCTGCACCGCGCTTTGTCTGCTTATACAGCCCCGGTGTTACCGCCGCGGCTCCGGCGTCCGATTATACGGGAAGCCGCTCGGCCGGCTGCGTCCCGGGAAAGCGCGTCCGAAGCCGGGAGACCGCATCACCGGGACACCTGCGATCCTGCAGGCAGCGGGGAAACGAAGCAGAAAAAAAAGAAATGATCTCAGAGATTTCCCTTCCCCTCCCTCAGTACCGCTTAATCGCGTGTCACCTGGCGGCAGAACGTCAGCGGCGATGCTGGCAGATTTATCAGCGTGCATGTGGCATGCAAACAGAGGTATACGTGTATTTATATCTGTGGCTAATTATACGTGTTCATATAGATGTATACCCGCCACCCAGACAGGATAAGCAGATAAGATGCATGCATATACAGTATCTATGTGTATTTCTTCATACTGGTGATGATCAGGGTGCATAAAGTACTTGCAGTCTGTCAGCAGTGTTTGAAGCCCCAGCAAAGCAGATGGGTCCCAGTGTGCCACTTTTGGACAGTGAGCTGCAAAGCAGCAAGCCGCTGAGCGCGGCCCGTCCCCGCGCCGTGGCGTCTGGTGAGCGGCGCCGGAGCCGAGGCGACAGCTCGCAGAGCGGGCATGTGACACGCTTTTAGGCAGTCCCCATCAATATGGACACACAGCCATTGCTAACACGTTAATCCGCGTATGCAAAAGTGTGGTTCTTCTAATATTTTGTGCTCTTTGCCTGCACATTGGGTGCTGTTTATGTAGACTGAGTGCTGTTAGTTTCCTAAAATAACTTTTAGTCTATGTTTCCATCCATCCATCCATCAACCAACCAGTCTCTTTTGTCTTCCTTTTTCAGATGTTGCCACATATGCATGACTTTCATGGGCTAAGATCTGTCATTATTCCTTTGTGTTGTTTGTCATGGTGCTGGGATGTGGATGCAGAATCCTTGTACCTCCCTAAGGAAGAAACCCCATGACCGCTGTGCGTTATTCGAATGACACCATGTTCAGCGACACCATTTTTACCCTGCATTATTGGGAGGTTGGGGGGCAGGGCTGCAGAAGTACCATGTTTTTTGTCTGTGAGGGATGCTCACATTGAACCTCAGCTTACGTCTCTCCCACGTTCCCTGGATTTTTCAAACCTGCTCCTGGCTTATCTTTGAAATGTTATGTTATGAATGTTCAGTTTTACTTTAACTATCCCATTGATGAATAGCCCAATAACACGTCCACTTATCTAATAAAATAACATTTGTTTAAGCTTGCATAACTACAACATTATCGTTCTTGTTACAAGTCTGGGATATAATTGATATACATTTATTGGCTCAGGGATATTGCAAGCATCCGTGGTTGTTCATCCTCATCTGTGTTTGTTTAGCGGTCTCTTATTGAGTCTTTAAGCTGCAGTGTAGAGCTTTGTGGCAAGTTGGCAGTCACAAAACAATTTCTTTAACTGAAATAAATATGTAACTGCTGTGTGGTCATAATCCATGTTAGAAGCAAACCCGATGCTGTTTCCTGTCTGATGGTGAACAAACATGCTTTCTGGCCACATATACCCATATTTATGTGTTTACGATCTGTCATTTCATCCGGTACGGCAGCCTACTGTTTTCTTGAATTTTAATATAAACACTCCACGCATATCTGTGGCTGGTGGTCTGCAAGCCAGGCACTAATGCTTGGCCTTTGTGGACAGATCTAGCATTAGCTACAGTGATGTTAAGGAAAATTTAGAACTAAATCATGCTTTATTTTGCCTTTTGCACAAGTAAATAGGAATTCTTTAGATTTGGATATCCTGTCTTGCTCTCATTACTCTGAGACACAGTTATATAAAGTTGATAGTGAAGCTTGAGATCACTGGAGCATTTTGGGGGAGTAAGTAAGGGCCCACTAAACATGTGACTTTTCTGCCAAGCATGAGATTTGAACCAGCAACCTTCTGATTACAGGCACAGAGGCCTGCGTTAGTGACAGTGCAAGTCTTTGGCTCTGCAGTGGTTTGACACCTGGGTGCGCTGTGATGTAGTGCAATACTAGGCTAATATGGCCGTACAGAAGGGAACCATGGGGTCAGTGTGTCAATCATTATGTAGTAAAGCAAGTATTCTTTTTGTTTTTTGAACATTTTGAACATGTTGTCTCTCTGTAGGATTTCTCTCCTTGGTGGGCTTGTACCATGGGGTGAATCACATCACCACTGGACAGCATTTTTAACCTTTATGACTTTCGTTCCCCCCTTTTGAGAAAGAACATCCCTGTGTAAAATCAGTTTTGATTGCATTTAGAAGAAAAATCTGAATGCTAAGCGGTCAGCTCCGGCTGCTAACGCCAACCTGGGGCCTTTTATTTTCTGTTTGCCCACAGGGTTATTAATGTGATGTATTTTAACTGGCAGCTTACTGCCTTTCAGTTGCCTGAAGAACAGATTTCAGTAAATGTATTTTTTTAACATGTTCTCACTATTACCTGAATTGAAATCCAAAATATCATTCTCTCATGCAGTAAATTGCAACATTGGCCTGGATTTTACACCAGTTTTAGAAAAAGATGGGATGCAGCCTTGTAGAAACACTTTCTGCATCATTCAGGGCGCGTGCATATATATAAAAAATCAGGTAGAATGTTCTGCTCCACATGCAGGCACTGTATAGAGTGTAGAGTGTCCCATCTTTTATGTGAAAGTGTGTGTTCATGATCTCCGCCGTGAGATAATGAAGCATTGCGGGACGCGGGGAAGCATCAGTATCCGAATGGGGTTTTGTGTTTGGGGCTGTGTTCTCAGTTTGCGGTTCAGACTCATGCTAAACCATTCAAGACATCCTCCAAGTGGTCTCCCATGTGGCAAAGGGCACACGCCCCTCTCACTTATCTGCTGCCCTTATCCAAAGTGACTTACAGTAGAAAGAAGGGTTACAGTTTGTGTGTGCTCCTGGGGATATAAACCCACAACCTTTGCAGGGTTAGCATAATTCTCTACTTCTTGAGCTACAGGAGCTTTCTGTGTTAATTTTGCTTTTCCTATTGGAAATAATTCTTCCTCTGGTTTTTCAATTGAATACGGTCAGTATTCAATTGACTTGTATATATTTCTTTTGCTCCCCTGATGGGGTTGGGGACATCTGGCAGTCTGCCTGCCTTGTCCTCTTGGGAAAACTGCGATGGCGCAGGAATGCTGCAGGTATTCTCGTTTTAATCTACAGGATACAACAGGACGTGACTGGCACAGGCGGACGGGAATTGAGCGAACGAGCAAGTGAACAGGAGGGAGATAAAGCCAGATGCTATGCATGGAGTGTGTCTTATTCAGAAACCTTGGTTTATTTACTGCGTTACGATTGTACTTGTAACTTTAACTAGTAACTTCTACCAGATGTAATTTCAGACCATGGTAATGGTTGGGTTAGGTTATATATAAACTAGTAAAATGCAGCGAGTCATTCAGAGAGTCTGTTTACGGGCTTGGTGTCGCCATCTCAGTCTGACATGGGGTGGGCCGGGTAGGCTAACTGGGTGCTGGCTCGCACGCTGTGGCTGTTGGCCTGGTTGTGAGGCCCCACCTGAGATTCCAGAAATAACCGTTTGTCCTCCCCAGAGGCCTGCCCCCTCCCCGTCAGGATCTTTCAGGTGGGGTCGTTCATCACACTGATGGCGTTTTGGTTTTTTGAATTCTCTGTTGCATAACTCCACAACCTTTTTTAGGATGGATTTTGTAACCTGTTCTGTATCCTTAAATGTACAGCGACTGGCCTTTGGCAGAATTGCAGCGGGGGGTGGATTTGTCAGCATCATGGGGGGCACGTCTAAAAACTCCTGAGTCACACATCTTCCTGATTTCTGTGTAAGCGCTCGGACAGGCGTCTGTGTACAAACTGCATGTAAATATGTCACACGTGAGCCTCTGCTGGCAGACGCACCCTGAAACTTGTCATTGTTTCAGATCTTTCTTTCTTTGTTGTTCTTGGCAGTTAGCGGCTAATACGTCTATCACCTTCGTGCCTGATGGTCCGGCCCTTTTAAGGAATGAAGTGGCCTGTTGTTTTTTTTTTCTTTTTTTTGGGGGGGGGCCGGGGCTGGCTGGCTGGGGGCAGGGTGACATCACATGACTCAGCTGTTCCTTATTATTATTAAGAAGTTCTGTCCGCACTCCTCCGTCATCCCGCTCAGACCCCGATTTACTGTTTATGTGCTTGTTGTCTCTAAAGTGTCAAAGCTGTTTTTCTGCCCCCCCCCCCCCCCACCTTGAAGCTCATATGAGGATAAGGTGGCCTGTTCCTTTACTCTCCTGACTGGGGGCATCACCTTCTGGCATTTGCCGCTTTCTAGATTCCGACTCAAGCTGTTCCCGTCCCGTCTCATGGGCGATGGCGGGGTCCCACTCCCTGCTCCCCCCCCCCCCCATCGTGGCTTATGTTTTATGTGAGTTTCTGTCTCGAGTCTGTGCAGACTGGAGCAGGTCCCGTCATACCTGGAGCGATTGCTCAACACGCGAGTGTGGGCGGACATGCTTTTGATTTGTGCTCGGTTGTTTCACTGGTAGGCTTTGGCATGCAGGGCAGAGCTTAAGGGGAATGTCGCCAGTAAACAGGTGGGCGAGGCCTCCTGGTGCCCCCTCTGGCCATTCACCGTGACTTGCCAGGGGTGCACATTTGCGGAAGGGGGATAAACCACCCTTTTACCCCCCGTTCTCTGTCATTGCTGGCTTCAGGTTTGCTGCATGGGAAATTGGAAGTTGCTTCCCGGGATTGTGTGGTTTTCCATTTCTCTTCCATTAGCTTTTTCCTGTTTCCGGCGGGGGATGTTCTCTCCTGTGCTGTCGTCATGTTTCGGCTGAGAATATCTCTCCCCCCCAACAGTGCTTGTACATAATGTCTAAGGTTCCTGGTTTTGTTCTCTGTCCAGTTTTACTTTTTCCTGCCTCCAAGATACTTTGTGGTCCACCTCATGTCTTTATCTGGTGCCATTGGTCCCAGTGCCACGGTACCTGTGGCTTCCCCATGACGATCAAAGAACTGCATTAATAATGCATTGTAGCATTAAAAGCCCATAGCCTAGGTTTTGTAAGCTTTCCCCCCAAGCCCCGCGGCACCCCAGCTGTCCCTTGTGACCACCGTCACTCTGCTGGATCTGTGTGTGGTTGTGCCACTTCCCTGTGGCTTCAGATGGGCTTGTATGGATTTTGGATATGCCTTCGTGGACCCTCCCCTTGTCCAGCCCTGGGGATGCACTCTTGAGCAAATCTGTTTAGGAAATGTGCCAAAGTGGTTCAAAAGATGAACACAGTAGGAACACGTTTTAAGAACACCTCTACGGCCTAGCAGACTTTGCCTTTGGGTGCTCAGGTTTTGCAGCCTGTGGTTTAACAGGAACAAGTGGAACAAGTTTGAGGGGATTAAGGAAGGAGAAGTCGAGGCAGAACTTCAGTCGACTCAGAGTTACCGAGACGGGGTTTGGATTTGCGGCCTCCGGCTGCAAATGATCTGCCGGGCAGCCTGTCCCTGGGTGAGCTGTTTCCTGTCCTCGGTGCAGGTCCTGACACCCTTAGGGTGTGATGTCAATGGATTCTAATCCCCTTTGCACTGAAACGCACATGGCGGGTGGCATGACCCCAAAATGTTCTGGCGCTTAATTGAGCTGGGAGTTTGGATTCTGGATAACGAGGCCTGGGCCCACATACTTGGCCACAAACCTGTTCCTGTGGATTTGCCACTTCGTTAGTCAGTTGGGTTTATTTGTTTGTTTTTTTTTATTTTTTATAACCACATCCAGTTGTGATCGTGTTTTCAGATCCTATGGCCGGCAGAGTAATCTCATCCCCACTGGGCCCTTGTGGAAAGCCCTTAAACCCAACTGCTCCTGGGGGCTTGGATGCTGCCTGATTCTGCTCTTTGACCTCAAGCGGCACCACATTGGACTAAAGCATCTGCTGAATAAAAAATAAATGTAAATGTGATTTTATATCCAGGAATGCAAAGCTGTGTAATTGTCCAACTTCCATGGGCTGTGACAGTGCTGGGGACTTTGTAATTTGAGATCAGGATTTAATCCCTTCTAGTGTTTTCTACTGAACAAAAATAACAGTAAGGCTGCTGGAAGATCTCTCAGGTTTACTGAGTGCAGTGTCTGTTTTTCCTCCTTCCTTGTAATACTGCTCCTGCAAGTTAGACTTCTTTTTAGCTGACAAATGTATTTTTTCCAGGGACAGCATAGCGTAGTGGTTAAGGATGTGCTTTTATACCCAGGCAGATGTTGGTTCCAGTCCCAAGGTGTGTCATGCTTGTGGAAAAGCAACTTAGGTTGAATTGCTTCAGTTGAATATTCAACTATGTTAATGGGTGAAATATTAGTTTTCCTTTGGGCAAAATGATGAGCAGAGTAACTAAATGAAAGCATTATGGTGTTTTTGCTAGAAATGGTGTCCTTGCTTACATGCCATTTCTGTTTACCATTGCCACTTCATTGCCACGTGAGCCCTGTGTTTTACAGTAGTTATAAAGAAACATGGTAATTAACAGGCCCAAATTCCAGCCGCCCCTCTGTCCCTGGGAGCACGTTTGTCCTCCTGGCAAGGCTGTGTGAGGATGCTGGGTCCTAGTGGCTGCCCTGTTCCCCCTGCTTCTCTTTGCATCATGCTGAAACTCAGACTTGTGCTAACTGAGGTTGGTGCATCTGTCCACCATGGCAGTGCAGGGTTCCCATTAAGGCAGAACACCTGGAGGGGGGGGGGATTTGTGTGACCCCACTACGTAGGAGAGTCCTTGAAGGAGGCTTCTGTTGACTAGGCTGTACTTTGCACTGTCCCTCGTCCCCTCTCAGTCCCTGGGGGAGTGTGGGTCAATGGCCTGGCACCAGGATCCAGTTGCTTTTCAGCTACTCGGTGGCAGCCTGACCCGGCAGAACTGATTTTCCAACCACTCTTAACATGGCGAGGCAGCGTCATGAATCACACCCACACCACGGCTGCACTGTCCAATCGCATGTTCCCTGTGACTGATGAAGACCGGCTCCTGATTGAAAGCCAGTCTTCACCAGGCCATAATGGGGGGGTGGGGGTGAAAAAATGGTTTTCCCAGAATCCTGCTTTCATCTGCAATTGAAATGAGCCTCACAGAGTATGCCAGGCGCTTCATATATGCTGAGAATTTGTCCCCCTGTTTCTGGGGCAGCATTTTAGGGGGTGGAGTGAGCTACCTGATCAGTTGCTGCCACACTCACTTCTCTTCTTCGCACCTTAAAATACACACCTGGCCCCGTGCATGCACCCGAGGAGTCGATACAGCCAGGCTTTTTTCTCTTTGGCCACCTGGGCTCGTGCGCTGGATGCCCTCCAGGACTTATTTCATATTTTTTTTATAGGGAACAGAGAAATGAGGGTCAGGTGTGCCTGGAATTTTAACGGCAGATCCGGGAGATGTCTTTCCGATAGGCGCGGCGGGAGGGGGAGGGCTCCGCGGGGCGCCTGCTCATCCGACGGGAACATTTTAATTTGGTCCCCCTTTTTCAGGCGGGCCGGGCGTGTTCGGCATGCAGGGTGCATGGCAGGCAAAGATACGGTCCCTGTGCGGTACCAGGGGAAGAGATGGAGATGGTCCGTCTCCAAGTTCTGCTTATTTACATTAAAATATTCTGTGTCCCCAAATTCCCCGAATTCATTCTCGCTCTGCTCTGCCCCGGGGCTGTCGGGGCTATTTATACAGGCAGCTCCTGACGTAAAGAGCGTCTGTGAGCAGGACTGATGGAAGGGCTCCCGCTCTGAGGGAGGGGTTCTTCCCGATGTTCCCTGTCGGGGGCTGGTGGAGTAGTGGTCGAGGAGCTTCTTTTATAGACACTGTAAATCCCTGAAAGTCGACTCCATGAAAAACTGCTCTTGTTTTACTTGCCCTTCTGCAGAAGGACAGCAGGATGGGGAGGAAGGAGGCGCAGACAGCTAGGAACTAAACAGGTCGTCTCTCATTCGACCAAGTGCTTTCAGCTGAAGAAAGCCCTTGGTGACGTAGCTTACAGCCCTGGTGCCTTTTGGGTCTGTAAATGTCGATTTGATCATTTGAGTTTGCTGTATACTTTTGGGGGTGTTGGGGGGGATGCTCTCTGTTGTCATGCAGAAATACATAAGCAACTGAGGCCGATTAGGCTCTGTGGACACGATGGAGAGAGCCATGAATGCCTGGGCATGTGAGATCATTATTAACTCAACAGAGGGTAGAAGATGGCATGGAGTCTGACGTATACAATTCCACTCTATTAAAAAGGCAGCCTTTAAAACAGTTTATGTTTGAATGGGGAGGGTAAACAGAATTATGTTAAGGATATTAAAAGACTCCAAGATGTAAGATTTACTCTAGCTGACATTTTGCCTGTTGGATTCTTTGTTAACTGATGTTTTTTTTTTTTTCTTTGGAGATCGCTCCAGGCCCTTGTGAAATGCCTGGGGGTGTTCAGGCCATTGCCTTGTTTTCCCTGTGTACATCACTGCATTTCTGAATGAATGCATACAAGAAAACTTATTTATTATTATTACTTATTTATAGCTTGTCTTTCCCATGGTTGTGTGGCAACTTTGTGACAGTAGTTGAATGAATGATTTTACTTTTAGTTTAGGTTATTCACATTGGTTGGCAGTTGAGTGGTGTTTAAGGTTCTCTTACCTTACCGAAATTGGGTTATTTAGATGTTTGGGGGAAACTGACTGACTGAGTTCTCATTCTAGTTTTGGTTTGGACTATCTTTAAACGTCCGTTTAGCAGATTGATTATGCAGAATGTTTGTCTGGAATCGAACGCCCACGGGATTCCGATTCTTGAGCCTCTCATCCGTTCCCCGTCAACGCATGGCAGAATATTAATCAGTTTTATTTATGAAATGCACGGTTTTGGAAGATGCACAGTCGCTCTTGAATTGTTTCTTTCTTTAGCTTCCAGATGGCTGAAATTTTGGCAGAAAAATCCTTTTAAGTCGGCATGTTACCAAGCATCTATTAGAATGCGGGAAGATGGGAGTGAAAAGTCAAATTCCTCTCCATCTTTGTTTTATTTATTTTTATTTTGTTGATGTTTGTAAGAAGAATAAAGCTTGTAGTGTGTAATACTGGCATGTCATGTGACAATGCCTAGGTAGTAATTAGTATGTGCAAGTTTTCCCAGATTGAGTAATTTTGTAGTCTGGATTGGACTTTGTCCTGGTTGCTCCAGTAGGGGATGCTCAGTGGTCCACATTGGCTTCTAGCATATATGGTGGAAGACAGAAGGCTTATGGTCTGGGGCACCCCACGTTGTCAGTGCCCTGAGGCTGTTTTCTGAAACCTGTGGCGGGCCCCAAATTCTCTCGATGCTCTCTGTACCTTCGGCTTCCCTGTAGACCCTGCTCAACGTGGTACTTCAATAGCTAAGTTGCTCTTGGCTCCAGGACCCCTCTGCCCTCGCCTGAGGCGAATGACGTCCCTGGGCAGTGGTCACTGAAGTTGCTGCCAGTTTTGCACCACTCACTTGTCAGAGTGCTGTTCCTGCCCCATCACTTTGCAGTGCCTCACTTGTGCTGTTCCTGCCCCATTGCTTTGCAGTGCCTCACCTGTCAGAGTGCTGTGCCAGTGTCATGGTCATTGAGTTGTCTGTCCGCTGGGGACTTTGGTGCTCAGATATACATCCAAAGGGGGTGGCAGTGCAGGAGGGAGGACAGGCACGTGGATGTGGCCCGCAGCGCTGGGGAGATGGTGTTCCAAGTGGAGCCCTCGATATCAGGGAGAAACAGCATGACCTCCTTTAAAAAACCAGAACCCTTCCATTTGTCACCCCAACCTGGTGGCGCGACAGCCGTGTCCCTAAATAGATGCAGTAAGGTTCACTACTGAGCATGAGCTACTGGTTTTAACGCTGCTCTTAGTTTGCCGTCTTGCTGGGCGTCCGACATGACCTAACACTCGCTGTTTGCTCCAGGGTCTTGCCCTAATGTTCACTTAATCCTGAACCCTGACTCTCCATTACATGTAGTCGGTGTTCAGTGTGAATGGAACATCTCCTCCTCTGGGGTTAGTAAGCGACCGGCTGCGCTGCTCTCCTGTCTGATAAAAGCGTGATTTGCGATATTTGAGCGGGGATGCCTTTGGTCTCCACAGTAACATGTGAGGAACACCCTCAGGAACTACAAAGCTGGGAATTGGCTCCATCATACAATGAAGGACATGGGAGGATGATATCCGGGTCATTTTTCCAGTGTGGCACATGAAGGAGAGAGTGAGGCTTTGGCCTGTGCTGTGTTAGCGATTTGCCCCTCAGAGGGCTAGCCCAATCTTCCCTTTGCTGCCCAGCGTCGGGCTTCTGCGATAACGGCTTGCATTGCAGGTCTGATGACTTTTTAATGAAGGTGCTTTGTAGTATCTGAAGCCAGGTGACGCCAGCAGCAGGGGTGGACAAGTGCCCCCCCCCCCCTTGCCACTTGGCTAACCTGTTAACTGATACCAGTCGGGCTAACGGTTGTGGCTGTTCCGGTTGACCTGGAAGCTTGTCTCCACAGGTGCTGGGAAATGGCTGCCTGGCATGTTGCTTAGCTGCTGGAGGGGGGTGGGGTGTTGATGATGGTAGCTGCTGATCTCCCTGGGATACGGGTGCCACGGCACTTCCTCATTCCCCACCCCCGGTCAGTCTGTTGGCATGGCGTCCTGATGCCACAGTGTTTTATTTTTAGCCTGGGTGTAAGAGGGCCTTCATCCCAGAACAAAAGAGCTGATGCAGCAGGCAGGGATCGTTTCCCTACAGTAAAGTATCTATGGAAATCTGCGTTCTTGTTGCTTCCCTGCCTCCATTCCAGATCCTAGCTACGTCTTCTCCTGTGAGTCACGTGCCTGGGGTGTCTGGGTCTTGAGCGCTCTGCGTCTCGATGACGCCTTCTGTGAGGATGCGGCGTCGCGTGGCTGCCCGAGTGAAAAGGCACCTTGGGCACATTTTCTCTCCTCCTTTCTCCTTCTCCCTCCCTCTCCTCTGTCCTCTGTTGCTTTTTTTGTTTTTTTTTTATACACGCAGCAGATGCAGAGGATGATGTCATTGTTCTCAAACCACTCGTGCACCCGTGTTCCCACTGTCCCGCCGGTCCACAACGCTTGGGCTGGTGGGTCGGATGCTGTACGCAAACCCGGCCGCAAAACTTGAACCTTCCAGTTGCGTTGGTGTCGTCAGAGGCCTCTGGGGGCTAGCCGCTGTAGCCATCGCTACCATTGAGCTCCTGACTATGACCTCTGCAATTTATTATGGCCTCTTTTACTAATCCAGCTTATGTCCGGTGCTGTGTTGGCCCAGGGTCTGCCACCATCCAACCCCTGCTGACCACTCTTTGACCCAGATTTCCCTCCCCCGCTACAGCTGTGGGACGGACGGGCGGGGGTGGGGTACGTGGCCGAGATGGTCCCTTGGAACCTTAGCTGTCTGTGGAGTGGGCCATTCTGAGCTGCGGGGACAAGCTAACCATATATGGACAAATTGCGGGAGAAAAACCCGTTTTTGCTCGATTTGATCGCTTTGCTTGATAGCGGGGGGGGCTGGCGGCGGCGGCAGCGGCAGCGTCTTAACTTTGGGCCTGTAGTCGTGCCCCAGCCTGTCCCACCCTTATGGAGCGGGGTCGTCTCATGAGGGCACCCCCACTTCAGTGTCATGGGGGGAGTGGCTTTTTCACCCTGGGTATGCATGCAGGGCTCCTTTAGCTGGACCAGTGGCCGTCTGCTGCGCCATTCGCTGTCTATATTTGGTGCTCAGATGTATTTTTAATGAAATCCTTTCACCCTGAGCTGTGAGCCGCTTATGTAAGTGTCAGAATGAAACCCCCCCCCCCAGCAGAGCCAGGCAGCCCCCAGCTGGTCCCAGAATATCACTGGAGGGTTTTTTTTTTTTTTTTTTTGGCAATTTTTACCTTCCCCCTTCCCTGCTGTTGAGTTGGTGGGCATTGAAGTGCTCCACAGGCATGCACTCTCTCCTGGTGGGGAGGTGGTGAGGAGTGGGAAGAGAAGTGCCTACATCATGGCCTGCCAGTGAGGTCCACCCGGGTCGGTGCTGATCCGTTTGCTGACTTGACACGGCAAATCACTTTTCCTCTTAGTTGAACATTATCATCATAGTGCTTCAGGGGTGGAAGGGGAGCTTGGTGGTCCAGTTCGGTGGATGTGTTCTGGAGACCTAGAATTCCATTTGGACTGATCTGTGTCACTGATCATCTGATAGCCTTGGATCCAGATCTGCCCACATGGCGACTGGATGGAGAAGGCCATTTATCTCCTGGATGCGAGCCCACCTCTATTCCGCACGTGTGGCCTCTTGCTCCTGCGGTTTTATGGGTTACTGTAGTGTGGAAGGTGGTGGTGGGGTTGTTTCTGCAGCAGGCATCTATTTGGATGACGTGTTCTCCGATGTCAGCCCAGCAACATGGACGTATTAACAGGTGTAAACTCAGTCACTGGAGTGGTGGGGGGGGGCTCAGATTATTATATTTTGGTGGTTCTCCACACATTAGGAGGTAACGCGTCAGCGCTGTGTTTTCAGAGCACATGCTCACACGGGACTTTAGCCCAGGCTTAGCTGTGACTTATTGATCCAGAAACAGCTTTCATTAAGCTGGAGTTTTTACTGCGGAGTGGAATAAGCACACCGCGCCTGCTTTAATTAATCGCCACATAGTTCGTTTAGGGTTTAAATGCTGTTTATCAGGGCGGCTTTATGTAGAAAACTGGCGATTTTCCACTGAAATGGAAAGACCCTCATGAAGACCCAGTGCTTGGTGTCGCCATGCCGACCAGTTATGCACACACACATACATACACACACACACACACACACACACACACACATACACACACACACACACACACACACACACACATGCGTGTTCAGTGTTAATATTCATATCTCTGTGGGGACTCTATTTATCATTATCCTAATCCCAGCCTTAATCCCTACCCA
>JAODKN010000037.1:6600545-6623321 GCA_026774425.1 Petrocephalus zakoni
GCCCGGCCCCCCCTTGCGCCCCTGCTGGGGCGCCCCCCGCGCGCGCCTCCCTGACTGCCTGTGTTGCCCTCCCGGGCGCGGGGGCTCTGTGACACGCAGAGCGCGGTCAGTGTCAGGGGGGTCAGTGACAGGCAGAGCGTGGTTAGGGTCAGGGGGCCGTCAGTAAAAGGCGGGTCGGGTTTGGGGAGGTCAGTGACAGGCAGAGCGCGGTCAGTGTCAGGGGAGGTCAGTGACAGGCAGAGCGCGGTCAGTGTCAGGGGGGGTCAGTGACAGGCGGAGCGTGGTCAGTGTCGGGGGGTCAGTGACAGGCGGAGCGCGGTTAGGGTCAGGGGGTGGGGTATATGCCCCAGGCCTGGCACACTCCTTTCGCCGTCCCTCCTTAAGTGGGGGGTTTAATCTTGCTGTCCTTCCCCACAAACCCACAGTCTGAGGTGCTTTAAGCTGAGCCTCTCCATGGCACCTCGCACGACCCCTTCGGCCCCCCGCTGCCAGTGCTGACTCACTGCACCTCATACAGTCCTATGAGCCTCAGTGGGTCGGGCCCAGGGATCGATAAAGCTGAAGATTGGTGATGATGGCATCTCGGGGGAGTGAGCGGGAGCACTGGAGGGAAACCTGTGCATGTAAATGGGTTCCCCTCCCCCATCCTGCTCCCGGAATACAGCATCGGCCCCGGGCTGCAGGGGACGTGCCGTCTTGTGGTTTAATGCACCTCTGGGGGCCAAGGCTGGAGAAGCTTTGGGTACGGGGTAGCGGGTACCATGTAATGGGATATTTCATATCCACTGACTGGCAGTTAAGATGCAGGCTGAACGCTATTTATAGCAGAATTATGAAAATGGGCCCTTTTGGATCCTTCTCCGTGTGGCTGTCCCATCGTTATTCCAGCAGCCAGGAGGCCGAGCACATGGCTGTTTCTTCCCCCGTTCTCCAGCCCTGATCTTCTCCTTTCTTCTTAACCAGAATTAGTGTGACATTCTCGGGGACCCCATATTTTTCTGACCCTGTGTTTCCACCATAATTGTTTTTACATCCTCGGTTCATGGTTGCTCTTCGCGTTTACCCGTGAATTTTTTGTGGAATTTTCCAGAAAGTTTCAGCGCTAGGGCACAAAATGTTAGGAAAGGGATCTGGGTTGGTGCTTATGAGGTGTTCAGAAAGCCACAACATATTGATCGTGTGGCCCAGTCGGGACAGATGGACATTGATTTTATTCCTGCTGTTAGCTGTTCTGAGTTCAGCAGGACTGTCACAACCCTCAGTTCATTTCATTGCGTGAAAAAGCACAAATTGTGTGCTGGCGGGCCAGAGTGTTCCAGATGCATGGTTCACCTTAGCATGGGAACTGTGCCTGTAGAATTTGGTGGTGGTGGTGGGGGGGGGGGGCTCCTGATGCAACTCTCACCTCCTACTTTAAGATATGAGGAAGAGGAGGTGAATTAGCTGAGCTGAAGGTGAGCCCTCCTGGCCCCATGGAGCAGCTTTTCCATGGGCTTGGAAATTTAACTGTCTAGATCAGGGGTCCCCAACTCCGGTCCTGGAGAGCTACTGTCCTGTACTGTCCAGGAGGGGTCTCGACCGGAGTTGGAGACCCCTGTTCTAGCTGATCACACCCCCATCTGCCAGTCTCTCCTGATTTTAGAAATGGGGCTTCTGCCACGTGTTCAGGCCCTGCTTTTCTGTCCATGAACGATGGCGGCATGGCGGGTCATATCCCAGCAGCCCCATGTCGCTATCATTTGTCAGCTGCTGATGTGTGAGTGACAGCCAGTGCCCTTTCTCAGCTGGACGGTCACCCTGCCGCCGCCTCGTTTTTTGTTATTCTGATGTCTGTCTGGAGTCTGTTTGGGGGGGAAGTCTCAGTCTGAATTTACATGCTAGCTTTGATGAAAGCATGATTATGGTGAGATTTTGGTACATAGGTTGCCCCCCCCCCAGCTCCCCCGAGTGGTGTGTACTCCTGTGGTAAAGCAGGGATGCCCAGTGGGTATGTGTCACTGGGTCATCTATCGCTGTTCTGTAGTGCTGAATGCTGGGTCATGTTCTGGGTGACCCAACGCCTCCTCTGAGACACTTGGTCGGGGCTTGGTGCAGCTGTGGGATGGGTTGCTGGTTACACTGAGTCCTGCTGTGACCCTGAGGCCCGGCCCTGGAGCTTATTGCGAGCTCCACTCCCCGCCATCCTGCCAGAGCTTTGTAGTACTGCTGTAAGCTAATTGCCGTCGCTCCCGGCCCGTTAATCCAGATTAGTGTGGAAGGCAGCCCGTGCTGGCAGAACGTGGCCCGACGTCCAGATCGTGGCAGCCCTCTCTTTGGAGGGCTTGGGACTGCAAGACTCGGTTTCCATTTGGCATTGTGGTCAGCATAGCCGATGTGTGCCAATCTGGCCCTGGCTGGACTTGATGAATCCCTGCACTCCTTCAGTTTATTTAAGAAGCATCCATTTCATCTTGAGTTTATCCCTCATACAGAGGTCTAACTTCTATGGGTCGATAAACCCAAATCTAGATTATGAAATTTCTGTCGACCTGGTCGGAGGGGCTAATTCAGACTATGTTGCTCCCCACACATTTGTGCCTCTTCCACGCTGGTGTTCTGGGTTAGGGGTTAGGGTTAGGGTTATCCAGCATGGCTGTAACTCTTGTCTCACTGAGCAAATGTAGCAACGCTCGATAAACCGGATCTCTGTTAAACATTTCTCAGCTTAGGGATACGTGGTCATGGTTCCGGTTGGTCCATTTTTAAACCGCAATTGATCTCAGTGCTCTAAGAGGCATTTCGTTTCCATCGGTGTGGGATTTCTGTGAAGAGGAGCTTGGTAAGACAAAAAACCTGCATGGATGGCAGCTTGTCTGCTCTGAGACTCCCTGAGATGGGCTGGGAAACCCTTCCAGTGGGTCTCGACTCTCTCTGATAGGCTAATAAAAATAATGACACTTATTGATCTCTATGGGAAAATTCCCTTTTCACCTGCCCCATCTTGTTCTCGATGACACGCATATATGTAGGTGAGAGCAAGCTTAGTATTAAAGGGCAGCCACCTGCAGAGGTGCCCATGAGGCTGGGGGTTAAAGGTCTTACTCAAGGGCTCACGGACATTCTGCCGAATGGCTATTCTGCCGAAGCCAGGCTCAGACCAGTGACCTTCTGATCACGGGCACAGAGGCTTAGCCTTCTGAGCGACATACAAACACCTCCTGTGGGTCCCGACTCGCTCTAATAGGCTGAGAAACCCTCCTGTGGATCCAGGGCCCCCCTCCCTCTGGGCAGGGGACCCCACCTTCACTTGAAGGGTTATAATGCTTTAACATCCTCTGTGCTCTACCATGGAGGGACAGGAATGTGCGAAATTTTCTGTTCCTGAGAATTTGTACTTCTGGGAAAGTCTGATTGAATAATATGTGATGTGATTATGGTTTTGTAATTATCCAGCGTGAATGTTGAAATGCCAGCTGTGGGTGATGTGTGTGTTTCAAGTTGGAAAGGGCAGTGTGTGTCTGTCTGTGTGTTTCAGTCCTCTCGGGTTCTTTGTGGTCTCATCTGTGAGATGATGGCCACAGGGAAGCTGACCATTGCATATTTCCCACCTCTGACCACTCTCTCCCTGTCAGTTTTCCCAGCAGAGAGTTGTCCGTACTCGTTATAACACCCTGTACAGCCCCTGTTTATCCCCTGAGAGCTATCACTGAAATTGCAGGTTACCATAGAGGCATGAAAACCTGCTTCAAGGTTGCTGATAAATTTGGGAGTCGGTGTTCAGATTTAAAAAGACCCTTCCCCCCTAATTGGGCTGCTCTGAGGGGGCGCCGCACTGCTTCGCCATGGCTTAGCTCACTGGGGAGGGAGCTGAGACCAGCTTTGGTTTGGTACCTCCATGAGACGCTGTGCCTCCCTCCTTTGCTTTGACAGCTGTACTCACTCCCTCACTGTATTTTCCGTGTTTGGGTATCAACATAACGACCTCCAGATGTAATGGATGTGATGCTAGTGTCTTCGGTCCTCCTCACACCTCCTGCCTCCCCCATAGTTGGAAGGGGGGGCCCTGAGAGTCCAGCCCTGAGCTTCTCGGCGTACCAGCGCACCTGCTCTGTCCAGAAACTCCCAGGATGCCTTCCTTCCTGCTGCTCCACCCTCTCACCTGCTAATGTTCTTATGTCTCTGGCTGACGTCAGTGCAGACAAGCCTGCTGGGAACGCAGGCAGGGGGGTGTGTTTGGGGGCTCAGCATCCCGACCCACCTGGTGCTGGTTCTGATTTTTGCGCCAGGCAGACTACGTTTCAGCCGGTTAGGCTGCCAATGGGGGCGGGGCCTCACCGTCGCCACTCCGCCACTGGGTCGCCGTGGCGACACACTGCCTAGCCACACGCCACGTGCCCCGGAGCAGATGGTTCCGTTTCCTCTGGCTTATCAGGCTATGCTTCTCACTCCCGCCCCCT
The DNA here is from genome assembly GCA_026774425.1 of Petrocephalus zakoni. Taxonomy (NCBI): domain Eukaryota; kingdom Metazoa; phylum Chordata; class Actinopteri; order Osteoglossiformes; family Mormyridae; genus Petrocephalus; species Petrocephalus zakoni. The sequence goes on from JAODKN010000037.1 coordinate 6,604,982, forward strand.
GCTGGTGTGTTTCTGGCCATGTGTCACATTTCTGCAGATGGGGCTAGGATTGCCGACTCCAGTTAGTCATCACTGTCTCTCTGACTCTGACTTTTTGGTCTTGGTGGGTAATGGGTTTAGAGCTTGTTTATAAAGACATGCCAGTGACCTTGTGCCATGCTCTGACCCCCGTGCTGCTGCTCAGGCTTCCAGATTATTATTATTTTTTTTTGGGACGGGGGGTGGGGGCAGAGACATTTTCAGGCAGGAGAGAGGGGTTTTGTGGAGCAGCCTTTCACAGTCTCCTCAGAAATGACCTGATTGGACCCATTCTCCTCTCGTTACTCGCTCCAGCTTCCATTAGTGGTCACTGGGTGACCCCTGACCTGTGTGAAAGCGTGGTTCCGGATCTCTGTGTTCATTGATGGACTCTCAGCTCTCAGAAGAGTGCACCCAGTCCTGGCCCGCTCTGTATCTGGGCAGCCGGGGATGGCAGGGAGTCCTTGATATTGAAGACTTATCCATTGGGGGCTGGAGTATGTTTGCATGTGCATAGGGTCTCGGTACCTTTCCCTGGAAACATGATGTCAGCGTGGAGCGGCGACAGACCCGCGTGTAGCTCAATCCATCACAGTGACATTCTGTCAGCCCTGCTCCCTCTCGCTGGGGGTGTGCATTCTTGATAACTACAGCCCTCCCCTCGGCACTACGCAACTGGTGATGTCTTCATTTTCTCCCTTTCATCTACCTTTGGGCCATTCATTTCCCTGCTTTTCCCCCTCCACCCAATTTAGCCCCCACAGAAAGTGGCCTGAGGAGCGACCGCCGTGCTGTAAAATCAGAGGGTTAGGGTTAGTACACTCCAGAAAGCTGAGGTTTGGCAGGCCCACCCATGAAATAAGACTTATTGTTCATACGCCTCAGCTGAGATGTGACGTGGCATGAATTGCATCCCTGTCAAGAAATGCGGGTACTCTGTAGCGCCCTCTGCCTCTAAGGGCTGGGTGTGCTCTTTCAGGCTTAACGTGCGGTTGTAGAGGATTTATTTACCTGCTGTTTGTTTTACACTTCAGCTAGCTTGTGTTGGTCCTGGTGGGGATGTGGGCCACCCTCTGCGTGTGACACCGGGGGCCCCCATGTAGGACATGCACAGACCTTTAACCGTGAACCCATCCTCAGTGTGCTGATAACCCTTGGCTAAACCTCGGGGGGGGTGGGGGCAACAAGGCCAGGAAACAGACACCCTGGGCCTTTTTTCTTTCTCTATTTCAGCTGACAGTTTAGCCCCCCCAGAGGACAAGGGGTAGTAAATCCGGATGAGACAGAGGGATTTCATTACCGCTGCTGTGCCCGGTGCCAGGAGAGTGGCGAAATGCCTGTCTGGCAGGACTGTAGAGAGGACCTGGGGGGGGGGGGCGGCGGGCCCCCCCCGCCCCCCCCGCGGGGGCGGCGCCGCGCGCGCCGCGGGGGGGGGGCCGGGGGGCCGGTTGTTGGGGCAATGGCTTTTGGGGCGGTTTTTTTTTTGGTCATGCCCCCCCCCCCCCCCCCCCCCAATCCACCATACTGCTGGCTCTCCATCCCACGATCCACCTGTCTGGCGTTTTTTTTGGTTCAGTTCCTCTTGAATGACTTAAAGGGATTGTTCCCACTTCTGAGCTGTCAGTGATCAAACTGGTAAGGATGTCTCAGTGCTTCGTTAACATTTTGGGCCAAAATTACGCTTATGGAGCCATGGAAACTAAGGCATCTGTGTGGGAGGGGGGACCTGCCCCCCTCCTCCCACCTTCTGTTAAGCGTGTTGGGATCACGGCAGCATTGGCGAGCAAGGTGGCAGGGAGCGGACACGGCTATGGGCTCTTTCACCACGCATTAAGGAGGGATGTCTGTCGCCGGGAACTCGTGGTGATTTATATGCACTATATTGCCAAAAGTATTGGGAGGTTGGCTTCTCCGGCATCATGCCCTACGAGTGCCACAAGACTCTGATTGGGGTGCTGTGGAAAGCTTTCCTGGACTCTGCTGCCTGTGCTCCGTGATGTCCCAGATTATGTGGATTATGTTGAAATAAATAAAAATTGTCACTGCGAATTGGGATCACTGAATGCCATATTTAACATTGTGTGCATTCGCCCCGTCCCCGGCTGTCCCTAAATGGCCCGGCAATGTTTCCGGCTGATGATAAAGAGCCCGGAGTGTCCTTCAGCAGTGTGAATGAGGGGGACATGGAGCAAGCCTGTCCAAGGTCACCCTCAAGCACAGAGGTGGCCTTTCTGCTCGTTCCGGTTTTGAAAGCAGGACTCCTTTCCCCAGAATTCCTCCATCTGGAATTCTGTCCCATCCCTGCCGGGTTTTCATGCTTCATGCTACCGGGCCAGACCCGATGTAAACCCCAGGGTCTCGGGGGGCGAGGAGGGGGGGGGGGGGAGTCCGGGTTACATGCTACAGTCCCTCAACTCAAGGTCAGAACTGTGACAACCCCCCCCAGCTTACTGCCGGTGCCTTGACCGTTTGTCGTGAATGAGTGTGACAGTCCGTCCCCATCAGATTACATGTTGGAGGTGCTGTAATTACACCCTTGGCTGATTAATTTAGGAGATGTAATTAGCGCTGAGGACGTCGAGAGGTGGTGGTTAAACTCTCCGGTCTGCGGGGGATGTATCGGGCCGCCCAGGGGCCTGTTCCTGACTTCACCTTGCCATTCAATGCAAGTCCGTTTCAGGCAGCTGATGGATCCTGAGCACGTGGGTGTGGCCACAATGGTGAGAGCTGACGTTCCTTCTCCTCATTTCAGCACCTGGAGCGTGGAATTCCAAGTATTCCGGGAATTCTGAGCAGCGATACGGGCCCGTGGGACAGACACACACCTCCCTGCAGCAGCCCAGGTTACAGGTACGACACCAGCGAATTCAAAAGGGCAGGTATCCTTGGATCTGTTAGGCTGGGGGCAGTGCCCTTAGCTGCTCTGGCGGGAGGGGATCTCATTTCTTTCCACCCGGCCTAGGGGTACCGCACAGAAAACGTATCTCTGTATTCCCATATCCCATATTTCTCAGACATCTTTGAATCATGCGTTAATGTCCCCCACCCCAACCCCACTGCTGAAGATTTAGTATTTAGGAAATGGTTGATGACAGATGCACCCCCCCCCCCACAATGAGGCTTAAAGTCTTTATCATGTGTGAATGTGGAAGTGCTAGGTACTGCTTCTGGCTTTGCTGGGAGAGGGATCACATGATTAGGGGATCTGAAATCGGTTCTGTGTTCCTGGTGCCCGCAGTGTGTATGTTGGTTGAGGAGGTGGGGTCACATGCCATATTGATCAGCATGTAGACTGTACCCTCCCCAAACCACCTTTAGAGCTTAAAATCTTTTGAGGTTAATTCAGTGCTGTGGAAAACTGAAGCATACAGGATCTTCTCTGCACATGGGCAATTCCTAATCAGTACCTGGGATAGTCAGATAGGGACTGGTGTTAATGGGCAGGACTGTTTCCGTCACACTGCACTCAGGCCTTCATTCTGTCACAGTGAAACCTTCGTGTTTGGACTCCTTGAGTCTCATCTATCAAAGTGTGTGTAGAACTGTCCCTAAATGTGTTTGTATGAAATGCCGGTACGCCCAGGCAAATTGTACTGATGAGTGATAAATACCAAAGAGCTGTATGAACACCGATAAATCTCACACATTCTAAATGTGGCTGCATATGCGTGACAAGACCAATTTAAATGAAGAAACGCCCTCAATGAACCATGCTTGGGCATATAATATCTGCATAATCTACGTCGAACTGCACAGTGGGAGAACCCTTTGCTGAAATGCTGAGACATATACCACTGTACCCCAATTCCTATATTTTGCACTATAAGCTTATATTGCTAATGTTATATACATTTTAACTGATTTATTGTGAAATGAAATAAAAAAATAACATGAAGGGAGGAAAATGGATCTTTGTTCTGCTGCATCAAAAACAAATATATATATGAATAATATATAGTGTGTGTGTGTGTGTGTGTGTGTGTGTATATATAATATATATAATACATATATATATATATATATATATAATGTATAATTTACAGTCAAGCCCCGAATTATTCATACCCCTGGAAAATTTTGACTTGGTGTCTTTTATTCAACCAGCAAGTTTCTTCTTGATTGGAAACGACACAGACGTCTCCCAGAAGATAAGATGATGTACAAGGGGCATCATTATAGAAAAAAATATTTCTCAGCTTTTATTTACATTTGAACAAAAAGTGGCATGTCCAAAATTGTTCATACCTTTTCCAAACTGTCACAGTCTGTGAAAATTTAGAGTTCTATACCATTCCAAATAGTCCAAGCTGTTCTAATTTCCCTGAATCATTGGGAACAGCTGTTTTAATCAAGTCAACAGGTGAGAAACAGCAGCTCTCTACAGTTGGTTTTTGGACAGTCGTGGCTAAGACAAAGGAGCTCTCTGAGGACCTGCGGCTGCACATTGTGGCTGCTCACAAGTCAGGAAAGGGCTATAAGGCTATATCTAAGTGTCTTCAAGTTCCAGTGGCTACAGTGCAAAGTATTATTAAAAAAAATACAAGACATTCTGCACTGTGGAAAATCTCAAAGGATGTGGTTGGAAGCCAAAATTGACACCTGTGCTGGCCAGGAGGATAGTGAGAGAGGTGAAAAAGAATCCAAGGATCACCACCAAGGCCATCCTGGTGAATCTGGACTCTGCTGGTGGCAGCGTTTCAAGGCAGGTAGTCCAACTGGGTTCCAATGCTGGGTTCCTTGGATGCAGACCAAGGAGGATGCCACTTGGCCCACTTGGCCTTTGCAAATGCTCTTCTGGGCAAAGAAGAAGACTTGTGGTCTTCTGTGTTATGGTCAGTTGAAACGAGAATTGAATTGTGTGCCCACAATGATGTATCCTTCATTTGGCATAAAAAGGAGAAGCCTTCAACCCTAAGAACACCCTCCCCACTGTCAAACATGGTGGTGGGAACCTAATGCTTTGGGATGTTTTTCAGCCAGTGGTCCAGGGAACCTAATCATAGTAAACGGCACCATGAAAAAAGAGCAATACATCAAGATTCTCAACAACAACATTAGGCAGTCTGCAGAGGAACTTGGCCTTGAGCACCTCTGGACATTTCAGCATGACAACAACCCAAAACACAGCAAAAGTGGTGAAGAAATGGTTAGCGGACAAAAACATTAATGTTTTGCAGTGGCCCAGCCAGAGTCCTGACTCGAATCCCATTGAGAATCTGTGGAGGGAGCTAAAGATCAGGGTGATGGCAAGGAGACCCTCCAACCTGAAAGAGTTGGAGCTCATCGCTAAAGATGAATGGGCAAAAATACCAGTGGAGATGTGCAAAAAGCTGGTCAACAATTATAGGAAGCATTTGATTGCTGTAATATCCAATAAAGGCTTTTCTATTGATTAGTTAGAAGTGTATGAATAATTTTGGACATGCAGCTTTTTGTTCAAATGTAAATAAAGGCTGAGAAATATTTTTTTACACAATGATGCCTCTTGTACATCGTCTTATCTTCTGGGAGCTGCCTGTGTCATTTCCAATCAAGAAGAAACTTGCTGGTTGAATTAAAGTAACTAAGTCAAAATTTGCCAGGGGTATGGATAATTCCGGGCTTGACTGTATATACATGTATGTGTGGGCTTGCATAGATCACTTTTGAGTACCAAAATGTCCCCAAAGTGTGGTAAAACCTGAAATTTCCCTACTTTTGGGGACATCTTTTCAGGTCCCCATTTGGAAAACCTAAATTTTATAAAAATCTGTGAATGTAATCAAAAAAATAAAAAGGCCAAAAGTCTTGTATTTGGGTTGGTTACTTATGGTTAAGGTTAGGGCTGGGTTGGGGTTAAGGGTGTCGTGATTGGGATTAGGGTTTTTCCCATAGAAATTAATGGAAGGTCCCCATTTACATAGGTACACCAAGGCTGTGTGTGTGTGTGTGTGTGTGTGTGTGTGTGTGTGTGTATATACAGCTCCGGAAAAAATTCAGACCACAGCACAATTAAAAAAAAAAAAAAAAAATCAGCATTTTTAAATCCTAGTGTAATCCTGGTTCTGCTGGCAGAAGGCAACACTGAGCGGCAGGTTGCTTCCAGGTTCAGCATTTCTAAGACCGCAGTAGCCTACACAAGAGCAATGTGAAGTAGGACACACAACCAGAAACCAGCCAGGTAATGGGCAGAAGCGACTTTATAATGCCAGAGATGAGCGTCAACTTATCCAGCAGTGCCTCATGAATTGGATGATATGACTTCCATAAGGAATGGGAAACATTAAGTGGTGTGAAGTGCACTGCTAGGACAGTTAGTATCAGGCTCCTAGAAGCAGGACTGAAGTCCCATAAAGCAAGGAAGAAGCCCTTCATTACAGAGAAACGGAGAAGGACCAGGCTGCAGTTTGAAGGAAAAACGTACCGGTATATTTTACACAGATGCATAACCATAAATTTGAGAAGTGAGTGAAACAGTGTGTGTGTGTGTGTGTGTGTGTGTGTGTGTGTATAATATATGTATATGTATATATATGTGTGTGTGTGTGTGTGTGTGTGTGTGTATAATATATGTATAGGTATATATATATATGTGTGTGTGTGTGTGTGTATATATATATGTGTATATAATGTATATGGAATACAAAAATTAACAGGATATTGTTTAGCAACTTTTCCAGTGACCTAGATAAGTGACGTAAGCAGTTACTGCGGTGTCACCTGTAATGGGGACAGAGAGGGGTGAGGAACAAATGGATCGATCTGAAAATGTCCACCCAAAAACGGATTGCAGCCCACAGACCCCACGTTTGTGCCACAGGTGGCGGCCCAAACACCATGTCACCATCACCTCTGGCTGGTTAAATGGCTGCCATCATAGGTGAAACATCCCTAAGAGGAAGCATTCCAGATGGTGACACTGACATGAGCTAGAAATGTGTTGTCTTGTAAAGAATATATTTACTGACAGTAGTATTATTTTTTGGCCATGGACCTTACATGACATTAGAACGATTCCTTAGTGTGACCTGCCTGCTTCTCAGGACTCCCGTGGGTCTGGGGATTCCCACAGAAATCCTGTGGGATGGGTGTCAGTCTTAATCACAGGACTGGGATGGGAAACCGTCAGTGGGAGCAGGCAGGAGCAGGAAGCATATTAATATGTCACAGGAAAATCACAGGAAAGTCTTTATTGCTTAGATTGATTTTTAAAAGCTGAATGAGAATGACAACGAACTGAGTTGAGGTGGTGATGCCTTTGGTAGAAAGCAGCTGGCTTGTGGAAGGATGGTTCAGTGGTGAAGTTAGTGTTCATGATGCAAAGGCTATGGGAAAAAGATCCACAAACACAAGGACAGCCAAGCCCACACAAGGTCAATGGAAATGGCCCAGGTGAAAGACAGAAGGTAAGACAATATTTTGCATCTCTGAATGCATCGTGATTGACCTGCCGTGTGCATAAGGTGAAAGGTTGTACAGCAACAGAAAACTGCTGGTGTTTCAGGTTACACTACATGCGTGGTGAGTGTGCATTCAGTGGCAGGGAGTGTTGCTGTGTGGTTGTAGTTGTTTGTGGTCTTGTGATGGTAGACTTGGTGCAAAACCATAGTCTGGTTGATTAGGTTTAGGTTGATTAGGTTTGCAGTCTTAAAATCATCTTCCACCCCTACCCCTAATCAGGATGGGACTGGGATTAATTTTTACGGGACTTGCATTGGAGCAGCTTTGTTTATTTTTTTATCCACTCCTGTGTCACCATCTACTGCCTGTACATACTATTTGAACATAAGTAGATCTTTGTATTTGTCTGTCACGGTTGGTAATTAAGTGGGGTGCATATCCTCCATGTGTGTGTCTGTCGGTTTGCTTCAGGTATGTTTCTCTACTGCTAGGAGTTTCTACTTAAGCATGGTTGGGGTCCATACCATCCCACCCCTCCAAAAAAGAAAAGATCCCAAATAGCAGATAAACCTCAGGACAGGTGTTCTAGTACTGGGGGCAGGAGGTCATGGAAATGTAAGCGGGGAGACGTGATGGTGTTGCTGAATGGGGGTGCAGGTCGGATGGTTCTCATTTACTTTTATTACTGCAGTGTATTTTTATTATGTTCTGGTTTAGGAACCTATTCGTCAAGCAGAGTGTTGAGCGCGACCTTCGCATGCCCCGTGCGGTGTGACCTGTTTGTGCTGTGAAGGCTACTCGTTTGCTATCATGTGTAACGGCACAGACGACTGAGGAGCGAGTCGGCATCACCTCCCGGGCAGCAGCGGTAGCAGATTCCTGTCGGGTTCCCCCTCTCACAGTCCCTGCCGCTCTGCTGTATTTGCCCATATAAGGAGCTCACGGCCAAGCCAGCGCTGAGGGTCGTAGAGACTGACGGATCCTCGTCTCTGGGCCTCGTTCCTCTCGGGCCGCCTCTCTAATGGGGCCTAATTGGCTCCTCCTGCGTCTCGAAGGTCCATTAGTCAGATCTCAGGATGGCTGGCACAGTGAGCGGGGTTGTGATCCCTGCTACATCATCACAAATGCGGACTCACACAAGCCCAGCCGCACTCTAACGAGGTGCAGGACTCCGCAGAGCCTTTCCAACACCCATTGCTCCTCTTCATCCTCTCCCTCTGCCCCCCCCACCTGTCTTCCTCTCTCTCTGTCTCTGTCTTCCTTCCTGTCTGTCAGCCTCTCTATCCTCTGGATAGTTTTGGCTCCCCGCCTTCTTGCGCTCGCTGTCACATGATCGTATGCCCCCGACAGGGAAGCGAGGTGATCTCCGGAAATGTCCCGTTTCCTGGGGTAGAGGCCAAAGGCAGCGCAGACTAATGACCAGGGCAAGGATGACCTCACTGTCTGTTTATGTTGTAGCACCCGCTCGTTATCATGCACTCGTTAGCCATTCTTCGATAATGCATGCTTGTTAGCATGTGCTTGTTAGCCATTCTTCATTAGCATGCACTTGTTAGCCTTTCCCCGTTAGCGTGCGTCTTGTTTTCCCGCTTTCCTGAAAAGTCCTTGTGTGTATCGTCACAGTGAGCGAGGCAAGAATGGAGGGCTGTAGGGAGGGCACCGCAAGCCGTCCAGCACGTGTTCAGTCATGGTGTTCATGGTACTATAAGCGCCATCATTAATCCGGAAACACCACCAATTTACTGAATACTGACTTTGTTTAAATTTCCCTTTCAGTCCATGTTATACTGATAAACCTACATGTGGCTAGAATATTACCTACCTACATGTGGCTAGAATATTACATTCACCTGCTCGTTAACACAAGCAGCAAATTACGCAGCTGTAACTATATAAATGCAGCACACAGACAGGGTCAAGAGGGAGAATGTTAATATGTGCATAAGCTTTAGAGTAAGCATTAGAGTTTTAAACTTTAAATTCAAAAATGTCACCACAAAATTTGACTGCGTCTACCCTTGAAGCTGTTCTTGGTCCTACCTGGTACTGCATGAACGTACTTAATAAAGAGGCAATTGAGTGAGTCATGTATAAATTATACGTAACATATGTGAACCACATTAGACGACTTTTTAAGATGTTTGTCCAAGAAATATCCTACAGGTGGATATTTCATAGTTGGCTAGCTTAGACCCACTGATGTGATTGGCCAGGCTGGTCCTGCCGATGCGATTGGCTGGGCTGTGTATTGCCCTTGCTGGATTCGGGATGTTCACAGAAGGAATCCTAAACATCCACTCCCCTGTGTGTCATCTCATTTTTCCATGCTGGCTCTCGCCTGTGTTTTGATTAGCTTTCCTCCTCGGAGTGACGCCATGACGGTCGCCCTTCTATATAAAAAGCTGTTAAAGAAAAATAGTTTTGCCAGCCCGAAGGAAACTGAGGCTGCAGGTATATTTGGGAGAAAGTCCTCTTTGATTTCCAGAGCTCAGTGTTCGTGACAAGAAGCTGGACGCGGCGGCCTTAAGTGGGTAATTAAATATTTATTGGGTTACCAGCTGCTTTCATGCAGCTTACATCATAACTGACTTCTCCAGCTCTTAATTTCACACACACTCCTTCTTCGTACCCTATTAGGGTCTCCTGACACTATGCACAGTGAGCTCTGTCGCTTCGTTCAAAGAACCAAAACCCGCTTCTGATGTTTCTGTTGAAGAACCACCACGCATCCTTGCCAGTCTGCCTGGCGTGCCCGTGGGCTTGACATGCACCTGCACAGGTGGGCCACACAGGTTGTGGAGTGTGTCAGTGCCAGTCCCCTCTCTGGTCTGCTCGGGGCACTGGTACCTCATGTGCTGGTGTTTCAAACCAGTGTGGATGCTAGCATAGGATGGGGATGCCATCCTTCAAACATGTTTATGTAACCCATTTTTGTATCAATTTTGTATCATTTTTGTTGGGTTTTTCTGAAGAGTTCAAGAGGATTTTGATCTAAGTTGGTCAGAGCATCACTCTGAGATCCCCACCGTCATAACATGAAGGAGAAATTGTCACTGCCATCTTTTCCTGAATGCACCTCGACCCGGTCTCCAGGTGTTCGTAGGTGTCCTGCTTCTTTCCCGACATTGGCTCCAGAAGGCCGCTCAGAGCTCACAGCGACGGGACGGTGCAGTGCCCACGGCTCCCAGTACGTGTGTGAGTGTCGGAGGGTGGGCGATAGGCGGATTGTGCTTGGCTTAGCTAAATCTGCTTAGGTTTAGAGACGGCTGAAGTGGACTTTTCAGCCTGGCTGTGGGGGGAGGTGCAGTGAGTCGGACTTTTCCCCAAATTCTGACTTCATAGACTTCATGACCACCGCTGTCCTCAGGAGCTTCTGCAGTGATGATACCCACAATGCTTTGCACAACAGGCTCTCTGCTACCTTTTCCGAAGTCCTCAGCACTCCTGAGACTTTTGGGGGGGTGGCCCCTCCTGAAGTGACCGTTTTACAGAAGGATCATGTGGGATGGTCAAGTGATTCGTCAGTAGCTCCTGGCAGTAGAGACGAAAGCTCACAAGTCTACCCAGAGTCTACCCAGGACTGCGGGCAGCGAGATGGGAGTGATGATTGTTTTTCTACTGGAGTGGCTTTGAAATGTTAGCTATTCCAGAGTGTCTCTCTCGTTGTTGTATTATCCTGCCGGCACTACAGATTTGAACAAATGGAAATGGGACAGGGGCCAGCAACTACCCGGCGGGCAGGCCGAGCTGGCTGGAGGCTGTTCCGAATGAGCTTGGGGGATGTGGACTCTGAGAGGGCATGAGGACAGTTGTGAGGCGTCGAGGGAGGCTGACCCGGGCTAGGTGGGCAGAACGCTGCAGCGTTTGTGTGGTGGAGCAGAGTTTGTGTGGCCCCTCCAGCTCGCCCCAGTCATGTACGGGTCTCTGGCAGGTTTGGCAAGGCCCGACAGATTGCAGACAAAGCGAGTCAGTTAAGAGCTTGGCGGTGTGTTGATGTTGGCCTAGATTGAGGGCTCGGTCAAACCCGCATCCCCTCGCTCGGCGCCATTTACCACGAGCGCCGTCATTCCACTGCTCCCTCTGCCTCTCACTGTTGTTTTATGGGTATTATTCAGGAAGTAGGACCTGGTCCTGTTTTTCATTTGGCCCGGAAATGGCTGGCTGTTTGGGTTGGACCGTGCCTGGTGTCGGAAAGGTCCGGCATATGGCAGTGAGTGACCGGTTTTGCCTGGAGGGCGGTGTGTCAGCATCCGATTATATTTTATTAATTTTATTTTTAAAGTTGGTGTGCCGGTCACACGGCAGCTGCACAGCGCCTGCCAGAATGAGATCCCATGCTTCTCGTCTTTGTTTTGGCTGGAGAGTTTGCTGAGTGTTACTCTGCAAGGATAAGTCTCCGGGGGCTCTCTGGGAAACGGTGCTCTGGGGCTCAGGTTGTAGTCATGTGTTTGGTAGTCATTTTATTCGGCATTTTCTAGTTGTTTTGACATCATTGTTTTGTTTTGTAGATGCTTGTTTAGTTTGGTCATCACTTTGTTTTGTCTCCATAAATTTTTTTGGTCCTAGCGGTTTGTTTTCTAGTCTTTTCTAGTTCATATTGTAGACGTTTCTTTTGTGGTTTGTTGCTATTAGTCACCAGCTGCAATGCCCTGGCTGTTTGTGTTTGTGACTTCAAGCTTTTCAGGCCAGAACCACTTAAAAAAGGAGTGGGGGGGGGGTCCCCCTCCCCACCTGTTCTGTGATGGGGCATGCGGAGAACGGCTCTGTTCTCTTGCCGATTCCCCTGTCCTACTTTACAAGGGCCGAAACCAAATCTCCGACTGTTGAATGGCGACCTTTGGGAGAGACCATCAGGGTATTGCTTAGGACCTTCCGGGTGGGGGAGGGTTTGCGATCTTGGAGCTTTTCTTTCGCAAGCCAGACAAGAGCAGGCAGGGTGGAGCGTCAGCCAGCTGACTGCAGAATCCCCCCCGCCACCCCACTCCCCGATGCGCTGAGCTCTCCGTTCCTGTCTCTGAGGCAGGTGTTCTCTGACTGAACACGGGGGCCATTGACAGGAGGCTGTAAGGGCTGCGTTCCCCGGGCTGCTGACAGGAGGCTGTAAGGGCTGCGTTCCCCGGGCTGCTGACAGGAGGCTGTAAGGGCTGCGTTCCCCGGGCTGCTCACACACACCTCACACACACCTGACACACTTTCCCACTGCCTTTCATTTTGATGCCTTTGACAATTCTGAAGTACTTCTCAAAAATATACATAGTTAGTTCCAAGTCTACTTCATTATCTTTAAGAAAAGCTGTTGTTTTTTGGGGTGATACCTCGCCACCCCCACCCCCGTCGCTGTGCCCTCTGAGCCGAGATTGGACGGCCGCAGGCTCCGTGGTGAGCCAACTCTGCGCGGTCCAGCCAGCCAGGGTTCCCCTGTGCATCGCTGGACATTCATGTTAGCCAGAAGCATCTTCCAGTTAATCTTCCTTTAACCTTCACGTCGAGGTTCACACCCTGGATGCGGTGGCTGCTGAGTCTTATTGCAGGTGACCTGAGAGTGCCCAGGGGAGCTGTTAACCTGTTAGCTGGGTGGCTGTTCCTGTGTGAAGTGCAGAAACCCCTCCCCAGTGCCTGGTTGTCCGTCCCAGAGCGTTTGTCTCCGGGGATCCCATTCTGACCTGGAGGTTCAGTCAGAATCCCACCTGTGTCCTTCACCACTCCCACCACCGACAGCAGCCCCGTCCTGCCCCACCCCGGCCCAGTCTGGCCCAGGTCCAACCGCCTTTTCTCCAAAATCCACTCTATTATTCATGGGTTTGACTCCTGTGTGTTTATTCAAAACCGCTAGGCATGTTTGAGGCGAGTGTTTCTGTGGAATAACGACAAGCTGGGCCAGTACCCAGGATGCACTGCGGGAAATGGCCAGCAATCAGACCTTAGAACCACTGGCATAAGAGCGCGTCTCCCCGTTGACCCGCAGGATGTGCCGACACAGAGCACCCGCATCATGACGCGACCTGGACCAGTGGTGGAGCTCATACCTCCGGATGTTTCCTCTGCATTACTGAAGAATATTCCTGAAAAATAAGCATTGCTACCGAAATGACAGGTGCAAGTTTCATCCCACAATAAGCCTAAAATTAAATGCAGGCACAGTAAGAAATAGCATCTTGGTTTAAAAAAAAAAAATGATTTCTTGAAATGTTTGCCCAGCATATTCTTACTGAGGGCTGACATTAGACTCGGTGATCACATTAAACCTCAAAAGATAAAAAGAGGAAAGAGGGAAATGATAATGGATGAACTGAACGACTCTCAGAAGTGCAAGGGCTCCCCCTACTGGTGGGTCGGTCAAAGTGCAGGAGGGGTTTTGACCATTTTCATTTTGATCAGTGAAATGCACCATGTGACTTACACGTGCTTTAGGTCAGGTGAGTTTAGCTTCTCAGATGTTGCACGCAGTTCCTTGCACGCAGTCACAAAACTGTGGTGGATGGGAGCCACCACCTGGATTTTTATTTTTGTGTGTGTGTGGAGGTTCATTTTTATGAGTGGGGATTTACAGGCCCATGGTGTTCGGAAGAGAAAGAGACCCTTGTGTGGTCTGTGTAGCTTAGCTGTCAGACCTGGCCGCCGCACGCTGTCCTTCTGTGTACCCCTGTGTTTTTAATTTGTCATTGTGCAAGTGCGTTGCCACCAGTAGAGGATGGACCTAGTGATGGCAGGTGGAGTCAAGGGTACCAGCTTTTTTAACCGAAAATAAGCACAAATTTGGGTCATCTCCTCTACCCAGCAGGACCACGGCGTGGCTGCGGGTTGCAAGGGGTGGGGGGGGGTGCACATCCACTGGAATATTTTTATTTCCATATGCAGATTCTGGAAGCCACCACTTGCTCGTTGTTTGTCTGTTTGTTTGTTTTTGCCTCAGGATCAAGCTGTTGTGAGGATCTGCTATGACCAGAGGGAGTCGGTACCCTTAATGGGCTTGACCTTTCACTTTTCGCTTGCTCTTCCAGGTCGAGGGTTCCAGGGGCCACCATCTGGGAACCCTCACGTAGGCCCTGCCTCTCTTGCTGTTACCCCAGTAAACCTGCTCGTGGTCCTGCCCACCTCCTGACCCGTTTCTGGCGAATCATCGGGTCGAAACGGAGCAGAGCTCAGGTAGGCTGTGAGAGTATAACACCTGGCAGCATGACGGGCCTCTGTGTTCTTCACCTGTCCTTACAGCTGTAGTGGCACTTCCTCGATGGACATGTGTGCCCGCTGCCCCCTTATGGACAACACAATTCTTCCCTGTGCTGGTCAAGGCACTATGCTTAAAATACACCCCTGTGGCAATATGCTGGATTTGTGAAAATGGACCGAGATGATCATTTGCAACTCAGTGCCCTCAAAAGGGCCATTTGCACTGTTTGATGCATTCATCTGGGATGATGTAAGGACACGAAAACCGAACCTGCGCAGTAGTCCGACATGCTCATTCCCTTACTGTCTCGTCCATCGTGTCACACACTCCGTAAACGTCCAGCTGTTCATTGGGATTGTCAGGGTCCCCGTCCATTGGCGGGATGCTAAACTACCGCTAGAGCTGAATCTCCTCACAGGAAGCAGTTTGAAAGAACTGTGTGGCCATATGGGCCGGAAGCGGGGGGGCGCCACTTGCGTGACAGCGTGGCTGGGCTTCTGAACGCACAGGGAGGTCACAGAAAAATGGTTTTAATGTGACCTCCCTTTTTAGTGACCACACTATACTATATATAGTCTTACTGTTTTACCAAATAACCAAACACAGGTGGCTCTAATTCATGCTGAGGCCAGCCTTATCCTGTTATTAATCCTTTGATCCATTTTGTCTTGCTGTTTGATGAAAGTGTTTTGGTAGACAATTCTCCTCTTTTTTATTGCAAAAGGAAATCTGCTCATTTACTGTAAGGCTACCGATATAATCCACCAGGGGGCAGTGTGCGTCTAACAAATGATGTGACATTTAAAGTGTTTGGAAATGTATCGAAGCTCTTTATATTGCAGTAATATTTTAATTCCTTTTCTTTTTTTCAGTCAGCATTTTTATTACATTGTGAAACATTTATGTCTTTATGAATGTGTAACTCATTTTGATGGATGCAGTAAGAGGCTTCTTCCACAAAGCGGCACCAGAGGCTAATTTTCAAATGTATTTGGGCATTGCTACTGCTTTGGAGCAGAATTCTGGCAATTAATTTGATTAAATTAACAGAATGCGCAAGAGCAATTTCTTAGGCCCAGCACTTAACGTAATAGCTAAGGCTGTCTTCTAAAGAATAAAATTTATAAAAACGAAAAGCACAACTCCAGCACTTGGCACGACAATTAGGATACCTGGTAATTTCATTGGCTGCCGTCTTAAGAGGGGACGGGAGCAAGGTGCTGATTGGATAGCCGTTACAGATTTAATATGTTACAACAGAAAGCTACTTTTTGCTCCCAGAAGGAGCTGTACTGTTGAACCATGAATAAGGTACCTGACCCCCAAATTGCTTGAGTTAAAATCTTTGTCTCGAAATGAGGAAACATAAATGTCTTTGGGCTGACATGTCATATTGGCTGTATCCTGTTGGCAGGGACATACCTTGAAATTCTTTGCCCCCTAGCAAAATATCTCTTTGAGCCCTCCTACCCAATTTGAGGATTCAGTGGCCCTTGTGAAGTGCTGGGCCCCTTGAAGCTTTGGGGGTATCCATGTCCCCCCGGTGCCCCCTGCCTGTAGGCCTGTCCCTATTCCTGGACGTCTGTGTGTTTCTCTACCCATCCACATCGGCCTGAGTCATCAGCTCACCATGACATGTAAAAGCTGATTAGCGGCCTGGCATCCTGTACGCAGAGAGAGCTGCACGTCTTCAAATGTTTCCTAGCAAAGACTGGCTACACCAGGGGTCTCCAACTCCAGTCCTGGAGAGCTACTGTCCAGTAGGTTCTCTCTCCTACCTGCCTTCTGATGAGCCACAGCTGTTCTCAGGTAAATACCGGGAACAGGTGCGGCTCATCAGAAGCCAGGGGGAATAGAAAACCTCCTGGACAGTAGCTCTCCAGGACCGGAGCTGGAGACCCCTGGGCGACACACTCCTGATCTTGACACATCACTGTCATTATTTGAGAATAAAAACTGATTTGTATTTCTCCGTCAAGCTTACGCCGTGGCCAGTCCAAGTGGCCTACACTGTTGTGAGCATTTGTGTTGGACTGGTGTGTCCATCGCTCTGCAATTGCACTGCCAAAACAGCTGCTAGCTGGCTGAGCGTGGGGGCTTCAAGTTTCACTAAAACATTTTTACTCTGTCATAGGAAACAAAACTTAGCAAGTTTTGCAATTTTAATGATGGTTTCTTTTAAGATTATCTAGCAAAATCAATTAAAAGTATCCCAGGGCTGCTTTTGCATGAGCTCTGCATGCACTCTTCAAAGCAACCATAAACATTTTCAAACTTGCTGTTTAAATTACTCGCAAGACTGTATATCATGGATTTATTTATTTTTAATTCCTTTTCTGCTTTATAAATCCAGTTGTATTTATCGCAAAAAAAATCCAAATGAATGCGTATTTCTAATATTGTGCAGCTATAGTTTGAACAGCTGGAACCGTGGCACAAACGGCTGGCTAGCAATAAGCTAAACTCAACCCGTCCCACATTAAAATCCCCCCAGCTGGAATCAAAGGACAGCAAAACACAACACGGCAGACCAGTCACAGTTGTTGTGGTTGGGGTCTCTGCAGCTTATAGTTACATTTCTGACAAGGTGCATGCCAGGTTATGGCATAAGATTCTACACAGAAGTGTACATCAACCACAATGTGATAGCAGCCTTCTGGGTAGAGGGGAGCGTGTCAGTCAGTCGTTGAGAGTGAAGCCTCAGCATGGAGCCGGTCAGGTTGCCAGACGTGGCCCATCATCCGCTGCTCACACTCTCATTTCCCTTAATTAGCCGGTCACTCGCAGCAGTCTGATGAGAGCTCCCCCCAGGTCCCGCTTTAAATCAGCCGTTTCGGGAGCTGACTGTGGAGATACCCTTTCCCTTACGAAGGTGTGTTCCGGTTAAGTGCAAAGGCCTGGCCTAGAGCTCCTCCCTGCGCCGTTAAGGTTGGGAGAAGTCCGACTCGTAAGCAGCAACCTCGTTAAACTGACCCCTTGTACGTCACTAGAATAGAATGATGATACTTTATTAATCCCCACTGAGAGAGTCTCTTTTGGTTTACCCCATATCGCCCTCTGTGAGAGACGCAGACAGGTGAGAGGAAGCTTGGGAGTCACAGCTCAGGTCAGCCAGTGTGCCCCTGGAGAAATTGTGGCGTAGGTTTGGTTTAGACACTGGTAGGGACCAAATCAACCCCAAACTGGGAGGCCCTCTGTCATGTCCTGTACCCAGACCCTGGTCTGACTTATCTGGGGGGGCTCTCTGTCCCTGGTCTGACTTATCTGGGGTGCACTCAGTCATATCCTGTACCCAGACCCTGGTCTGACTTATCTGGGGGGCTCTCTATTCTGTCCTGTACCCAGACCCTGGTCTGACTTATCTGGGGGGGCTCTCTGTCATGTCCTGTACTTAGCTGCCTCTCCTTTGTTTCACCAGTATCTTAGATTAATATCATGTCCCGGGACTATGTTGGGAGTGGGTGGGTGGAGTGGGTTTCTCAGTCGAATGACTCCTCAGGCTCCTTCAGACCAGCACTGCTGACTCAGGGACAACATGCCATGCGTCCCGTCAGTCAGCTCTGAGGGACCGACACGGGACATCCATCATTTTGTAACTTCATGAAGGACGTTCATGACCCTTAGGTAGCAGAAGTACAGGCACACATCAGCCTGTGTGTGTGTGCATGTATGTGTGTCTGTGTGTGTGTATATTCACTCACCGGCCACTTTATTAGGTAAACCTTGCTAGTACTGGGTTGGACCCCCTTTTGCCTTCAGAACTGCCTTAAT
>JAODKN010000037.1:6644184-6657937 GCA_026774425.1 Petrocephalus zakoni
CTCCCCTCAGGCCTCATCCCCCCCCCCCGATCCAGGAACTGATGTGAAGGAGGCCCAGGTAATCTGCGTCTCCACAGGAACTAAGTGCATAAACGGCGAGTACATGAGTGACCGCGGCCTGGCGCTGAACGACTGCCACGCGGAGATCATCGCACGCCGCTCCCTCATCCGCTACCTGTACTCCCAGCTGGAGCTCTTCCTCAGGTACCGTCAGGCTCCGCCCACAGTCACTTGCCACCTGCAAGTGACATGCACAGTTTTCCTAGCACGAATCACTATCAAACACCATTAGCTGTCATCTGACCGTTACACTATCCTGCTCCCTGCTGGTGTAAAACTACTAAATGCATCTATATGCTAAGTGGTACCCATTGAGTATATTACTGTCTGTTACTTAATTTCATTTCTTTGTGGGGCGGGGGGGCAACTTTGATACTTCTGCACCCTACTTCACCATCCATCAGCACCTGCGGTCATGGGACTTGGCGTAAAGCCGCCCTGGACGTTGTTTCATCTCTGTTTTCTGCCACCGCGCCACCTAGCGATGAATGGCGTGTTCGCGGGTACCCTCTCCTCCCCCCCCGGGACCCATCGTGAGCGTGTGACATTAATGAAGATTGATCGACGTGGCCGCCCGCTAAACGGGGCTTGATCAGAGCGTTGCCAAGTGGCCGCAAACAAGCTCTGTTATTACAGCGCTAATATGTTTCCCCGTTTTCAATCAGGCTCCTCGTTAACAGCTCTATTAGGTGCTTAATTGTATTATATCCAAGGCTAGTAAAACAGAATACAAACTTACATGTGAGACACACTTCCAGGCTAGACCTACAGCGTACGGCAAACCAAACCCTGACTTGCGTTTTAGGACAGATTTACATCTCTCCTCCGTCCTCCCTCTCTCCCCCTCCCGCCTGTGTCCCATAGCAACAACAAAGAGGAGCAACAGAAGTCCATCTTCACTAGGTGCGACAAGCATGGCTACCGGCTGAAGGACAACGTGCAGTTCCACCTCTACATCAGCACCTCGCCCTGCGGTGACGCCCGCATCTTCTCCCCCCATGAGGCAGGCGTGGAAGGTAGCCTCCGCCATCACCATCAGCTTAGCGGCTCTGATCCTAACTGGGTCCCGGCACCTTAAACAGTACACCACCTACTGAGCAGAACTCGAACTGCATGCACAGATATTCAGAAAGATTTTTCTTTTTCTGAATCCATTAGTGTAATAGATTTGCAGACAGGCCTGGTGAGCAGTTAAGAGCAGCCTTGGTGACGGGGTTATAATTAGAGAATGTCCTGGAGAGCGCGCACAAGCGTACAGAGTGTACTGATGGATTAATTAATTTGATGGGTATGACTTCATCAAGCTAAAGTATTGCCTCAAGACGTGAGTATTTTTCTCCCCCCTCTGAGTCGGGGGGTGGAGATTGATCCATCTCCGAGAATCCAAGGTCATAAATGGAACAGATCACTGTCTTTCCATTTGAGGTAAATAAGAAAATCTGAAGATTCAAATGCCTGAGATGCTGATTGACTGTGAGGATATATGCATGCCTGCCCCCCTGCGCCTGGCGGCTGACAGGAAATTCAGTACTAAAGGAAGCCGGGTGCAGGGCATAGCTCACGTTTGAACCCTGGGCACTGCAGAGTAATCATATCAGCGTTGGACCCTTGAGTAAGGCGTTTAACCCTAGCTGCTGCAAGGGGGTTGGCGCTCTCTCACCTCAAATCATCCACCAAAAAAATAGTTGCAGATGTAATTCCTGGGGGTGATGGCTTTTAGGTCTTGGTCCAGCTGTCATGCGCAGCTGCATTCCGTCAGGCCAGCTCAGTCTTAATGTTTATGGGACAGGCATATTTGATATAGTAATAAAAAATACTAATATTACATGCGATATATACATTCGGTTGGCTCAAAAATCAGACATTTGCACCACACGAAGAATTTTACATTTTAATTAAAACCGCTGGTTAATTTCATTGCTATAGGAAAGTGTTGAGTTCTTCTTAGCCTTGCATCTGTAAGGTGAAGGGCGCTGCTCTGTGAGTTTGGGCTGGCGTACATAATAAAGGGGCAGCTTGTTATTAAAGGGGCGGCTTGTTATTAAAGGGGCGGCTTGTTATTAAAGGGGCGCCGTGTTCCTTTTCACAGACCAAGGAGACAGACACCCCAACAGGAAAGCACGAGGTCAGCTGAGGACGAAGATCGAGTCCGGGGAGGGGACCATCCCTGTGAGGTCCAGCAACACAATCCAGACCTGGGACGGGGTCCTACAGGGAGAGCGGCTGCTCACCATGTCCTGCAGTGACAAGATTGCAAGGTCTGCCTCCCGCCACCGGGGGCTCCAAACATCATGTAAAAGAAAAATCTGCAGCTCCAGTTAGTCTTAAATGCGTGTCACGTGCTCAGTCAAAACTAAACTTTACTACGTCTTAACCTTTCTTTGGGCATCAAACATGAAGTATGATTTGTATAGAAAAACTTTCAAATATACTTCCAAATATAAAGACTTAAGCCAGAATGGATTTTACTGCTGTTACTTGGTGTTCCAGGAGCTGCAGTGAAATGTGGCCCTGGTCCAACATGTAGTCTTTTTACCCTAGCAGTCATTAGCCTGTGCAAAACCCCCATTAATCACACCTCCTTACTACTACTTTCATATTCAGATCACACAGAACCAGTACAGCACCTACACAGGAAGCAGGTTTGGGTCAGCAATGCGTAGCTGAATGGCATGGCAAGATCCCGTTGTGTTGCAGTGGCCACAGTCTCATGTGACTGTAGCATTGCTGGTTTCTGAAGGTAGACTATGTAGTTCTTGTATTTATTGATTTACTGAATCTCTCCTAATGATATTGAGAATGAGGTCAGCCTTCACCTTACTGGAACAGGCTAAGCAGGGTACCTTCAGTGAAAACCATCTACTTAAGTCAGATGTGCTCGGGAGCACCCTGCTGTGGCATATGGACACACTGCGCATTAGCAGTATGGCAGAGCTTCATTATCATTGGCTGTTTGTTGGCCACTCCCACAGTTGCCGAGTTATTGGCTTTGGCCGTGCCGATCCATCACCCAAGACGTTATATTCTCCTGCAGTCAGGGCTGGTTATGGGTTAGCAAAGGCATGAAAACCATGAGAGGCACTGGGGAATGTGGTCACGCACGGCCAAACCCAGAGAGACGGAATCGAGAACAGCGATCCACAGGCATGAGTGGCGTGAAACGGGGGCATAGACGGAGCAGTTATCCGGTGTATGATGGGCAACGGGCAGCATCGCCAAGATCCCGCCGCTCACCCACCCGTCCGCTTTTGTTTCTTTAAAAGCCCCACCTGAAAGTTAAAAAAGGGCTCCAATTTGCCACATCTGTGTGCGTAGCGATTGAAAGGCCCTTGTTAGCGGCAGCAGGCTCAGCGTGGAGCAGGACGGTGATCACTGCGGCTGGCCGGCGTTCGGGGGCTGGGGGGCGCCGCTTCACTCAAGCCCCAATCACTCGAGGGCCTGCAGCCGGATGTGGGGAGCGGCCGGCCTTGATTAGGCTTTGATTTGACACCGCGGAAACTCCTGCCCTGCTGGGCCTGCCTGCCTGCCTGGGGCTTCTTTTTAAGACCCAAACCCAGTCGGAGGAGAAAATGAGTACTTATGACATTGTTCATACCAGGCCTGTGAAAGAACTCCGGCTTTTCTGGGAAGTATTGTTTTGGTCCCCCCCTCGTTCTTTTTCCTGATCAGGCCATCTAGCGTTTCCATGGCACCTTGTGAGCGCCGTGCCGCTGGTCCCGCCTTCCGGGCATAACTTGCGTGAGGTCTGTGGACCTGAGCTCCGTGTCTGTGCCCCTGTACCCCTGACGCAGGTGGAACGTGGTGGGCATCCAGGGCTCGCTGATGAGCTTCTTCACGGAGCCTGTCTACTTCAGCAGCATCATCCTGGGCAGCCTGTACCATGCCGACCACCTGTCCCGCGCCATGTACCAGCGCATCGCCGACATCGAGGACCTGCCACAGCCCTTCACCCTCAACCGGCCCCTGCTAAGCGGTCAGTGCAGCCCCACGCACTTTGCCTACATTCACGTTCCACGAAATGCCAGAAGCCTCAGCCTGCCGCCGTCTGCGTTCCCCCTCACTGGGCCCTCTGTCTTAATCCATGTAAATATTCGTGGTAAACCAAGGAAAAGGTTGTGCTTGGTCCGTGGTCTCAAACCGGGTCCTTGACATTAAAGTGGGGTTAACAAGCTCCAGATTTCAGTTGATATTTGCTCAGCAGGCTTGGAATTTATTTTACTATAATCCTTCTCTCATAAGGACGGATATTTTCTGTTTTTATCTTAAATGTCCGTGTCTCGTTTCATTTTTTGAGGTTTTGAACGAAGACCCTGCTTGGCATCTTTTGTGCCTTTCATTACCTATAAGATATTTTTCCAAGTTGGCTTCTCTGCCTTTTCTTAAGTATAAAAGCACATTTTTATCTTTGGAACAGTGCAAACAGCCTAGGGGGGAGGTGTTGCGTAGGGGCCCCTCCTCAGAATGGGCCAATTGCCAGGTTGCTCTGTGTGTTTTCTCCATGAAGTGGCTGTATTTGGTGACGCTGTGCTGGTCACCCCCCCCCCCGCCAGGTCTGTACAGCGCACCCCCAGGGTCCACAGCGCCATGTGTCCTGCAGAGATAAAGCAGGCTGCGTGTTATTACACAGAGGAGGGACTCTTGTTTGCGTTCTGGCTTTCTGGCTCCCTCGCCTTGCGGAGGCTTGTTGGCATGGGTCCATGCACCGCAAAGCTACATGCTGAGGCCCCAGGGCACAGGTGGCATGTTGCTGACCCCCAGGTGCCTCTTTGAGAAGTGCCCCCCACTCCTGCTGCCATGGCCCCCATCTCCCTCCTCCCATATAACCTTGGCTGAGATAATGGAGTGGTAATTAACCTTTTCCGGTTAAGGAATTTTAAAAAGGGCTTACACTGTCCGCGCACTATTCATCCCATTAAACCGGAATTGCAGGTCCTAATGTTTCAGCCACGCGCTGTCCGATCTGGCCCAGCCCGGCAGAATCCGGCCTCCGGGGAACCGGGGGATGAAGCGCCTTTGAGTCACACATGGGGGGAAAAATCCCTGTGAAGGACAGTGGTTGCTACTGGTCTCTGAAGCCTGAGCTCTGTGTGGTTGAGGTGGGGCCGCTAGTGCGTGTCCCCAAGCCTCTGGGTAAGTGGGGTGGGGGGCTAATCCAGTCAGTGGGGTGGGGGACAGAGACCGCGCCCCTCTGCTGCACATACAGTAGGAGACCGTTCTGGCTGGGTGCTGACCATCATTGGATCACACATCCAGAGGCTAAGACCATATTAGCTCTGTGGCGCTGCCCTTAAACTCTGGCCCCAGTTATGATTGTCCAACGGCGCCCCCTACAGAGATCAGCAACGCGGAGGCACGGCAGCCAGGCAAGGCCCCCAACTTCAGCGTCAACTGGGCGGTGGGCGACCAGGCACTGGAGGTAATCAACGCCACCACGGGGAAGGATGACATGGGCCGGCCCTCACGCCTCTGCAAGCACGCCCTCTACAGCCGCTGGGTGCGCCTGCACTCCAAGGTAGGCCCCGCCCCTGCACTCCAACTTTTTAGCCCTTGTCTTGATAAACTGGCCACATACATAGCAGAATGCAGCTTCTTAATGCCATCAGTGATAAATTCAAATCGGTCTGTGTGTTAACTTAGGCAGTTAGATCTAAACTGAACTGGTGAGCCCCTGTGTATATATTACTATGGAAAGTTCTCGAAAATTCTGAACATTCTTGAAATTTCTAGAAAATTCTCTATCAGTTATACTGTAACTCTTTTAACCGTAGTTCGGATTTAGTAATAAGGTAGAGCAGAAAGAGCCTGGCTAGGACACAGGCTTCTGCACCCCCCAGCCGTTACCCCTGACTGACACGCCCCCCCTTTCTCCCATCAGTTGTCTTCGACGCTGCGTATCCGGGTAGCCAAACCCGGCTCATACCACGAGGCGAAGCAGGCCGCGGTGGAGTACCACAGTGCCAAGCAGACACTCATCAAGGCCTTCCACAAGGCCGGCCTGGGCGCCTGGGTCAAAAAGCCCATTGAACAGGACCAGTTTTCCCTCAACTCCTGAGAGGAAGCCCGCCTTGGAGGACCCGAGCCGGGCACTAGACTACCAGCTGTTCATGTGTGTGTGCGTGCGTGCGTGTGTGTGATGGTCCGTGACCAGACCTCCAGCCCTCCCCCTTTACTTCTCCTCCATTCCTCCTTGTCTTAACACCATCCTTTCTTTTCTCTTCTTCCTCTTGCCATTACTACTGCTATCACGTTTTTCAGAACGTGTCGTCTCTGTTATTAATGATGTCTGCATTGTGTGAAGTCTTGCAGATTTTAAACTGGAAAATGGATATGTTGTTTATAGATTTTGTTTTATGTCAGAAATGGTAAAAAACAAAAAAGCATTTTATAATTGACAGATGAAAAAGGAAACAAGATTCCGAGCCACTTCCTGAATGAGAGTACAATGCCTAAACAATACGTTTATGCCAAATATGTAGCGTGTGTGGGTTCAATTACAAAACAGTTGTAATTGGAGCAAGGGATTCTGGGTGTTGCTGTCATTTTCCATGTGCCCCCCACAACACGTCAGTGGAAACCGACGTCCCTTCGCACATGTGCAGGGGTGATTTTATATATTTGAAATTCATGTTAGATTTTTGTCACAGGAACCGCTTGAGGATATTTCATATGCTCGTTTTCTAGAAACTTCTGAAAAAGGACACTAACTCCTTACCTCTGTGATTTATTATTTTTTATTTTTCCACCAACCCTGGTGCAACACGGAGTTCCAGAGCGCAGTTAGACTTGCGGTGTCATATTCCGTTAGTCACATGTTTGATGAGATTTACTTTTCTTTACAGCCGACTTACTAAAAGGACCGTGTCGCCCTTCGAGGTCTTGGTGGATTTCGGTAACCACATCACATGCTCCCATGAGGTTTATGTTGATTCGGATTACCGTGCGCAGGAATTGCCACCAACGTTTATTGGCACTGACCTGACCTGCATTTTGTTACACAGAGATGCTATTTGTTTTCAACACTACAGTTGCATGTTTGCATGCATGTTAGAAATTTGTCCACTGCAGCACACACGTGTCTTTCTTTAAGCAGATGGATGGGTTTCAACAGACCAACATAGAGAAGAGTCAGCTCCCACTTAGTTTGCTTTGGCTGTAGTCCTAGATGTGCAGCTACATTTATGGTACTGAAAGTATTTGTTGAAATTAAGTATGACCATTGAAATAAATCTGTCTTCAGATTCACTGAAAGATAAAAAAAAAAGGTAATATGCTGACGTGTGCATTTGTTTGTATGTGAGTTTGCGTGTTTTTGTGGGTATGTATGTACATGCACGCAGACTTATGTAATATATATGTATATATATTACACACACACACACGCACAGACTTTTAACTCGAAAATCTGGCCATTTTAATTGGACTCAGTTAAAGGTTTATTTAAAATGGTATTGGTTTTAGGAATTTAATGCACGTTTATGGTTAAATAAAGCCATCTTTCTGCATGGTAACCAAATTTTTTTAGGATGATTCAGTTGAGTTGATGTTGTGTACGGACCCTTCATTTGGTGGATGTCAGTGGTAGTCGTCTTCCGTTATTTCGCTTTATGTCCTGTGTTAATCCAGAATGAGCATAAGGCCATCCATGCTATTGCTTAAATCCCTCGGTCTCCTCCTACATGGTCTTAAGGAAGAAACTGTACTTTTTCTGGTTATTTCTACCAACATATTCAATAGGCCATTTCCTAAAAATACAACTTTTTGCATGTTCTGAACAACATTGGCTTTAGCTGAATGGAATGTTTTAAAAGTTATTCCAAACTGAATGTTGGCTAAAGCTGGTCAATTCGAAGAGAATGCTGGCTGAACATTCCGAGCGCAATGTTCTGAATATTCCGCACAGACGTTCCGTCTTCCATCCTGGTTCACAGTTATGTTTTTAAGCATCTCCGTTACCCGACCGGTTAAGTACGTTACTATATCTGTGGTTGCTTGTTGTTTCTGTGTTGATGGTTGGCTGTGAAGACGGTGAGAATATAAGAATTCTAACCAGATATATTTGTTTGTGACGTATTCTGAATGGAGGAGGATGTGCACAGTGTAGGAGAATAACTCGCCACTCAATGAGCTGCATTTGTTGAGTAACATATGAATGATGAAAGAATGCAGGGGTGATAAAAGTTGTCATTACACGGTGCTTCATATGCAACTATGCAAACATCCAGTGGATGGTAATGCGATTGTTGCATGCTAATTTGACACCCCCCCCCCACACACACACAGACACACACACAATAAAGTGAAGATTGTGCAAACTTTGAACTGTATACAGCTCTCTGTGAAGGGCATTATGTGTCAGGCAGTACTACCTAATTGAACTTGCACCTTTAGCTTTCAGCCCTACATCATTTGTTGGATGACTTTTATGAGCTGTAGTTTAAATTTACACAAAATCAATCATTTTTATTTTCGGCAAATAGGAAGATTTCAAGCGCGGGTCCCGTCTTTTAATGTTTGAGGTCCCCCTGACCACAATTTCCCATAGAGATCCCCTTCTGCAGCTTCACTGGTGTCTGATTCGCGTCACCCAGCATCACCCTGGTGCCACTGACATGCTTGGCACTCAGAAACAAGTAGTGTAATGAACTGTGACCATGACTTTATGGACATTACTGAGACAGACACGCGCACTGCCTGTGATGGGCACTTCAGTCGCGGCTTAGGTAGCACTGGCTTCTTCAGGAATAGGTACATTTTTCATCCGGGCCTTTCCTGGTCCCTGTGCATGCATGTGTGAGCAGGTGGCTATTTCTTCACCTGCTGTCAAGCAATTTGGGCACTTCACAGTGATGTCACCGAATGACAGAGAATCTTCACCAAAGATGTCATTGGCTTGTCTCTTCTTTTGATTTGTTCTGTCGTTGTTTTATTTTTTTATTTTTTTTCCTGAGCTGAAAAGTCGGGATGCTATTTTTAAATGTTGTTTCCTGTCTCGTCACACAGATTGCTTGGTTATATTTTTTTTATTTTACTAATGTATTTTTATTTTGTACAAAAGGACTTTGAGTGTATAATTTCGTTCTAGCTTTGTGAACAGATGCAGCCGATGTTTAAGTTTTCTGTAGTTATGGATTTTAAGATGTAAATATTGTGAATCTGTTGTTTCAAACAATGAAAATTCTACATGTATTACAAAAAAAAGATGTACATGACTTGTGCACAGACACACTCTACAGAGCATAATTCTTATTTTAGAGACTGGAAATCTCATCTAAATCATAGATATGACAGTTTATAAAAACCCAACTGCTCCTACCCTATTGTCACCAGCTATGATGTATCTGATTTGGATTGGTCCTCCCCGCTTATTAAACAGACACTTAGCACCCGAGTGAGATCCCGCGGTATCTCACAAACTGCAAATATTTGCAGCTCAAATGGTTTATTGCTTATCCCCGTTTACGCCACGGTCGAATGGGTCCTGGTATCAAAGTCGCCGTACTGTGCATATTGAGCATGCAGAGTGGGGATGTATCATTGAGAGGCCTTTCAGAGTACGCCGGACCGTGTGCAGGTCTCCCCACTCGCACTCCGGCCTCCCGGTGCTGCACTGTTAAGTGTAAAGGCTGCGAGGTTGACCGAGGGGAGCCGTACTGTGCCACCGCACCCTCCTGATGCAAGTGTAAACCTCACCGGATGCATAGACTACGCCTGGCTTCCATGTCGAGATCTGTACAGCTATACAGCGCAAATGATCTTTCTCCTCTGTTGGCGCAATGTGTACTGGCATGTGATCTGAGGGTCAGATAAATAGACGGGTGATGTTGTGCGGATGGCCGATCGGACTGTCGCCTTGTGCTGGACGTGCGAGCCGCGGGTCCCCTTCTCTCCTCCTCCCCGCTGTGCCCCCTGTGATGTCCGGCTGCATGAGCTCCCACGCCGAGTCTGCACCCAGCATGAGGGAATTAACGACTTTTAAAAGAGAAAATAAAAAAATATGTACATGTAGAAAATGGAAAATAGATCTTTAAATGAAAACGAAATAAATGAGAGCTTAGTTTACTTTGGTATACGGTTGTTTTTCTTTCATCCGTCTGGGGGCTGCCGGGCGGGTCCCATTTACTCCAGTCGTGACCTGTATTTACAGCACCAACACATGTGCGCAATTCCCCACGATTTAAACAGGCAGTCAAAGTATTTTACATAAAAATAATGCATATTTTTGCATTATATAACGACACTTCCATGTGGGCTTGTTAAGTTAGAAAAATACGCCGGGGGTCATTTTGTCATTGATGGCAGGATGATCTCCACGTTGCGGTTACGGGCTCTGCTGGTCTCAAGTTTTCTAAATATCATTCTGTGCATTGTGCATAATTAGACGAAGGGATTTTAGATAGGCAGGGCTCCGGGACGGTCCTCAGCCTGAGCCAAAGGCTCGGTCCTCCCCGTAATCAGAGCGGCACTTCTTTGCTGTTAAAACCGGGGCGCTTTGATCTCGCAGAAAAACATCATTATGAAAACTTCAAGAAATAAAAGCTGAAGGAAACAGTCAGCCGGATAGCGATGGGGAACCCAGAAAGCCAATTCGGGCGTCCGTGCGCGCTTCAAATGAGATGCTGATACAAGTTCCTTTTGGAATTGTAATTCCAGCAGATGGTGACCTTTTATTTAGTTACTAAACAGAACAGCAAAGTACCTATTAGCGGCGTAGTAATCGTTGTGACTGGAATGAAATTGTATTTATTAGCGCCTGCGGGCCTCTGCGGATAAGATTGGTTTCCAGACATAATGCATGGCTGCCCCTGCCAGATTATTCTTTGTTTTCCTTTCTCCAACTGCTTGGAGTTCTTAAAGTATGCTCTTTCGTAATCCTCTTATTCTGGAAATATTAATGGTAGCAGTATCTTCAAATCTCCACTTAGAAAAAGTTTAATTTGGATTTAAATTTTAAAGCAATAATGTGTTGGTCACGCAATAAATTAATGTAAATATATTTGAACAAATAAACGATGTCGTAATTCTGATACTGAATGGATGGTGCCTGAATGACTTGTATATCAGATGCAAGCTTCAGACAGTTTAGAACATGAATTAAGCTGAATAAAGCAAACGATGGTTTTACTGGGCGTCGGCAGGAGCGCGCTGATGGCTCGTACGCGCAGAGCGCAGCGTAATAAATCAGCGCTCCGGGCGGGTTTGCGATCCTTCGCCCGCGGCGGAGCTGCAGCAGCTGGGGAAACTCTCTCCGGCACTTAAAACAAATATATTAGAAAAGCGGATCGGATGGCGACGAGCCGGATACGTGGTCGCGGTTTGCATGGCGCTGGGTATTAGCGCTCTCCGTTAAATGTTATCTCTGCGATCCACATTGCGATCGGGCGCCGGTGCACGGTGCGGTATCGGCCCCCAACACCTGCACGACGTGGGAAAAGGCAGGTGATAATCCGCCATGGATTACCTGTCCTTCCTGGCAGTGGACGGAGCGAAAAAGAAACGTTATCGGCGATAAGCCTCCCGCTGCTGCAGTGGCTGACAGCCTCCTTCATGTGCCTCTGCAGCAGGAAAGCCACAATGAGGCAAAACCCAGTTCACAGAAATGTGAGGGATAAGGATCCCCCCCCCTCTTTTTCTCAGTAGGACATTTTTAATAAATGGTATAAAAAAAGGGAGGATGGGGTGAGGAAAAATCCTAAGCGATCCTGGGGAGTCGGTCAATTTCAAGGTGAAGTGGGATTAGCCGGAGAAGGCCCTTCATGCTTTCCCACTTTCATGTTTTATCTGCAAATTGTGCTTCGGCAGGTTTAGTCCGTAAAGGATGGGGCTCAGGTTCCCGGCGCCCTGAGGCTTCCCCCGGCGAAACCTTAAAACGTCAGGAAGCCTTTTCTACTTGTAAGACAACAGGGTAACAAGGCTCTCTGTCAGCGCCTGACATGCGCTAATTCACCGTGCCAGGACAGGGTGCCTTCTGTTTGAGGGAGGCAGCATTAAGCCGTAAGATCCATCTCTCACAAACCGGGGGATGAAAGATGGCAGAGCTGCCTGAGCCTTCCAAATAGAGCCCTCTTACAGTACACTGGCATTAATATTTACAAGAATAATATTAGCCTTCTCAGATTTATTCCCAAGGCAGAGGGAGATATGAACCGACATTGTTCTAAAGCAGTGTGAGGGACAGTCTGTAATTCATGGTCAGCTCTGATTTGAAGGGTCTGAATACCCCATCAAGATAAAACATGGTTATTTATTAGATTTCAGTTGAAGCCCTCGGCAGTATAGTTTCCTGTCTATAAGAGGACCTGCCTGTTTCACCAATGGGAACTGGATTCAGTGCCTGTTAGCAGCCCTCCATTCTTTGCAGTTTAAATGCAGATTTCTGAGAATAATAGCAGTGAATAAAATGGTATGGTGTGCATGTGATACTTACGCTTGAAATCACAGCACAGCTGGCATTACTGAGAGAATCGCCTCCCCCCGACGAATTTAAATATGTGTGAGGATATCACCCAAGCCTTAAAACCACTTTTGCTTCTCGCACGACAGTGTTCTGACTTCGCACCGGAGAGGACGGGAACCTGGGATTTCTGTGGGTCTGCAGTACATTCTGCGAAATCCGACGAAGGGTGCAGGATAGAGGGACCTTGTGCGAGGGAACTTGATTGGTACCTGTGATTGGAGCACAATTAGCATAATCACCAGTACCTGGGGAGACAATGGGGCGTCTCATTAGAGTGAGGTGGCGTGTGCAGGGGCTCCCAGCGCCCGCCACAATAGCGTTCTGTTTGTTTTCGGAACACTAATATCATCCCCCAACTGCTTCCTGTGTCTCTCTGTAATTAATTTGGCAGATAGCAGATTTGTGTGCATCTGATTCTCTTTTTTATCCTCCCCCTGACATTGTTTATTGGTTATTTTTGGATAAAGAGTTTCGGTGTTGACTTAGCTCCTTATCAACGCGGGCGCAGTGACAGACAGGCCCCTGGGATCGCTGCTCTGAAGGTGTGCCGATCCCGGTTCGAAAGAAAGTGGAGCGTCTCGCAGACAGAACAAACTCAACAAAGGCTTGGAGTTCCGTTCCTAGTCCCAGTGTCCCGCGTGGGGGGTCTGGGGCAGGCAGTGCACACCGGGGGGGGGGGTCGTCAGCCGCCGCTGGCGGATCTCCAGGAGGGACGTTGTTTTTTTTCTTTTTCGAGTTTTCTTCATTTGTTACGAACCGTTTCCCCAGTGATCAGCCTCCATTACCCAGCTAATGGAGCTAAGAGCCAGATAAGTTACATACAGCTCCTTAGCAGATGGCAAGTAGAGCACCACAACCCCCCCAATCAGCGCTGCTACATCTGTCAGCCCCATCGTGCACACACTCAGGGTGGGGGGCCGTCCGTAACCTTCCTACCAGGCACCCGCTGGATTGGTTTGGGTGGTTCTGGGGTGTCCTTCTTGATTCATCTCCTTATCCTGCATTTAAAGTCTCTCAGGATTCAGGGTAACCAGCTGTACACATCAAGGGACGTACCCAGATGCCCTGGTACTCGTGAGGCCCATAGGCACACTGGCTCTGCACCCCTGGAGCACGGCTCACGACTGGTCCCCATTGTGCCAGAAAAATATCCCCTGGAGGGCAGGGCCCCGCCGGGGGGGGGGGGGGGGCGGGGGGGGGGGGGGGGGGGGGGGGGGGGGGGGGGGGGGGGGGGGGGGG
>JAODKN010000037.1:6658037-6672273 GCA_026774425.1 Petrocephalus zakoni
GGCCGCTGCCACCCTGGTGCCCTGCTCACGAGTGGGCCCCATTGGGTCATAAAAATATCCCAGGTTGGCCAGGCCCCAGCAATCCCCCCCCCCCCCCCCTAACCAAAGGCACCATCGCCCACATCCTCACACTTATGCCCCCCCAGTGTCCGGGCCTGTGAAAGCTGTCCCTGTTCTCCCCCCTTATGGGTAGCCCTGCCTGGGGGTCTAAGCAAGTGACATTTCCCACAACATCTCTAGCATGGACGTCACCTTGCAATAATATGACTGACATGTGGCATGAGCCTTTTGCATCCCCTTACGCTACACTGAACCTTGTGACAGCCGCTCTGTACTGCAGAGCTGTGTTTGTGTGTTATTAACCTTCCCTCCGGGCAGCACTGTGGTGCGGGCGCCCCGCGTCGGTGTGCCTGCGAGCCCCCGCCCCCCCCCCATCCGCTCGGCTCTCCTGCATCAAAGGGGATAGCTCTGTTTCGCTGAGTCAGGCCAGCTAAGTGCTGTGGGGACCTGGGGACCAAATGTTTATCTGGATGGGTGGTGCGGAGGGGTGTGGAGGGGTGGGTGCGGAGGGCCCACAGTCGGTACAACTTTCAGTGCCTAGACAGCAGGCGGGAATGTTTGGTCATGACGAGATGTCACCCATTCATCGCGTGTCAGCAGACCCCCTGCCTGCCCCCCTTCTGCACTGCTTGGATGTTTAATTTACCGTTTGCACTGGGGACAGCGTTTTGGACCGGCCCTGCTCTGGTGGCACAGCCAGAGGGGGGCGTCAGGAAGGCCCCGAACAGGCAGGTGTCACCGACCGTCCGCCATCGCCCCAGAGGACAAGAGTGCAAGTGCTTTTCATTCGAATCGAAGAGAGTTGGAGCCCCTTAGGGCTTCCCCTGTAAAAAATAAAAGAGAGGATTGTTTCCCCCGGAATGTCACATCCCTGCGCACCTCAAAGTGTCAGCGGCAGCATCACTTACTCTTTGATGCCATTTCCAGCCCAGGGTAGGTGCTGTCTGCCCGGCGGGGGATGTACGTCGTCACCACGACGCTCCGGAGTGATATTCCGGGGCAGGCCACCCTGGCTCCCCATTCTGTGAAAAGTGCAGGTGCCAGTATTCAAAAAACACTGTTACAGGAAAAATGATACAGTATTATGCGAAAGTCAAAGAAAATGTTTAAATGATCTTTATGTAGTTGTAAAACCAATATTATATCTCTCAAAGTTTGTCAGCTTAGACATTTCCTGTCCTAAAGTCACCCAAGTATTTGCAGCAAACATCCAATACACTTGTGTACAGTATTTTCGATGGGACCACTGCCTCACCTCATATGGATAATCACTACCTCGCTGACTTCTTAAACGAAATGTTATCTGATGGTGAATTGTAACGAAGACATGGACTGGCTGAGGAGCCCCAGAGGAGCTTTGGGACCTGAAGCCATGTTCCTCTAGCCATCCAAAAAGATATCAGTAACCTTTTGGAGAACAGAAGAAATTCTTGTTAGTTTTAATTGTGTTAACTCTTTTGCAATGTTAAATTGTTTTTTGGTCTGAGAAAATATACACTAGCTACGAAAATAAATAGCTTTAAACATTTTCTTTGACTGTCTGAGACTTTACACAGCACAGCACAGGGAGAGGGGTAAGCATCCATGGTTGAGCCTGTAGGCACCCATGGTTGAGCCTGGATAGTTGTGTCTACGGTGTGTGAGGCCCAGCAGTGCTGGAGTATCGGCCTGTGTCTTGTTAGATGGGGGGAGAGCTTGAGTGGTTGCTGCCTCCTGTCATCAGCAGTCCCTAATGGTGCCCCTCCGATTGTACGTGACGTCTGTCGATCTATCCCAGGTTTCTCGGGTCCCTTTCTTCCGTTACAGGCAGCATAGCCACAGCTTTCCTACGTTCATGTGTTTATTTGTCATTATTGCCCCCCAGTGGCTCCTCGTCCTGGTTATCCGCTACTGTCCGCGGGATTGGATGCAGGTGTCGGCAGGATCTCGCTTCAGTGGGGAGTCGGGCCTCGCAGATCAGAGCACTGCTGCCTATGATCTCCTGGCTTTTGGAGGCAGTCGCTTCCTCTGCGACTTCGGTGCAGTGGGAGGTTAATTAGCGCTTCCTGGAATACATTAAATGCTAGTTTATCACTTGATGACTGTGCGTGAGCGCCCGTGGCTGCCGAAGCCATTATTCTTTCCAGTAAAGCAAAAAGCAGTCCCTGTAGTATCATTTTGCAGTTTTTTTTTCTCTTAAACTTGCAAACCGACACCATATTTAGGTTATCTAACGTAAACGAGCTTAGGCGATGAGAGATCCAGAAAGAGGAACATACGCTAGGTGTCGTGCCAGAGAAAAGCCCAGTAGGGTTGAGACTTTCCCCACATTCGGTATAAATATGAATTAAGTCTCACATCTCCTCTGACATTACATCCGTCTCTTAGCCAGCACAGGGTCACAGCGGCGGCCTGGAGCCCTGCATAGGGCGCATCCTGGATGGGATGTCTGTCCATCGCAGGGAACATACATGCATAATCACACGCTATGGGCAAATTCCAGATACCTATTAGCCTCGCTGCATGCCTTTGGAGTGTGTGGGGGGGGTCCGCAGTCCCCAGGGGAAGCCCATGTGACATGCGGGGAGGATGCAGACTGGCACTGACACCCGTGAGCCCAGAGGGGGGCAATCTGCAAGCTGCCCTTCAGCAGTCCTGATGCACTGCACGTCGGCATGGATCTCGGTAGGGCTCATGGGCTTTCTTTCTCTAATAACTACTTTCCCCCCAATTGAGATGTATATTATGCTTGTTATTATTCTCCCAGTCTTCTATAAAAAACAAAAAAAAAACTTTGCTGTTGTTATGCAAAGTTTTTAAAAACCCACGCTGACCTAAAAGCGCAGCTTCTCCTGCGGCTCCCGGGAACAGAGATGCACTTTCCGTCGGCCGACGTGCACGCCGTGCGTCTCCCTGCAGCTGCGCAGCTAAGCTGCATGTTCGGTGCAGTGGCATCACGAGCAGGACCCCCGGCAGCTGGAATATGCGCCACTGTCGCCCCCCGGACCGGTCTCCATCCAGATATAAATGCCACTTGGTAACATGAGGACTAACATTAGTAAAACCGCTATTTTAAACAACTTGTTTCCATCCCGCGAGTTGGACTTTTGACGGAGCCGTGGCTCAGTGTTGGAGACACAAGCCCCTCGGGACTCACCTGCACCTGCAACTTTGATGATCAGACCCTCTTGTTCAGCTTCCAATTGGACGATACTATTCCTCTCCCCACCATAAATCAAGCAGCACCATTTAGGGACAATGGGAGCCGTTCAAGGTCCAGATTTCCATTCCAATTTTCTGCTCAGTGTAGTTGATGTATGTGCTGACTTGGTCAGTCACGCGTCCCCTCTCTGCGTAACCCCCCCTTCGCTGTCTGGATTACCTTGAGGGGGTCCGTTCTCGCTCGGTTCCCTGACGTCTCGGGCCACAACATCAGCTCCGTGACCTTGGCGTCTAGCGTATAATGCAGTGAACATGCAGTCATTGCTTAAACGGCTGGGGGACCACCTTGCAGTTTCCATGATGAATGGATGGTCATTTTGAGAACATGATCTATGACATTATGCATGGAGCAGTAACGATCTGCAAGGGAGCCAAGTAGATGCGCGTTTTCCCCAATGAGGAAATGAAACCCACCTTCGCGATAAAGCTGGTCATTTATATCCTCCGTGTTAATTGGTACTACTGTTCTTACTGGCCCTTAGGAAACCAGATTGTTTTAATTGCAAGCTGTTAGGCTGAAGAAAGGTGTTAATGCGAGGGGGGGGGTTTATCGAGGGGGAGGGAAAATTGGTGTCAGAACAATGGATAACATTTATCTTAGAGCTCAAGGCTCCGTCTTCTAAAAGCAACTCCGACGAGGTCCTTTGAAGCTGACAGAATAATTTAAAAAATCAACCCACTTTCTATTCATAAGCAGGGGTGAAAAAAATGGGCACTGAGATTTGCATTTTGACCTTCTGGAGCTGACTGTATACCTGCCCTTTCTATCCGGCTATCCGGGGCTGCAGGAAGACATCAAATGTCACAGGCTTGTGCAGGCACATGGAGAAAGACTTAAGGGGGCAGATTAATAGCTGCCCCCCCTCATTACTCTTCTCTAGTTGGCTTTTAACAATGGGGATATTTAAATATCTATATAGTCTCCCAGGTAGTAGAATGCCAGGTAATTGCTGTGTGTCCTTGTCAGAGATCTTAGGAAGTCGAGCCGAAACCTTTAAAATTGGAAACAAAACGTGCTGTGAAATTTCTCAAAGGTCAGCGCCGCGTGAACACGGAAATTTTAGCGTATTGTTATTGTAACGTTGTTTTAACATTCATACCGACTGACTGAGAAAAATGGAAAACCAACAAGGCTGAATAAGGCGGGAGAATAAGGCAGAGGGTGAGCGCTTTCCTTTCGTTTGCCACTCGCTGGTTGAAGACAGGAATAAATATTGTCAAATTGGCTTTTTCCAGCAGCGTGTGCCAAAGCAGAGCAGCCGGTCTGCGCTGTGCTGCAGCCTTTTCTCCCCCTAAGTGTTTACATGCATCGGAAACCATCTAACCGGAACGGCAAATTGAGTGTCCAAATTAAGGGGGACACATCCCAGTTTTTTTTTCCCCTTTTCATGTCATCATACTTTATTTTCATTTTAAAATATGCATATATACACTCAGCGACAAAGAAAGTTAGGCACCCAGACATAGAAATGAAATGAATCTGCACGTGGGGAAAGGCTGTGTGACCGTATCGCCAGGATTATAATATCAGACGGACAACAGAGTCGGCAGTATGAGCACACGGCTGGTCCCATGTCAGTAGGCTGTGGCCCCCAGTGGAACATTTAGATCTAAGTCTTGGTCTAATAAGTATTATTATATTCTTTCTAGGCTCATTCAACTCTGTTTCTAAATAGTTATTAGATTTTGGGGATGCCATGTTATAGAGCACCTGGTTCATAGCCAGACATGAGCTAGGCTTGGGTGGTGCTCTCAGTCAGGTAGGTCAAGTCAAGTCAAATTTTCTATCATTATTTCATCCAATGTTCTGGGGGCAAAATGAAAAATGATTGGTTCAGAGCGATAACTAATCAGATCTTCTGTCAGATGTCAGACTAACAAATCAGATGTCTTGGTTCCACCTCCTCTAGATGTTTGTACCCTCCACCTCTACAATCTGATTGGTTATCGCTCTGAGCCAATCAAGTTTGTGAAAGTATAACTCCCATTAGTGACAAAATTGCGTGTCTTCAAGACTATTCTGCAAACATGCAACATGTAGTGCAACAGGCCATTGTACAAATACAGCATATCGTGCAAAAAGACATTAGAGTGCAGTAAATTGCTGTGACATGGAAGGAGGCAGTACAGCAGGTCAGTTATACTGGACCAGCAGCAGCGTTATCCGCAGTAGCAATATGGTATTTGCAATGTGCACTAGAGGCCGATAATATATATAATAAATAATTAATATATAGTATTGTGTACTGACATCATAAATATACAGCATAGTACAGTAACATAATGAATACACAGCATAGTAAGGTTATATTTGTATAGTGACTGTTTGCCACTTGGGCAGTAAAGATATAAGGTGACAGATATAGGACGCAGTGTGCATTGGTGTGAACTTATTGTTAATGTAGAGCTCAGAGTTCTGCGGAGGCTGTGTGTGCCATAGGGGCACCTCGCAGAGGCCGCGTGTGCCGTAGGGGCACCTCGCAGAGGCCGCGTGTGCTGTGGGCACCTCGCAGAGGCCGCGTGTGCCGTAGGGGCACCTCGCGGAGGCCGCGTGTGCCGTAGGGGCACCTCGCAGAGGTCGCGTGTGCTGTGGGCACCTCGCAGAGGCCGCGTGTGCCGTAGGGGCACCTCGCGGAGGCCGCGTTTGCCGTGGGCACCTCGCAAAGGCCACGTGTGCCATAGGGGCGCCTCGCAGAGGCCGCATGTGCCATAGGGGCACCTCGCGGATGCCACGTGTGCCATAGGGGCGCCTTGCCGAAGCTGCATGTGCCGTGGGCACCTCGCAGAGGCCGCGTTTGCCGTGGGCACCTAGCAGAGGCTGCATGTGCTGTGGGCGTCTTGTTTGGAGGGATGAGACATTCCTCTGTAGTAACTTGGTCAGCAGCACTACAGTCCCCATACCATGCCGTGATGGCGCTGGTCAGTACACTAACTATATGGTGAGTGCAGAGTGGGGG
This sequence comes from Petrocephalus zakoni, assembly GCA_026774425.1. Taxonomy (NCBI): domain Eukaryota; kingdom Metazoa; phylum Chordata; class Actinopteri; order Osteoglossiformes; family Mormyridae; genus Petrocephalus; species Petrocephalus zakoni. The sequence goes on from JAODKN010000037.1 coordinate 6,664,256, forward strand.
ACACTAGCCTTTCTCAGCCGTCACTGTGCTTCTTGGCACCCGGCAAGCAGCCGAGGCTCCGGGTGAGGTCCTCAGTGATATGAACACCGAGGGACTTGATGTTGTCTACCTTCTCTGAGGTCCTTCTCTCTTCCTGAAGTCAATAACTATCTCCTTCGGTTTGCCAATGTCGAGAGACAGATTGTTTATTGCACCAGGCTATCAGGTGTCTGACGTCTTCTCTGTTTGCTGATCATCGTTGTTGCTGATAAGGCCGATCGCCGTTGTGTCTTTGTTGATGTGGTTGGAAATGAACATGGCAGTAAAGTCATGCATCAGCATGAAGTGCAGGGGAGCGAGAACGCAGCCCTGCAGGGCTCCACTGCTCGACATGATGGTGCTGTTGAGATGTTAGTGCCAATGCGGACTGAATGTAGTTGTGCTGTGACAAAGTCTAGACTCCACGTTGATGTGTCTAGTCCTACACTGCTGAGTTTGGTCATCAGCTTCTGTGAGATGATTGTATTGACTGAGGCAAAGCGTTTTCCAGGTTTTGAGATCAGAGCAAAAATGATCCCCTGCAATTAGGATGGAGACCTGCCCATTTATAAAAGCAAAGCCATTCCCAATTATCAATAAAGGCGATGTTTTGAGATGCACACCAAGCCTGTAATCAGTGGTTTGGGGAAAGTAGCCTTCTATAGGTTACATCCCCTCTATAAAGAACTATTAGATTGTGGTATTTTGTTTTAGCTTTTGCACACATAGAAATGAAGGTCTTCTTTAATACCTCAGATTGCCGGGACTTTATATCATAATTCCCAGCGTGGACAGGAGTCCAATGTTGCCTCAACGTAGGAAACTCTGGCCCCAGGGAGGCATTTTACAGAGACCGCTGCTTTACAATTGCTAGAGACTCTAACGTTTCTAACAATCGAGTCTCCAATCACGAACACCTATTCCCCTCTGGCAGACGCGCTGTCGAGAGCAGAGAGCAGCCGACTGGCGTACAGGAGCTCTCAGCCTGGAGCTCCTAGGACCACGTCTGACCGTGACCCAGGGCTCGCGTGTGCTGGCCGCTGGTGCCGGCGCCGGGCTGGAGACAGTCGCGGCAGGAGGGACTACGGCCAGACCTAAGCTGGCTGTGTGCTCCGATTGAGTCGTATCTATAAACCCCTCTATCTGCTTAGTATACTGACCGGAGGTGGTGCAGTAAGGCTTTTCTTTGGCCATTTTGCTAGAACTCTTTCTCTTGTGTCTTACAAGGTTTTAAATGGTCAACATTTATCTTAAAACATTTATAGCCTTATCCGACACCTGGTCAGCATTTTTTTTTCTACTTTTATTATTGTGAAGGGCTTAATCCCTCAATCTATATACTGAAACAAAATAGTTTTTGTCTGAGACTTGGCAAGGATCAAAAGTACAAGGCTGGAAGTTAAAATACACAAGTTCCACAGAGTGTTTTTTAACATGTTAGATACCTAAGCGGACACAGTGAAGGTGTGTAACAGAGTTCTGGGCTCAGCAGTGCGGTAAAAAGGCCATTCTTTCAGCAGTAGGGCAGGCCATGGAGCTCTGGCTTAAACAGTCTCATCCAAACAGCCTTTAACCTGAAGAGTAACTGACTCCACACCTTTCGGAGCTGGAAGCTGCTTACATCATTACAGAGCCAGACAGAACCATTCACAAGCAGGAGCCCAGCTAGATCTTCTTAGTGGCCCTCAGCCCAGGGGCTGACCAGAGGCGTCACATTTCAGTTCCAGCTGAACTGTTAATTAATTATCCATGATTAGGCGTCAGCTGAATGTATTTGCACAATTTAAGATGAACCAAACATGCTAATCGCAGAGTTATTCTCATTCTTTGGTGGCTCGGGGCGTGGCAATGTTGATTCACATCTCCAGGGATGGGGGTTTGAGGGCTGCCTCTGCTCTGTGAGTGGGGTGGAGGGGCCTGCACAGCATAAGTGGTTAGAAGATGGATGGATGTTGTTTATACTATGCCAATTTTGTTAGAAATACATGTGAGTGTGGACAGAAAAGCATAATTTATCCTGTTCTTCCCAAGGATATGTGCTTGTAAGGTGGATGGATGTATAAGTGGATGGAAGCATTTGCATTTATTTGATTCTTACTGGAATGACATGCAAGTAATTAGGCCTAGCAATGAACTTTCACCATTGTTAATGAAAATAACAAATACATTCATAATTACTCTTAATTTGAGAAAAATGTATACTCTGACATTTCTTAAAACGTGTACTGTATTTGTATTACTTTGTTTGTCGAGATTGCATGTTCTGCCTGTATCATTGTGGGGTTTCCCCCCCACACTCAAAAAAACATCCTGAAGTGAACAGGAGTTGCCAAATTCTCTGTTGGTCATGGTGTGTGTGCCCCTTTTTCAATTCCATTTAGCTGACACCCTTATCTAGAGTGACTTACAGTACAATCTCTGTAACTTGGGGTTAAGGGTCTTGCTCAGGGACCCACTGGTGGGTGGGATTTGAATTGGCAACCTCTTGGTTCATAACCCAGACCTCATACCACTAGGCCGCCACCACCATGCCCTGAGAGGGGGTGGTACCCCATCCTGGGGTATTCCCTGGCTAGCACCCATAGCTTCTGGGAACGACTCCAGACCCTGCAACCCTGTATAAGGCAATTGAGTATAGAAGGTGAGTGGGTGGGTGGCTGGATGGATGGATGGATGAAAATTTGTACTAATTTTTATATCATTGCAGTGAGCTCCAAGCATAAATTAGGTTAAATGCAAATAAAAACATTGTTTGACAAATAATCCAGCCAGCAGCTCCATAAAGACTCAGACCTGAGAGGCACAGGAAACTTCTGCTCACGAGGTGTGGGAATGTTTTGGGTAGACATCTTCACTCCTTTGTTAACATTTCTGCAGGCACACTCATTATGTACTGAGCTATACCTACAAGTGGCAGCTAACGGAAAGAGCTACGGAAAACCATGAGGTATGTAAAGAACGGGAGACCATGCGTGAGATCAGTGGGCTGGTCTGGTCTCACAAGAAGGGTGTCAGATAAGAAAGGAGGTCACAGGAGTTCAGGAATGAGGAGAGTATCTGGGCCTCCAGATGATCTGAAGGGGCTTTATGGAGCAGGCAGATGTTCTGCATCTTCTAGCACATAAATCGAGGTTCCATACATGTGCTGCTGTACGGTGGAGGAAGCTGGCTGCCAGTGGCGATGCCTTTGAAGACTGAGACAGATGTTTGCTGGAGGTGGAGAGAACAACATCTGGGCTACTGTCTGGGCAACAAGTATAGTACCAAGCCTTGAAGAAAACAACAAGTCAGTCAATGTGGATTTCTGAACTGTACTTAGGAAATTCCAGAAGGAATGATCTGGAAGGAGGACAGAGTGTGGTAGGTCAGGCTGGACCGAGGTTGTGTGGGCAGGTGGCCATACAGGGAATGAAAAATGATGTTATGACAGGAGGAATGGAGGCTTTCCTTGGCTGCCAAGTCTCTCCAGAATGACAAAGGCAGGCCACTGAGCACGGGGAACATGGTGAGACTGATTCATGGAGAACCATTGTTGAAATGGGCAAATATAAAGCACCTCCTTGCTTGGCAACAGTGACCCTGGGAGACTGTCAGCTGACCACGATTGTTGTGGTAGCAAAAGGAGGTGTGAAGATACCCTAACCCTCATATGTGGGCGTGATCACAGGCCTGTCCCGCACCATATCAATAGGCTCTCAGCATTACTGGGCAGAGGGAGCTGGTTCTGGGGGACCCAGGATTCAAGATTATTAATTTGCCTAGGAATCCAACTCTCGTAATCCATCTGGCCATACAACTTGTAACATATAACAGGCTTAGACGCCACAAAACACTACAAAGGCACTCAACATCAAAGTAGGTGCATAACTAGGAACTGCAGAGGTGCATATTTCTACAAGAAATGTGAAATAAATAGAATAATATGCAGAAACAGAAAACAAGGCTAAATAAAGTAGAAATGGGAACTTTCTGTTCAACGTGCAGAAAGGGCCTGCTCAGTGACGTGTACTGCGCATTTCTGTAGCTGGAGTATTATTGCTCTGCATCCAAGCTAGCGTGTGACTCCTCACTGGCTCGGTCCGAGCGACACAGTGACTGTGCTTGGTAGGACTGAAAGGCAAGGGCATAGATGTGAGTATGGACTGTATGGCCCTGTTGTTCCCAGTACCTTGTGTGTTTAGGAGGGTGGGGCGTTCAGGGCTGATTAGGTCTCTACTAATGTTGAAACCAAACCAACACCCTTGTTTAGAGGGCAGCGGATGGCTAATACCTGTTCCTCCTTTGAAATACTGAATAGTCACATTATTGCATATATGAAAAGGGCATCACTTACTGATTATGGAAGAGCTACGCATCTAATTAAGGAACAGAATTGATCAAATAAATGAAGACACTCCTCACTTAATGACCAAGTTCCGTTCTTATGATTGGGTCATTAAATTAATTGGTCAATAAGGCTGTTAACGATATTTCAAATATGCTGTACTGGTATTGGGTTTGTGTCAACCATCTTTAGATATTGTTTTAGTGTCACCATTGCACAATTTATAACATTATTAGTAGAAGTATAAATATGTATACAGTAATGTAATGTGTACTATAATAAACAAAATAGAGGAAATATACCAGGCTGCTGATTCCATGATTAAAGAGCTGGTAGTAAGCCAGTGCCATCGTTAAACAGGCGGGTCATTGAGTGAGGAGTGTCAGTACAACATTTCTCTGTGCCCTTCTGTGCTGCTGTTGTAAGGTCACGGAAGCGCGAGGGAAGAGGCGGAAGCAGGATGACTGTGCGATCCTTTTTGGGGCTTTATTACGCACAATAGTGCCGAGCGACACGTAACAACCACGAGACGTCAATAACAGGACTGGGGAAACAGACTTGCACGTGGACTGAAATACACCACTGACGAGACGTAGACTGAAGACAGCTGGGAAACACCGGGATTCCACATAAGGGCGGCGAGGGGGCGTGGCACACAGGAGTGTCGGACGGGAGGGCCGTGACAGCTGTCTTATTTGCAGTGATAAGTTTGGTTTTATTAGCTGCTGGAAAATAATTAAACATAAGAGGTGAACCAACAAGTTACATTCTGTAATTCTATAAAGGTAGCGAGACCCGCCCTTTTCTTGATTCAGTGATGAGCTATGACTGGATCACTTATGAAAAAGACATTTATTCTTAAAAGCAGATCCACAATGCCAGACAGCCGCTACCCTTTCTGTTAAACCTCAGTTAGCTTTGAGACGTCAAAGTACGAATCGCTGAGTCATCGAAAAGCACAAAGAACATTAGTGCCGCAAGTACATTGCAAAGTCTAAGTCTAACATGACAATATCCTCCATCTCGTTTCTAAATGTAACATCTCTGTTCACTTTACATTTCTGTTTACTGTTTTTTTCACCGCAGCAAATTAACAGGTGCTTCTCTGTATCTGGGTTAGTCATCTCAGTTATTTAACCCCTCAGGTTCACCCTAGGAGGCCTTGGTCGTACGGTTGCCAATTCAAACCCCCGGTCCTGCAGGCTGATTTTACCACTGAGACCTTGAGCAAGGCCCTTAATTACTCCAGGGACTGACTAAACCTCCGTCCTCAAAAAAACATCGCTTTGGATAAAAGCATCTGCTAAATAAATAAAATGTAAATGGATGTGTCTTTGTGTAGAGGAACACTAACAATGCAGGAGTAAAAACAGAAAATTCATCTCTTGGCCTTCAGGAAAGACACAAATTGTATCTGGCAGTTTATACAGGAGGTCTGAGTGTCCGGGGCACTGCTGAATGTAGATTTCAGAAATATTAGAAATCACAAAGTGAGGAAGACCTTCACAAAAACTGGAATGTTATAATTTTTTTTACCACAAGGGACATGGCAGGGCTAAGCATCTTGATCTTAGAGCATGAATTCATTTCCTAAAAACTCTTTCGGTGACCTTGTCTGTGTGATGTTCTGCGCAGGTCAGACACAGAGGCCCTTCACACAGAGCACAGCTGCACAAGTTAGAGAGTGGTAACAGATGTTTAACTGTGGTTGTTAATCAGGGTGACCTGGTCAAGAAGAACCTCAAAGTATATGTGAGGTAAGTTTAAGATTTTTATACTGAGCTTTTTCAGTGATAGCCCCCCTGCTCCCCACATCAGGCTAACTCCTAGTCTGACTATTTTTCAGAATCAGAAACAGAATGGAGTTTATTTCCAAGTACGTTGTCACATACAAGGAATTTGCTTTGGTGGTTGGTGCAGATAAGAGTTAAGATTCTTTTGGCAAAAATAAGGCACAATTTAAAACTCATTTATTTTCCTTGGCTTTTAACCAGCAGTGAGAACGGTTACTGTGTTGTCTTAATTTTTATTTATTGTTTTATTCTATGTCATTTTGTTTTATTTTTCCATGTAGTGTTTTATTCAACAGTTTTGTACTTTAAATTATATTTATAGACAATATGTAAAGCACTTTGGTCAACTTGGTTGTTTTAAAAGTGCTCTGTAAATAAAGTATGGTATGGTATATTGAAAAAATGGTAAACACTATCACATTTAGACAGGGTGAGAACATGCCTTTCAGTATATCTTTAAAAAGCCAAGAAGTTAATTTCACCACCCAGTCCCCTATGACGAATATACGCCATATAGCTCCTTAGATAAGTTGGGTCCAGTTCTGGTCTAATTTGATCACATTGTCCGGTGTGTGATGTACACAATGTTTGTGGGCTTTGAGTTACTGTACGGAGTTACAGTACATTCTCAGACAGGTAGCGAGAGCTCTGCAGATTCGTGTGAGGTGACAGGGTTTGGGTGTGCTGTAGAAGGTGACCCTAAAGAGTGTTACCATTCGCTCTACTTCACCTTCATTCCAGTGGTGGGGGTGGGCTGGATCATTTACGGCATGCCGCTAATGCGATGTCCAACCTTGCCATTTAACAAGGATGGAGGGCTGTTGCTTAGGAACCAACCAAGCCATGCAGAGGGGCTTTCGTTTAGCAGTGGTGATGTTAAGGTGGGCTCCCTATCCTAAGTCCTGGAGTGAAATTTGCTTTGTGAGAAGTGCTGTTAACACCAAATAAGCCATTTGTTTGCCCGAATATTTGCCCTGTGCCTCTTCCGTGATCCTACTCTCATTTATCTACATAGATATCCTCCTAAGCTGAGTTATTTTAATAAAGCTGCCTCTGGGTGTTTAATATCTCGCTGCCGGCTTCGCCTGATTCCTGCTGTGCTGCCTTGTTTTGGGTTTTATGACCCGACATACAGGCAGCCAGGTTGTAATTCAAGCATTAACGGCTATAAAGTGCTCCAGTGAAGATCCAGCATTATATATGGCCATGACATGGTGAATTCATGTTAATTCCTGAAAAAAATGACTGCAGATATTATGAAATTCTTATTACTCTGTTTAGAGGTGTTTTCCGATTACATGTGTTAATAAAATGTTTATGAGAGTTAGTAAAAATTATCTTAAAATTATCTTATGCTTAAAATAAGCTAAAACTGAACAACATTGCCATCTTGTGGACACATGAGAGTATCGTTGGTCGATAGTAAAAGTATATATTTTTATGTTTAATAAGTTAAAGAATTAAACTTACATTAAGCACTTTGTGGACATATAAGCCAAACTCCAAGATATCTTTACTGTTAATTACTGAACATTTTCAGGTTATTACGCAGTGAAGAACAAAATTTAGCAATTGTGTGTGATGATCTGTTAAGTACAGTACTGTGCAAAAGTCTTAGGCTGTCAAAGGAAATGTTTAAAGCTGTTAATCTGGATAGGAAGCGTATATTTGCTCCAAACAAAACCCCCATTTAACTTGAGAGGATATGCAAATTAAGAGTAACACAACAAAAAACGAACAGGAATATCGTCTGTTCTCCCATAAGTCACTGATATCTTGCTTGATGGCTAGATGAACACCGCTTTGGATCCCAAACCTCTCCTCTGGGGCACCTCTGCCATTCCATGTGTTCATTAAATTTCACCACCAGTTCACTTAATTAA
>JAODKN010000037.1:6695880-6718684 GCA_026774425.1 Petrocephalus zakoni
AAGAATAAACCTACTAACATGGCCTAGCAAGTGGACTGATAATGGTAACGTATGTAAGAATAAACCTACTAACATGGCCTAGCAAGTGGACTGATAATGGTAACGTATGTAAGAATAAACCTACTAACATGGCCTAGCAAGTGGACTGATAATGGTAACGTATGTAAGAATAAACCTATTAACATGGCCTAGCACGGGGACTGATAATGGTAACGTATGTAAGAATAAACCTATTAATTATTATTGTCTTGTGGTGATCATACACATTTTAATTATGCGTAAATAAATATGAAATAAGCTGGTTATTTTACCCACCAGATACAATACGTAATATATTAGAGAAATTAATCTATAGTCTTGGGTCATTCAGAGCTTTTACATTATCTAGTACACAGTATCTGTCGGCAGTTTTCAATAATTCACTATTATCATCATTATTAGCAGACTTGTAGCTCTGGAAGTCAGTATTTTCAGCTTTTCATGCTTCACCACATCACACAAAAGAGCTTCTTGAGAGGTTTCGGCTCCATTCCCCGAATTTCTCACAAACGGATCCCATCTCCCTTGGCCTGAGGTGACACCTCAGCAGCCGCGGCCATACAGAGAACGGCCAGAGTAAGTTACAGTGTCTCCAGCTGTGCACAGTGCCGCTTCACTTTTAAGCGGAAGTGTGATGCTATAACTGTGCGTCTTACGCCATTTCACTAGGCACTAAGTATGGGAAGTTTTTCATTACTATACCTGAGGCATGGGACATACCATATTGTGATGCATGTCTGTTAGCACTCATAAATACCTCCGTGTCCTATAATGAATTGAGGATGTCCAGGAGTTCTTGTATAATTCTGAACAGGGCTGATCTCCCTGCATGCTTTTTTTTTTTAAAGGCCGTAAAATGTGTGCCCGATCCGATTATTGTGACATTGAAACCACATCTTGCAGGAAACCTCAAGGAGTAGAGAGACAGAGCCTGGGAAATGTCAGGAACTGGCACGGACACACGCACAGAACACGCTGGAGATGGGGATCTTGGGACTGTGTCCTCCCCTTGCGGGCTCGAGGAGGGCAAAGGTTGTTCCAAATGCTAATGTAGACTTGCACACAGAATCCGCACCTGCATGTCATCTTTACCCCTTTTTCATTTTAAGAAAAAGAACTGGGGTACCCCCCCCCCAACACACACTGACTATAGGTTACAGTTTTTGTGAACTATCTCCGGATGTACTAATTTTCCTTTGAATGTGCCTTAAATGTGGATTTGGATGGGGGCCACTTATCCACCCAGAACCCTTTGAGGAAAGCCCATCTATGGGCCCCGGGGCCTACAGAGCTTGATCCCCCACAGATGCTACCCGAGAAGCGTCCCTTCAGGCCCTTGTCACTGTCACAGTCTTGTGTCTCGTAACATCAGTGTGCTCAGCAGGAGTGTTTCTGTGGAGGGTCAGAGCATACAGAGGTCTGGTTCTTGTACCTCCGTGGCTTTTGCATGGGTGCCTGTGCTAGAATTTCAGCTGGAAGTTGTGAAGTGAATCCCCCTTCCCTGCTGAGGGGCTCAGCACTGTCTGATGGGGACCTCTAGGGGGCAGTGTCTCCCCATCAGCCGGGCCATCAGTCCTCTGCTAGACCTCAGCACCCGCCCACAGACCTAAACCACTGAGGTACTGATATGACAGGTATTCCTTTCTTTGCCGAAGATCCTGGACTTACCATCATGAGACCAGTATAAAAACTTACATAACATTATTTAAAAAAATGGACTTCCACCACAAAGGAAAGGTACCCTCATCTACTCATCTACCCCATCTACCCCATAGTGACAAGCCCAAAAAAATTTACTGCTAACCTATGACATCATTAAACTCCTGCCCATATAATCAGCAGGCTAAGTATAATCTCAAGGAATCAAACTGTCAGTCCAGCTGGCATTAAACTTCAGAAGTTCGTTTTAAAAATTCGGAGTAGGCTTTCGGATTTTTAAAGTTAGCATGGCTCATTAAATGGAAGAATTAACTCCAAAAAATTCCAAATTCCCAATTTTCTTGGATTTGGAATAATTACCAATTTGTTGGTAATCGTTTTTTTTCCATGTTTATATTTTTGCGGTACGTCCTTCCACCACATGCACTTACATGACAAACTAAGCTGTCCTGACGAGACATTAGAAGACTACGGGAGGTGACGTGACACTTGCCCTCGTCAGACGTGAGACAGGCGGGCAGCGGCACCGCCGCCTGTAACTGCTCCCCGCTAATGTGGGAAGTCGGCGAGCGGGCAGCACTTGCGGCTCACACTTCCTGCTCTTTATCATCCACTTCATAGATGTGGCCAAAGCCGTATTATGCGTCTCTCTGTGGAGAAGTTTAACAACTTTACAGTTTCCTAGTAAATCTCTGTTTTTCTTGTAACCTTGTCAAACGCCCTTTTAAGGAAAGGGAAACAGCGGAGGAGGCTTAACCGGGATATTTTTTCCCGGCTATTAAAGAACCATGTTGTTTTGTTATGAATACAAAAGACAATTGTTTTACAGTACTGTTTTACAGGACAGGGTTAATGTTTCAGGTTGTGTTTAATTAAATAGTTTCCTAAAACAACCTGTATTATCCAGCCTGGCTAATGTACTTGCTAATTTGATCTTACCGTGGTTTCATCAAAAACCAAAGCTAATATTTAATCATAAAACCTTTAAAAATCGTTTTCACCAACAAAGAGGCTTACCATACGGCAGGAAGTAATCCCACAATAAATGTGTCAGTTACAAAAAAGATTTGCAATATTAATAATAACACATCTCTTATCAATATAAATGAGCTGATATTTGCAATCAGGAAAAAAAAGTTTTTTATTGCAGTGTTTTATTTGAATGCTTCTTAAATATATTCAATATTGAGTATTAACTAGTTATACCCAAAGAGAGTTTAAGAAAACATTTTTGCAGTATCGTCTCGTTTCACGTGGACAAAAAGGGCATCATGCTACCTTTACCGGTGTGGTGACTGGGCGAACAGTGTGGCATTTTTTTGTTATGCACAATTGACAAAAAAGGCCTGAATCCGTCCGTTGCATGGCGCATGAGAGACAGTTTGTGATTGCTAGTGAACGCAGAGCCAAACTAGCTATGGGTAATTGCTTCAGCAAAGTGGAGGCTGGTGGGAGCCGGGCCTCAGTGGGGAGGTTCTGCGCCTTTTGGAAGGGGAACAAAGGCCCCCGCAGACGTGTCTGGAAGGCCACGGGCCCCGCGCGCAAAGCGGAGCAGCAATTGTCACTGCGCTGACAAACCGCAGCTCGACAACAACATCAATGGCAGCCCCTGGAAGCGGGTAAAATAACCACCCTGCGGCTGCCTTGGGAATGCAGGAAAATGTGTTTTCCTCAAGTCCAGAATCCCACATTTGAACCTGCAGGCATGGAAATGAGCAGAGCAAGTTGGGATCTCCTGGGATCCGGGGGCCACCCCCAGGCCTGTGAATCCTAAAGGGGCTGCTATTCACAGGGCTCCGCGATGAAGTCACCACTATGTATCATCTAGTAAATCCCATGACATCAAGAGCAAATCTGCTCCTCCCACAAACTAATGGCCCTCTCTGTTTCTCTTTCATTCCTTCTCCTATTTTTCATTTATACGTCTTTCTGTTGTGGCAGAAACACACACACAAAGCAGTTAATGACCTTCGAACTGGTAATTTGATGAAGGTGACCGTCGGTCTGTGCACCCAGGGAGCCATGCGTAGATGTGGGGCAGGGATGTCCCTCCTGCCAGGGGTCCAGACCCACTCCTTAGCCCCTCCGTCCCAGCAGGACCCCTACACTAGGGCTAGGAGTGGGGGGCCCGGACCGCTGCACAGCTCCACTTCAAATCGACCCTTTCCTCCCCCGACATGGAATCCTAAATGAGCTTTCCAGATGCCAGAATGAGTGAAAAAAGGAAATGAGATGTTTAGGGGCACCAAGCTGTTCGAAGCACTGTTTTTTTCCCCAAATCATCCCCTTTAAAGGGTCTCTGCCACTTCCTGCACCAAAGGGCTCCCAGAGCACAGAGTTAGCAGTTCTCTTTACCCTCAGTCAGTGTAAATAAATACCTTTAATAATGAGGAATCTCAGTGACACTTACTACCGCCAAACATAAAACTGAAAAGACTTCAGGTATGTTGCACTGGGCGCTACCACACCTTTGAGTAGCCCGTGTGGTGTAAAATCCAGGGACAGGAAATGGTTGAGCGCTGTGGGGGGGAATTCAGGGTGCTGCATAGTCCGTCTGGCAGAAACAGCGTGACGGAGTGGGACCCGGGCAAAGCCGATTTTCCCGGGTCGCCTGCCTCGCTCTCGACAGACCCGCGAAATTCCCAGCCTGCTTTTCCAGCAGCCCCCCTCTCTACCGAAGCCTGTCAGCGGCAATGTCTGCTCCCTCCCAACCAAGCCATGCCAAAGACCCCATATAATCAGTGTCAGTGACGCCCCAGCCTGCGGTAGGTCTTCATGAAAGATTTTGAATATCAAGGGAAGGCAGATGACGACTCAGACGCAGCCATGACAGATTAAGTCATTGACAGTTGCGTGTCTGTGAGATTCCTTCTGAGTGTCATTTAAGAGACAAACTACAGTGTGACTCAAGCCGCCTAGCGTGACAGCCGTGATCCCACCCCATGGACTGGGAAGTCCCTCTTGACACGGTCTACATCGAGCCTGTGAGCCCTCAAGTTGTGGGGGGGTGGGGCTAGTGATTAATGATCTGAGATGCCTGCCCCCTACCCCTCCCAGGCCTGACCGGTGGATGAATGAGGGAGTTATCCTGGGGCCGGGCTGGCCAAGATTCGCTAAGCAAGTGAATTTGGCAATTAGGGCGAGGATGGAGCTCGCAGGTGGCAATGTGGTTAAGGGTTCGAGCCACAGGGGGCTTTCATTCTGGTACTGGCTCAGGCGTGCCGTGCAGATAGTAACGCGACAAATTCTTGTTTAAGATGTTTACTTTGTGCAGAATGGAGGCTCAGATGCTCACGTGTCCAATTGCATAAATCGGGTTTGATAATGTACCGGAAGACTGACGTTCCTCGCACTTCAGCAGACGTGGTGTAAAGATGCCTTTAGCTGCGCGTGTCGACATGAGGCCTCGAAGTCGAAGTGGAGGCAATGGGATCTGGAGCTCGGCCAATCCCCTGGTCAGGGCTGGATGGCTTCACCACGAGTGGGCGGGGCAACGCGCATCCGGCACACGTTCGGGACACAGGCGAACTCGGAGCGCAAACAGACTCTTTTTTCTTTAACCTCTGAGATGCACCACAGACCTCGTGGTTAGTCTGTAATTGGTTCTCTCTTTTAGTTAAGAAGATATACACCCATTAACAGAAAGGTCCTCTGTAATTTAGCCATCTTGGAGGAGGATCCTCAATTTACTGCATTCGTCTTGTTTCTCATTTTCTCATCCACATGCCAGTGACTCCGCTGAGGAACTCGTAAACATAAACAATGCCGGCCGGGAACGCTGGGACCAGGAACACAAGGATAGGGAAATGCGTTTCCATTTAGCTTTGATGCCGCAACAGATACAAACAATTCCCAATACTCCTCAAATGCATCAAAATGCAACCAACAGTGCTAGGTCACAGCACAATTCATTTACACATTTCAGGTGCATCTTCATCATGCTGCTGAGTACCATTTCACAAAGTGTCGCCTCCAGATTTGATCTGAAGTGGTATGTGGAGGATGGATGGTGGCCACAATGCATCATAGGGCTTGCATCTGAGTCAAACTCCACTAACGCTACCTAATCCGAGGAGCCCGGAGCCAGCACATGCCATTTCTGCAGTAGTCCACTGCACAAAGGACAAAGCGTGATCGGATTGTCATCTGTGATTACAAATAGGAGAACCTGGATTTGGTGACCTGCTATCACAGAAAACAATTTCAACAGTTTCAACAAGAGCTGAAAGGAAAATCCATCTTCTTCTAACCACTTATCCTGGTCAGGATCACAGAGGGCCTGGAGCCTTTCCCAGGAACAAGGATGAGGTACACCCTGGAAGGGATGCCAGTCCATCCAAGGGCAAATACACACATAATCAGTCACACACTATTTAGAGACGCTAATTAACCTAGCTGCATGTCTTTGGACTGCAGGAGGAAACTGGAGAACACAGAAGGAAACCTTCATGACAGGGGGATGTACAAACTCCACACACACAAAACGGAGGTGAGAATCAAAAGCCCAACCCTGGAGGTGTGAGAAGGCAGTGCTACCCGCCATGCCAACCACCGAAGGGGAAATATCCATTCATGATGAATCAAAAGCTGGACACTGAATAATATTGGCAAGGTCTTGCATAAACACAAGTCTTCTCAAATAGACATCCCCAGGGTCACACAAGCAAAAGGAACTGACAGTGCCCAATAAACATCTGATTTTTCACTCTGAAAAAATCAATTTTATTGCTTTGGACAATCGCGAGCTGAGCCGGCCCCCACTCTCCCGTGGTTGGTTTTAGGCCGTGCGTGACTCCATGCCGGGTTCGGCATTAGCAGAGCTTCTCGTCTGATTACAGACATACAAACGCGTAATCCGGAAATTTACCGTAAAAAATAACCCCCGGGATAGAGTGAAGGAGCATGTGTGTCTCTGCAGCTACGGGGCATTTCCTCCTTTAACGAGTCTGGGATTGAGACTGAAAGGTTCGGACACCCCACATGGTGCGTTGTTGCACCACAGGCAGTAAAGCCCATGACTATGGCTGAAGGTCAGGTAGCGATCCCGCAAACGGGGTGAGATGAGAGCACCCCCTGATTACGGGCACCTCCTCCGAGGAACATTCCTGTCCGCGGCTTCGCCAAGGGTTGCCGGAGCCCCGCCTTGCAATCATGCCCGCTATCATAAACACGGCTTTTTATGTAGCTTCGGGCTTAGTCAGATACACAGGGGTGCAGACCGGCAAGGGCCTGGAGTAGCAGCCTGCCACTTTTTGTGTATTTTTTTCTGTCTGAGATCCTGGACTGAAGATTCAGCCCAGCCTAGCCTAATTAGGCTTTTATAAGATCACACATAAACATTTCAACTTCTGGTGGCCTTTTATTTACTATAATGCACTTCCACATCCTACACTAATGGCCGCCATATTTCTCCAGTAGAGACCGAGGGTGTTGCTGGTGTGTGGGGGGGGTGTACTTTGCATGCAATGGCACACACCACAATGCTTCCCGCAGCATTTGATGGTGGGAGAGCTGCCAGGGAGGCGGCCTGTTTGTCAAGTCAAATGCATAACACATGTGGGCTCAGGTCCGGTCCCGTAGCACAGGCACCAACCCCCACTCTGTAGAGCATCCCAGTGCCAAGCAGGCCTGCTAATTAGCTGCCCACCTGTTTCTGAAGCGATATGCTCAGCTAGATGGCAGTCCTACTGAAACATCATATGGATTAGTCTTAGCCTTAACTGTAATGGCAGCATAATATGGACTCAAAATCAGCCTACCATGTGCATCATTGATGGGAAAACTTGCTGGATGCTGGATTTCTCACATTGTGACACTTCCTGCAAATATGTTGCGTCACGGTAACATGGCAGATAGGCTCAGGATCATATTAACCAGTTTGTCGGCACGATGTTCTTTGTTGAACGGATTTTATCGAAAATGGTTTGAATCACAGAATTGCTCCTGTTTTTGACAGGACCGCAGAGCAAGCCTTTCACAAAAGCATTATGTGAGCCAGGGGCCCATGACTCTGTTTCCTGTTATCCTGTGCCATGGATACCTGCAGCGAGGCTGGGTACGGAACATGCCTGCGGTTCTTCTCAGCTAGCGTGCAGTGTGACGCTGCTTCGGGGGGGAGGAGCGTTTTGGAGGCCGAACGGCAAATCGACCAAGCGGAAGCGGCCATTGCGACAGACCCCCCGGCTCCGTCGTGCAACCGTGCTGCTTTTTCCCCAGCATCTGTGACTGGGGGCTCACGTCCGTTGAATAAATCTTTTGCTTCCTCCCTACCGGGCGGCAATGCCGGCAAAGGCACGCACAGACCCAGACTACCGTGACCGAAGGGCATGCTCCAACTACGCAAGATGTTAGAGGGGGTGGAGAACACAACATGTGTCAAACAAAAGAAGGGGAAGGAGCCAGCCACTGAATACAGAACAGAGTAAACAAAGGCTAGGCAGGAAGAGGGTGCTTGCGTCTTGGACAATGTTTTGTGGGAGGGGATCAAGACAAGATCGAGACAAGATCTCGATTTTCCCAGTTTGTCTTCGGTTGGTGAAAACCATCACTAAGCTGTGGTACCAAAAGGTTTTGATAACATACTTAAAGAGTGACTCTGGCCTAAAGCTCAAGCTGTGACTGAGATTTTCAACCTTTCCTCCATCATGATACCCATGAATAAACTGAGCCAAACGCACAGAGGTCTGGGCCCACATTTTTTGGGCCCTTACCATGGAAATGGAGCTGAGATGATTCTGGAATCTGGGAACCAGTATCTGATCAGACTGCACCCACGCCAGCTGGAGGATTGCGCAACAGCTAATAAATGTAATCAGTGCGGGGTGACAGTTACGGCATCTGGGCTATGCCCATCCCCGTGCCCCTGGAGGCATAGCGTGGACGTACACTGCACCTCCCCCCCCCCCACCCCCACAGCCCTAATGCGAAGCATCTTTTGTCGAGTAAGGAAATGGAAAGGATGTGGCCAAGACAAATAAAACAATCATAAAGGGGATCAAAGAGGAGAAGAATTTTTTTTCTCCCCTCCAGCGAATCGACTTTCAAACGGAAAGATGGGGATTAAAACAAAAATGATTACACATCCCAGAAAGGTCACCCGCAGTACTGATGCTCTTCTGATGGACTGAGTGGACATTGACTCCCCCCCCACCCCAACAGCCAGTGAATGTTAAATGTTAATGTGGGGTCTCTTTCATAATGCAGTCTATTTATAAAGTGTGGAGTGAAGGGGGGGGGGGTCCAGGGGGGCTCAAAGGCAGCCGCAGATGTTGGCACGAGCGGATGACAATTATAAAGAACAGGCCACCAGGAAGTCAGTAATGCTATCAAGGCCTGGACGCGTTGACAAAAACATTTGGTTTGCAACAGGCCGAAGACCGCCCCCTCCCTGACTCGCCCCGCCCCGCCCCGGCTCTTTCGTTTGCCGGGTTCAGGAGTAGAGTTGAAAGAGGTCACAAAGTGTCACTGCGCTGGCGTGCTCGCGGTCCGCACGGACTGTATAACCAGAATGCACCACTCCCCAGAGGTGTCCTCCAAGCTGTTGCCAGGGGCTAGTCCGGGTGAATTCACGCGTGACTATCTCATGAATCACCTAATTGCAGAATAATGCGACTGACCCAGCTGAGAATCATGGTTTTACAGTAAATTATGCCGCTTTGTGTAAAAACAGAGCGTAAATGATTGACTTTCAGAAATCAAATGAGCCCATGGGAAGCTGCAACTGCAGCGCTGCTCGATTTTCTACATTTGGTCCATCATACATCAAAGAATCCTGAATTCCCGGGAAACCGCACAGTGACGACAAGGCGCTCAGAGATGAATGTGATTTTTTTTTTCCATGAGAAATGCATTTAGCATCATGGTAAATACATACTCCAGATTAACCTTAGAATACTCCAGTACCCTCAGATCCAGAGTCTTTGTTTGGCTTCATAAAAGCAGCCTGTCAGAGGAGACTGGCATATTCTGCAGGTTCTGTCAGTGGGAATGTGTACTCTCCAAGCTGGCCCCACCACCCTCCATCTCCAGAAAACAAAAGAGTTACTGTAGGATGGTGCGCCCGCATCGAGCCGGCTTACTGTGTAGCAGTTAGCGGGGGTGGGTAGGAACCTTTGTAATTACCACAAAGCACATACCAGAGGAGCAACCCAGTAATTCATCCAACAAACAACCTCTGATGTCAGTAAATGATCCAAACGCCTCCTGTGAAACCCTTACGGAGCGGTTCGGCTTGCGGTCTCCAGAACCTATAACGAACAATGATCCTTTATGCTGATCTCCTGCACCGCAAGAAGGATCGGGGTGGGCCAGTCTTCAGTGCAGAAAAGGCGGGAAATCACAGATACCACCCTCAAGTCCACCGGCTCGCGCCGCCACGCGCCCTCCGCATCTGGCCGGGCTCGTTCGCACGTATAAGACACGATGAAGTAATTAGGCCACGCGGAATTAGGCAACGAGGAGGACCCTGCTGACAGCTGGCATTCCATTGGCCGAAAAATCCACATGCTCCCGGGACGGCAAAAAATAAACGGGCAACTTTGAAATAAATCAACGTGTAAATGGAAAAGGATGCCAATGTAATGAATAACAGAGGAGTGAGTGAACGGAAAACAAGAGGGAAGAACTCCAGCGTCGCGGCGGACGGCGGCAGTCTCAGCGATAAAATGCCATTATGCAATAATTATGTAGCACCCCCCAATGGCCGGGCAAAGAAAGGTCCCCGGACGTGTCATTCGAGAGTTAGCACGCTGCCTTGAAAGGAATAGCTCCACGCTATTAAAATACCTTTTAAAATATGGGAAGCTTATCAAATAATAAGAACCACATTGCCGCATGTGCAGTATCTTGGCAGCCACTAGGTGGGGGAGATATCGCACTCTCCGGCAGCCTTTGATCTCGATGACATAATGTGGTCCTCGCACGGACGCTTTTCAGTTATAAATATCATTCAGTTAAACGGCCGTGTGCCGCACATTTATTTAAAACCCGTCACCCGCTGCGACCTCCCCCCTTCCCCCCGCGGCGCAAAGGGCTGCAAGTAAAGTTTTCCCCCCGACTGAATGAAGAGATGTCACCGGGGAACTGGAGAGCACGCTTTCTCTGGCCGGTGACATTCTTAGAGCGGAGCTCTCACGTCAGTGGGAGCGCGTTCCGGACTTTTCCACACGTGGAGTGCTCTCATTGCCCCATAAAAATAACGATCACTTTCCACGCTAATGGAAGAAAGGGCAGCATCAGCCATCGCACAGGAGATCCCACATAAAAGGGTTTTTTCCGTAACGATGTTTTTCCAGCGCTGAGGGGTCCTGCTGCTTCAGCTAGGGGGGGGCGTCTGAGACCCCGAAACAATGCCTCCGAGGGTCTGGCCGCTTATCGGTGAGGAACGCTATCTCTGCGGAGGTTATTAGCATGTTTTCGTGCATTCCTGTGCCGTTGTCCAAGAATACGAATTCAGAAGGGCGGATGGGGGCGAAGGGGTTTGGCACGTCAATAGCGAAAGGTGGGGGGGGGTGGATAGAGCGTGTGCCTGATGGCTTTACCTTCCTGCCACGTGTGGGTGACGAAGCTTCCTCATCGGGGCTCCTAATGACAAGCCCAGGTAGGGCTGTTTCTGCCAGAGCGGTGTTTTACACGGCCTTTACACCTAACAGTGCCACGCGTGCTGTAAGCCACAGCGTGTGACGCCCACTAATTGGCCATTTTTTCGTTGCCTCGCGCTCGATCCTATGCCGTAAACGGAAGACATTATGTTTTACACCCCCACTTTGCGTGGAAGTTTGGCGCTAATTAGACGCAGCCAGTTCGGTATCGTCTCAGCAGATCATGGGGTTTGTAAACATCACGATGGAATACAGCTGGGAGATGGGGGCCAGCGGGCCCGGCTTGGCCATCAGCGCCATGGACACCGTCGCCGTGCATTCCTCATACGTGGCTCATGTTTCTCCCGTCCGGTCCAAGCCGTCGATTGAAACGGCTTCTACAGAGGGGAAATTATTTTTCACAGCCCCCAAGGGCCCGGGGCCCCGCCAAGCAGTGCTGCTCCACGCTCTCCCTGCAGGTGGCCGGCCAAACTCACGCTCCTGGGGGAAGGCTAGGGTGACAGGTCACTATGGTTGGAAAAATGTTACAGGCCTGACCATATTCCACCATAACGACCGGTCTGGAATATATCGTATATGCAGAGTTACAGATACTAAAAATCATGGCTTATGGGGACATGCAATATATTCAGGGGAGTAAGAAGGGCATGGAGACCCCGGCAGATTCGGTGGGCCCAGAATTTATAGCTGCACACTTGAATATATGACAACACTCACACCTGCAACTTGCTTAATATCTTTCTTTAATAACGTAAACACTAGCCCTAATAATCTACTGTGAGTACTGGTCACCCTGGTATTAGTAACTGAATTTATTTGTTTGTTAAAAGTTCCTATTTATAGTCTCATAGTTTCATAATTTTATAACTGCTTCTTCAGTCTCTGCCCGGCTGTTAATTGATTTTAGAGATCACAGTGACTGATAATGGTATTTTATAAGAAGTTTCTACACCACTCCAACACCGCCCACTGGATAAAGAATAATAGAAGATGGATGGATGATGGATGGATGGTTTATGGGTGGATGGATGGATGGATGCATAGATGTATGATGGACTGATGGATGATGGGATGGACTCTCTTCTAAATGCAGTACCAATCGACATTTTGATTAAATTGAATTAACATATTGCTTTTAGCCTGAAAGATGCTCGCACCTTTCAAAGTGACAAAACTATGCAGATTCCTAAAAGGTGATTCAAGAAAAAAGGTTGTTTTATATGTTTATCGATTTAAAAAGACATGGGGGAGGGAGAAGTGTGCTATCACAACACCATCCTTCAGGGGTGGAGGGAATGTACACAATGCCATTGAGGTAGCCGCTGGGGGGCCTGGACCAGCACTCCACCAGTATGTGAAGAAATGAGAGTGTGGAACTCCAGAACCTGCCCGTTTTATCTCCATGCTGTTTGTGAGACAGTGGCTCAGTGTTCTTATTATTCTTTCATGGAAGCACTTTCTAGAATCCTATTTCCTGTTTCCTCTCCTTCTGATTAGTGTTTATGTTTAGTAATCTGTTTCATATAATCTTCTGTGCATGCAGACTTCCTCAAATGACATCTTCCCTAATCATGCGGCTTCAGCCCACCGGCAGCGGCGCCAGCGATGCAGGATGCCACGGCACCTTTGCGAAGGAGCTTAAGGAGCTGGGCTTGTCGTCACGAAAAAAGCCAGGAAAAGGCTGGGCCGGCGCCCACTACTCTGTTCAACAATCACCAAATAAATGCTAATAATTATACCTGTGAGTAACCTTTGCTACCATCTCACTCAATGACATTCACCCTATTTCTTGTGATGTAGGAGGCCTTTGCAATGTTGACTATACAAAGAGACAGACACAATGACACCATGACAAGTTTCTAGAAAATGCCATCTTTAGTATTTATGGGTTCATTGCATTATTTATAATAGTTAATGAGATGCTTACAGGTTCAAGACGTGGAAGAGGCTCAGTTGCCAACCCCGCACAGCCCCCAATCAGCCCAGCCTCAGTGAACACTCAGCCTGTCCCTATCCAACACAGCAGTACTAATCAAGCTGTCCTTGTTACTCTGGGTCTGACGAATGCCCCACTAAATAGCTTAATAACTATAGACTTCAGGCTTAACTACATGACAGGGGGTTAAGGTTTTTGGCACTGTGGCTTGCCCACTGTCCCTCTGCCACACAACACCAATGATGGCACAGTATCCAAACCCCGCCCACCATGACAGACACCCCCTCTCCCCAAGGCTGACGCTGCCCTCTCGGTTTGCACCCCTCACCTTTGCGGTACACGTGCCCTGACCGCCCACCCCAGAGTGCAGACGTCTCTGTGTCACTCCGGTGGGGCCTGGCCGCCGCCCACGCTGTTCCGAGGACGCCCCTCTCACATCAGGCACGGGCGTCCTGCCAGCTGCCTGCTTCACAGAGACCACATTTAATCGCTTTCGAATGTGAGCGCCGGAGAGCGGCTTCACTCCGACCAGCGCTGCATTCATTTATTGCCATTTCTTAGCCAGCTTTTCAAAAGGGCACTTTGCCCTGGGGGGTGGGCTGGTGTGGGTGCTGAGGGACGGATGTGTCCAGAGGTTTAGAGATGTGGTTTTACGCGTGGATGTGTCAGACATTTCCTCTCGTAAGGCAACCTTGCCATTCGACGTTCCATTTTTAGGCGCAATTATGCTCAACCCACTTATTTAAATTAATGAAACATTTTGTCAGACTTCAACTTTTATTCATATTTACTATACAGCTTGATACAAACCACCTCACAATAAAAAAAAAATGTAAATATGCAATTAGAGACACCATAGAAAATGATGGTAAGATAAGATGTGAAAAGGTCATAAAGTGTAACTTGTCATAAAGAGTAACTTGTCATAAAGTGTAACTCCCAACACATGAAGGAAGGTGCAAAGACAGAAATAATTACTTTTCTGAACTGGCGGCAGCACATTTGCAGATACTCGGGTACGGCGTACCCAAGTGCTGCTGCACACCCTCTGCTGCGATGCCCAGCGCGCTGAAGGAATGCGCCACAGTCCTGCTGGGCTTGCAGGCGTCATCCGTCTCTGCGACTCGACCTTGGACTGCAGCCGCTAACTTCAAAGGGAAAATATGAACAGAGGAATTACCGCATCTTTGAAACTGGCTTTACACATTCAACCGTATCTCCCCTCACCCCCACTCACCCTATTTTATGCATCTCTGGCACCAGTGTGAATCCCATTCTGTGCAGGAATCTTCCTCGATGTCAGCTGACGGCCGGAAAGTCTCCTGCCACTGCGAAGGAGACAATTTTTTTCTCCCTCATCATGCCCTATAAAAGGTAAGTGTTTTCAGTTACTTCCCATAATAAACTTTTCCACAACGAATGTATGAAGTGGTAACTATGGCTGAGGGCTTTTTCCTTAAAGGTTTTTAAAACGGAAAAACAGAATCCCTAACCGACGCTAGTTCAGTAAAAAAAAATAACCAAAACAAAACAGGAAGGCACTGTAATTCCAGTCCAGTCGTGGCCCAGCACCCTCCCCTACTGCTGTTCCCATAATGTGCGATGACTCAGGATTTCGGCGGCGACCGTCGCCGAGTCATTGCTCCCTGTCAGTGGCACTGGTGACGCAACGGACCAGTGGCATGGTAACCATGGAAATTATGCTCTAGATCAGGCCCAGCATAATTCAACATCAGTCTCCCTGAATCCTATCATTACTGCTCCGGAAGTCAACGCCCAAGATGGTCCCGTCAGGTCCAGTGCAGATACTGGAAAGGCGTGACCCTGATTTTTTTTGTGTGGTATCTAAGCAGCCCTGGATCTACATGAAGAGATTCCCATGTGACCAAAGGACCCAAATCCAGTTTTACTGGAAATCAGCATGTTTTTATAATGAATGCCAGCATGGTGTGGTCTTTGTAACATCAATGGGAAAGTGCACTCTTATTGCCCGCCTCAAATGTATTGTCAAATGATTTGCACAACTCCTACGAAGGGGAATTCCATTTTATTAGAAGCAGACAATACAGCAGGACATCATCCCAAACTGGACAAAGCCATCAGGGCTAACGTGCTCATCTCATTCTCTGGGCAGTGACCTCGGTAGTTGGTCTGTTTTCTTGCATATTTGGTCCCACCTGGGGGGCAGCAGAGGTGTAGCAAAGCCTGAACCCATGAAGGGGTGACGATAACAGCCCCCTGACCCACCTGTACTGGTGACAGGACCCTCCAGCCCGGGAGGATTCCCTCAAACTCCAGCCTGAGGTAAGAAGTGTGGGTCCTCTTCACCCCTTTGTCCCCAAGTCCTTCAGCACAGACTGAAGAAGTGGGGGCCTCTGGCCCCTGAACAGTGCTCCTCACACAGGCCCGGTGCTTATATGACACACAGACAGCTGGGGGACAACGGGCACGCTCCCTTCATGCAGAGAACACATTTCCATCCTAATTAAGGGGGCAGGGAGAGGACCCATGGAGGCGGCCAGGTCCTGAACTCCCCCTCGTGCTGCTGTGGGCTTCCGGCCCTGCTCTAGGGACGAGGGACTCGGCCAGTGATTTAATGGGGTCGATGTCTTTTCCAGAGGTGGAAAGAGTGTCCCAGCGCTACAAGGGCATGGAGTGAGGACTGTCACAATTCTTGAATCAAGGATGGAATCATTGGACGTAAAATGTTCCAACATTTCCAGGGTTGACAAAATACCTATGAGAAATTCTTGAGTAACCACGTGATGTTCACGGTACTACTATACCGTCAGTGACCATTGTATTTTTTTCCATCAACCAAGACTACAGCAATTGAAACAGATGGATTTATTTTACTGTAATACTGCGTTTGGTTGTTTAAGTTTGCTTCAATACAAATTTGAAATGACAAAGTGATACCAAAGCGTTCGGTCGATGGCCAGTTATGTGAGGAGATTCTGATGTAGGCGGCCAGCCCATCTCTGTTAATCTGACCGAGCTGAAAACGGTGCTGAAATGAAAATAACGGCGTGCAAGACGCGCACGATTTACCGCGCATCTTCTCGCCTGTTGAAAGAAATATGCGCGGAACCTACAGCGGCTCCTTAATAGGCTGGCGCCCGCATCCTGCGCTCTGCGGCGGCGTGCCGCTTTTGGCCGTCGCCAGGGCCACCCCTGTGACACATTTCTGAGCCATTACCCGCCACAGCGGAATCCGGCTTATTGCAGACCTTCTGCGATTTGACGAAAGGGAGGAGCTGGTGTTAAAACGGCTTTCAAGGAAAACATTTATGCGCGGATAAAAGCATTAGCCCCGATTTGGCTGCCTCGCTATGCGGGCTCAGGTCCCTTACAGCCGGAGCTCTCCCTTTTTTATACGCGATATAACTCCAAAATTCAACGAAATGTGTAACTCAAGTAAGCATAATACGAAGCAGATCTAAACATGTCGCGAATATTTTAACATGCGGCTATTTTGACATTTAATTTTCATTTCAATCTATAACAAAACTGGGGTTTATTTTTAAATTATGAAAAGTAGCTGAGGTATAATTTAAATATGAATACAAATATTTTGGTTTATATTTTTATTTATTATTATTATTCTTGTAGCTTTATCGAAGTTAAAATTTCGAAGCGAGTGCATGACTGCATGCAGATGTATTCGTTTGTTTGGCTGCCTGAAGCTTTTGCTCTTATTTGGACCGAAATGTAGATTCTAAGTATGATTTTTAACTCTTAACACTTAATATTGGATCGTTTATATTGGGCGGTGTCTGATTTCATCACGTCATTGGATCGTTTTACTTTGTTTTAATATCCAGATATTTATAGTTAATATAGCTCTAAAGCCTGGAAGTATAATAGGCTAGCTACTGTTGTGAAACTATAGCGGTATTTTATAACCCCTTTGCTTGGCAGTTGATCTATGTAGCGACATAAAGAGCGCTATGTGGGGTAAATGAGCCGGGGCATAACGGGACCTGCGTTTGACAGTGATGGCACTCGAGTCCCGTCAAAAGCCGTCCGTGGCAGCTGCCTTGTAAAAGCAGAAGGTTCTGACAAGCGCCTAATCCGAAGCGTCTCAAGCCAGGAACTCAAAGCGAATCAGTGCCGGGTCTTAATAGCAAATGTTATTAATTACAAGTTGTAATACATTAAATATGCGTATTAATAGGTTATATTAATTTCTGTCTGATTTAGGCATATATAACAAGAGCGAATAATTCATTAATAATATAGTTATTATAATAATATAACTTATATAAGCGAATAATTTTGTGCCCGTGAAATTTTAATATGATCATACTTTTTTATTAGTTTCAACTAAGTAACACGGACAAAAAACATACTAAAAAGTACTTTGATTATGCCTCGAAGATTGTTTGAATTGTAATATTTATGCTAAATAATAATATATCATATTACGAGTCTTCTGGAAAATGCTTTTTGACACTTTAGCCGGGAAAAAGCGCTGACGTAAATACCCACTGTTTACCCGTTTTGACATGAATTACGAAACATTTTCCGTTTCTGCGAGGGCTACGCAGACATTTCTCTTCACTCCAGCTTTTTTATGGTACCCCAAGCCTGTAGATCTAAGATGACGAGTAAGACAGAAATGCAGGATCAATACAGGAATTTTTTTAAAATGTTTTTTTTAATCCACGTAAAGATTCAACAACTAACTGGATGAGATTTCAGACGATTAAATAAAACTAGCATTTACATTTGAAATCGAATAAAATTTAATTGTAAATTTGCAAATAATTTAAAAGTGTTCTTACTATACAAAATCATTTCAGCATAATTAAAAACGGTTAGCCTAATACGTATTACACGTTAAATTATTTATATATGCGTATAATTGACATCGCAATAAGTTATATTTTAGTACATTAAATCTTATAAAATAATTGAATATTTGACGTACTATTTAACCTGCCATGTGCGTACTACTTAAACAGTATTTCCACAACACGTCAGCAGTCTTGTGGTCGTTTAGGTGGAGATTTTAAATGATAGAAAACTAACTCCTCGTGATTCATTCATGTCAGAAACAATTTTACAGTTTTACAAAAGAAACGGGAAACAAACTAACAAATAATGCCGACATCACTGTAAAGAAATGCCTGTGCATTTAAAGACGTATTAATGCTTCGCTTCCTTGGTGCCCCGGCAGCACGAAACACAGCTGTCATGTGTTAAACATCTGCGAGGACTTAAACAGAAGCGATTATTTAAACACCCTGTTAAACCATGGAAACCTCTTAAACTATATTTGTGACAGAGATGGGTAATCACCCCCAATTTCAGTAATACCAGAACACTACCTGCCTACTGATGTTCTAATTAAAGGATGTTTACGACGGAAAGTTAGGCGCGAGGCATTTTTACGCGTCGAATATAAATGACAGTAGCCCAAACAGGGCTTACTGGGAACATGTTTGGTAAATTGGACAGGCACCGTGCAGGTCTCTGTGTGCATATCGGCCCTCTGGTTCGGCATCCCCTTGGGAATCAAACGATCCTGAGTATGATTCTGCCTCGCCATCAGCCATCAAGTCTCGAACTCGGAGCACCAGACTCAGCATTCGCGGCTTTGTGGACGTAATGGAAACCGTATGTCGGAAAACTGAGCTGCCAGATACGAGCGTGTGCCGCCCCGCCAAAACTGTCCTCAAAATGTATACAAAACATTTAATTATATCGGCTCTAATTACAGCCCGTGTCAACGTGCGCATCTGTTGTATTCCAAGTAATATGCTATTTAAAAATTGGGGACCGAAGTGTGGCTGTAGTGTGTCCTAAAGCTTCACGGAATTTCATTTTATAAGTCCATGTAGATATGATCCTGAATTAGAAAATTACAAAAGACAAGCTATTTTGACAAAAAAAAAAACATTTTCAGATGCTTAGATTAGCAAATACCAGTCCCCGATATTAGTATGATCTTACTTCCGAAAGTTAAGGTAGAACTAGCAAATACTTTAAATGAGGAAAAACTCTCAGTACCTTAGATTTTGTGAAATTATATTGAATGATAGCTTGATTGATCTGTCGCAATACCTGCACGGAACAGGCCGCCAATATTGTCCTTCTGATTATGAAATAATCATTTAATCACATAGGCCCTACTTTAAAAGACGAGAATTTGCTAATCAGCTGAAATCTATTCTTTCTACAAGATTACATTGAGACTGGTAATTTATTTTAATCAATTCAATACTTACAACGTAACCTTGTTTTAAATTCATGTTGCTTGGGGTTAGAATAAAGAGGCGCTATCATATGTTTCTGGCACTATTGTCCGGCGTTTCTTGGGAACTAATTAATTTTTAAAGCGTCCCTATTCATTCCCCCGCAGCGCCGCGCCAAGGAAAGGGCGCAAAGTGCCACAGCAAATAGGACGTGTTTTGTAAATATTACTAAAGCCGGAGCGGTTCTTTCGGCACACGGAAAAATTAACTTTATAATTAAACACGTGGCTGTTTTTCGCCGTTGATCTCTCCGAATTTCTTTGTACTGGCCTCTATTTATCAGCCAGGAATGGGTGATCTATTAGGAGAGGGCACGTGTCCTGATGGGCCCCCATTCAATCAGGTGAATGGACTTAAACAGTCCCCGGTAGGAGACCTGGACGCCCCCGAACTATTTAATCTCAACGGCGGGACCAGCGAAAGTCATTCACGCGTGTCTTCCAGGTATGTAGTTGGGTGACTTAGGGCCTTTACCTGAACCTGACCCCCCTTTCCTTATTGAATGTATCGAACCATCTTGAGATTCAAACTTTGGCCACTTTAACCGTCTGCACTATCTAACAGTGTAATCATACTAAGTCTCTGAAATGGAGGAGCTGTTTTTTGATCTTGACCAAGACAATGGGTCCGATTTCGCCTTCTGGGGACAAATGGACCCCAATTTCCAGTTTCAGTCGCAGCTGGACAGCTTGCTGTCTGACTGCACCACGGGGCCCGAGCAGCTGTCGCCCTGGTCCGGCTTCGGCGGCTGCCAGTCGGTGCTCCTTGACGCGCAGCTGACCTTCGCCGACTTGGACTCGCAGTCCCCGCAGCTGGGAGCCGGTGCTGAAGCGGACAGCTCCCCTGCGGACGAGCCCCGCCGAGCGGCACCGCACCACCCGTACAAGGTGCAGCGACATGCCGCCAACATCCGGGAGCGCAAGAGGATGCTGAACATCAACTCGGCTTTCGAGGAGCTCCGGTGCCATGTGCCGACCTTCCCGTACGAGAAACGCCTCTCCAAGATTGACACACTGCGGCTGGCCATCGCCTACATCGCGCTGCTGAGAGAGATCCTCGTGTCCGGCCGCGACCCCAAGTCATACGTGGACGAATGCATGAAAAACGGCTGCAAAAACAAAGCCAATGCTGTATGGAACACAAGTGGTAAGTCACTTACTGCAGAATTCCCGCAATAAAAATGACAAACCCATTACAAGTCCATTACGAAAGAAAGCCTTCAGCCCGCTGCTTGATGCTGATTTCAATTGAATCGTGGCCGGTTTTAGTATAAAATCCTCATTTGACTGCAGAGTGATTTTGTATAGGATACATTTACGCGATGTACGTGATTTAAAATAAACAAAGCAAATTTATCACATTTCTGCTATATGTCAATAATTACAGGTCAGATATACATTACCGTTCACGTCTGGAATATATGTCAACTTTTATACGCAATCTCATATATACATAGTACCAGCGTTTGATGGAAGCGTAATGCGTATACATAACATGATGAATGTGTGTGTAATTTTATCCATTTTTGTAAACTTTTCAAGAGATCTTTTCCACAACAGGTGCAAAGATGACGCAATGAAATCAGCTTCTTCAGACTTTAAGGGGCTGCTTTCCTGACATTATAAATACAGTTTACAGTCATCCCAATTTTAAGTGTGTTTTTTTCTGCATTGTACAGAAACCTTTAAAAAAATCCGGGCCTTTGTGCTGAATCAACAAACTGCATATAGCAAAGCATTCAATTGATATGTTAACAGGCGGGCGCCAATGAAACGCCCTTTGGAGCTGAGTGCTTTTAACGGCCATTGAAGTAATTTGTTAGCCGTGTTGGCGTAGAAAACATTTCGCGAATGTGAGCACGGACTTCATTTTGTTCAAGTGTCACATTAAACTGCAATTTAACAAAAAAATCATGTTTTGCTTTATAATGGGATATGCTAATAATGCGCAGAAACTCCTTCTCTGATTGGCTGCCGCGGTCCCCCTCTCGCTTAAACAGGAGCTGTGCTCGGCCTTAAACCTTCTCCTTTGTTTCCGCTCGTTATTCGCCTTATTTACAGCTGTCGCACGCTTGCCTTTGTCAGACGCAGTCCCTTTGCAGAGATTCGAGTGCTCTCCCGCTCCTCAGTGCGTCTGCATTAAGCAATTCCCCGGGTGCCTTACCGGGACGGCAGAGGGGGCCGCCTTCAATGCGCGAGTTGTTAAACGGTCATTAAAATTAATTCAGGGCTTTTGTGTTCCCTCCTCTCCGTCTCCGCTCACTTCAGATCTGACTGCCCGACTCTCCTGGATAAAGTGGGATTAGCACACCCCGGCAGGCAGAAGGACGGCACCACTAGCATTGGCCATCCACGACCACCTTGTGGGATCCCCAGGGGCCAGACTGTCACCTGCAAGCTTCCCAGAGTGCTGTACCTCAATGACGGTTTCAGTTTGAGCCCGACCCTCGTATCTGTGTTGTGTTATTTATATGGGGATGGCGTTGAGTGTAGATCACGTAACTGGTTTCTGTGTGCACTTTGTCACCTGACAGATTGAAAGGTGTAGTATTTATATATTTGTACAGGTATATTTACAATTTCTTTAATGAGACCAAGAACCTAGTGACAATCCCATTAAATGAAATGGATTTGAATTGTGTTATTATTTCTGTTCGGTTGTTTGTCCCTCTTCTAGCACGATAAAACCCGACTTTTTAAATCCCTCCGTCTCTCCCCTTTTCCGTGGTGCACCTGTGCATGCTGCAGTTTCTCATCATACTTTTAAAAGACACAGTGGAATTAACGGCCCTTTTTTACAGCCGTGGCCCCCGGTCTGCAGTTTACACAACCGCTGGAAGCTTCTGGGGGGAAGGTCAGGTGCTGCCAAGATGCAGAAGCGCGAGTGAGGGAGCCACTGGCAAGGCTGAGTGGGCCGCTGTCCGCCTCCTGGTGCCATGGCCCCTGTAGCAGCAGCAGGTCACACGTAGCTTAAAGGCCCCAAAGCCTCAGCTCCAAAGGGCGTTTCATTGGCGCCCTCCTGTTAACATATCAATTGAGACAGATTTTTTAACCTTTGGGAATGGAGAGGAGAAAGCACAGGACAAGCATGGGGGGGGGGCAGACCCCAGGATGGATATTGGAGGGGACTATCCTCAGGACGGGTATGGAGGGGAGAGACCCCAGGATGGGTATGGAGGGGACTATCCTCAGGGACAGACCCCAGGATGGGTATGGAGGGGAGAGACCCCAGGATGGGTATGGAGGGGACTATCCTCAGGACAGGTATGGAGGGGACAGACCCCAGGATGGGTATGGAGGGGACTATCCTCA
>JAODKN010000037.1:6718784-6743162 GCA_026774425.1 Petrocephalus zakoni
AGAGACCCCAGGATGGGTATGGAGGGGACTATCCTCAGGATGGGTATGGATGGGAGAGACCCCAAGATGGGTATGGATGGGAGAGACCCCAAGATGGGTATGGAGGAGACTATCCTCAGGACGGGTATGGAGGGGACTATCCTCAGGACAGGTATGGAGGGGACAGACCCCAGGATGGGTATGGAGGGGACTATCCTCAGGATGGGTATGGATGGGAGAGACCCCAGGATGGGTATGGAGGGGACTATCCTCAGGATGGGTATGGATGGGAGAGACCCCAAGATGGGTATGGAGGAGACTATCCTCAGGATGGGTATGGAGGGGACTATCCTCAGGACGGGTATGGAGGAGACTATCCTCAGGATGGGTATGGATGGGACAGACCCCAGGATGGGTATGGAGGGGACTATCCTCAGGATGGGTATGGAGGGGACTATCCTCAGGACGGGTATGGAGGGGACTATCCTCAGGATGGGTATGGAGGGGACAGACCCCATGGATGGGTATAAAAGGGACACACCCTGGATGGGCTGTAGAGGGCAAACTATGCACAGGATTAGACAGGGTAAATAAAAGCATTGAGAACAGTACCGGTCAAAGCCCATGTGGTGCCCCACAAGCGTCATCGACGCCACTGCCTGTCCAAGACAAAGTGACACTAGCTTGCCAAGTTCGTGTCCCCTCAGAAGGTGGGGCCCTGGTCTCGCCTGATGTGTTTACTGGCACTGACTGATAGGACAAATTCCAGCTTGCGGTCATCTCCAGCTACTAGCAGCAGTTATCTCAGTGAAGAAAAATGCATTTTGCTGCCAGGAACAGAAACATATTTTGCTGTTGACATCCCCTGGTGGGCATTCACTGAACTAAAATTCTTAAAATTGTCCTGCAGAAGTCAGGCCGCTAACTCCATATTTCTAAATGTTATTCTGCAGGTGTGGGATGTGAACTGCTAACAATCCTCAGCGGAAGTGATTATGAGTAGCAGCGGGGGTCACACGCGGGACAGCTCAGGTGCGAGGACCAGCCGTGACCTCTTCCGACAGCAGGCTAGCGCCGCACAGAGTGCGCGCCTTACCCTGGCGTGCCATCCACCTGCCCCGATGAGGCCCCCGCTCCGTCTCAGTCATGGCTGCTCTGCGCCGACGTGGTGTCCCGCAGCCGTCATTTTGTCCGCACGGCGCTCCGGCGAACCACCACCCCGTACGCGGCGCCCCCCGGGGCCTCATGACCCGCACTTTTGACAGACGGCCACCCCGCATGGAGACGCTAGCCGCATGACGTACTCTGTTGGCCACCCCAAATCCAACAGGTGTGGAAATCCAATGCCCCCCACCCCCCGCCCCTCACCAAAGACCATCACATTGGGCCCCCCCGTGCAATTTTATATACAATTTCACAAATGTAAGTGCTGGGCCCCCTGAATCTGCCAGGGAATCCCTGCCCCCCTGCTGCACCTGGATACGAGACCTGTAAGAAAACACAGATTTTCATAAAATTACTCCCTAATTAAATTACTCACTAAAAACTCATAATCACTAATTCATTAAAAACTATTTAATTATTAAAACCTTATTGTGCAAAATACAATTAGTAAAAAATAATTAGTAAAATCATGGGACAAAAGTCAGTGAATGCTTCTGTCCTTTCAGGGAGAGCACTGTACCTGTAGCGTGTGCAGGTTGCGTTCCACGGAAAGGCACCGTGTGGACGGCTGAAAATAGATGCGAGCAGAAAATAACACTGATGTATTGGCTTGGCTCAGAATAGTCTGGCCTGATTTTCCTGAGCCGATGTGTCCTGCAGTGTTTAAACAAAATCACTTATGCTGCCGCTGTTTTTAATTCAATCGTCAGACGCAGCTGTGGGCCTCATGCCTGGCAATGGATACTGGAAGTAATAATGCCTAGCTTAGTAACGCCGTTTCGCGGCGCAAATTGACCATTGCTCCCCTCTAGTGGAAGATATTATTCCAGCTTTAATTTGTCAAATCCTCAAGGAGCACCACCCACCTTTATATATATTTTTTCTCTAGAAATGTAATACAAGAACAGATTGGAACAATATGTTAAAATGAATCTGAACTAAATATAGAAACGAAACTGCACCCGCGACCTTATCCTCGTCTCTGGGATACTCACACAATAGCTGGCTCAGCTTCAATATTCTTCCAAACATCTATTCCTATCTGCAAAATCGCGTTTAAAACCCGAAGGGCCTGAATATTTATGAAAAGGTTGTGTAGTGACTATAGTAGGCCTACTGAGAATCGTAATATATTCGTCAGATGGCCTATCGAATCTTAGGCCTTGATGAATCTGTATTTGATCAAAGTTGGTGTTTAATTTATTCCTCACAAAGAATGGCTGACTGTAAATAAGAGTTGAGCCGGAGGTAAATGAAGCTTGAATTTTAGCTTTATAAAAGTTATCAAATTACAGCGTGTCATTAACCAAGGCGTTTTCTTTGAAGTGTTCAAAACCCCGCGATTTCTTCATTCTACAGTCAAATCAAAAGTTAATTCAAGGGCTCAGCTGGACGAAACCGCAGCGAAGCCTGCAGCGCTCCGCCAGGCTCGCAATCTGACCCGCGGCCGCTGCACGGAATCGCAATACATACAACATATACATGTACCATTATTAAAACACGTGTATTCCTCAGATGACGCTTTAAACTTTTTCTGGAGACGACAGATGAAATATCTTTGCAAATCAGTGGGTGTTTATCCTAGGCAAGCGTCTCAGAGCGACAGTCCGTCGGTAAGGCCGAGACTGCGCTGCCTCGGTCAGTCTCCCCCAAGATCAAGGCACCCGAGCGCCGCGCCGCGCCGGCCATAAATCCGGCGCATTTACGAGCGCAGTTCGGGGAATCGCGCACCTGCGCGGTTCCTGGCAATTAGCGGCAGACGTGCGCCGCGCCTCGGCACCTGCGCCCCCGACTAGCGGACGCAGCCCGGCGCAGTATGACTGCCATCACCGTACCTGCCCCCAGAAACACCTCGAAGTGAAGCGATTAAGTGTAACATCCTGCCAAAATTAAGAAGTAAATCTGGAATGCAGAACTGGCGAAGATCTCCACGAAATGCGATTCATAGTACAAGGGGCTCGAGACAGCACAAATGGTTTATAATAATAATAATAATGATGATGATAATAATAATAATAATAGTAATTGGGTAGTATGCGAGCATTCTACATACTAACCACGAGCAGTATGTATACGAAGAAAGAGCAAATAACGCTCCTGTGCCGTTCTCGCCCGGTCTCGGGCATCATTCCGCCGCGTCTGGCCGGCAGGTCCCGCTTGGTGCTGCCCCAGCGCGCCCGCCCGCCGGCGTCCCAGGCTGCTGTAGCGCACAAGCAGACATCCTTTCCGGCATAAATTCCAGTCACTACTCTGGATTTTCATTTTCGTCCAATATTTTGGTTTTATTTTATTCCCGGGTGTCTGATATGGTTCATTTATGTCTTTGCTTTTGCGTCCTTGTTTACTTGTATTCTGTTTTACCCGTGTTCCTAGTCTCTCCTAATGTAAATAAGCCCTTAGTTGTTGTTTCCTAGTCTCTAGTGCCTGTTAATTGTAATATACCCCACCTGTTCCTTGTTGCCCAGAGTCCTTAGTGATCCGTTGAAGTGAAATTTAACACGATTGAAAAGCTTATACAAAGAACTTTCAGGGTTTTTTTTTAAGTGGGATGAAACACGGGAAATCATATGTGCAGGAAAACTGATCCAATTTCGGTCCAGTAATGATTTCATGAAATGAATTAATCCTGTAGCAAACTGAGACCAAAACAGGACTGGTAACCCAGAAACATTCTGCAGCACATGCCACAGGTGTCCATAGGGAGGACTGAGTCAGACGCACAGGCCCTGCCATTGTTTATTGGTGTAAATGTGAAATATGACTGGAATGGACTTGCTTATAACACGGTCACTTGTGTGGCGGACCTTCACGAGGCAGACAGGAAGGTTTCCATAGCGGCAGCATCCGCTGCTCAGGTGATCCCTGTCCTTATCATGAGGCTGGCTGTTTATGCACAATTCCCTTATTTAACCTAGTTAAATCTGCACTAAATCATAATAATAATGATAATCTATTGTATTACACCATACATTTTTAAAAGATATGTGTACACATTTTATGTTTTTGAACATTACCAACACGGACATTATAAAACCTAGGCTACATTTTTACATTCGTGAAGCATAATAATTTAAAAATACTTAAAAATAGATTCAACAGTATATATAAAAACTAAGACTGTACATAAGCCTTAAGAAATATATTTTATAAAGGTAATAATGTACATTTATGTTGATGAGTTAGGAGCAGTGTGTAAAGAAATTACCGTAAATCCTGTAATATATGGAAGGCTTGGAGAGAGCTCTGGCAGACAGGCGGCCGGCCTTTACAGGCCAAACGCCTGCTCACCTGTTTTCCTCATCACCGTGCTCCCCCCAGAGCTTCGGGTTGCCACCGCAGCTATTAGTGCATATTAGTGTGAGGCAAATATATTGTTGCTTTTGCAGTACATTTTTGGAATGCTGATGTTTCGGCACAGCGGGGAATCCCGATCCGAAGCACTCCCAGACCGCGGCTGGGATTTCCAGCAATTTCCTCCGGTATTGAAGTCACAGCTTCTCCCTGTGCTCACCGCAACCGCACTCAGCAAAGAGTCTAAATAAACACGGTTGACAAGCAGTCCCGGGCCATGGAGACGAGAGCGGGGTGGGGGGCCATGGCCGTAGCTGGGGGGGGCTGGCATTCGACACAGGAAGCAGGCTTTGCTGGTCATCAGACTCGCATTCTCAGATTGAGCGGGATGGTGGTGGACTTTGTGATCTCTGAGAAATAGCTCATTGGATCATACTAATAGCTCTCATTGGGCTGCTTCTGTGAAGGCACACTGGAGCGTGCTGCTGCTTAGCAGTCAGTCTGCCCTGTACTTTCCTGACAGTACCTTTTAGATCAACATCAGTGACTGTTGTTAAACATCCTTGAGCTGAGCCAGTACATTCTTAGAGCCTTATGGAATATCCATCCATTTTCTGAAGCCTTCCGGGTCGCGGAGGCTCCGGAGCCTATCCCGGAAGCTAACGGCACGAGGCAGGGAATGACCCAGGACGAGGGGGGCAGCCCACACAGGGCACACTCTCACACCAGACACTCACGCATGCACACCTAAGGGTAATTTGCTGACTCCAATTAGCCTCAGCATGTTTTTGGACTATGGGGGAACACCCGGAGGAAACCCCACGTATGGAATACACATTCAGTTATCTAGTAGATGCTTTTAGCCAAAGTAATGTACATTTCAGAAGGCAGGGCCAGCCAGTCATAAGAGGTAGTGCAGGCTAACTGTGAAATGCCTGCTACTCCCGGGATTCGAACTGGTGCCTTTCCAATCACGAGCACGGTGCCCTAACTCACAAGCCGCATGCTGCCCCCAAATATGTACATACATGCAACCAAGAGAGTTCAGATACCAACCCCCCGCCCCAACTCCAATGGTACACAATGGTGTTCAAGTCTCTTAGGTGGTGAATGGCGTGTGGGTTTGACAGTTTACCGCAAATGTCACCTCCGTGTTTATGCTACTCTCACCCCTGAACCCCCCGTCCCCCCCACACGCCTCTCCAATTAGCCGAACAAACAGGCTGTGTTAGCCCAGGGCTTACTCCCCGAATCCGGCCACCCGGTCCTGGGCACGCAGAATTGGAGGGTGCGTGTGTCTAACCTTAGCACCAGGGCAACAAGAGTCGCTCTAATTGCACTCCTGTGTTTGTGGTGGGTACAGACCTTGACCCCCCACTGGCTAGAGGGGGCCACGGCGGCTTGTTCATGCATTTGCTTAATTAATTAGCCCCGTTGACATGGCCTGTTTATTGCAACTAGATTTTTTTTCCAGATTCTAGAAATTATAGATATATAGACTGAGGTACTATGACCACAGACACTCTGCAGTAACCAACCTTCAAATACATATTTTAAGGAAGCTGATCAGATATTCTTTTTACATCAATGCCTTTCTACTACAACTGGTGTATGGTGAGACATCCTGAATTCTGCTTTTCAACCTGTCAAGATGAATGAAGCTGAAGATGAAGATGAATGAAGCTGAAGATGAAGATGAATGAAGTTAATGGAACCAACAATGTAGAAGTGTACATTCATAAAGAACCTTTTCAGGACATCCCCATGGATTATTGCTTACATGTATAACCTCAGAAACTATAGGGGGTGCAAGGCAGGGAATAACCCTGCACAGGGCACTTGCATCATTCACACACACCTATGGACAATTTGGTATCTGTTATTCACCAGGATAGGCTCAGGACCCCCGCGACCCTGCACAGGACAAGCGGACCTGGACTACGAATGTGTGGGTGGGTGGATGCATACCCCTTGTCTGTCCCCCATGCGTGCCCAAAACACTCCATCCAGTGCTCCTGATGGGAGCGTGTGAAATCCACATCACATTAAACAAACTAAACACTTGAAGCTGCTGGAAACTCACCAGTGAAGCTTGTATGAAATCCTACAAGTGAATTCCAGGAGCTCCTCCTCAATGGGACATCGATAACAGACCAATGGGGCTGTACTAAGCCAGAACCCCCGAATGAGTGGGAGAGGACAGTACTCGGTCCCAGTCGCCTTTTCTCATTTGCATTCCCGCTGATTTGTCGGTGCTGGTTCACACACCGGGGCACCTGTGACAATAAGCATCGTCCTGTAGCCATCAACCACACCACACCATCAGCATATAAACTGCGCAAATGCCATCATGCCCAGCTTCAATTCTATTTCCAGTTTGTCAGTGAGAGAAGCTGTTTTGACACCATAAGGGTTTCAGCCTTTCAGCGCGCCCCTCAAAAGCTTTTTGTGCTGGAACTTTCTGAGGCTGGAGGTGTCAACAGACAGGTAGTCCAAGCAAACAGCGGCCTTGGGGGGGAAGTGTTTACCCGGCCACTTCTGTGCAAGACGTCACTTTGGCGCCGATTCCCGGGGTCGCGGGGCAAATGGCTTGTTTGCACTCGGCAGCTTGGTGGGACAACACAGGACAGGCTTTGAGACAGTGGCGGAAATAGCTACATGAGAGGCAGAGAGATGGGATGGAGTAAGGAACTGAAGCAGGCGGGAGGGACCAGGAGCCGGTAGCTTGCAGAGGTGCTACTCTGTCTGGGAATACCACAAGAAGAGCGGCACCCCTATCAGTCACGGCAGTACACTTTCGATGTACTGGTACTCCTTGGATATTTCAGCTCCTTGACATACTTGGGTCTCTCTCTGACACTGGCGCTGAACTTCAGATCCTCTGCCCCGCAGACACGCACACACGCTGGAATG
This sequence comes from Petrocephalus zakoni, assembly GCA_026774425.1. Lineage (NCBI taxonomy): Eukaryota > Metazoa > Chordata > Actinopteri > Osteoglossiformes > Mormyridae > Petrocephalus > Petrocephalus zakoni. The sequence goes on from JAODKN010000037.1 coordinate 6,726,132, forward strand.
ATTTCTCACGATAAAATTCCGGATCTTTGTGCCAGGACCATCACAACAATCTTTCACAATCACAATTATATATCTTGTCAGTTCTTTAGACCTAATCGCTCTGCTCATACAAATCCAATCAAACTGAAGCCAAAGCTGTTTTTTTTTTCTTTTCGCAAACGCTTAATAAAAATTGAACCGTGGCCGTAAATTACTCGTCTCCATGCTGACAGTTCTCTCTTTCACTCGCGTTATTTCTTTTAGTCTGAAATCAGCCTTGAAACGGCCTGCCAACTGGTGTGTCAGCTCGGCGAGGCCCGCTGCTCATTACAGATTCCTATTGCATGTGGACCTGATTTGGACGTGTCAGAGACGCACAGGAACCCGCGCTGAATTACAGCCCCGCTCAACTTTGATCTAGCCCGACTCTCCTCCGAGGCTCTCAGGCGAGATCTGTCACCCCCGCCCAGCCCGCACCGTGACATAACTGCCTACTTACCTGCGAAGGCAAGGTCAAGTCCCCTGGAGTTATCTGTGATCTCTCTGCGAGAAAAAGGAGGAAAAGAAAATGATTATCAATACGCAAGATGACGGGGCGATATTTACCCACAATGTCAACATAATACTTCCTATGTTAGGGGTCCAACAAGTATGACTGATGGAACCCTATTGTCCATCCATCTATTTCCAGAAATCACTTGTCCTATTTAGGGTTGTGGGGAGTCCGGAGCTTTTTGGAACCTTATTCTTTTATTATTATTATTATTATTATTATTATTATTATTATTATTATTATTATTATTATCATCATCATATTCATCATCATTTTTATTAGTAGTAGTATATCAACATGCATCCGTATTTAATTCCATTTATGAAATGCCTTCTAGAAGTGACATTGAAGAGGGGATTCGCGATTAGCGAGGCGCAGGGGATCAGGCCACGAAGCTTGAAGCGCGAAGCATGAAGCTGTGCGCGCGGCCGCGTTCGGATGCCAGGCCGGTGCCGGTGCCGCGCGGAGGCTTTGGCTTCGGAAGAATGCGTCACATGGGAGAACGGATTAGAGAATCCTCCAGAATTAAACTATACAATCTTGTTATTTCTGATTGGCATGTCATGCTGAGTGATTAACTCTTACACTTAGAATTAAAGAATAACCCTCGTCACCCCCCCAAAAAAAACTTTTATAATGTGTGTATGGTTTCTAGATAAGTTTAATGCTATATCACCTTTTAGTATAATAACATATTTTCTAAACATTGGTTTGACTACATATTTTCTAAACATCTTTACATGCGAATTATTAAAAGTAAATCAAGTTCAATAAATACGATCGACGCGTTTCAAAGGTGGAGTCTTCAAACTGGAAAAAGAGCTTACATTAAAAATGTAGGCCTTCTAAATGTAGATGTAAAAATGTAGGCCTTTTAAATGTAAATGTAAAAATGTAGGCCTTCAAAAGCTCGTTACTAATTGTTCAGCTCATAATTGCTTTTTATTTATGCGAGGCATAAAATTAATAGCCGAAGGGTTTTCATATGGACAGCTGTGCAATGAAGTCTTATATATATATTATATATATTTAAAGCTATTAATGCTTTATGCTGAATTGCTTCTACCTGATCAGGAAACTAAATAACGAGGGATGTCTATTAAAATAACTTATTTCTGCAATGTTACGAAAAATGAAAATAAATTAATTAATTTGTCCATTACATTGCGCGATATGTGTACTTATTTTTTTCTGTGGTTAATCAATTCAAGTTTAATAAAATAATAAAATAATAGTAATAACAATAATAATAATAATAACAAAACATCCAGGAATAGAACATGCGGGATTTAAAAAGATAAGTGTAAGCGTGCTCCGATTAAACAGGAACTCCAGCTGACAAGGGGATCAGAGAAACTGGCATCGTATAATTCGGCCCGTAATAAGAGCCACCTGTGCCGTGCAGGACGCAGAAAACATGACATCATATATCAAGAGGTAGAAGCTTGACAAAACACGTGTGTTTGTGCACCGGGGCCTCTGTGGAAACATTAGAGGCTTTCGGTTAGCTTAATTCCTTCCTGTTTTACTTTTACAATATGGACATTGACGGTTGGGGAAGTGCACATTGACTTTTTATTTGGTTAAAAAGTAAACTTAACCTAACACCGCTTGTTCATTGAAGAACATTTTATTTTAGTTAAAATTTAATTTCCCACATAATAATGGACCACATCCTTGAGTATCATGTGTTTTCATAATATAAAAATATCGGAAACATATTTGCAATTATGCAGCCATCGAATGATGTAAGCTCTTATTTAGAATTTGTGCTTATTTCATATCATTATGTATATAACTTATATTACCGTATGAATATCAGCTGCATCCACTAGATTCAGTTAGTATGCATTTAAAAAAATCCCAGCAAACAGTTAAACGCAACAGGTATTTTACTCGGATGAAACTTTTTTTCTTCTTTGGGTTATGTGTGTTTAAAAAACAGCGATTGACGTTTTAATTAGCCCGATTAATCATAATATATCAAATCTACTTATCACTGGCCTACTCATTACTTGCCTAATGTATTTAATAAGGACGCAATACTGTTACATCATAGTGGTTACAACTAAGTTATTACGAATAAATAATTTCGTTTGAATGTAATTTAAAACTGGTCCCTCCTGTCTATTGGTGAGCCAATCAGATTCCTCGGCTGCCACCCCCTCCGTACAGACATGTATTTAGCATCAGAAGCTGGGATAAAGTTTCCAAAGAAATTAAGCAAAAAAACTTCCTGCGGGAGAAAACGGCGTGCCAAACTACTCTTTCGGTATAAAGTGGCATATTCCGATCATTCCACTAAGGGTAAGAAGGAAGAGAAAGAGACTGCATCGGAGGCAGGCTTTCTGCAGAGGATATCGCTTTCAGCCACGGATTTTAAGGTGGAGGACGCGTTCTTGTCTATGTCCACTCATTTCTTTAAAAAAGAAATGGAAGAGAGCTCAAGTTCTCCCGTATCCCCAGTGGATAGCGTAGTGACCAGCGAGGAGGAGCTGGACAGGCAGCAGAAGCGGTTTGGGAGGAAGAGGACGAGCAGCAAAAAGCCGAGCGAAGACGGCAGCCCGGGCTCCGGCAAGCGGGGCAAGAAGGCCAGTCCCAGCAGCACGCAGTCCTACGAGGAGCTGCAGAACCAGAGGGTCCTGGCCAACGTCCGGGAGAGGCAGCGGACGCAGTCGCTGAACGAGGCGTTCGCCTCTCTGCGCAAGATCATCCCCACGCTGCCCTCGGATAAGCTCAGCAAAATCCAGACGCTCAAGCTCGCCTCCAGATACATTGACTTTCTTTATCAGGTGCTGCAGAGCGACGAGATGGATAACAAGATGTCCAGCTGCAGCTACGTCGCCCACGAAAGACTGAGTTACGCTTTTTCCGTGTGGCGGATGGAAGGCGCCTGGTCCATGTCTGCGTCCCATTAGCGGCGCTGCGAGGCGCTCAGCGATGCCAGAGGGGTAGGTGTCCGCGCGCATGGGGGCTAATGCATAGCCTCGGGTTGTAATAACCAGACAAGAATAATTACAGGACAGCGCTGAAGGCGGCACCTTTAGGTGGCATGTTTATTACTATGGATTTGGTTTATATGCTGCTGTTGGTATTACTTCGTATTATTAATAGTAATAGCCTATACTTAGGCATTGTCCGTCGGAATATAGTGCAAATTACATTATAAGAGCACTAATTTTTCCGACAAATGACTGCAACCCAAACACGGCGTAAGGAGGTGCAGGATACATTTTGGCAACACAAACGGTTACTTTGGTACAGTTCAATAAGATGGTTCATAATAATCATTATCGTTATTATTGTCGTTGTTATTAGTTGTGTTACCCTGCGGTGCTACTTGACAAGTTACGTTATAATTGCAAAAAAAATCTTTTTAAAATCTTGTGGCCAGGATAGATATTAGCTGCATTCCCTTTGGCATATGCAGCCCGGTACAGTTACATCACGGCTCGTTACCAAGTCAGTATACAATACCATAGCAGTAAAGGTAATCGCGGGAAGATCTCCGCTGTTATCGTTTGGCGGACGGTTAACTGCCCATGTGACAGACGTAAAAAGTTTACTAATCATCATAAAATACAGCCAGAGCCTATAAGGGGTACAATCAGGTAAAATGTACCAAAATAACACTGTGTTTCGTGTGATTATAAATAAATATACTTCATATTCGTATTAAGTAAAGGAAAATACCAGATACTGACGGCTTGGTATCAAACAATATGCAGCCCTCTGGAAGTTCTAGTTAAAAAATAAAAAAATAAGATAAATACCGTGAATCTGCTGCAATAAAATGTGGCTTCAAAAGGCTCGCAGGCTCAAATATTTTCCGAGCAGTAACATGACAGTTCTCAAATATATAGATTTTGTGGTGAATTTTAGGGGATTATCCTCATTGATGTCTATTTCTAATCGGATCTGGGGAAACTACAGTTCATGGGAGAAACATGGGCCGTATCTAGAGGCATTAACCACGAATTGTCCCTCATGGATAATTTGGTTTGCTAATGAAACGTTTTCCTGTGTGTGGACCGCAGGAATGGACGCCCTTTAGATATAGGAAAAAGTCTTAACCGACGTTTGATTACAGAGGCGCATACGAATATCACCGCTGGCCTATAGTCAAGGGAGCTTTAGTGTTTTGGGAGCCTCTCAGCGCACTTTATTGCGAGCGGTAGTCACCATCAGCAACGACATTTTTATAAAAACTGCACTCTGCATATTCTGATAATATTTATTCAGTCTGACCGACCTCATTTTTTTTTATTGAACATAGAACTTAATCTGAGCTCGCCATAAAAAACGACTTAAAGCGAGCAGTTAGACTTAGTTTCAACTTTGCTGTTCAAAACATCAATACTAGTTTGAAACACGTTATAATTACAAAAAAAATCAGAGGAATTTCAATGATGCGACTGGATTAGTCAGACCTCAGTTCTGTAAGAGTAAGATTTATCTCTTAAGAAGTCTGCAGGCCTACTAGCGTTGCACACTGTAGTAACAGGCCCACGACCAGACCCTCTCTACTGACCGAAACCGAAGCAAAAGTCCAGGCGTCCTACACCGAACAACGCAACGTGAATGTAATTGTATCTCATGCCGCTAAAACAAATACAGTGGGGTTTGATTCAGTCTCGGGAGAGCGCCCTGTTTTTCTTGACCTCTACACAACACTGCTCATCAGCGTGGCTTTGATGCTGTGTGAGCCATCCGGTTATTCGGCGAGGGTAAATAAACAGCGCGATTAAACGCATCTCAAGGTGGTCCGACACGACGCGCTGTATCACATGCTCCTTCGGGACGCGAAAGCTTGTTCTTCAATAGTGCAATTAGGAAAATTAGTCTCGTTTTAAATCAGAGAACTACCATGGAATAATAAATCAAAATAAATCTGATTAGGTTGCTCGTTTCATAATTGCCAGCTATTTAGGGAATTTTTATTAGTCAAAAATCATTATAAAAACAAATAATGTACAGGATGAAATATTGACATACAACTGCAGCAGAATTCCGTCACAGTGGGTAAGAAATAACGAAGTCACTCTGTTCTGCTTTATGTTCGTCATGGTTTTCATGACTCGATTAAATTCGTTTTAGATATACTGTACTGTTATACTTGCTCGATTTTTTTGGGTTATAAATTACACATGCATTTTTATTGGTTCGTCGTATTTCTGCACCTTTATATATATGAAAAATAAGTCAATCAAACGTAACACACCTTATACGTGAAGTTGATGTGCAACTTGGATTTATCAAGCGAGCGTGTCAAAAATAATTAGGCCGTACATCATTCAAAATGCTACATTCCTTGACATTCAAGCCAGGCCTATTCAATCATACATAACTAAAGAGTGAAACTTCGTAAATATAGCATGTAACCGACACCTAGGCCTACCCGAGACATATATCAAACGAATTCACTACGACGAATATGTTAAAAACATCGGTACACAATTCAGCAAATCGACTTACGCATTTCCCCCCTTTTCTACCCGCAGACTGTTTACTGCAGAATCTGAAGACAAGGGATTTATATTCAAGAACCAATAAACCTCAAGGAGACGTTGGGGAGACGCGCCGTGGCCTCGCCCTGCTCTGGACATTCATGGGACAATCCTGAGAGCAGCAGAGCACATCAGTGGATCTGGAAGAGAAAATGCATATGTCTCTCCTTCCGACACAGACAGTAATTAAATGTATTCCCATTTCACTGTGCTGCCGCACACACTCTGCCCTTATCGGTTGTATCCCTTATAGAACGGTATATGATTTTTTTTCAGGAACTGATTTTTTCTCTTGGCAAAGTCTTATTCGCATCCGTTTGTCTTCAAAGTAGAATTATATATAAATGTTTTAATAAAATTGTACATATATGTAGGTATCATGCAGCTTTTAAAGGGACGAATGCAATTTAGATTGAAATATTCGAGCTACGCGAAATACATTTTCTCCAGCATTACTTCCTTATTCAATCCAATGTACATGTTTTCTAATTTATTAAAGCAAATATTTTTAAACAAACCAAAGCAGTGAACTGATTTATGCAGGATATAAAATTAACTAGTGAACGATGCTCTCCGCTACGTTCTATTCTGGTCGTAATAGTATAGCGGGGCGTACTTCGGCCTTCCGACTTGGTTTAACACGCAGGCGTGGTGGTTGGTGGTGCTGGGGGCCGCTGGGGGTCAGGGGAGTGGACAAAATCGACGATGCTTCTGACCTACATGCGATTACATTTGTTAATGTTTAGCAGGCAGGTGCAAGCGGTCTGCCAGTTATTCAAATATTATGTACAGCATTTTGTGACACTGAAACACACCATTAAAGATAAGAAATTAAATGGAAAGTCTTATTGTGCCTAAATATGTGAAGTGCAGGTCTTTATCTTTATAAGGAAAACAGTCGATTGTTTGTTTTCAAGGTGTAAAATCACACAAGGAGCACATTTTTGGAATAGATACATCCTGTGTTCCCCTGATAGTAACAAAAGATGCAGTTAGCTAAATGGGTGACCTTGCTTGAATCTTTTCATTTGTTGTTAGAACAGGGATATGCCGTTATAAAGTCGTAGAAAGTCCCATTCTTCAGTTGGGGGGGTCTTTAGGCGAGGAGTGGGGCTCAGGAGCCACGGATACCCTGATTTTAAATGGCTAGCCCTTACATGTCAGCCCTTACTTATTCGCTTTCCGGACACTTCAGACACCGCAATAACATTTTTAATTAAATACGCTTTTCCTTTACAAACAACAACAACAAAACATGGCTGCCGCTGGGCTGCCGCAATTTCATTGTAACAAGAGAAGGAAATACTTTCATTAGAGAATCTGGCTCTGATCATTAACATACACATTGCAGTGAACGTGTTTTATGGCGATAATAGTGAGTATAGGCGGCGATGTTACGGGCAGCTGTAATGAAGACGGACGTCCGAGTGGCCGCGCACGCTGCAGATAAGAGGTGGCATTTCTTGGAGCCTGGAATTTAGGCGGAAACACCTGTGCCTAGGATTTACAAGGCTTTTAATGTCGTCCCGGCTGCGATCTCGGTGACGTGGGAGCGCTCCTCCCTCGGCGCTTGTTCTGCGCCCCGCGACAGCCGGATACACCGGGTTTCACATCGCAGACGCTTGTCGGCCAGACGGATCGCGCTGTTTAACACGACTCCACCTGTCCCGGGACAGTCCCTAGCAACATATAATTCTGCTAAGCAGTGTTTGTCCCGCCCCCACTTTCTCCGCCTTAACACGGTGGCACGTTAATACAACCATTAATTAGACGTTTTAATTAGAACATTGTAGTCTGATATTCAGACTAACCCTTAGTTGATGTTCACTTTTATTGCCGTTTTTAGGTCACAGAGCACAGTTATTTAGGCATTATTTTGAAGTAAAATCATGCCGCAATACTTGACACAGTAGCACTAACATTACAAATAAATGTCAATATTTATTTCACATGTTGTTGACTACATACTCTAAAAAGTAGCATATATTTTCCAATAGGCCTAGATACCAGGCCGTTTTGTGTTCTCAAACCCCAGGTTTCTATGAAAGCCATATGACAGCCACCTTTCAGTGTAGTATCCTAACAGGCCTATTTATCTTTAATGTAATGATAAATTGCACGTAGAAAAATAAGCCGATATATGAACCAGTTAAATGAGGGGGACTAAAATTGACCAATTAATAAAATATAGTTGTCCCTGAACCATGTTGGTTTATCGATGAATATTTATGTTATGTATATATTTATGTATGATTAACCTGGATGCACTGTAGCTCTCCAATAGCACTGATTGTGACACTGACTCATGTTCGCTACCCATGAGCCAAACCCATCTTTACGGAGATTTGGGCCATGGCTGCACTGCTGTACTGGCCACAGATGTTTCCCGTAAAAAGACGGAAAAAGCTACAAAATGTTAATTTGCAGTAAAATGGATAAGGGGGGGGCGCTCATACCTTACTTGCCTCAAATAGATTTACGTGTTTGGGGGCTTTTCTTTAAAGGTGAAGTTTCTAATAATTTGATGGAGGTGATTTTCAAATGAAAAGCCCGAAAACCTGCCAGGGCCTCAGCCCTGCCGACTTTGCTCACTTTCTTACGCACATGGAGAGAATCACACTTAATGTTACCCCAACCTTCCCCACTACTGCAATTCATCAGACTGGGTGCCGAGGCAAAGTGATTTCTTATTCCAAATCCCCGTGAACATGTTAAGCTAAAGTGTTCATCCCCCCTTCAGTAAACTTGTCTTTGTATTTAAACTAAGTTGTGTGCCACCAATAGGCCTCCCAAACTCTTTCCTATGCTTATCACACTCCATCCTACGCTTTAGACGACTTGCCTTATAGAAATAAATTATGGTTTATTATTTGCAAGGACAACTTTTTTTTTCTTAAATTCCCGTCCACCCATCCCTCCTTATCCTGGTCCGGATGCTGTCCCAGGCCGGGTACATGGCTGGGTTACACCCTGGATGGGAAGCCATGCAGTCCTTTTCAAGACACACACACACACACACAAGTACTGAGCAACCCTATTAAAAAGTGTTGTAATTAAATACAAAATCAGCATTTTTTAGGCATGTGGCATACGTGGAGGACAGCTTTGAACCGGCCGGATCTCAAAGTCAAGTAAGGACAGCAAACACAGATTGTACAACTCAGCGATTGCGTGGCCGGCCACTGCATTGTCTTTCAGTTCTGTAAAAAATAATACATCAATAGCACTGCCACGCAACTGTTTATGCTGAGTCTGATTAGCCCCGGCTTTTACAAAATCAGATATAAATACCCCCCCAATTTCGTTCCCCACTCTTATAAACAGGTGTCGGGATGTCTGTACAGCCACAATGTTTACAGTGTACATGCGAAGTCACTTTGAATAACAAATAAATAGAAAATAGAGAATTTCAGCAACATTCTTCAAAAAGCCGGACTGTTGAGCTTTGTGGATAAATAAATTTATTTAGCCGCGAGCGTGTACTTTGATCTTACGTAAAAGCAGTTCACATGAAAAGATGAAATTAGTGCACTGGCAAGGAATTAATCTACTAATAGAATTTGTAGATTTCTGGCAATTCAGATGGAAAGTGTTTATTCTCGTGCTGAAGGACGCTGCTATTAGACAGATGTTTGGCCATCGCACACTATGGGCAGCACCCTAGCACATTACACTCAGTTTTTCGCCCTAATATATTGACGCCATACTTTTGACGTTGGTCTTTCAGGGTCCTGTATTAGAATATGTATCTGAAATTGTACTCTGGCCATTTTATTTAAAAAAAAAAGCTAGAGTATATAAGTATATATACAATGCACACAGCGCCGACAGAACTTGATAACGCAGTTGTGATTTATCAATGCACAAACGTGGCACAAATATTGGCATTGAAAATATATATTAAATATAATGTTGTTGCTTGTGCCAGACTGGCATATGGCTGTGAGCAGTCGGGGGGCCGTAAGCTTCTCCCGGGGGGCAGTAGCTGGAGACCAAAGATGGATTTGGGAGGACTGCTTTCAGGACGTACTCTAACCTGGAAGGCTTCCCTCGGCTGCTGACAGGCTATCTGGCTTCTCCGGCTCTTGGACCGTGCTTTGCATAGCACCTGGTCCCTGCTCCTCCTCCCAAAATCCTCTCTCGTCCAGGAGCCCGAAGCACTCCCAATTGCAGGGAAATTTCCGCGGGGGGGGAGTTAAATGGGGAAAAGGAGAGTGACATAGCGCGGCGGTGGAGGAGGTGGCTGTGATAGACTGCGGAAGGATGCGGGCCAGCCGGGGAGGGCTGCCGCGGAGATGGTGCGCACTTCCAGGCAGCAGCTGAGTGGCATGTTCACGCATACTTCTCCAGAGCTCCTCCAGCACCTGGACTTCCCAGCAAAAAGCGGGTTCTTTCTGTTCAGCTTGCAGTGCCGTAAGACAGAGGCCTACCCATCTGCCGGCCCAGCGGACCCAGCAGCACCTCACATGTGGCTGCCTGCTCATCCACTTTATTCATATATAGTCGTCATTGTTTTTTAAATATGTAAATATGTATATCTCAACTGTTTATTATAATCAACAATTGGCTGAAATACGTGCGCGGATGCAGAAACAGAGTATTGCACACAGGCCAGCGGAGACAGAAATATTAAACAGAAGGACAGCCTGCCGGCCCCCCGTCAGCATGCTGATTAGTACCAGCCATACACACCAGTTCCCTGCTTTCCCTTCTCAGTGAAATCCGATCCGGCTTCAGTAAAGACCACATGGTGACATGTTGGCAGGATAGTCCACTTTTCTCTTCATTAGCAGACGGGTCACCCGGGGTCACGGGGGCAGAGGGGGTTTATGTGTCCAGAGCAGCGGTAGCTTGTGCCTTTCCCTTTCCGTCACACCGAGCCCCCGCCAAGTTCACCGCCCTCCCCGCTTTTATACCTGCACTTTTTGACCGTGCTTATTTTGATTTACCAGACGGCTTAGTTCGGTGCAACTTACAATGTTTGCAGTTTTTACTGAAGACCTGGACGGGTGTTGGCACAGCTGGATAATTTACTGAGGCTATTGTCTTTTAGTTCATTTCTCAGAAATACTAAATTTCACATTTTGCAAAGCCCCCTGGTGGCCGATCGTGGAAATAAATCAAAATTAATTGGAAAAAAGGTCTTTTAGGAAGGGAATTGTAGTGTGTGGAAATGCTTCATTAGTGCCGAATTATAATTGAAAATTAGCTTTTATTAATGTAATTCCACGGGTATTCAATTTAAACACCTGGACACAGCAAAACAGCTGTAATGAAAGTGCAGCATCTACAAACAGCGGCAATGTCAATGAATCAAGGATGGATTACTTTCCTGATCTAAATTTAAATTACACAAAATTGGGTAATGACCGATGGTTACCACGCAAAAGAAATTGCTCACTTGCTGTAGAGTTGTACCATAATAAATAAATTGTTTAGAGTCAGGATCTTGCACAGTAATGGTAATAATAACCGCTACAACAAAAATACAGTAATAACCCTTAACTGCACAATTTGAAATATTTTTGTCTGGATCATCATTAAGTCTGTTGTTAAAGCAAACAGTAAGTTTTGGCACGGCGGGGGGGGGGGGGACATGCCTTAAATTGGGTAATAATGTGTTCCTGATGTGGAGCCTTTAGGGGGGAAACGTACAGTGGTCTTTAGGAGGCTGGTCGTGCCGGGACGGGTGTGGTGTATATGATGTGAGTCCTTTCTGGTCTGCTGCCCCGAGAAGCCGGCCGCTCCTGACAATGCCCCCGCCTGACACGCGTGTTGAATAGCACACGCCAAAGGCCCCGAGTCGGGGCTCTGAAGCTTAACGTTTGGCCCGGGAGGGAGGCGGTCCCCCGGAGCTGAGCGCTGGCTCTCAGCGACGACCTCCAGACTAAACAGAGGGTAAGAAAAGCAAATACGGAGCGGCTTCTCGAAACCGGCCGCAGCTTGGCTGGAGGGGCCCCCCAGCTTGGTGAGCCATGTCTGAGAGTCCCCCCCCCCCATATCAATATAACCGCAGAAGAGTGACTGATAATCCTGGGACAGAAAAGCACAGGGTGTGTCCAGACCCCACCTTCACTCTCCAAGCGTAGCCAGTGCATTGTCCCGCAGGACAATGTTGGGGGGGGGTTAGGCTGCGCGCTCCTTCCCTTGCCAGCCATCTCCGACGCCTCTCTCAGGATGCAGTCTGTAATTTCAGGGCCGGCGGGCAGCTGTCATTTTCTGCGAGCGCACACATCTGCAATTACAGCTGGGATGGAGCCCAGGGCGACACATCTGGGAATGCGAGGGGACGGTAATGACAGAGCGGGGCCCGAGGCGGAAGGATGAGCTGAGGGCCTCGGCCAGCGGGGGCCACAGGCGGGAAGGGCCACCGCAGAGCCGCTAAATAGCCAGGTCTCTCCCAGCACCCATCCACACGGATCTCTCCTCGCTTTTTTTGTGGGAAGGGAGACGTTTCTGCCGAGAGCCATCAGAAGGGCCAACGTCTTAAATCAAGATTGGGGACCCCCCCACCCCCAAGAGTGCACACAGCGGGGTTGTGGAGTTCAAGCCTCACGTTTCACGCGGGGACGCCTCTCCAGCAGCTCCACCCTCCCAGAGGCACGTTACTAAGACCCACACGTCCCTAACAGTTCTCAGCTCTGTGCACACGTAGCTTACAGGGAGGTCTTTTGTCGAACCCACAGAGTGTAAATATTACCACTGGGTCTCCGTCTGACATCCTATTTTCACAACGTGTCCCCTTTGTTTGTTTTACCTTTAAAATAAAAGACGTTGATTTTTTTTCAAATGTTAAACTTTATGCTGAATCTCTGCGATTCATTTCCGGGATTTCTCAGTGGTAAATCTGGGGTTGGACACAAGCCTTTGAATAATTATACAGGCTGGTTTATTTGACTGGCTCAAAGAAAGCTTAGTGCTGTTTACGTTTCACCCCCCCCAGCTCCACCCTGGCTATCAATCCTGCTGGGTCTCTAGCACTGACCTGCCGGCTTTTATTTTGATATGTGACCCTCCTGTCGGGTCACGACTACCGTCTATCGCGGGCCATCACTGTGCCATGGTGGGGGGGGGGGGTCTCCCCAGGCTGCTTCTGCGTTTGTTTGGAGCGGAGGAGCCCTCAAACCACAGGGGTGCTGGCAGAGGCCTGGAGGTGGTGGGAAATTCTGAAGTTTACTCACGGCCTGTGTGGGCTCTGCAGGCTATGTACGGTAAATGCAGGGTGTGCCCACCTTGGGGGCTTCACCCCCTCACATCACCCAGTGGGCAGACAGCTTCAGGCTGGGTCCATGGGGGCCCTCGAGATTGAAGTGCTTTGAGGCCTTGCCACAAAGGCACCAGTGTCAATGACTTGTCCGAGATTATCAGAAGTGTTCCCGGTCCGGTGGCAAAACTACAAATTTATAGAATTATAAGTATAAACTGTAACTAAGTGGACAACGGGCAACGGTTATTGCAGTTCATGAATTCTGCCTGAAGCGGGCGCTGCTGCACATTACGAGAAACTGCTGATACGATTGGCCGATCCAAGTGACACATCAAACACGGACTCTGTCTGTATGATAAATCCTTTCCAGTGTCCCCTCTGACCGACTGCCCAGTTTGATCGGGGCCTCGTCACTCCACATGCAGACAGACTGTGCTCGTGGTACGGAGCTGGGGTCGTGTTCAGAATTGGGTCACGCCGTGCCATGACCACACCTTGTGGTCCACAGCTGTAAGATTAGGGGTTACTCACACTTGGCCCAGTTGCCATGTGCTGTGTTCTAGCACAACTGTGCCCCTCCCCACTCCGCTGCACCCAGGCACGCTTGTCATCATTCTGCGCCTTTTTGTGCTGAAGAAAATATGAAGCAAAGTGCTATTGCATAGCACAAGAGGTTATGATTAATGTTCTTATTTTGTGGATTATTTGGAGTCATTTTGGGCAAGAGGACATGCAGCCCTCAGATTTATGGAGTATGCGATGCAGCGATTTTCGTTTTATCATGTTGCACGTGTAAGAGGATAGTCCTGTATTTTACCTTCTAACTGGGAGTTTTGCGAGTTGCCTCCATTTGTTCCTCGATATTCTCATCAGCCAAAATTTCCAGCAAACACTTCACCTCTGCAGTGATCCTTTTGTTACCATTGTTGTTAAAAATTTGCCTAGCGTGCCAAGAGGACACCCTAAAATATCAATGAGCAATGTGGAGGAGTGGGAGAGGTTAAGCCATAACTTCTGATGGACTTCACTAAGTATTAGAGCTGAATATACAATATATATAGGCAATTCATTTGACTTACATAAAACCTAGATTTACACAAAAAACACTGGCAAAATAGTGTTGACGGAAGAAGGCGACCTCGTCTAAGTAAATTTACACTCTTTTCATTTATTTCTTTAGTACGTTTGACAAGTATATTTTTGAATTATATGTCATTTGCCATGTGTATTGAATGGTATAGGAATGTAAACTAGACTTAAAACCTCACTTACGTAAGCGTTTGTGGAATGGATTATTTACGTCAATCGAGAACTGCCTGTAGCCAATCAGAAGTGGAGGAGGGGCTGGTGATGGCGAATAATACTTGTGATCACATGGAAAGAAAGAAAATGCATTTTTGTCCGGGACTGGTCTTAAATTCTAATGCGCACATGAAGCCAACTTTAAAAAAAAAAAAAAAAAAAAAGACTCGCAATCGAGTGTGACTTTTAAGCAAAGTATTTATTGTTAATTACAAAGTTGTCTGGCCATCAAGTGACAAACAGGAGCTTCGTAATATGGATCAGAAAGGAAAGGGGAGGGGAAAACATGCTGTTAAGTGAACATTTTTATTTACACCACAAGAATGACAACTCATCAAATTGGTAAAAAATAATAAGAATAATTCAAAAAATACTGGACATCTAACAACTGTCTTGAAGTGGAGCTGAGGGAAAAAAAAAGACACGTCGGCTATTAGAGATTAAAAAAATGCAAAAAAAGTAAATCTGTTTGCCCGTCAAGAAAATGTAAAGCCCAAGAGAAAGTAACTATGTAAAATCAAGCGTAAAAATACCTTCTACAAGATAATAGCTAGCACAATGGGACCCACGACCATCGATACATCAGTTCATACCGAAATCAACATGTAGAAATAACAGAACAGTATGATATCAAGCAACCTTAAAAAACCTCAAAATGCAGAGAAATAGATGCATGTAAAAGAATGTCAATGGAAGGATAAGCCAGCAAACTCTTTCGAGAGACCGCGGAGTTGTGGCGGGTCATGACCTCCGGCGCCAAGCGTGGCCATGACGCACCCTCCAATCGTAAGTGAGATAAAACGGCCAGGCCTGGGAGGCTGCGCAATCAGGCCCGTCACACGAGAAAACGGAATGGGCTTCGGAGAAGTCGGCCGACGGCGAAAGTCACCAGGTTGTGACTGTGGCGGCGCGAGTAAGCGCTAATGTCGTGCTAACGCATCCGGATAAGGAAATCAAAGGCACCATATGTGAGAGTTTCCGTGGATGGATTTAGGCTTGCGAGTGTGTGTGTGTGTGTGTGTGTGTGTGAAGCTTCAGCTCATCACTCAGATTGAGAGTAAAAATAACCTAATGGGTCCCACAAAATCAAAACCAAGACGTGTTTGCTTTGAAAATCCCAATATTTTACAGTTGGTGTCAAAGACAACTGTCAGAGGTCCCAATAAAAGCTCTGCTTCGTAACAATGGAAAAACAAAAGAGGTTTTCTACATTTTTTGTAGTTTTTTTAAAGAATGTAAAATGTTGTTAAACCACAGTGGTCGTAGATATTACTGGCTGAAGTGGTTCAGACGACCTGATGATGACGTATTTGTCCAATATCTGGAAAAAGCCCTTTGTAGACTCCAGATGTTCTCCAGAACGTCCACCCCATCACCTCTTAATCCCTCCCACCCTTCTCACCCCCAAGAACTTCCATAGAGGAGAGAAATAAACAAATAAAAAACAGAAACACAGGCAGCCTAACAGGTTTTGTATTCCGTGTAGTTTACCTAAAACATTCTACATAAATACGATAAAATCTATCGTCTGTATGTCACAAGTGCGAGATAAAGGTTTCGTAAAATATTCAAATGCTGTAAGTAATTCCAGGTTCACGTTTTCTTTACAAGTAAAAAGCACATGTTGTAAAGACACAAAGAGCCCGCCTGCTTCCTCGTTCCCCCGAGCGAAAATAAAGGAGACGCATCAGAGTGCCGCCGACTTTTGCTGTCTGACGGCGCAGGACAGACTGGCC
This sequence comes from Petrocephalus zakoni, assembly GCA_026774425.1. Taxonomy (NCBI): domain Eukaryota; kingdom Metazoa; phylum Chordata; class Actinopteri; order Osteoglossiformes; family Mormyridae; genus Petrocephalus; species Petrocephalus zakoni. Next base: position 6,742,416 of record JAODKN010000037.1, read on the forward strand.
ACCTAGTGCTCTTCTGCTGTGCAAAATGTGTCTGAAAGGACAGACAGGCATGCGAACACACAAACCATGCAAGGCTACGGGAGGGGGGTGGAGGGGGTACAGGACATTACTGGTTCGCCCAGGGCCCTTCAAATAAACACAAAGCAATCAGGCCCGTTTTTTATGGCAAAAAGGAATGGTAGACGGCAAAGTGGAAGTTTAGAAGGGAGAGAAAGAAAAGCAACGGAATGTCTTTATTGTTATCAGAAATAAATATAAAGACTTGCTGGGGTTAATAGCAGTCAGACGGGGTCGTTACGGGGAAAGAAGAGAGAGGATCAGATCCAAAGCCAGAAGATCTACAGTCGCTGGGAACATTGGGGAGAAGCTGGCGAGGGTGGGTACAGCGTAAGGTGTCAGCTTGGGGGGGGCCCAGCTACCACTTAATGTGCTCCACATGTCAGTTAGCCGCCATATTGTTTCTGTGTGTGTGGCTGTGTATATACACACACATATACATGTAAATATATACATGTATGTATGTATGTGTGTGTGTGTATATATATGTACACACACACGCACACACACTGCTCGCTAAAGCGTTACCGCGATATCCCCACATGCTCGCCAAAGCGTTACCGCGATATCCCCACATGCTCGCCAAAGCGTTACCGCGATATGCCCACCTGGTCTCACATGCAGTGGGGTCTGCCAATAAGAAGTCGGTAATACCACAGTGTCGCTGGTTACTGGGGGGGGGGGGGGGGG
>JAODKN010000037.1:6746405-6758457 GCA_026774425.1 Petrocephalus zakoni
CCCCCCCGCCCCCGCCCCCCCCGCCGGCGGCCGCCCCGGCCGCGCCGGGGCCGGTCCCGGCGGCCGCCCGCCCCGCCCCCCCCCGGCCCCCCGCAAAGGCTCTTTCGATTACACGACTTGTTTAAGGCAACGTTCATCTGAATTCATCACAATAACCAGCTAGGTCTTTTTAAAAAAATGAACGAAACGGAACATAAACTGAAAAGGAAAAAGAAAAGGCACGAATGTTCGGTTTTCCCCTCATGCTTGCAGAAGCCGGAGTCAGGCACCCGCGGCATGAAGCATCCTCCTCCCCCAGAAGCCTGTGCTGATCCCCATGGCATTCCTGGGTTCTCCATGACGTGTCCTTCAAAGCAGTAGTTACCAAATCGGATAAACGGAATGAGATCTGTTTCTCGTAAAGTCCCGTCGTTTAATAAAGGAGACGGAGACCCCGGCGATAGGAGGAAGGGAGGGGCCGCCGTGCACTGCCCCAGCGACCGGGCGTGCCTCGCCGACCGCATCGGGTGGCTCAAAAGTACGGCTCCCGCATCCCGCGTAAAAACAAACCGCTCCGTCCGCGGACCGGGCCTAAAGCCTCCACCGTCGTGGCCTGCGTGTTACTCCAGAGTGGAGTCTCAGTTTGGCTCCGGTCCGTTTCAGCTCCCCCGCTCTCAGGCGCTGTGCCCGCCCCCCCGGTGAGCAGCTGCTGGTGGGATGCAGCCAAGAAGGCGAAGTGGGGGGGGGGTGGGGTGGTGTAGGGGGGCGGGGTTAAAAAGAAACGGAGACAGGTGACGGGCAGTATGGAGTCGCGGACTCTGATGTTGCCCCCTTTCTGCGTGTGGATGACTCAAGGCAGCCCCCTGGGCCACCACTACATGGGAGGCTCCTCCTCCATGGGTTCATCCTCCGGCCTGCAGGGAGTGACAGAGGAAAAACGGGGGACTCAGTGTCACATATCCAGAAGTAAGGAGTGAGGAGAAAAGCGTGAAAGAGGTGGAGTGTCGCGGTGAGCGACGCTGCGGGCCTGGGGGGGGGGTTAAGGAGACCATCGACAAGTTTCAGCACCAAGCAGGAGGCACCCCCACAGAGACAGTGCTGCCTGGGGTCAGGTGACATGCAGGTGACGGGTTAAGCGTCTGTATGTCGACTACCACTGTACCTGTATAGCACCAGAGACCCCCAAGAGAGAGATCCATGCAGCTATGTACCCACACACAGCTACCGCAGAGGACATACAGATGTCCCGGGAGCGCTGTGCGCCCCAAAGCCGTCCTCCGAAACTCACAAGTCAGAGTTGTGGAAATCTGTGTGAAGACCCACTAACACTAAGTCACTCCTCCTTGAATAGACCAGGCATGTTATTTTACAATAACTCCAAATATCCTCACGTTTAGTTTCTTTAAATTACCGATGAGACTCGAAACAACTCAAATCACAGTTACTCTGTTTCCATTCGCCACCGTTTAAAATGCAGGCGATCAGAAGCAGGAGGATGTTTCCGGAATGCAACTCTGGCATAAATCTTGACCCTGCTGTATTCAGGGGGTGGAAATGGAGAGAGCTGCAGTGAACAAAATAGCTAAATAAATTACTGCAGGCCGCAAAAGCATCTGAGGACGTGTCCCCGAAGTGCCCTTGAAGGGAATTTAACTGAATGTACCTCGATAAAATATCCAGCCCGAGAAATGTGGGGAAGAAGTGGGATTGCCGGGGAGGGAGGGCACACTGCCTCATGTGGACAGATGTCTCTAGAGCATCCTGGTCCCAGTTCTCGCTCAAGGAGCCCGAGAAAGACTTGGCGTGGCCTCTGAAACCGCCATCTCGCTGGGGGATAACATCGACGACTACGGGGAAGACAGCATCCCTCCCATGTGGATGACACTGGGGGACACAGAGCAGCGGAAGAAGCTCTCTGGCCCGCCCCGGCGTGTCAATGGCCAGGCATGTGTAAATGCCTAGGTGCTCAAAGCCTCCTGCTACCAGGGGGCGGTACCCCCAGAATGTTCCTCATCAAAGCCCCGACTGAGGTTGGTAGCACGGCCCAGCTGAGAATCACTAAGGTCACCTGACAGACGAGTCTACACGAGTCCATTAGGAGTGCGAAACATAGCTAAAGAGGTGGAGAAAGGGGCCTATAGGGGAGGGGCTAAGAGGGCTAATGGGTGGGAAGGGGACTAAAAGGGCAGAGAGTGGACAAATCAGGCAGGAACAGTGGGCAGAAGGGACAGGGGCATAAATACCTTTTCTCCATCTGCTTGGCGGCCACAGACAGGGAGGCCATGGCGGTGACAGTCTCTGCCTCCTCAGTCTCACACTTCTGGGCCTCGATCAGGGAGTAGCCCAGCGTGGAGGCGTGCCGCTGCACCGAAGGCCAGTATTTACCTGCGGAGGGGCCAGATGTTGGGCCTGGACACAGCTCACTGACATCCTGCAGATCCTGCAGACGGGTACTCACTGTGCATCTCCAGGACCTTCTCCATGGAGCGCACAGCGTTGGAGTTGGGTCTCTGCTGCAGCACTTCCTGGGGCAGTGGCTCCAGCTGTCGGGGGGGGGGGACGCACGGGTTCAGTCACCGGCAAAAACGTTTCTGCGCGCATGTTCGTCCTTGAGTTAGAATTCCGTAATAATGGATCACAAAAAGAATTAAATAAATAATGAGTTAATCGTGAAACTGCGATGACTGAGGGGAGTGCTCTGTGGGCCCGGGTGCCGGGGTAACGCGGGAGCTGGCACCTCTGGGCCAGGCTGAGAGTTCTGTCTTAATCAGGACAAACGAAAGGAGGAAGGCAGGAAGAGAGACACAGGGACCCCAACGTGGCGCGTCACGACTCGGCCATCAGTGGGGGTCGCAGTTCCTCTAGCCGAGTTCAGGAGGCGGCTGGCATGCTGTACAGCGGAAGAGCACCAGTTAGCAGTAGGTCCCAGTGAGTCGGGACGGCCTGACTGTGATCGGGAGGTCAGCGGTTTAAATCCCAGAATTGGCAGAGTAGTTTCACTGCTTGGACCCTGAACAAGGCACTCCAAAAAAGTATGCAGGCTTTAGATAAAAGCACCTGCTAAATAGATTGAAAGTGCCTGTTAAATAAATGTAAAACTTTAAGCAACTTTCTGTGCCATGAGATTGTTCTGGGGTAGAGTCATGGATTCCGGGTTCTACTCCATACCAAAGATGCCCAGAGCTGTAACCTGGCAGTCTTCTTGCACCCCGGCTTCCTGGCCAGTATGGAGAGGTTCTGGAGTGAGCGACGCCTGTTCCGGTGCTTCTCTCTTAAGGGGGTCAAAGGGGCTGGTTCCTGGTGACTGAGCCCATCAGAGTGCATAAAAAAGCTAAATTCTTGCCACAAGGTCAGGGAGTTAAGGAGGAGCTTTTAGAAAGGCCTGGGTATGTATCCCAAACCAGATCTGGAAACGACTAAAGGACACTGGCATTGTCTGCTGACTGCTTACTGACACGGGGATACCGCGAATGTTTATAGACACCGAAGTTCCATGTAAGTTATTAGCCATTATTAGTGGCCTCTGTCGGGCGGGGGAAACCTCTTCCAGGTGCTGCTGACGATGGCGTGGTGTTTATAAACTCCGAGGGCCGCCACGCCAAATTCCCCATGTTTACCAAAAAGTCGCCGCACCCCCGACTGGGAGCAATTACCGCATTAGCTCATTATTTATCAAATAACTGCTAACGACCACGATTTGGACGGTAACAGCTGTCCGTGGGCTTGCACCGGTTAGACCTATGTTCAGTTGACTAAATTAATAAAAAAAATGCCATACTGGTGAGTTATGAGGCTAGGCAGATAGGGATTGCTCATTCTTTGGGTTGACTCAACCAAGCCTGACCCACTTTCAACGGAAATTGAGTTACTGTATCTTGGTACCAAATAAAAAGGCACCAGGCTTTTGTGTGGTATCCCGTTAGGAAAATGGTCGATATATGGTCAACAGACCACAGCAGCATCTGAACCACAGGTGCTCAACTGTGGTGGGCGTCCCTCATCCTCTCGGCCGGGTTCAGGTCATTGGGCACAGATGCAAGAGGTCATGGTGGGGAGAGGCCGACTGGACAACTGTCCGCCGAGGGCCACGGCGCACACGTAGTTTGATGCATTCCAGTCGCGTGACATCCCCGGCTTGGGAATGATCGCGATAAGGTGCTCGTTTGATTGGGGGGGTAGTTATCTGCCCGTGCTGTTCGTTTATGTTCCTCCATTACCGATCGCCTGTGACCATCTGATAAACGGGGACAGGTTGCCATGGGAATAAGTGAGTGTGTTTGCATGTGTGTGTATGTGCGTGCGTGTGCATTCCCGCACACCCCCGTCAAACATGACGCCGGAGCTGCTGTATAATAACCGCTTCATTCCACTTCACACGATTCCCAATTTCCTTTGATTATACGATCGTGCCTCCCTCGCGGTGACCCTGACCAGCAGGGCTGAGGGACCTAAACGCTTTCAGATGTGCCCCGCCTTCCCTGCCCCAGGGTGAGCGAGGTGTGATACTGACCACCCGTGTCACTTCCTGGCTGACACAGGATATGACATAAACCCCTGATTGCCAGTGGTGTCACTGGTGAAGTATGTACATAAACGGGATAAAAAAGTGATCAGAAACAAAATAGTGCCCCTTATCCCAGAACAAACCAGTGTCCCAGGGCTGTTTAGTGGTTCTTTAGTAAGCGCTACTGGTTCTTTAGTGGTTCTTTAGTAGCTTCAGCCGTCCACAAGCTGCCCGTGAATGGCACAGTGCCGGTTCTTCGTTAGTGAAACGGCTATTAGCATTATTTCATTTTAATCGCTATGTGTATTATTCTCCTGTCCCAAAATCTGCACAAGCTGTGGGGGTTGGTGTGTGTGTGTGTGGGGGGGGCTTCTGACGTTTATGGTCCCTGGAAGTGATTTACAGCCTTGTCCTGGGACCCCGCAGCAAGCAAAGCAAACAGGCCGACCTGCCAAAACCCAACCTTGTAGAATAGCCTGGGCTATCACACTGCGCCTGTCCTGGACACCCCCCCCCTCCCACTCCCCATCTCCTACAGCACCCTCCCTAAGCATCATCCGCCTGATGGGGGCTGTGTCCCGAAGCGGAGCAGCCCTGCACCCCTGTGACTCCGCCCCAGACCCCTCCCACCCTCTGAAGCAGAAGCAGCGAGGGGCGGGCCGAGTGACTCGTCCACAGCGGGACTGAGAAACAGCCCCCTGGAGATAAATAAAAGAGCCACTTTCCATTTTGTCTTTGAGACCTCTCCGGCCCTGCGCAGCCCCTCCATGCTGTCAGACACATTTCACAGGCGTGAGGTCACCGCTGCATCTTTTAGGACAGCCCCGCCCCGTGCCTTCAGACAGAGCCAGAGAGAGCGATGTGGGCAGCCGGGGGGGGGGGGGCAAACTGGGACGTCTGGAAGTTTGACTGGGAGCTACACACCGAACCATCCATCCTCTAAGCGCTTATGTACTTACGACAGCTAAACATGCAGGCCGTCAGCACTCCCCCGGTCCCTGGAGGATGAGCCCCGTGCCGATAACCCACCAGTGCATCAAGTTTGTCTTGGAATGGGCTAGGCTGTAAAATTTAATTCTGCGGTGCAGATGCCAGAAGAGCCGAGTGCAGCCATGAGCCGGAATGGAGATCCAGCACTGTGCCATCGATCACCTCCGCCCACCCACCCGCCTCAGTCAGATGGCGCAATTTCCCGCATGGAAATACACCAACTGGACCCAGAAACTAAGCTTTGCTCCCAGTCCACCCCAGTCTGCACACGAGCACACCCATTTTCTGACAACAAACACGCCCCCTTTCTAACCACTCCCCTTTCTCACGTGACCACACCCCTTTCTGCCGATACTCACACCCCCTTTTGGATCTGAAGTTAGGGAGGGGCTATTTTTATCCTGGTGGTGTAGTGCCACAGATGAGAGGGAGAGGGTAATTCACAGGGCCCCCAGATTCAGGACATCATGAGAGACAAGGCAGTAGTTGGCTGTAGCTGTGCGTCTGCCCATCCGTACATAGCATCAAATATACTGAGGACCCCCCTCATTGGCTGTCGCTCACCTCGTTCCCCAGCAGGGCGGAGACGCACGCCTCGGAGGCGTCACAGATGGCCGTGAGGTCGTGGCCCCCCTCCAGGGCCAGCACGACGCGGCCCCCGGCCAGCCCCATCAGCTGCCGAGTCAGATATCCGAAACCTGGCACAGGAAAACATGAAGTACCGGCTGGGTGACATCAGGATGGAGGCCAAAGCACCCCGTTACGTTAGTGTGCTGGGCAGTTACTGTGCATGAACACGTAACGTCAACTAGGATTATTGTCAGTAAGCGTGGCTTGGGATTCTGGCTCGCCTTTTGATGTTTAATACTGGGTAACCATATTAAAAAAATGGACCAGCGGGATGGGGGGAGCAGGGGCCCCGGTATTCGTAATGAGCCACTTAACATCAGTCAGGGATCCCTGCAGAGAACAGAATGGAATGGAGCCATGGTTTATGGGGCGATGAGAAATGACACATGCAATTGAGAAGACGGGTGGCCCGCAGGGGCCATACACATCCCATAATACCTCTGACCGCTGGGCCAGGTCATAACACAGAGCCCCTGGCTACCTACTTCCTCTCCCAGGCAGGCTAAGGCTGTGTGGGGACTTACATTTGGCTGTCAGTCTGTATCCTCCCAGGGGGGGAGGGTGGCCCTCCACAGCGTCGAAACCTGAGGAGACCAGCACCACGTCTGGGGCGAACTCGTTGGCAATGGGCATCACCACGGTCCTGTAAGAGGGGGGAGGTAGGTCAGAAGTCGGCCTGGAGGGCTATGTAAGGAGCAGGAGACTCCCTAGAAAGAACACACTGTGACCCCGCCCCTCGTGGTCCCACCCCCTGTGACCCCACCCCCAGGAGAGCTGACTAGTTATGATGAGGCGGAACCACCAAGGAGCGACTCCATGTTCCACTCTGTGGCCGACCGTACCTCTGCCCCCAACAAAGACTGAGCCCACCCCCATCCCCAACAAAAAAGTGCCAACTGACTGATCATAAACACACAGACTAGGGCAGACCAGGTCACCGCCTACAGGAGTAACAGTGTGACTGGCAAATTTGGCCTGTAAGACAGTCTATCACACATGTGACCCAGAGAGAAAGCACTGAATCTGATTTAAATACAGCTTGCATTGCAGGCTGGCTAGAAAGTGGTGGGGGGGGTGAGGTCCTCGCTGCCAGGCCGCAGCCCATATTGCGACCACAGCTACCCGGCAAGGCCCGGTGCTCACAGAAATGCGGCAGTTGCCTAACTGCCGTGGCCGGGCGCGTGACTTGGCTCCCTACTGGGTAGGGCTTGCGATCCAGGGCTCACTCTTTCCGTCCCCAAACGCGGCTGCCTACCCCCCACTCCCCTAGCCACAATTAGAGGCCACGAAGCAAAATGCCACATCACCCTGGTTTGCCAGGGCTGGCCCGGGGTGTGGGTGTTGGTATTTTTAGGAGCCCCCAAGGGTTTGACATCCAGACCATGCCTGCGTCACCTCCAGCATAGAGGGCGGTGTGATGAGGAAGCTACCGATGGCACCGATGAGAGAGAGAATCACCTCAGGAGAGGGGATCCACATGGCGAATCCTCACCTCAAATCCTCACTAACCTCCACGGAAGCCAACGCCATTTGACAAGACAAAGAGACGCAGCAAACGAAAGGTTTATCGATCTGGCTTCTAAGACCCGTCACAGTCTGTACGTCAGATCAAATGCTGTGCTTCTAACCGCAAACTCTCAAAGTCTCTGGGGTTGCCCCCAGTTCTTCCTTCTCTGCTCTCGAGCACACGCGGAACTCACAATTTGTCAACTCATGCTTTGGCCGGACCCGTGCGCAACACAGAAATTAAGGCCCTGCATTTCTTCAAACTCGCCCTGACATCCATAATTAGCTCGAAGTCGGTTAAGTACAAAGACATACAGGCCCAGGAGGGTCTCCTTTAGATGGAGACGCCCGCGAGAGACCAGAAGAAATCTCTCTTCCCCAAATGGTAGTCATGCTGCTCACCATCGGCACCACGCCACCTCCCAACGTGCCCTAAACAACCAACAAATTAGCTCCCTGGCCACAACAAATATGATTCCTGAGGGTCTTCCACCATGTGGCCCTCGACTGGAGAGCCGTGGTCCAGTAAAGGGCAAGCTGAAAGTCCCCCCGCCACCCCCTGCCGGGGGCTCCCTTGCCCCTCGCAGAGATGTGGCTGTCAAACTTCATCGGAACTGCTAATATCATCACATTCTTGGCCGCAGGAAGACGACGAGACAGCAGCATGGAAGCCACAATGATCAATGACTCGGCAGCACGTCTGAGAAGCGCTGCTTTTAGAGTCTGACTCAGGCGTCGTCAATGCGAAGATGAAAAAGGGTCGACCGATTACGTGATGCTCTCAGAACTTTACGAGCCCAGAATATACCCGCTTGCTGTTCGTTTCTGCATTTATTTGAAATAAACAAAAAATGAGGGCCCTTGCTAATTAATATGGGCAACCATCAAAGGTCAGAATCTGTCTGGATACGGAAATTTCAGTGACTCTGCATGGATGCGAAAGCTTTACAAAGACGGGCGGTAGGGTATCGACGTCTTCGTCCTACTGAGAACTGATACTGAGAACCGTGAAGAGAGCGGATACGAAGGGTCTCAGTCGAATCAAGCTGGAAGATTGTGAGAAGACCCAGAGCTTTGGAGATGCCATCCCAGCAAGGCGGAGGGAACCGCCACCAACACACCTTCCGAGGCTCGACAGAATACAGATGGTTCCAGAATAAAAGTTGTGCACCGCGGCACGGCAGACAGGAGCCGACCCTGACTTGGTGGCAGCTAGGGATGACAAGCTTCACAGCCGCCAGGGTGGCCCGCCCCCGCATCATGCACAAGCCCCCATCATGCCGAACTGCCAATCAGCAGGTTCAAAGTGTTTCCACACAGAAAGGCGGGACAGGCTCAGCTATGGAAATTACAAGGAAAAGACTCAAAAAGGGATTAACAATACTGGCCCAAAGGCTGTTTGATTTACTATGGACGAGGTAATTAGCTTTTGTGACTGAAAATACCACATTCAGGGTTTATGATCATCTGCTCATAAAAAAGAACCAGCCTGTAGGGGGCGCCCCTTCACCAGACTGCCTGCTGTCTAGCACTAAGGCTAATGTGTCGGAAGTGGGGGCCCTTGTTGTCATAAAAAAGCATGGGGAGCAGCCCCTGGTATGCATCCCACAGCAGCCCCCCCTTTACAGCCGTGCGGATTTACCAGTGGTAAATGGCACACTTTACCCGTGGCGATGAGCTGGTAAGGGAATGTAGCACCAGGGACATATCACGCAGCTGCACAGCTTCCTAAGAAAAGCCGGCAATCCGGCAACAAGCCGGCAAACGGCGTCGGACCAGTCGTCACCGCGACTGCCGCTCTCATTGATGTCATGCCTACAGTGTTTCTTTGAAGAAAAATCTTCTTAAAACGCTCCAAGCTGGGGAAGACTCACCTATGATAAACCACCGTCAAGGATAATTAGCAGAGTGTCATTCAGAGAGGATTTACATAATCGCTTTGCATTAGTCACTCTCCCTTTTCCGGGGGAAGGACGCTTTTCAGACTGACGAGGCGAGAGGTTGGCGGGATGGTATCAGGCACTGACTCCAGGGGGCGCCGGTCAGCTGCCCTCACCTCAGCGGGCCAGGAGTGACTCAGAGGGAAGGATCGGGCCGGAGAGAAGCAGGGTGGGGCGGCCAAATGCTCTTGGAGAGGCAGGGGATCTCTAAGGATTCTGGCAGTGCTTCTCCAGATAAAGACAGAGAATAAATGGAGAATTCCACTCCCGCCCTTGGAATTAATCCACACATTTCGAAAGACAATACAGAAAACTAGATTCACGTTCTGTCCTCCATCTCCATCCTCTCTGCTCCATTCCCATCCGTACTTAGGTCATGAGGGAGAGGGGGATCGACTGGGAGGGGGCCAGAGATATTCTAAACTTTAGAGCAGCACAAAGACCTGCCTTTGAGAGACAAAAACACCCAGATATCCATACAGCACGAAGATACAAGCCATTACTAGGCTCTGTCCATGCAGATTTCCCAGCTATCGATGGCAGACAACCCGTGGTGTGCCCAAATTGAGATCCGTGACCGTGGGAGCGCTAAGAAGCACGATCTGAGACCCGGCCTACCATAGCCGGTGGGTGCCCCACAACGAAGATCTCACAAAGGGTTAACGCTAGACATGGCTATCTGTCAAACTCATAGTTCCCGTCACCAAAAAAAAGTAACGAAAGAATAAAACCAAAGAAAAAAGAGCAGACTTCAAAGCCCTGTCATCTGGCATCGCGGAGGGCTGCTTTGAATTAAGCTCAATTCTCCTCTGCGTTTCCAAGTTCAGGGTGAGAGAGCCTCGGCTTCTGGTTTTCATTAGAGCCAATTTTCTTATCTTTTCTCCCCCTCCCCCACCCCCAATCTTGGGCTCAAACCCCAGCAAATGCAACGTGGCACTCCCCAGGCCTGAAAAACAAGGTGCAGCCGGCCCGCCCGTCCACTTCTCTCTACTCCCCCAACCCGTGATCAATGACCTCATAGGCTGGGGCCTTCTCCTCCTTCAGGTCTGGCTGGGTGGGGAGTGTATAAAGTGTGAGGTTAAAAACAGCGATGCAGGCATGACACTGGGGGTGCACGTCCCTCACCGACGATGGACCGGTTTGGTATTTCCAGCCACAGACTAAGGTGCGCCTGTCCTGCCAGTCCCGCACACCGGTGTAAGCAGGAACTGGGAACACGGGCCAGGCAGGAATCACTGGACAGACACCAGGACAGATACCCTCACACTGCGGGGGGCATATGGGCGGCTGGAGAAGATGCAGACCCTGACTCAGCATGAGGACCGAGTGAGAACATAACCATAATCTGTGTAACAAGGCTCTGTTTCAGCCAGCAGGCTATTGCTATATACATACTAAATATATTGCTACATTAAAGTAAATGAAACTCTGGAATATATCCCCATGCATTTACATTAACTCATTTTAGCAGATGCTTTTATTCAAAGCAGCGTAAAATGGAGAAAGCAGGCTCAGCCAGGTTCTGGAGTAATTGGGGGTTGCTGACCCCGGGATCTGAACCGATGACCTTCCGATCACAGGCTCAGCATCCTAACCCACAGAGCTACATGTCGGCCTCATGTGAAGCTGAAGCGGGCCTTGAATATTGTGCCTGGGATGGGTATACTTGAGAGTGTTGAGGGGGGTGGTGGGGGGCACAACCGGGAGGAGAGGATGCACAATCAGGTCGGTTCTGTGAGCCGGCACCCAGCTGGCTCCACTTACTCTGGGCGGAAGGTGACGGCCGTTTATCAGGGATGAGCTCGGACTCTCGGGGGGAGATTTATGGGGGCCGCGTGAGAAGCCCGGAGTGTGTGTTGGCGGCCACCAGGGGAAATATCAATCGCGTACCTGCAGAGCCCTCCCGGGTGCGTCCTGCTTCAAAGCGCCCCCGGAGGTACCGTCACAAATCGGCCATCGCCCGCGGCGATCAGGGAAGAGTTATTAAAAGGCCCGGCAAGGCAGCAGGGATAATGGGGTTCAGCCTTGCTGGCAGGCTATGAAAGACGGAGAGCTGAGAAGGTTCCGGATAAAAGAGTCCGCACGGGAGATTAGGTTGACTCCCCCAAACTGGTCCTGACACCCAGGTTCATCACTGTGTCTATAAACATCTATCAAATGTGGAATAGGAAGATCATTTAGGCACACTAGGATTCAAGGGAGCCTCCGACCTCACAGGGGCAAAGGTTTCTTGGGGAATCTGGGAGAAGCTGGGCCCCGAGGCCTCCAGGCGATGTTTGAGGATTATTCTTGGAGAATCCAGGAGAAGCTGGGCCTGGGGCCACCAGGCGGTGCCTGAGGATTATTCTTAGGGAATCTGGGAGAATCTGGGCCCCAGGCCTCCAGGCGGTGTCTGAGGATTATTCTTGGGGAATCCGGGAGAAGCTGGACCCCGGGGCCTCCAGGCGGTGTCTGAGGATTATTCTTGGGGAAAAATATTCCCAGTACTTGCCGCGTTATTTTC
>JAODKN010000037.1:6777923-6791344 GCA_026774425.1 Petrocephalus zakoni
GAGCCGAACTGAGCCAAACCAAGGTGAGCTGTACTGAACCGTGCTGTGCCGTACTATGCAGTGGAAAAGCGCCATAAATAAACCAGAATGAGCCTCGGTGAGGACCTGTGATAGTGCCACACCTGTGGAATGTTCCGGAGCTTTCTCCGCATAGAGACCCAGGGGGGTGCGTCTAACGAGTCTGTGTGGAGATTATAATCGTCTGCATACAGATTAACCGCGACATACAGATAAGAATCATTTTAAAAGTGAGCCAGCCAGTACTGCGGGGATAAGCGTGGATAAGCTGTGGTGGGCCACAGTGGGAGCCAAGAGCCCCAAACACAGAAGGGACTGCCAGGCCACCCAAGGTCACTGTGGGGCTGATGGACATGCAGGGGTGGGGAAGGAGAGGCCAAGTACCTGTCTTGCGAAGGGGGAAGTCGTCTTTAGGGTCGTACATTCCGAGGACAGGGTGGTTGTAGGTGGCCGACATGCCCGTCTGAGGGGGGGGGCTTTGGTCCAGGGAGCTGTGCTGGGTTTTCCTGCAAGAAAACAGGAAAGAAGAGGGGGGGTGTTGTGGTTATATGAGGGACTTGAGGTAGGGCTCCGAGAAGCAGAATGGGGATGGCAAAGAGGGGGGCACGCTCGCACACACACGCGCACACACACACACGCACGCACGCACGCACGCACGCACGCGCACACACGGCTGCAGTCACCCAATAAATAAAGTTGCAGAAAATCCCTGCTGGCTTCCATGAGGTGTTCCCGCATATCACGCGTTTCTGGAGGCAGGGAGCTCACAGACCACAGAGAAACCTCAGCTGTTTAAACATGTTTCAGAAGTCCATCCTCACCACAGCAAAGGGGGGACAAAGGAAGGAGAATAAATACAGGCCTCCACATTTATGACCAAAGGCTGTGCGGCTCTGCTGTAACGATCCCCCCAGGCGGCATGTGGGCCGGCCAGGTGGGTCATCGCGGAGGCGGACTGAGGGCACCTGTCCAGCTCGCGTGCCTACCATGGTCCCTGGCAGCGACAGCACTGCCAAAGTGGCCGCAGTGCCTCCGGATGCCCGCCGGGGCAGCCCTGTGCCAGGGCACACGTTCCGGTCGACCAGACACTGCGGCACAGCTCCCGCTCCTCCCCCCTGCACGCGTGTGTGTGTGTGTGCGTGTGTGTGCGCGCACGCCATCTCATGGGAAGATACACCTGACACCAAAGGGCCCCGAGGCTAGCAGCCCAAGCTCCTGCACGGGGACAACAGCGACACGCACCTGCTAGCGGGCCGCGGAGAGATGCGGCAAACCGTGTCAGCGGGTCCCCATGACACTCTCGACAAGGCCGGGCAGGGATTAAACTGGCTCCTCCACCCGGAAAACACCAGAGAAGCCGGGATGGCTCTCTCTGGCTCTGGGGGGCTGGTGCGAGACCCTCGTAGCCGCCAAGAGTGATAAAATGCACAGCTGGAGTGTGGTGTGAGTGCGGCAAAGCGCTCAGCCTCTCCACAGCACGGCTCGATGACTGCCGCACAGCATCTCGGCTCAGAACAACCCCCCCAGCCCAACACACCCTCAGCCTCTCCACAACCACTGATTACCCATAAAGCCTCTGAAAAGCTGCCCATCCTAGGAAAAAAATGGTGCCTTTGATGAACAAAAAATAAATAAAAACAAATAAATAAAATTGAAATTTCTCCAAGACAAGAGCTGAAGGCTGACTACCAAACTCCTCAGACGTTCAGATACATAGAGGAGGTTCTTGCAGTGGAGAAGATAACTCTCCCCGGAGTGGGGTACCTCAGGTCGGCTGGCACCGGCCGGCGAATTTAATCTGGTTCCATTCACCTTCATCTGGCACCCTGAGAGGAGTGCTCCCGGTCTGAAGAGGCGCGTTTAAAAACCCTGCACTGCAGCTGTCAGAATATGAATGTTTTGATTAATAAACAATATTTTACTTTTCATGTGGTCACTATTTGAAAACCTTCCATGGAGCTGGCAGTGAGCCGCAGTGAAAAATAACGGTAAACAAACAGTAACAAAACGCCTTGTTGGGGGAGGGGGAAGGCTCTAATATCTTAGAGTGAGTTTCCCCTCAAACCCCACGAAAGCAGCAAAAGTGGGCACCGTCTGCAGCCAAAGCAGCACTCTGAGCTGTGCCTACGTCATTTCTGGCTGTGGTAGGTCCTGTGGAGAGCCACTACTCCAAACTCGGGGCGGCAAGCAAACCGGATGGTAACGCAGCCCACCGGTATGTCCCAAGGCACTCTTCTGCTCTTCAGAAGAACTGACCGGCACAGACCGCACCTCTGCAAAGCCCTCTGTTTGGAGAAGGGAGGGGGTGGATATATTTATCTTCCTTTCCCGGACTTCAGCATGTCAGAACGAGCAGAAAACACGGGGAGGCGAATATGCACATAAGCTATTAATATTTATGGCCAGGTCCCCACGTTGGAGTCATTGCGAGCTTGAGTATGCAAGAGAGAGTGAGTTTTATCAGCAAGAGGCTGATAAAAGAAGGAATATGAGATGAGCGACTTGCTCCGCAAAATCACCGATTCATTCATAAAAAAGAAAAAAAAATGGGGGGGGCGCCTTGGGGCGGAGCACACGTTGCATTCCTGCCTTATCTGTCTGCTGTGTTTGTGTTCGAGCCCATTAAAATATTCCAGAGTGGGGAAGAGAGGAGGAAAAAAAGACCAAACCCTGTCTGATGCACACGCGACTGACTTCAAAGATTGGAGCCCCACCAATCACAGAGCAGCTGAGGGAAATGGAAAGAAATGGACAGCCGCTGATTATCAGCGTTATCGGGCTTAAACCGAGCAGGATTTAATGCCAGAAGTACCACGGAAATCCCTGAAACACCACAAACTTTAACAGTCACACATCAGCACAGAACAATCATGAGTCCACTTGGTCTGTCATATGGTGTAACCCGATGACCTATGACCTTTGGTTTCTGTGCCAAAGAAGCAGGCCAGCTGACACTTACCCGTACCAGAAGCGGGGGTCTCCAGGAAGGCAGTGGTTTAGGTTCCTCTGAGCCAACGCCTTCTTCTTGTTCAGGACGAACTCTTGGAGCCTCATCTTCACCTCCGTGCTGGCCACCGCGCCTGAGGGGAGCCGAGACGCGGTCAGGGTGCCCCATTCCTGCCTCCTCTTCACAGACATCACTAACTGTCTGCTTCCACAAGGCATGGGCAAAAAAGTTTGGACTAGCTGGCTACGTTAAGTGTGGTTGTGTAACACGTCTTCCTTGCGAAGCTTGGTACTATTATGAACTTCCAGCTAACTATACAGGCTGTGATTACAGGAAATCACAGGGCAGCTTCTGACAACTGGGGGCTCAGCGGTCAGGAAAGTCTCAGGAACTCTGTTCCACGCAATGTATGGCTATACAGCAGATATAAAGCAGATAAACGAAAATGGACTTCTCCAACATCATGACCTACACCCCAATGATATTAGATGATACTAGAATTTTTAAAGTTAGGGGATAAGGGCGGAGGGCATCACTCAAACTGAGAGGCTAACGTCATCATTAGCCAATGATATGCTCTGAATCAGCAAGTAGCAGGAGGGGTTCTTCGGGGGCCAATCAGCTTCTAGCTAAAGCCAGTGCCTGTGTGGCCCCCCCTGCTGGCTCCACCCCTTTCAGGAGAAGCTCCCTGGGGATGGCGGCAGCAAGGCTTAGCTTTAAACAAAAGCACCTCCCCTCATTCTCCTCTCTGTTCAATTACCAGCCTCCATTCACCGTAAAGAAGTCCCCCGGGAAAAGTGGTGCTCCTATTTGTGGCGGGGGGGGGGGGTGAGCGAGCCGGGCCCCGGCAACAGGCTTCTCTCCGCGAGCCGGGGAGAAACACCGCGGCCATCACTGTGGGTGCCCCAGCTCTCAGCAAGCGTCCGGCTTCCTGCATCTCCACAGGGACCAATTCCAAGACGCCATGTCCCCACAAAAGCATTAACGCTAAAGCCCTGTCATTAGTCCCCGCCTCTTTCTGAGGATCAGTCGGCAGGACACCCCCTGTGGAGGCCGTGGCCGTGCCGCCCCGTGCCGGACCCCCACTCACTCTCCTGCCCGCGCTCCTTGTTCTTCAGAAGCTGGAGCTTCTTCTCGCGGTGCTGCTTCTCCAGCTCCTGCTCATGCCGATGCCTCTCCATCTTACGTTGGTGCTCCAGGAGCTCCTGCTGGTGCTTCAGGGCCAGTAGGTCCTGCTGATGCTGGGGGGCAGAAGAGCAGGAGGCAGGTCGGGGTCAGACCAGCACTGGCGAGGTCACATGGCTATGAGGTGCACACCAAGGTCCATCAACGTTTAACGCCCAGTAAACGCTTCAAAGGTTACTTCTTCTCAGATGTGGCTTACGAAACAATGAGTGTCGCCACAACCCTTACAAATGGGAGCTCATCTCAGTTGCAGAGCGAGTAGCCCGGCTTGGCCACCGACTATTACGTTCCACTGCGATTGCGAAAGGCCTTACCCATCTCTGTTATGGGCAGATAATGTTTCTTATTAAACAAATCCGCTCCCCGCTTTGGTTACTAAATCCCCTGTCCAGGCGGGCTATCCTCTTTCCTGGCACACGCAAGCGCTTCGATCCCTCTCTCCCTGTGAAAGAGATGCCTGTCACTCGGCAGGGGCCTAAAAACAGCCAGCAACTCATGGCTGCAGCCTGGGTGTCATCTGGTGAATTAGGCCTCCTAGCTCCACCTTTTACATTCCTGTGGTAACCGTGCAGAAGTTGTAGACTGGCCTCTTCTCTGCCTGCTTCCAGGCATCACGGCTCTAATACATAGAAATTCGGGCAGAGAGGCACAGGCACCTGCGGGGTCTGTTCCAAGCCCAATTAGGCCCTCACCCATGGATTGGTCCATACAACTCTCTGTCCAGCACTCACAACAGGACTGGAACAGTCAGAGGACAACAGCAAACACTTGGTCATCTGAAGCTCATGGCTATCACTTACCTACTATTGAACAGCAGGTGGGAGCATCTTAGCATCCGCTCTTATAGAACAACAAATGGGAGGATCTGGGACAGCGCTGGCTGTGTGGCTGCCACCAGCACACGGTCACGAGGCCTGGTCCCATGTCAGCCAGTGATGCAGATGCTCCCTCCTTAAAACACCACAGTTTTAAGACTGTCTCATCCACAGGACGACGTACCGAGCCCCACCGCTCCCCGAAACGTGACGTCTCGCCTCATCTCGACTCCACACTCGTTCTCCTCCTCCACGTCCTCTAGCTCCCCCGCACGTCTGTCTCGCTCTCAAATGTGCCCACCAGAGCCGTTCCTTCGGCTTCCTCCCACTGATGCCCTCGTTAGCGGGCTGCCAATAGGGGGCGCTCACGTCATCACAGACGACAGGGGTGTCGCAGCGCACTGAAGGCTCCCATGCGCAGCGTCTCACACCCACCGCCGTCCCGCTGGACTCGCGCGCGCCGGCTCCCTCTCTCTCCACCCCAGTCACGCTCATGCACTTGCTCTCCCACGCAGTACCGCTCTGGATTTTAGGCCATGCTCCACCACGTCTTCTCGCCGCATTAAGAACATTCACGGACAGAGAGAGCGACTGTTCCTCCTTTCAATGAGGAATAGAGGGCGGCGAGGAGTTGACTGAAGCATGGCGGGAGCGTGCGCATGGCTTTTTCCTGCACGTGAGCTGGTGCCCGGAAGGAAAACTCGTTTAGTGATAAATGTTTTAAAACATAATAATCATGGAGCGGATATGCATAAATGGCGGTATGTGGTGAGATCACTTATGACCTCTGATACACGTTTCCCATGTGCCAGAGGGCATGCTGGGTACAGGGCCTTCCCCCATGTTGGGGGGGCACGCCGGGCACAGGGCCTTCCCCCGGATCAGGGGGCACGCCGAACACAGGGCCTTCTCCCGGATCAGGGGGCACGCCGGGCACAGGGCCTTCCCCCGTGACGGGGAGCACGCTGGGCACAGGGCCTTCCCCCGGGTCAGGGGGCACGCCGGGTACAGGGCCTTCCCCCGTGTCAGGGGGCACGCCGGGTACAGGGCCTTCCCCCGGGTCAGGGGGCACGCCGGGCACAGGGCCTTCCCCCGTGTCAGGGGGCACGCCGGGTACAGGGCCTTCCCCCGGATCAGGGGGCACGCCGGGCACAGGGCCTTCCCCCGGATCAGGGGGCACGCGGGCACAGGGCCTACCTTGATGTGCTCCTGTAGCTGGGCCTCGTGCTGCCGGGAGAGCTGCTCATGCTGCCGCTGGAATTCTGCGATCAGCAGCTGTCTCTGGATCTCCTGCTTCTGCTTGAGCGCCAGCAGCTCCTGCTGCAGCTGCTGCTCTCGCCGGGCCGGGTCGGCCGCACTCACGCCGGGCGCCAGGCCGAACTGCTGGTCCACGCGCAAGTCCATGGGAATGGCAGCGGGGGGCACTCGCAAGGGCAGGGCTGAGCTCACATCCACTGTTGGGAAGGAAGAGGGGGCGTTCAGCAGAGAGTGCGCCAACCGCGGGGTGGCCCGAAACACGTCCCACTGCTCGAGCCCAAAGTGGGACCCGTTTGAGGGCAAAATGAGCAGCTGCAGCTAATCTCTAAATCACTTAATAGCTACCTAACCATTACTTGTCTCACTGGGAAAGTACATTTCAATATTAAACAACCGGCCATTAAAAAAACACAACCCTGAACATGGGAAAGACATTGGAATGTGTGCGGATTACGCTGGAGTAACCAATAGGTAAGTGTATTAACAGCAGTTTTGCCATGGCAACGCGCTACGCCTGGGCGCTATGGGAGTGCGCTTGGCCTTCGCTGCAGGCACCGGCGCATCCCACCGTACAAAGGGAGGTCCCATACAGCCAACTGAGGAATCCTTCAACTGTGAAAGGAGTGTTTTGATTAAATGATGGAAGAGGGGGAAAAAAATCCATTCTTACCAGATACAACGCGTCGTGACCCCCAATGAGAAATGTTAAATGACATCCACCAAGGACCTCCAACAAACACAGAGCGGCAGTGTCAGGGCTCCCCCACCTGGGGAGCTGCAACGGCATTGGGGCCTGCGGCTTCAGGAAACGCCCAGGCTGAGGCCTACCCACAGGCCAGCCGACTAACCAACTCCCATCCCACGAAAAACAGCTCAACTAAGAAGGATCCCACAGTGTGGCCAGCCGGATCCCACCATAGCAAATAAACAAGTGTGTGGAGGAGGAAGATCACTTCCATTCGTCTGCATCGCGGCACTAATGAATGGAGAAAGATCATTCTGCAGTGTCGCAGTGGCCTCATCTACTGCTCTAAAAACTTCAAAACCTTGGGAAACCGGTGCTATACACCCTGCCCAAGGATAAAGGAAGAAGAGAGCTCAATGATCAACCACGCCAGTGATCAGAATGCAAAATACATTTGTACTGAAGTTGGGGGAAAAAAAAAGGCACACTTCAACACATCACCAACGACTGTTATGATGGTAGTTGAGGTTGATGTTGACGTGAAGTGAACAAACGAAATGCAGAAGATAAGCCACCTGTAGCTAGAGCATCATCCGCAACAGTTTACCGCGTAATGTCACGCCCAATACCTTAGATAGACTTGGCTTGTGAGGGCAGGGTGCTGGGGATGAGGAACACTGAACACATTCATGGCCGCCCCCGCGGTCGATCCGCCCACCCGCAACGTCCAGCGAGGGCTCTGCCACTGCACCCCTGATGGGTTCGAGGTCAGGCAGGGCACCGAAAAGCGGGGCTGAACAAAAGCCCCCTATCAAGAAGCCCCACGCCACAAGGGGGTCCGCTGCCCCTTCTCCCAAGCACACTACACGTCAGAGACAGAGCCCCCCTCTTCATCCTGCCCCGATAACTCTATAAAATCTAATTTGTGACGCAAACTGGGCCTACAAAGAGGGTATTGAGGCAGCCTGCGGGGATTTTGGGGGGGGGGGCATGATGGAAACGGCTCATCTGGGACTTGGTGTGAGAAGCGGTGCACAGGAAGTCCTCCTAAATTAACATCTTCCTCTAGATCTGCTCTGAATAAATGCCGGTGATATAAGGGTAAGTCATTTATGTGTTTATGAACAAGGGGAGACAGCCGGCTGTGTTTTCGTTCTAATTTTGCTTAAATCGGGTGGCGAACTGGCTCGCAGTACCACACACATGGCACCTCCAAAAACCAAAGCAGTCTATTACTGCCCAAACAGGAAACAGGTACCCCCTAAAGTCCCAAGAATTACTTTTTTCGTGTGAGATTTACTTCTGTCCTGTTTCGCCTCGAATGTGGGCCACCAGCATGGATCACATGAGGTCAGTCGCTTCCGGGTCTTCAAGCCAGGCGGGTCCCCCTTCCCGAATTTCTACTGAGCACCAAAATGCTGAGGCTGAGCTGACCCTGATGCAGATAGACTGGGGTGTCCATGCAGGGACTGCAGAGCAGGCAGACCAGCGGTGTTCTGCCAGTTCTCCGTGTTCCCAGTGTCAGCCAAGCTGGCACTTTTTAGCCAAAAGGTACCTGGCTGCAGCAAGTGAAGATCACGGAGATATAAATGGAGGGTACCTGACTTTGGGGGGGTCATGGAGTCTGTTAAGTTTGACGACACGGCAGCAAAGCGATCCCACATATACGGCTGAGTCCGACCATCAATGTGAAGCCAGTGGCAACCGCGCCTTAACTGCTAACGACATGACGGGCTGGAACGACACCGGGCACCACTGCCGGAAGAGTATTCCAGGCAGAAGCCCGTGGACGCCAACAAGTCAGTCAACTGGCCCAGATTCTCATTCCCCATAAAACCCTAACGTAGCTTCGCCTCCTGGTCCACCCACGTGACGCCACTACCCGGCTGCATGGCGACATAAACCCGCATCATTGGAGAAGCTCGAGATTCTACCTCCGAGGGAATGGTGCGAAATGGGGGAGCAACAACACGACGCTCCCATCTGGACAGGGAGAGCGGGTCCGAGAGATGGGGCCGGCGGGAGCAGAGGTGGCGATTTGCCGCCAAGCTCCGCCCCCTCACATCCGTAACAACACGTCCAAGAGCCACGCCGCTTCCTGTTTTGTTTTTATTAGCTTCCCCCGCTAAGTCTGCTTCTGCCGCCCAGCTTCACCGATTCTCGGCAACCCGGTGGATTTAATTAAACTTGGAAATGAAGTGCAAACGCCGAGCAGAAGCAGGATCCAAACAGACTAGCCTGCAGAATTCAGAGCGTCTGAAACCAGCAACCAGCACCTTGGCCGAGTTCTTCCTTCAAAAGGACAGGACCCGACACCCCCTCCCGCCCCCTCCCACCAATCACCCATTTCAAACAGCTAATGAGCAGGACCTCCCTTCCTGAATCCCATCATTCCTTCCAGTATCACATGAGTCGAGGTTGTTTCTCAATATGCATACTTCGCCATACTTCTGTGCTCATGTACCCGTTTCACGTCCATCACCGAAGACCAGTTCCAATACTCAAGAACAGGAATACAGAGCATGGTAAAAAAAAAAAAAAAATCCCTGGATGTCGTTCCTGTCCCGCCCCAAATATCAAGAATACATCAGTTGCATCCTCGCCTAACGAGACCAATCCCATGATTCACTGGGCCCCAAGTTTGTTCTTGGGAGGCGGGTTAGCAAAACTGTTCTCGCCAAGCCAATAAGTACAAACTTTGCGTTCTTGGTATTTAGAAAGACCAAGTCATTCTCTCCCACCCCGATGAAACCTGCTATCTGCCTCCATCTACGTCCCCTCCTGCTGGCCCTTTTGTGTAATGGTGCATCAACACTGGCTATGCCGGCGTGCTCATGACGCATGAGGGGAGCAGAGAGGACACTTATTCTTTTACCCAAACAAGGGGGGGGGGGGGATAGTGGATGTTTAGAGTTGCGGCTATACCAGGAGATGGTTTCGCATGATTGCCATCACTCTAATGCAGTGTTTCCCAGCCCGGTCCTTAGGGACCCACAGACAGTCCACGATTTCCCCCCCAGGTCCTTACCGGGAGCTGGAAGGGAGCACAAATGACTGAGAAACACTGCTCTAATGGGCGAGAAGGCATGTTTACAGAAATGACGCAGATCAGAGTTTCGCCGGTTCACAGATCAGCCGAGCAATGTGCCCCGAGGCCCAGCACAGGAGGTGAATAGGATCTGAGCACCTTGGTGCAGATGCACGATGAACCGGTGAAGGTGTCAATAGGCAGCTCTCAGCCCTGGGGGTTAGAAGGTGGCAGGTCTTTGGTCGTGGAGTTTCAATTCCACCTCATCAATTTCTATTTCTCTGCCTCAGCTGGCAGGCTGCTGAGCGCAGCATTGTGGGAAATGTGACTCGTATGCCGGAATTCGGAAGGCTTAGCCTAAACGGGCACAGCTCACAGGTCGGACCCACAAGGCAGGAACCACAAGGTATAACTCAGAACCAGGACCTCCGAGCAGGTGTCACAATCAAGGGAGGACAAGGAGGGAGAGATGACAACAACGGAGTGGGATCACAATGCAGAGCTCGCAACGTGGCGCGGGCAGCATCAAGCTCCGAAGGAACATGGACACACTGCAGATGCTTATGTAACCGGGTCTTTGCTGGGGAAACGGGGACATAGCAAGCTGCCCGCAGTAACACAGATTACCCAGCAGGCCTGGGGTAAATGGACCGGCCCCCCGGTGTCCCTGCCAAGAAACCGCGTCAAGCCACAGAGGTGAATCCACATGAGGCTCTTAGTGAAACAGGCGGCATATGAGAGATCACGACGTGGAGGCTCAGAGTATGGCGCGGTCCATAAGCATGGATCTACACACCTGAGGTCCAGGCTGACAGCAAGCTGATGTTTAGGGGGGTTTAAGGGACAGACAGAACTGGAGGGCAGCAAATAGCATGAAAAACCCCAACAATCCTCCCTAGACCCCTGGCTTCACCTTCAGAATTTAAACAAAAACATCAGATCTACGATAATATCATCTGCTTAAATCCAGGACGTCCCCGTCGGTTCAGGAGGCCTAGATTTAATATCATGCCTGAGTGCCCCCCCCCCCATCTCTTCCTGCCTCGCCCCCTGGCTACAGGCGTGTGGAAATGAGCTCCGCCCCAGACAGATCAGGAGCCACAGAAGAGCAGAGAAACGCGACAGACACTCGCTGTGCACTCCTGTGTTGATGGTACTATTAGCCCACAGAGCTACCGGAGGACGACAGACTCATGCCAGGGGGCCCAATTTACTCTGAGCGGGGACATCCATGGAAAATCAGGCTGCAGATGGGGGGATGGGGGACATTACCCGTCAGGTCAGTTCATCAACGAGGGGTACAGAGGCCCTCCCGAGCGATGGCAGGGCTAATTCAACTGGCCGTCCTACAGCCAAGCTGGGGGTGATGTCAATACTGTTGTAGCATGATAATGGAGCGTCACCGTAAACACTTTGTGGCCATCCGCCGTTGCACTCAAGATCTGGGGGCGGGGGGGGTAGCAGCGGCCAGGAGATGGCTGAAAGTGGCCTTCTTAAAACAACACATCTTCAGAAAACACACCGCCTCAACATGACACCCAACTTTAACCCTTTAAATGCTTTAGTCACAGATGAACCATAAGTCTGCTCTTACAGCTGTGTAGTGATAGTCTGATATACAAGCCGGAACTGCTAGGAGGACACAGACTCCTCTGATGGCCATGAAGGGTGTTATTCCACTCAACCCACCAGGAGATGCTGCCACACAAATACACTCGATAGGCACTTCCTGCCGTCTCCAAATTTCCACATGCCGATCGCCGGTGGGAATGGGTGAGGAATGTCGGCAGGCTCTATTAAGTGTGACATGTGTTCGGCAAACAGCAGCAAACATACGGCGGCCCCCGCGCCGTTACCGTGCGCCATCTCGCCCCATCCCCACCAGTCGCTGATGCGAGCCAGCGATCACAGGGAACGCGTCGCGCGGAAGCGAAGCGGCGGCGCTGGCACGCTCAGCAGCCGACGTGACCGCGCAGGAGCCCAGCATGGGGACTCAGCCGCGGCCTGTCGCGGCGCGCGGGGGGAGGCACAGGAGGCGGGGCAGGCTGTGTAAGCACTGCGAGACCAGAGAGGGTCCACTCCGGTGCTAACTCAACGGCCTGCCACTCAGGGAGACCCAAACGAGCACAGAGCAAATCGATAGACACTATCCAGGTCACCGGCAGGTTATTTATAACGCGGGCGCTCCACGCCTTAGTTGGCGGCAAGGGTGAGGATTACCGCCCCGCAAATCCCCGTCAGCGATACCGCGGCGCGGCCGGCTCAGGGGGAGCGGACATGGCCCGGGGAGAATGGCGGGCGGCAGATGGTGCTGAGTGCGCGGTAAGAGGGCGGGGTGTACCGGCGCATGGTGCACAATGTTCTGAACGACCGCCCCACAGGAGCCCCATCTCCCCCCGCTACCCCTCCCACCCGCTCAGTCACTCTCAGGACCTCAAACCAAAAGCACCGGCCGCTGCTCCATCTGCAGGCAGGTATGCGGCATCGCCGCTGGCGCCCCTTCAACGCGCATGCCAGTGCGTTGTTGGTAAATGGACAGACACTCCTCTGCAGAAAAATGCCGGGGACAGCCCCCGCCCACCCCCCGCTCGAGGCCGAGTGCCATCCCTCGTCATGAACGGGCTGAACTGAAAAGGAGGACGGCCCCACCATTCGTGGGAAATCACTGTATTGTATTGTATTGTGGGGGGGGTGATGCTGGCCCGGACACCTTGTCCCACGCTGGCACAGCACATCAGACCAGACCATGTCTCCCCCCCCAGAGGGAAAAGACGCACCCTCACGTCCACGCCCACATCAGATCAGAGCAGGCATATCTTAATGAGGCACCCCGACCATACACACACACACACACACACAGGAAACATTTGCACACAACAGCCAATAACACATCCCATCAAACATGAACATATTTTTTTTTTGTTTACTAAACTTTATTCCTAAATGTTTCTTGTCTAAATGCACACTGCAGGAGTTCAGCCATCAGCATTTCAGTACCGAAGCTGCGTGCCACGCTCGTCTTCACACGCACATACACACAGAAACGCAGGTCAAACGGGTCCTTCTTGGCAGCTTTGTCCTCCCTGGGCAGGGGTCTGCTGTAACCCAATCCAGTCCCACCTCCCCACCCCCCCACGCCCTCACGGCCCCCAGTCCCAGCAAGCGGAGGCGACCAGGAGGAACAAACGGGCCCCGCAGACCTGCATCAGCCCCGGCTAGTCAAAGAGGAAATAGGGTGCACGCGGGCTGCTCTGACACAGCGGTGTGTGAGCACCACTGCGAGCACGCACACGCACACACACACACACACACACACCCATGCATGCATGCAGACAGGCACACACACACACACACACACACACACACACACCCGTGCATGCACGCAGACAGGCACACAGACACACACACACACACACACACCCGAGCATGCACGCAGACAGGCGCGCACACACACACACACACACGAGCAAGCATGCAGACAGGCAC
>JAODKN010000037.1:6804699-6819618 GCA_026774425.1 Petrocephalus zakoni
GAGAGGGGACACAGAGACTGCGGGAGGTAATGGAGAGGGGACACAGAGACTGCGGGAGGTAATGGAGAGGGGACACAGAGACTGCGGGAGGTAATGGAGAGGGGACACAAAGACTGCGGGAGGTAATGGAGAGGGGACAGAGAGACTGCGAGAGGATGACTGAGAAGGGACACAGACCGTGGGAAGTGACAGAGAAGGGACACAGAGACTGAGGGAAGTGACGGAGATGGGACACAGACCCCGAGAGGAACTGAGACGGGACGGGAAAACATTGCAAGGATACCAGACTGCAAGGATACAAGAACAAGACTCATCACATAGGCAGAAGACTGAGACCATGCCACGGCAGTGAAGGAAGCAGAGGAAAGCAAACAGGCAGCCATGGGACGGTGGAGGCGCTGTGGGACCGCAGGCCAGTGGTAGGAGTGACTCATGTAGAACTTTCCGCAGGACAGCTCACATTCTCCAAAAGGCCGTTATTTTCACAGAAGGAAACCGCAAGCGACTGGGTCAAGGCTTTTCCAGTGCGGCTATAAAAAGCCAATGCCTGTTTTTCTCCCCCCCCATGTGCGCTCACTCTCGCTCTCCCTCTGTACCCGAGTGTCTGCCCACTTCCCGCGCTGTGTGAACATGTGTTTTCACAGCCCTCGGGAGGAACGGCTGGGACTCGTTTCCGATGTTCCCGTGAAATCTGACGGACGACATCCCACGACTGCCACCGCAGTGCCGCCTCCCTGCCCTCGCCTACCGCTCCTGCCTAGACGTGCTCCGCTGTGGAGGACAGCCTCCTCCATATAGTGGGACCAGGCCCGGACTAAAGTAAGGACCCGACTGACACTCCTTTTTGGCTATGAATCAACGACTCCTCGCCGACCTTCAAGAACTCCTCAACCAGACATAATCCTTTTAAGGGGAGTCGTACCGCACAGGGGATACATCCCTCACTCCCCACCAGCTCCAAGCCTAGACAGACACACACATGGTGCCGAGTGAACTGGGATTATCACTGCATCTGTCTGTGTGTCTGTGAGGGTACAGAAGGGCTGACAGAACCATAACAGGGCTGTCGACTGTCCCCAAAGCTGGAGACACTTCCGAATTTGGCTTTGAATGCGAGACGCCCACAGGCAGCACTGTGATGCCCAGCCTAGGGCAGTGGTATGAATAGCGACCCACGCAGGTTAAGGTCCCGGTCTGAGCCGGACTGCAAAGGGATAACAGCCCGCTTCAAGGCACATACTCAACCGGGACTAATTCAGCAGAAAGGGGGGGAGGGCAAAGGGAGGGGGAGAAAGTCTGCAAGCCAGCCAGGTCGCAAACAGCTTGCAGGTCCCATCTGTTTCCTGCCCGGGGAGGTTCTGAACGTAAAGGACACCAGTCACCAGTAAATGGCTTTGGCCCATGTCATGCAGAAGCCGGAGGTTCCATCTATTTTTTTGTTCGTCTCCATGAAAACAACTAAAAGAAAATTACAGAACATTCTGGCATCTTCAGCCAATCAGAGCACCTGACGGAGAACCCCGAGCTGCGCCCCATGGCTTTCAGCAGCATCCTGCACCTCTCCGGATGCACTCTTAGGACCATCGCACGCCCAAAGGACTTCATTTCTGAGTCCGGACAGAAACCGGACAACCATCTCGGAGATGCCATATCGGCATGACGACGGGATGCGGGAAGAAGGAGCAGCGCTCCGCCAGGCACGCGTGCTAACGAGCTTAACGAGCCTGATAAGCTTAACGAGCTCAATGGCGATTCATTCATAAAAGCTCCTCGGATCTCACCACGGCTGCCGAACGGGCGTGACCTGGCAAGTTCCATGGTGCACGTCAACAAGCAGCGTGGGGGGGGTGGGTGTGGGGGGGGAGAGGGGTAACGTGGGTAATGTAGGTTCTTACCAGAAGGAATGTGGTTCAGTCCAGATGGCTTCAGAAGCTGCAGGGACTGGTCTTTGCCGGGAGGTCCATCTGCAGGAGAGAGAGAGCACTCTGCTTCAAATATAGTCCGCAGCATCGGGGAGCGAGGCTTCGCCCGGCGAGAAGACGCTACGCGCCCACGCCAGATCCGTGTGAGAAGCCCATCCCGGCCCGCTGGTAGGGGCCGGCCCTCCGGCGCCAAAGACAAAGGGCTGGCAATTAACAGATGCGGCTCAGCGCGGGCGAAGCTTAAATCCTCCTAGGAGCCGGTGAGGGAGGCGGGGCCGAGGGCCGCGCCTCCGTTAGAGTCGGGGGCTGCTCGTTAGACTAGCTTGTTATTGGCTCTGTGCGGTAAGTGTGAGAGACGCAGAGAGGGAGGCGGGGGGCGGGACAGAGGGAGTGATAGTGACACGCACATGGAGATAAAACCCAATGCGCGAAACGGCTCAGGCTAACGCGACACGGCGCGATATACCCCCACCTCCGCGGGCAAGAGAGCAGTGGCGGTAATTACGGAGGGAACATGAAAAGGCTGCTGGAGCAGCAGGGCCTGGGAAGATGCGGCTATAAATAGCTGGCAGGGAGAGCGAGGGTGGAGAGGGAGAGGGAGATGGAGGGAGGGGGGAGGGAGGGAGAGGCTGCAGGGGAGATGGAGGAGAACATCAGCATGCAGAAAGCGGACACAAGCACGAGTGCATGCACGCCAAGAGTCTGTGCCGCAAGCAGGGAGAAGCGGCGCGGTCCCAGGATCGTGAGCAGAATCCAGAGGTGGGCAGGGAGGCCGGGACGAAACCGGCAGCTCAGTCAAGCAGCCCTCTCTCACACGGGCACAGAACCCCCCGACACCAAGAACATTTCAAACCAGTGAAGCCCACCCCCAGGGAAAAGCAGTTTATGGAAGCATGAGGCTGTTTGAGGGGAGGACCGTCATGACGTGTCCTAGGACAGCGGTGGGGGGCAGTTTTCTCATCTAGTACAAGCTTTCATCCAAAGTTAGGTACCATTAAGAAAGCAGCATCAGCCAGGGCCAGGAGCAGCTAGGGGTTAGGGGCCTTGGTGAAAAGCCAGATCACAGGCACTGTGCCACACACTGCCGTTCCCAAGGACCCAGAAAGAGCATCACACACACACACAAGGGGAGCGGGGGTGTGTACGGCAGGTGGGACGAGACGCCTCTCTTCCGCCCACTAAATGCGCGTGGACGCTATTCATGGCATCCCAAAGACATCCCGCTAAACTCTGGGCTCCCTGCATCCCCCAGCAGCTGGACCGCAAACGTGCTGATTTCAGCACACTATCGCCCTGACCATCACACAAATTTAACTGAAATATGCACCCTCGACATCGCCATTATGCAGCACGAGTGCGAACGAGGGGAAAACTTTCCCACAGAGTCGGATCGCGTCTGCGGGACGGGCCATATCGGAGGCCAGGCAGCCAGGCCAAGGAGTCGCTTCTATTTTGAGTGGCGTCTCTCCGTAAGGGCGGACGGCAGGAAAGTGAATAGGTCCGAGC
Source organism: Petrocephalus zakoni (assembly GCA_026774425.1). Lineage (NCBI taxonomy): Eukaryota > Metazoa > Chordata > Actinopteri > Osteoglossiformes > Mormyridae > Petrocephalus > Petrocephalus zakoni. The sequence goes on from JAODKN010000037.1 coordinate 6,808,128, forward strand.
CAGACCGCCAACAAATGAGGGTGTAGCTGTGATCACTGTCTGATGAGCGTACCCAGCCGCTAAGTGCCCACCTCGCGGACTGTACCCGCAGCTGCGGTTGGCGGATACTTTACTGGGTTGTACCTTGCCCTGCAGGGGGCGACCTACACAAAAAGGGTAGGGGGAGTGAGATGCCCACATGTAGCAGACAGATGGGGAGATTGGGGGGGGAATCAATGGTTTTTGCCACACTATTTTAAGGAAGGGGTGATCCAGAATGGGGTTATGATGAATACAGGGCCAAGCCTGGGAAATGGGACATTTATCAGCCCCCCCACCGCACTCACACATCCTCAAGTCAAATCGGAAAATGGGGGGGTGGGGAGCGGGGGTGTAGCGAAGACAGGGGGGATCGGGACTGGGAGAGTGAGAGCGAGAGCTCGCCCGCACAGCGGGTATGTGCAGGCCTGGCGTGGTAGGGGTTTGTGCAGGCCTGGCGCGTCAGGGGTTTCTGCAGGCCTGGCGTGGTAGGGGTTTGTGCAGGCCAGGCGCGTCAGGGGTATGTGCAGGCCTGGCTTGGTAGGGGTTTGTGCAGGCCTGGCGTGGTAGGGGTTTGTGCAGGCCTGGCTTGGTAGGGGTTTGTGCAGGCCTGGCTTGGTAGGGGTTTGTGCAGGCCGGGCACGTCCGCGGAGCTCTTCCCGCTATGCTCTATTTTTGGAACTCTCCCCGGATCCAGCGGCCCCGATGCCGGCACCGTAATGGCATTTTAATTAGGCGGGAGAGCGCCGCGCGTCTCCGGGTCGGGGAGACAGAGCAGAGGAGGAGGAGGGTGGTGGTGAAGGTGGGCTAGCGGAGGAGGGGTCGCGCTCAGCGGCATGCCGCTCTCGGCTTTACGCTGATCGCACCCAAGTCACAAGGCGGTGCCACTGTGTCCACGTATGGGGGGGGAGTTGGGTTGGGGGAGGTGACCGCAAGAATCACCACCCCCCCCCGACCAAAACTCTGTTCATTCATTAAAATCAGAGTTTGAAACAAGCCACAACAGGGGGCACCCCCTGCAGGTGAGAGCTATTCACAGCACAGGCCGCCTTCAAGCAGATTCCGCACAGCAAAATGCAGCTGATTAGTCCTCTAATCCAGCCAATGACTAATTAGGTAATTTAAAGCTGGACACGCCCCCCGAGCACGCGGCCCTGGTAATGGCAGGGCAAGCCACACCCACCACACCACTTCCTGCTGGTTAACTACATTTAAATGCTTTTTAAATTGCACACCAATGTCAATCATTCCCTGCTAAAATACATGTTTCTTTCTCAAAATGGTAGTTTTACACAGTTACACAATATTGCAATTATGTCACATTTTACGCTGCATCTGACTACATAGTTAGACGCGAGGTGACAGCCGTCTGACAAGAATTGCATTTTTAAAAAGCATGTTCGGGAACTGGCCAAAATTGGAGTGATTCCCTGTGATGATCGCCAGATAAGACCACCTGGTTGAGGAATATGTCACAGAGGATAACGACCAGGGTGTTGTCGCTGATATCGGCAGATATTTGGGAGTGATGGGGCCCTCCGGAAGTCTGGGCTATAAGGACGAGGACCAAATAAGCCTTTAAGGACCCATCTGCCTGCCAGGGCCGGGGCAAACAGGAGGTTACCGCCACCTGGCTCCAAACCTTGCGTGCCCCCCCCCAGTAGAAAAACGGGGCCAGAAGCACGGCAGCCCCCTGGCAGCCTGACACTGTAAGCACCTGACATCTCCAATACACCCAGGCTAACCCCTAGGCACCCTTATTGGCTGAGGGAAGACAATCCCCGCCCATTTGTGTGTCCCAGCCCAAGGGCCCGCCTCCATAGGCTAAGGAATACGCTAGCGGCCTCCCCCCCTCAGAGAAGATGCTGCTAATTACAGGCAGTCTGGCAGGATCTGAGCAGGATACCCTCCAGTGCTGCATCCTGAAGAGTCCCAGAGTCCCCCTGGTGTGACTCTAACCCCGCTCTCCACCACGAGCATTCTATATAAGATTATCTTCTTTGATGACATGGATGGGGGAGAGGATTGGTGTGGAGAAGGGTGACCAGTTCGGCCAATCAGGTGGACTGTCCACTACACAGAGGGGCCCCATGAAAGCGGTGCTGCATCTGACCGACTCTGCAGATACTGTGAGGAGGTGCCGCTGAGAGGGAGGGCGACTGGCAGCAGCCTGCTGGGCCCCCCCCGCCCCCCGACACCAGCGTCCCCTACCCACACCTGCCGGCGTGACAGCGTGCCCCAGCTGCGACGTCCTCGGGATCGCCTTCTGGAACGTTCCCGGGCTGACACGTTTTCCTACGGAGACCACCCACCCCATTTTAATCAAAGACAGAGCTGGGACTTTTCATGGGCTTCTCTGCCTCCAGCTACTCTGCAGAGAAGATCAAGCAGAGTTTCTATAAAGCTGTCGGTCTACATAGGAGACGATCCACAGGTAACCTCAGCTGCACTTTAGAAAGGGATCCCATCCAGCATGAGTGCAAGAAAGAGCTAGCTGTTGGAGGGGACGCAACAAAGACATGGGGGGTATCGTCCCCCCGTCCTCCCTGAATTTAGCTGATCTCTATCCTCTAACCTCCATCCACAGCCGTCCTGTCCCAGGAGAACACGTCAGCCCCCGACAGCAGTGGGCACAGGTACTCATTCCTGCTGTGCTCTCTTCCCAGGGGGAGGAAGCAAGACACTACCAACACCCACTATGCTGCCCCCTGCAGGCCACAGCACGCACTGGTGTGGCCAGGACCTTGGGCCACATGATGGCAGGATGCTGCCAGCCGGGAGGTGCACTCGAGCTGCGGGCGGACACTCAGCACCCGGCCAAGGTGGGCCACAAGGGCCAGCGCTTTGTTCTCCCGAGGCCCTTTTAGCACCCTCTGGCTATGGCCACTTACACATGGTCCAGCCATATTAAAAAGCTACTTAACAGGCACTTAGAAGATAGCAATGGGTGGGGGGAGGGGCGGTACTGGCGTGGCCCCGCAGCGCCCGGGGAGCCAGGTTTTTGGTGGTGGGGGGGGGGCATGATCCAGGCTGTTTCCTAGGGGACGGTAAGCAGATAGGAGACATTTGGCCAGCTAGCAGGCGGCCCCACCCCAGCAGAGGAATTAATAACCTGGAAATTCAAGAGCCCTCACTCGGGGGGGGGGTAAAAAACAGCCATCAGAGCACCGGGGAAAGAGACAGCTGCTGGAACCTAGAATGGCAGAATGGGAGGGGGGTATTTATTCATTTTATTTATTTCACAGATTTGTATATTAATTCCCAGGAAAAGAGCCTCACCCACCCCCCACAAATCATCCAGATCAATAAGGCCACAAATGGGGAAAGGGGTATTTTGAGAAGGGGGCAGAATGCGGGGGGGACAGCGGAAGAGGGGGCAGAGAGGGGCTGCCAGGCGGGTGCGAGTGGCAGAGTGGGGAAGGTTATTCTAATGGAGGGCTCAGATGACAGCCATTAGCGGCCCAGCAGAGCCCTGACAGCCTGCCGCTCTCCCCCGCATTATCATAACCCGCACCGCCGCAGCGATTAGTCCTAAATGGCCTTCTTTTCTCCCAGATGCTGCTCCAGTTACGTGCCATGATTGTGATTCGGGGGACGGGGGACGGGGGGACGGGGGGCACCATTAACCCTTACGATCATCTCCGTTCCAGGACACCAGCCCCATAACCGTCTCTCTTGTCGCCACAGGCTGAGATGTTCGATGCAGGGAGGGACGTTGGAGCGGGGAGTGGGCGGGAGGAGGGGGCTTTCAGATGGAGGAGATGCCAACAGATGGGGCCACTAGGGGGCACCGTAGAGGCACTGCAGCAGTGGTGGGGTCCAGGCGCACCGATGGCAGGTCAGCCGGCTGCTTCCAGAGCTTCCACGGGAATCGGCCCTCCTGTATCAGCCCGCCACTAGTGCACCATAGCACAGGGCTACTAGCAGGAGTCCAAAGTTCATAATTAAAAAAACACTGCATGCATGTTATAAACTGCCATCGTCACCCCTAGGTAACTCTGGTGCTCTCTGGCCAGGACATGAAGACCTGGCACAAGGACCTCCAGAGTGTCATGCTATAAAACACGCCATTTGACTTATACGGGAGCTCGTCCCGTGTCGAGGATACTGGGGAACCACTGTATTGATTCATGCAGACGTTTTAAAACGTGTCTTTATTTGGGGACATCTGAATAATTCAGGTGTGTGGAAAATGATGGGACATGCATCAGGACCACATTTCGGACAGCACCAGCCAGATGTCCCTGGCGGCATTTGGGGTGTGAGTGCGGCGAGGGTGCAGAGAGGGGGCGCCGTCACACCATGTGACTCGGGAAATTGGGGGGAAGGGGGATGTGAAAGGGCCCAAGCCGCACGACGTCATGGGGGGGGGGGGTGCTTTAGAAAGCCGGTTAAAACGCCCCGGATCAGATTCTGCGCCGGCATAATTAAACAAGAATGTCTTTGTCCAGCTAAGCTAGCGCTAATAACAGGCTCTAACTTAATGACCCTTTTCAGGCCGGGAAAATGAGCCCGTCGGAGGCAATAATATGATCCCTGCGCAGGCGACTGTGACATGCGAGGCCCTGGCGGGGGGGGTTAAGGCGTCTGTCAGTGCATGGAGGCAGGAAGCAGGAAATAGCGGGTATGGAGAGCACCATGACCAAGGCTGCTAGGCGAGGAGAGAATAAGGAGGAGAAAGACAAGGGTCACCCAGGACCAGAAGAGAGGCCATAAGCGTTTATCCGTCGACACAACCAGCAGACCTCTCACTGCTGTACCCTGCTGAAGCAACTACAAAGCCGCAACCAGGTGGTAGCAGAATGAGAGGGGCGGGACTTCCTGTCTAGCTGCAATCCCATTGACCAAGAGAAGGGGACAATGGTCATCCTTCAAGAATTGCAAATCTTCATAGCGATCTGGTCTGGAGGAACGCCGCACGAGCGTCTGGTACCAGGACGATGGGAGAAAAGCCACCAGCCAGCTAACGCAGCGCTCCGATCCGGGGGAGTACGAGGCAGCACAAGGCATAGCTCCTGTCACGCGTGGCAGGGCGTGCGCGGTGACATCGACATGCATCATGGGCAATTAAGGGAACAGAAATGAGCCCTGCTATTGTGACTGACTGAAGACGCAGAGTAACGTGTGCGGCTTGCCGGCAGCCGCGGTGTCTCGCGAGCCAAGCCCCACGCCGGCAGCCGCGGTGTCTCGCGAGCCAAGCCCCACGCCGGCAGCTTCCCGAGACGATAAATAAACGTGGGCGGATAAAACACAGCCGGAACCGGAGTTAAAGCGCTCTTAGTGGCTCCGTGGCTCACCAGTGCGGCTGCCCGTCCTTCCTTGTGAACTTGTGTCTATCATGTGGCGGACGGGCTCCACATCACTGCCAGCTTGCTCCCCCCACCCTCCCAAAGATCCCTGGAAGCTGCACAAGATGACAGCCCTCAGCCTTCCCACACAAAGATTGCCGACTGTGGCGGGGTCCGGACCAGTCAGCCACCTTCCATCCACTCACTCTGAATAAGGGCACGTAGACGAACACGCTCAAACTCAATAAAACACTCGGGGCAGGTCAGAGGCACTTGTCAGCCTAACTGCAGGTCTTTGGGCTGCGAGGGAAACCTGGAGGGGTTTTATGTGGTGGATTGGGACACCACTCCCATGACTGGAAGGACTTCAGTTCAAATCCCACTGTTGGGTCCTTAAACCCAATTACTCCAGTCTCAATTGAACAGCACCTTGCATAAAAGTATCAGCTGAACAAATGAATGACTGAATGAAAGAAATCAGTGCAGACTCCACATACAGAGCAGAGGCAGCATCCAAATCTGCTGTGCCACACATGGCTCCAACACCCCCGAAGAGTAATTAATGGTAGCAGGAGGGTGTCATTTCCATCAGGGATCCACAACTCAGATCCCCCCCTGCACCTTCTCCCCCCAGCAAATCTGTATCCACACTGGACCGCTCCAGCGAGTCAGACTACAATATATCGACCAGGGCACCGGGGAGCCGTCGCTTATGGACGGGCAGCATCAGCCAGCGGCGTGTGGAAGCCTAAGATAATCTGGCCTAGGAGGATTACAGAATATTTCCAGGATGAATTAATTCACAAAAACATGTGTAGTAAATTATTAATTAACTAGCAGCGGTTTTATGGGATGCCGAATGCGCCATCTGTTCCGCCATCGGCGCCGATCGAAGGCCATCAGAGTGGCGTCGCTGTGCTCCGGGCTGCCAGCGTGAGGCGCTATAGCGGCTGCTGTCACGGATACGCATACGCAGCCGTAAGCCTCAACTCCTCCGCAACTCCGAGGGGGGTGGGCGGTGATCATGAAGGCCGTTAGCACAATTAGCACAGCAGGGCACCAGAAATGCAGCCTGGGTGAGGGGGGGGCACTCATTCCCGTGTTCCTGCCATGCGCTCATCTATTGCGTGTGAGCCACAGGGCCTCGGCGTGATCCAGGCGTGCGGAGGGACCGAAGGACGAGCCAGACTGCCGTCCCCCCCCCACCCCACACATACACTGCGGCTTAACACAGAACAAAGGGCTGAAGGGGCTGGCAGGTGTGACAGGGAGGGACGTGGATCCTCCACGGTATCGCTGCTCAGACTACCGCCAGCTTCAGTCGCCATTACAGCAGAAACCACCAAGGCACCACTGCTCAGACTACCGCCGGCTTCAGTCACCTATACGGCAGAAACCGCTAAGGCACCGTCGCTCAGACTACCGCCGGCTTCAGTCGCCATTACGGCAGAAACCGCAAAGGCACCACTGCTCAGACTACCGCCGGCTTCAGTCACCTATACGGCAGAAACCGCTAAGGCGCCGCCGCTCAGACTACCGCCGGCTTCAGTCACCTATACGGCAGAAACCACAAAGGCGCTGCCGCACAGACTACCGCCGGCTTCAGTCGCCATTACGGCAGAAACCGCAAAGGCGCCGCTGCTCAGACTACCGCCGGCTTCAGTCACCTATACGGCAGAAACCGCTAAGGCGCCGCCGCTCAGTCTACCGCCGGCTTCAGTCGCCATTACGGCTGAAACCGCAAAGGCACCACTGCTCAGACTACCGCCGGCTTCAGTCACCTATACGGCAGAAACCGCTAAGGCACCACTGCTCAGACTACCGCCGGCTTCAGTCACCTATACGGCAGAAACCGCAAAGGTGCTGCCGCTCAGACTACCGCCGGCTTCAGTCGCCTATATGGCAGAAACCGCTAAGGCACCGCTGCTCAGACTACCGCCGGCTTCAGTCGCCTATACAGCAGAAACCGCTAAGGCACCGCTGCTCAGACTACCGCCCGCTTCAGTCGCCTATACGGCAGAAACCAATAATCCGCCAGGCTAATCTCTTGCACCCTCCACTCTTTAAATGAGTCGACTGCATGGTGTGTAATGAATGTTTGCGGTGGCTGATCTCCCAGGAGGTTGTAGAACACGTCCCCAAGGTGAAACCAACCCCCCATCTCGCTAATGACACGCATCCTGGGACAACTCCAAACACATTCCCTATGGCTGCAAAGGCACTCCCGCAAAGCCCGCAGGGGGTCGACATTTCCAGATTTTGGGGGGGGGGGGGGGGGGGGGGGTAGGGGGGGGGGCCCCCCCCACCTTGTTGGCGCATTTCCTCGTTTTTAAACCGAGAACCCCCCACCCCCCCCCAGAACACCACCCCCCCCCCCCCCCCCCCCCCCCCCCGCCGCTCCTCGGCGCCGGGGGGGGGGCGCCGCCCCCGCCGCGGCCGGCGCCCCCCCCCCGCCCCCGGGCCGCCGCCCCCCCCCCCCCCCCGCGTTATCGGTGCTGGCCCCACCCACTTCCTCAGTGGAGGGGTGACATTTTGGGCGACTTACCTCGTTTTTACACAGAGTACCCCCCTCCCCCCGCCATTCCTCCACAAGGGTTTCCTGGAATAAAACAGAGGTGGTCTTAGACTAAATGAGAGGCGGGGCCCTCCTGGGGGGTTCCAGAGACCCGTCTCCCACGGGTACTGCAGCTTAAGTATACACATCTCCTGATTAACACAAGCAGGTAATGAACTCACTGTCATTTCCCAACATTTGATGTGCTTCAAAACACAAATACTTCAGGGTCTCCCTTTCATGCTGCATTCCAAAGAAACGTCTGCCCAAAAGCAAAAAAAAAAAAAAAAACATGTAACGTCTGCTGGGACAGAAAACCACCCCCCGTTCCACCTGGGGCGGGTGCTACCTGGAATCGGCCTGTGTGCAGCACTAAGGGGTCCGGGATAAGAGCCACTGACCCAGGAAGCAGGGATGGACCAGGACTAAGTGAAACGGGCCATGCAAACCTGGCACCAGGGAGGGCCCACCTATCACCGGGTCGATTCTGACCTCCCTCAGTAAAACGCGTCGGAATCATGACCCCCCAAGTGGGACAGCAGGGGAAAATACTCAGCTCTTAAAAACATCCAAGATGCTGGCTGCTGACGTCTCTGCGGCTGGGGGGGGGGGCTCCGAAAACTTAGTTGCCCTTTTAAACCGCCTGAACTGGAACTACGATCCAGAACATTCCGGGTAGCTAGCCAAAAAAAATTCCTCACACGTGGGTCTTCCTGACGTCAAGGAGGAAAGCAGGGAAGGTACAGGTCCCCACCCCCATCCTTCCCGGAGATTGTGAAATGACAGAGAGGAGCAGGACAAACTTTTCAAAGTACTACCAATGACGGTCTTGTCCACCAAACACAGGGCTGTGCAAACCAGCCAGCCAACGAGGGACCAGAACAAAATAATTACTGTCCCTCCATGACAGGCCTGCTGACGAGGGGATTAGAGGAGTGTCCGTTCCTCGGTGGAGAGGAGGTTTTAATTACGAATCAGACCCCCGTCTCGCTGGTAAAGGCTAAGCAACACTTTGACTACGCTGATCTACGCACTCTAGCTCTCAGTGGGTGTGGGGTCACTGCTGGGAAACTTGTGGAAATTTATACTGGAAAACCAGTATAACCAGTATTTGGGCCAGATATGAGAAAGAAAGAAAAAATGCTCAAATATTCATAAATGTGCAGGTGAGGAGCATCTTTCTGGGACAGAGATGTTGGCAAGAAAAATTCTCAGAAGTTAAAAATATCCCATTTTGCCAGGACAGTTTGGGGACACAACCAGTCCTGTACAGCCACGGTAACAGACACCGTGGGCGTGATCCGTAATGACCTGGTTCTCCTCGGAGGAGCAGGATTAGGGATGGTGTGCCTGTGTTTGGAAGGTAGCCGGTTCAAGATAACAGGGTTGGCAAAGTGATTTCACCATCAGGCCCTGAACGAGGCCCTTAACGCTCTTGATAAATCTCAATAAATGTTGCTGCTTTTGATAAACGCATCAGCGTAGGTCTTAAGAGTCAAATGAGTCTCTATGACTTGTGTATGTCTTCTTGTACAGGGTCTGATGGAATGGCTGTTTAAAAGTTACATCCACCACGGGCTAAAAGAGGAGCAACCAGCCTCTCCTCACCAATGCCAAACTCAATGCAAAACTGACAGCAAACATGCCACGAGAGACATTGTCCTTGGTCAGGCTCGTCGCCGTGGTTACGTTAACGTATGGGTACATACCCAGCCGGACCAGAGCAACTGGCAGCGAGCACGGCTTCTACAAAAAAAGGCAGCATGCGGGACTGCTGGTGCCGGCGCCAATCAACGGAGTAGGTCTAAACGACAGAACCTCCCACCTATAGGAAAAGGGGGAAGATGGCCTCTGGGCTCGCCGAACAGCTGCTGGCAAATGGGGTTCATCGCAAAGCTTTGGGTGACGCGGCAATTTATAGGCACGCGGCACATGGAAGAGCATGAGACAACTGCTCTGTCAGCACGGGCAGCTAAACAATTGGCGTCTGTCTGGGGCTCGCACGTGTGGGAGGCCTGTGTCGTCCGGAATAGCCACATGCGGAACCAAGCACCAGGGCTGGAGCCGTGCAACCAGGTCATCCGGACACACACAGCCAGGGGTGCCGCTGAGCAGAGAGGGGGCTCGCTCCGGGCTTCCGGCAAGTCACATAGCCTGATTGGCAACGCGTTCGGTTTAATGGCGACACACAGGGCTTAATCATGCCACGAGCAAGGGCCGCGGGGGGGAAGGCGAAGGGGGGGGACGGACTTAAGGTCCATTTTCACTTGGAGGAAAATCATCCCACAAACCCTGAAATCTCTCGCGCGCAGTTTCTGTTCCCGTCAAAAATAAAGGTCGTGATTTTCTCCAAGTATGAAACATAACCTCCTCCCTCTGTGTGTGTGTGAGGTCCCCCCCCCCCTCAGAACTCGCTCAGCCCTGACGCACCGGCACACTGTTCACATCCGCAGCTGTACGTCACGTTCCCGGATGGACCCCCCCCCCCATCACGTCACGGCTCACGGGCAGCTGGCAGCGACGGCAAAGCCGCCAAATCGAAGTCGTGGGAGGGTGATGGACCCATGCAGATGGCTGCTGGCCGGGTTCCTTAGAACCCGCCAGCAGAAGCAGGGACACTGCATTTACACACGAGTGTGACGCTCTACAGAATTAGCCACTTTAACACGCTTTGGAGTCCAGGATCTTATAGACACGAGGTGTAAGAACAAGCGCTGGTACATTCACGTGCACAGTCACACGCACACATACACGCACACGTACACGCACACGTACACGCACACGTACACGCACACATACACATACACGCACACATACACGCACACATACACGCACACGTACACATGCACACGTTTGTATTCCAAACTTAGTGAAGACCTTCCATTCATTTCTATGGGGAAAACCCTAATCCCAGTCACGACACCCTTAACTCATACCCAGCCCCAACCTTAACTCTAAATAAGCAAACAAAATACAAGACTTTAGGCATTCTTACTTTTTTGATTGCTTTCACAGATTTTTATAAAATGTAGTCTGAAGTAGTGATCACCGAAAAATTACCTCACTAGTCACGTTTTTTGAGGATTTGCTATAGTTGTGCAGTCCTTTGGTCCTCACAAGTATAACAAAACCTGTACGTACACACACAATGCAGGGAGAGACTAGCAGAGCTAAATGTGGTCCCTGATCTCAGGAGCCCAGCAAACAACACGGGCACAGGGGCCTTCAAAAGAAGCCTTTGTACCGCGGTATTTTTAGCACTGCGGATGCAGGGCAGAAGGCGAGGAGCGTGTGTCCGGCGTGAGCGCGCACGTGCGCACATGTGTTTGGCGTGAGTGCATGTGTAGAGAGAAAGTAACACGTCTGCAGACGTAAGTGACAAACATTGGGGGGGGGGGGCAGACAGCGGAAACACGGTGGGGTGGCGTGTTACACAAACAGTCCTGCATGAAACACGGGTGTGTATTCCTGGAAGGCAGTCTCTATAAGAGGGGGTGGGCAGGCACCCATTGCTCAATTACTGTTCATCTTCAATAGAATCAATGGCCACGGGAAAACAAGGTAAGCCACATTCTGACTGCCCCCCCCCCATACCAACGGCATCATTCTCCCCCACCCCCCCCATACCAAC
>JAODKN010000037.1:6825374-6844385 GCA_026774425.1 Petrocephalus zakoni
GCTCCTACAACCAACCATGAGCCTCAGAGCAATGAGGGGAGGCTCCTACAACCAACCATGAGCCTCAGAGCAATGAGAGGCAGCTCCTACAGCCAACCATGAGCCTCAGAGCAATGAGGGGAGGCTCCTACAACCAACCATGAGCCTCAGAGCAATGAGAGGCAGCCCCTACAACCAACCATGAGCCTCAGAGCAATGAGGGGAGGCTCCTACAGCCAACCCAAGGCCTCTGAGCAACTAGCTCAGACTACGAGAACTAATTCTGAGCTTTGCGAGATGTAGGGCTGACTCCCACAGGCAACCCTTAGCTTGACGACAATTAGGGGTGGTTCCCACAGCCAATCCCGTGCCTCTGGACTCCTGTAGACAGTCAAACCCAAGCTTCTTGAGACCTACAGGCGGTTCCTACAACTAGCCGATTCAGCTCTCCTGATTAATGACAGTGTCCAATCTGTATGCTGCTCTGAATAATAATAACTATTTAAATTCCCTCTTCTAACGCATCCTTTAAATTCTGCTCATTGTGGCGGAGTAAAAATAGCGGTGTTGGCCGCCCGGCGCCCGGCCCAGCTTCCCCTGAAGGCGATTAGTCACTTGGGAAAACTCAGGGCTCCGCCCTTCAGCGAGACACAAGGCTCGCAATACAGGAAAGTTGACATGAATTATTCAGGACCATCTGCCGCCGAATTAGCGTCGGAATCCACCGACTGTGATAACCTCGATAACAAGTCCCCGGCTGCAGCCATCGCTCCCCTTGCGCCCCCCTCCCCCGGGTGCTGGCGTCCTGCATCTCTGACGCTGAGCGCATGCTTTGCCACTTCCCTCAAGTTGCCGCTGATCTTACACACAGGTACACAGATTAGTGACATACAGAAACGCATGCCTCTTGCACTTTAGCAAGCTCCTTCCTGCATCTGCAGAGGCTCAGACATAACCCCTCCGGTGGTGGGGCAGATCAGGCCCCCGGGGCTGTGTGCAGACCCCCACCCCTCATCCGACAGGCTCCCCAATGGGTGGGGTGCCACTCATGAGACGCATGGACTCCCCCTGCCATAGGGATGCCACGGAAGCAGTTAGCAAATGCGGTACAGTGACGGGCCTCATTCCAAAGGCCATCTGCATGAACTGGCCATTCTGCCGCAATGCTAGCATGTCCTACCATCAGGAGGCGCTGTAGGTCCCAGAAAGAGACTGTTGCTGGGTATGCTCCATCACAGAGGATGGAGTGGGGGAACGCACTCATAGTGCACTCGGGAAACACAAAGCCCCCCCCAACCTACCAATATGTATCCCTTTCATGTTACCGCAGCCAATACTGCGTACAACATACGTCTACCACACCAGGACTGCCTACAGACGGCCAGGCAGCTTGCTCCAGCCAAGGTCACATGCTCATTGGCTGTCAGCCTTTAGAGTATCATGCTCATTGGCTGCCCGCCTTTGGGGGACCGTCCTCATTGGCTTTCAGCCTTTGGGGTATCATTTTTTTTTTTTTTTTTTTAGAAATTCTGACTTTACGTTCTTACAGATCACAGTTTACATTTTACAAAAAAAGTACTTAATAAAAAGGTATTGCTTCAATTTTAACCTTCAAAAAACGAAAAAAATGAAATGCAGAAAAGGAATATATTATACACTCAAAAACCCTCAAAAATAATAAAACATGAAACGCATCTTTTGTAAACACCACTTATTTAGCAACTGAGGAGAATGCTCAATCTAATCCAGTTTCTTCTGGTTTATCCCACTTTTCCTTAAAAGTAGATTGAGAAATGGGGGGGGGGGGGTACGAGCTGGCGGGTGCCAACAGAGCCAGAATCCTGGTGGGCCTACGGCAGCTGTGGTCACCAATGGGACACTCTTGTGCCAGGCTGGCCACCACGCGGCCCACTAACGCATTCAGGCCGGGCGCCCAGGCTGCCGACACCCCGTGCCAAAACGCACCCCCCCCCCACCTCGCATGGCAAAAAATCTGCACCACATACCCCAAAATGTGCAGGACCATACTGTCAGGGGACCGCTTGCTTCCAAAATAATTTCATGGGGGTGTTAACGCCATCGAAGCCGCATTTGAAAGATTATCCTTTTAACAGGCACTTCCAAGACTGCACAAGAGCGACAGAGGATCGAGAGACACGGCGGGGGCAAATGGGACCAAGCTCAGATCCTTGTTGAGAGCCTCTATGCACAGAGGAGACTCGCTGGCCTGCACTGCCTGCTCTTACCCGAACCTTCCCGCCCCATTGCATCTGCAAGCCTGGGTCACACCTGACGGCAACCTTCTTTTAATTTAGTTCCCCGTTTCACCGGTAAAGACGGATGTTTTTGTTATTTTCTTTGAGGAGCTGGGAGAGCGTCTCCCACTCCGGCCCAGCGAAGCTGCAACGTTGACACAATATGTCACATTCCGGAATTTATTTTTTTTTAAACCGGGAACAGAAAAAGTCGCTTGTGGTTGCGTGGCAATTCTGAACATCCCTGGTGGAGGCCGTCCGCAATGCGCAAAGGGCCCCGTTCCCCATGCCGCGGGGACAGTAACGTGACGGCACACCAAGCGTGGCAAAGCGAGGACAGGGTCGCCCCCTACTGGCTGACACTCTCCAGCGCGGTATACAATTAGGAAGTGCCCGACACGGCGGCTTGGGCCATCTTCTGTCGCCGCGGGCTACAGGGTAAGAATTACACTTTGTCAAAAAACGTACTAACGTGGCAAAATTCAGCCCTGTCCCCCCCACTGGCTGCTGATCCCATCATCGACTCAAAGAGGTCAGGAACGAGGTACCACTTCAGACAGCAGAAGATGTGTAGCAACAGTCCACCCGGACCGTGACCCCCCCCCCCACAAATGTCAGTGGGCCTGCCAGCCCAGGCTGGTACCACAGGCAAAAGGCGAGCTTGGGGTGCCAAGAATGGAGCACAAAAGGTTCCGGAGCCGAGCGGAAGGCCACACGCGGGGACCCGGATGTCGCAGCCTGCAGCGCGGACCACAGGGAGAAACCGCGAGGACGAAAACACCCACAGCGCCATCCGGAACTTTCCACACAGCCTGAATGCCTCCCAAAAACCCATCACGCCTCATCTCCAGCACGGCAGATCAGATAAAATTCATGTGCAAATGTAGTTTCTCCTCATTCAGAAAGACGACAACGGCCCGTGAAGAGCGCAGGGACGATGCAGCAAGACCCAGCTGCACTGCTAGCGGGGGCCGAATCCGGCGGGAAAAGGGGAACCCGGATCTGGCACCGCGCAGCCAAAGATAAATGCATGTTTATTATTTATACATCCCGGCTGCACTGTAACCCAAGGAGGGTGCAGACTGCCCCGGACGGACAAGGCAGGTCTCCCGACACCTTTGGGCCAGGGCACACGAGTGCCTAAAAGACGCGGTGCACCCCCCCACCCCCGGGCCTTAATGAAGCACGCAGAGCCAAACGCCCGCTCTCGGCACTCTGATTCGGCGTGGGCTGCGCTAGGGTGTGCGGCTCTCTAAAAAAAAAAAAATGTGAAAATGTTGAAATTCTCCAAAACAGATAACGATCTGCCTTATCGGGGGGCGGGGCATCACATAACGGCAGTGAGGAGGCGGGCTCTCTCTTCAAGGAATGACGCAGAGACAATGGGTGCGTTCGACTACATGCAGCCGCTTACAGCGCTGGCTTAAAGCGATGCATTCTGGTCATTCTAGTCTGGTTTTGGCCAATCAGAAATGACCAGAATGCATCTCTTTAAGCCAGCGCTGTAAGCAGCTGCATGAAGTCGAACGCACCCACTGTCTTTGTCATCTGCCTCTCCCCTCCCCCAGAGGAGAACAACATGCTCGTCACGGAGCCACAGCGGGCCTCCGATCAACAGAAAGAACAGAGAACGTGGAAGAAATGCAAGCAGCCTATGCGGTATGAGGAAATGTGGGTAAAAAGCTTTTGATCAGCCGTGATTGGGTAAGAGTGTGATCCTGCTCCCCGATTGGCCAATTCATCCACCACTGGTCCAGGGGATGGAGGGGGGTGCTTCGCCGCTTAGGATAGCATAGCCAACAGCAGTAGGCATCCTGGGTTAGCACTTAAGGGCTCCAGTACTGCTGGGATGGCATCTTTAAAAGGGCGGGGCCTGTGACAGGGTCAGACACCACCAAACTGCGGAATATGCACCCTCAGTCTTACCAGGAAAAAGGCAAGGAGGAACGACAGGCAGACACTTATCCGGAACTGAAGGCTCCATCGGGGCAGGCACCATAGCGGCTAAGAACAAGGCTCCTGCACTCCGGAAGTCACCGGGTCCGGGACAGTCTCCCCCCGTAGCTCACCCCGCCAGGTGGCTCAAGTGACCAGCTTGAGCCAAGGGTAACAATTACTATCTACGGAACTGCCACAAGGAACAACGGGCAGAACTGTCAGGCTGTAATCTACAGTAATACATCAGGAAGGGGGGGGGCATCAAGGCCAGCGTGAGCCCCCCCAGCAGGGAAATGGGCTACAAGGCAGCTGCAGGGCCAGGGGGGAGGACCGCTTGCTCCTTAGAGGGACAGAGGGGAGCGTTCAGGATTCATTTCATTTAGGAATATATCCGTGCTGGTGGAGTGGCGGGTCTTTTAGGCAGAACACCTCAACAGGCCTAAGCAGATCCCAAACACGGTGAGGGACAGGGTGAGGTGACGGCGTGGTGTAGCATCTTCCAGAAGATGCAGCTTATTAAGGCTGACGTGACGGGCCATTGTCACAAACAGAGACGTCTCCCGTTGGGAGAGGCGCGTGTGTGTATCCCAAAGCTCCCACAGCCGGCGCCATCTGCAGGCGGAGAGCGGGCCCTTGTTTACACTACTGCGGTGGCAACTCCCTCCCGCGTGCTTCCTGAACACACAAACAAATAAGTCAAAAGCACCGACGACAAGGCAGCGGGCAGCTCCATTAACGGCATCAACGCACTGTCCTGTGAGTCACATGGGGGGGACCACGCGGCCCCGCACTGACCTCGTCCTCCACAAGGGGGCGTGCCGACTAACAGATGACGGGCCTTTCACTTGACCAGAAGGCCAAGCTGGGTTCCTGCAGCCGTTAAGACTAATTTTGCTAATAAAAACATTGCTTGAAACGTCGACTGTTGAACTGGAGGTACTCCTAAACAGAACTCCGTTTTTGAGGTTAAGGAATTCACATGGATCCAACGTGGGCGATTTCCCTCCTGTGCTGCGATCTGCTTCACACTGAGGCTTTCCATAAGCCAAAGACAATAAGAATGAAAATAAGCAATATAAAAAAAATAGCGATTTGGAACACAGGACCAGATGAACCCCAGATTAACGTCGAGCCCCGCGCCTGGACGCAAATCCCGATGATCCCGAGATCTGGAAACCTGGATCAGCGGGGCGAGCCCCTAAAGAAGAGCACCCCCTACCCCCACCTCCAAAAGGCCAAACCACAGCTAGGGCGTGCCTCACAGCACCACCAGGGAGCTTGACTCTGAGGGGGAAGACGGAAGAAATGTATCGTGAACATCGTCCCTCAAGGCAAGCTGTCGAAAAGGATAATGAGTGACCACGTCGGGGCTCCTGCAGAGGAACACCGGGGCGTGAGCTCACCCGGGTGGCAGACGCTCCGTAAAGAAGAGCGCGCCCTGCGTCGGCAGACAAGACCGCGATTCTCCTCTCCACCGCGAGTACCAGCGGCCGAGGCGCATCGAGAGCCGGGACGCCGGCTTTGCATGGCGTATTTGCCAGATCATTCATAATTCATTCCTACTACCCCTCCAGCCCGCGCAAGTGGCCGACATAAAAACCCATCAGGCAAAATGCCGGCAATCCCAGGAAATGTAGACGTGCGGAGGGTTCTTCAGACATGGGCGGCGATCCGGGCAGCTACTAGCGCTATGTGACCAGACTATTTTGCAGAATGGGTCTCGCAGAAGCGGGGTATTTCTCTGCCTTGTAAATCAGTTCCCGTTAACATGGGAGGGAGGGATCTTACCTGGGTGACTGCGGGAACTCATGGTCGGCAGGGCGCCCCTGTGTGGGCCGTGACTCCCCTGCCGGAGGAGATAGGCGAGGGTGCGGGAGAGCTTGTGTTTCTGACAGACCAGGTGAGCTGAGGACCTCACCACTCCTCCGAGGCCAGCAAGGGACACACCATCCAACAAGGGATGCTTCGAGGCACTCGCCTCACGGGCTTAGCTCCGCCTCCTCTGGCCCCGCCCACCAACTTGTCCTGTGGAAGATTAGTTTGATTACTCACAGGGACTGGATATATACAACAATTTACATGAGGGCCAAAATGAACATTTCACCCCCATGCGCACTAAGGCCAGGGGGTCAGGTCATCAACTGCTCTTTGCATCTACCTATGAATATAGCTTCATAAATTGTATGATGTGGATAAAACCTCTGAAATTCCAGGCTGTGTTGCTAGACACAGCACCAGGACGATCACACTGTACGGGAGCAAACAGCCACGCTCTGACCCATCCACACATCCACTGACACATCTGGGGGCCAAGTACTGGCAGTACACCTGGGCTGGGGGTGACACTCGCGCCATACTGCAATCTGTTGGGGTGTGGAACGCCAGCGGGTCGCCCTTAAAAAGCGAGGACAGGAGGACAGCCAGAACTGGCAGGTCAGAAGAGTGCCGGCCACCCACGGCGTCGCTCCATCCACCCTGCCCCCAACCCGGAAGGCCTGACCATCACGAGGCGGCATGGCCTGGCCTAACACATGAAGGCAGCACATGGAAACCGCAGTTCCCCACTGACTTTACATAACGGACTTTCGGATTAATCAGAGCGACGCACGGTGACATGGGTGATGGAGCATTACACACGCCAGCCGGGCACGTTTATACTGTGCAGATTTTTTTATTATTTCGCTGTTATCCAAAGGGACGCACATCGTTTTTTTTTTTTTTTTTTTTTTAAGAAGACAGGGTCAGGAGAAATTGGGGGTTAAGGGTTTGATCAAGGGCCCAACAGTGACATCGCTCTGCCAACCGCGGGGTTTGAACTGGCGATCACAGACACAGCGTCGTACACCGCCGAGCCCACAGTGAAACGGCAAACAGGGAGCAATGAGGGAGTGGCAGGGGGCCCCCCTGAGTTGGCTACATGAGACACTAAATGACCGCGACGTTAAACCACTTTGCCACAGTGTTTTCAGAGCTACATATAGGTAAACACATGCACACAGGTAGATCCCTAGCAGCTAATCAGGACAGTCACAGCAGGGCATGGGTGGAAGAAAACAGATTTCAGGAATATAAGTGGGAAAAGAAGATTACAGGAATCAGATCACAGAGCTCAGTCTGAAATGCATCAATATATATATTATTAATGTAGAGCAATAATACAGTATCAGCAATAATAGTGCATAATGCAGGGAGGAAATCGTCAAAGAATGGGAGGGATGCGTAAATGTGCCACCGGCGGGAATGGAACCCACAACCTGGTGGGGCTGCAGTGATATCCATCCAACAGCCCTTCAAAATGACTTCATTACTATCATGATACCAGAGACTTCAAGCGAAACGGGGGATATGCAACGCAATGCGTGACGGCAATGCTGACGCCTCTCCATCTCGCTAGGGCCCAGTGTGATTAGGAAAGGCGCCCCCTACAGGGCACGGAACTCACTGTCACGGCCCACCAGCGCCTGCCCTGCCACCCCCCCAACGAGCAGCCAGGGGAGAGGCACAGTCTAACTCCACTGCAAGGGGAATATAAGAGGAGACGCTTAAGCTTGCGAAAGGGGAATGTGCAGATAAGTGCGGAGGACTGACCCCGGGTCGAATGCGGACCCCAGATGGAGCATCGAGTCTCACCCTGCTCCAAGGTCACAGCCCCGGCGACCTCGTCTGTCAGAGGCATAAAGAAACGCTGCCGGCGAGCCCGCTTTCGTCACAGCACCCCCCCACCCCCATCAGAGGACCAGCTCAAAGGTCCCGTGATTCACAAACACAGGGCAGAGGCCGCGGGGCCCAGTCCCCGGCCCCCGGCGGCACCTCAGGGTTACGCCGAGGTAAAGAAGAAGGCCTCAAAGGCAGAATGTCAAGATGAGTCACACTGCCTTCGACTTAAACGACACCCCCTCGCCTCCGAGAGGCACGCTATTCTCCAGGCTTTCTGTAACTTCCACTACGGCATTTCCATTCAGATATAAATTTACATTTTTATCTATTTAGCACACACTTTTAGCCAAAGCAATGCACATTTTTCAAGACCGCAGGTACAGCCAGTCCCAGGAGCAGTCAGGGCTCAGGGGCCTCGCTCAGGGGCCCAATGGTGACAACACACTGCTGACCCTGGGATTTGACGCAGTGACCATTTGACACAGTGTCCTCAAATCGCTACAGTGTGCAGACCCCCAGGGGCAGCGAAGTGACACAAGGCGTCCCTTCTCACGGGACAGAGACTCACGGCTGGGTTTGGCCGTACCCTTAAGCACGGGCTAGACTCCCAAACCTTTCCCTGGATGTCTCACTCCGCCAGGGCGAAATAAGGAATTAACAAAACTCCAGGGCGTTTACTGCAGACTCCGCCCTTCACAAATCGCCGTGCCTCCGTGTGAGCCGAAAGCGCTCAGAGTCCCTCACGCACACGCCGATCCCTCCTAGCAACTATTGTCCAGCCGCACAACAACAGAGTGAAAACACACGAATTCACGCCCTACACGTTAGCAGACAGCACGGAAAAGAAGTATACTAAGGTAACCCGAAGAGGAGCGTTCAGCCTAGCAGGGGCCGAAACGGGCCTGCGCTCGCCGACCCGGGACGTTGTAATCAAGCGACACAAGAGCGGCACGCGGTCAGGAAGCAGTCAGTGACTACCGTTACTCGATATACTGAATTAATCTTGCAAATACCCTTCTCTCCCGTACAGCGATCATCCGTCAAATCTAATTGGCTGTAAATAATTTATATCGAAGCTCAATTTGCAGCCGCGCACACATCTGTTTGCGGACGTGAAGTATCAGCCCAGGTCGAAATCCTAACCCTGACAGGTGCCGCTGCTTTGGCAAGCCCAGGTACAGAAACTTTCAGCAAACGATGAAGACAGAGACGGAATAATCAAAAAGTATAAATGTGGGGCATATATTTATCACAGACTAAATCCCTCAGCTGATGATATATTATTTTTACACCAATTTAAAATATGACGTTTGCAGAATCTTCTAGCCTAGTTTTACACACAAACAAGCACCGACACAAATGGGGGTTGTGACACGAGGGTCTGACCGCCATGTATGACATCAGACAGAGAAGCCCCAGGGCAGATTTCCCAAAAGTTAGTCACGGCACATATGCGTCCTGGGCGGGGGACATTAGCAGGGCCTCTCATTGGATGGTGTGAGGCATGTGGCTGCAGTGAAGCCCGCTTTACGTCACAGTCTAGCAGACAAGCAGGGACAGGCTCTGCCATGGGGGGGTGCGTGAGATAGGCCGGAGCGCTCGGGGCATGCTGACGCACCATTGGGCAGGCTTTGCCTTCTTAAGACCCACAAGTTGAAAAAGCAATCATCAAAAAGATCCGGGCAAGTGGAGGCAGCCCCACGGGCATCCCTCTTCTCGGTCTCGCCCCTCGACAGACGCACCGCTCCGCGAGTGTCCTCGTCCCGGGGTGCTCCCTGCAGTGAAGCAGACGGAGAGGACCCTCCTAGCGCATTTCCGAAACCCCACCCCACTGCCCCCACGTCTCCACATTCCCGTGTCCCCCCCCGATCCACGGTCCCGGACGGCACGTCCCAACCAGTCTTCCGACGTCGCCCAACACTTTAGGGACGGTCCCCCCTAGAGTCCATAAATTACCCAAATGCACATATTTGGGTGCCAAATATTCCCCAAAGCTCCGGGTTTTGCCAAACGTTTTCGAGGAGGAATGCGGCGGCTTTGGTTTTGGACGCGGCACCAGATTTTTGTGGCTCCGGTATCTGCACGTAGAGGCCGACCAAAGTCAAGTCGCTCCATTATTCACTCCATAAACAAATTTCCCTGTTTGACAGGGCGCATTGCGAAGATTACACGCGCCAGCGCATAATCAAGGGCGTTTCTAATAAGCCGTTTCGGCGCGAGGGGAGAAAAACGGGGAGCTTAACGCACGAGGCCGTTGAGAGGCGGTGATCTATCCCTGCTCCGTATAGCAGGCGCTTAGCCAAGCGGCCCGAGTCGAAACTTCAAAAGGTCGTTTCCGTCACCGGGGCGAATGTGTAACATGCAAACGACGCATCCCACACGCTGCTTTTTTTCCCTCGTCTCGCAACAAAAGGCTCTTATTTTCAGGCAAACAGAAAGCAGGAAATGAGTGCTTTGCCTTTATGCCACGCGCTCTGAAAGCGAGGAGGAGGAAAGTTTCCCCCTCCTCCGCCCCCCGCCATGGGCTGCTTACTTTCACCGGCCCGGCTGCCCCGGCTTAGCACGGGGATACAGGGTTTACAGGGTGTACAGGTCCCCATCCCTGATCACCGCTACCCCGTTAGGTCTGTGTGTGCCTGTTAACAGGCCTGCGGGTCATAACCGCAGGCATGGGGGGGTGGTTCGGGTCGCACAGAAGCCAGCGAAGCACGTTTCTGGATGTCCTCAGGAAAGGCCCCCGACGACAGTGGGAGCATGAGAGCAGCCGGACGCCCTCAGAATGATGCCACCCCTACCCGGGAGCCTTGATTTTCCCTATGTGGCAATGCTGGTTCTGCACATGATACACAGTCCGCCGAGGGCCCACAGCCCTCAAGCAATGCAGGCAGCTCTTTAGACGACGGGGGGCTCAAGCGTACATGACCCCCCCCCAAATCGCTCCCCAACATCCAGGAGGTCAACATACTGGCATAGCCCAGTGACTGCAGTAATTCTGCATAGATTTCTGATTTAAATCGCAGGAGATCGATTAGCGTCTTCCCGCCCATACCCTTCAGGTTGGTTACTCCGCAGCGCAGAGAAGCACGGGAGCCGTTTACACGCCGCTAGAGCACGGCTCGTAATTTCACATCACTAACAGAGCAGCAGGCTCCGCAAGGCAGTTGTGACCTTCTCCTGCGGAGAGAGGAGCAGAGGAAAGCAGCCGCATTCAGGTGTGACAGCAGTGATCACAGAGACTCTCGCATGCCTGGCGGTGTGGATAGAGGTGAGAGCCCCCCCCCCCGCCGACCCCCCGGATGCCGGGTGACCTTTCGGGCACAGGGACGCAGTCAGCCTACAGCGCCAGA
The DNA here is from genome assembly GCA_026774425.1 of Petrocephalus zakoni. Classification (NCBI taxonomy): domain Eukaryota; kingdom Metazoa; phylum Chordata; class Actinopteri; order Osteoglossiformes; family Mormyridae; genus Petrocephalus; species Petrocephalus zakoni. Next base: position 6,836,551 of record JAODKN010000037.1, read on the forward strand.
GATAACACCGTGGGGACAGCCAGCGTGTGTTTACTACAAATGGCAGGGGCCCTCTGACGCATGCGGGAAATTCGTCAGTCTCCTCCTCTGAGTCAACAGAAAGTACAAGCTTTCAGGAAACTATATGACACCTTCATACATATTTCGTACATGCATTGAAATACAGAACACATCCCCCCCCCTATTTAAAAAGAAAACTTGACATGAAAACAAAGATCACTGCGTTAAAGAGCAACCATAAGGAGTAAAAGTAATGGAAACACATCCTGAATATCTTCCTAACACTCCAACATTTACATACAAATATATAATGCTGCTAAAGATATGCACTGAAACACGGCAGGATGCTTGGTAACTACAAATGCATGTTATAGGTTTCTGAGGCGTTAAGCACAAAACTTTAACTGCACAAAAGTAAAGCAGACATTTGAAAAGATCTAATGGCATCTGGGGTGGGGGTCGCAGGGACGTGTGGGGGGCATGCCGCCCGCGCTGGTGACGGCCTCCGCCCGGCATACCCACCTGCGATCCCCCGCTCCCATGCACTGGCGCCGGGTCTCAGCCCGCTTTCCAGGGATCTGCCACGGGGAAGCGGAGCCCCCACGGCACCGACGAAGGGGGGCCACCTACGGCAGCCTACGGACACGGCACCCTTTGGGCGCGGATCTCCACCTTACGCCTCCCCAACCGGGCACCATTTTCCAGAACAGAAAAAAAAAACAACCTACCCTCATTCACAAAAAATGTTGACGCACGACGAAGCCCCGCCCACTCCATATCAGTCACACCTTATAGGACGCGCGGGCCGAATCCCCGCCCACTTCCGATCAATCACACCTTATAGGACATTCCGGATTTCCCGCCTTTTGATTGTCCTAGCCAATTGGCCGAGCAGCACATCAATCGACTGTAACTTAATAGTTACGTCTTTAATAGCCCACCAGTAGTACAAGAGGCACCCGAATTGGTCTGGGAAAGGGCCAATCGGATAAATGCGAAGCTAGCTAACGCAAGAGCGATACTTATAGGCAAACGCACCTTTCAATCAGAAACCCATTCTACGTGCACATTGGACCGTACCTGCACCAGCTAGAAAATGCCACCCAAAATATCAGTGACTTGATGATGTTAGTTGGGAAGGCCGTTAAGTGAGATGCGAAACATCCCGGGCGCTGCACAGCGAGCAGCCCTCGGGCTCACATTGTTTTGATTTCCCCCCCGATCCTCCCCGGTGAAGGTGGCTGCTAATTTGCACGGCGCTCCCCAGACGGACGCCGCGCGATCGCCCCCGACCGCACATGCACCTTAAGCTTACCTGCCCCCGGTGAGGCGGCCACTCCAGTCCAGGGTGGGGGGGGGACCGCGATATGCTGAATTCCTGCTGGAGACGGCGCCAGCGAGAGAATCACTCGCTGACGAATTCCGCCATACTGGATTTTGGCAGCGCGATCACGTGTCGCGCCCCTGCATTTCCCGGGAAAGGCGGCGCTTCGCGCGCGGAAGGGCGTGCCCGTGCGCGAGGAGCCGCGCGGCGTGGGAGCTGCCCCCGAACCCCCCCGCCCCCGCCACATAAATTAATAATATAAACACTTAATATTTAGTCTTACGCGTGAGAACTGCAGGAGAGTTTTGCAATTGTGCATGTCATTAATCTTTAAACCTTATTGGGATTGGATCACATGAATATCCTCTAGTTATAAATAAGGACTGAGGCTCAATTTGTTCGCTTGGCTGTAATTTGAATAATTTATATGTCTGTATAAAACGTATCGTATGTGGTTTTTACCTTTCACGATCTTCTAGCTAGTTATTAACGATTTTCAACTGTTGCCCAAAGATTTATTGGTCTCCTCGACTACACTCTCCGCGGTACTATTTTTGTGTTACTGTATTTATGGATTCTGTAGCCAAACTAGTTTTCTTTCAATTGGCGCCGCTCAGACCGTGTCTTCTTCATCCATAAAATATAGCTGTATTTTAGTATCTCGCTTAGATAGCGGTGCCTTGCTATCTGTTTTGGCCGTTGTACTAATTACACTAATTACAATTTCACTGACTTGCAGGAAAAGTATTTGCCAAATAAAGAAATGTAAATTGCCATACGTTAAAAATAAGTGTTCCTTAGTAGAGCAGCAGTCTCATACTGTGGGATGGATAAGAGCACAAGGTATTACGTAATGGGAGTATTTACATTACCTGCCCCCTCCCTTTGAATTACCACGTATGGATATTTAAATAGGGCTGATTGGTGGAACAGTCAACTGTTTCCACCTCCAGGGTTGAGGGTTTCATTCCTGCTGTCATTTGTATGTGATCCTCCTGCGTTTGGGCTTCTCTCAGCTACTGTGGTTTTTCTCCCCAAGAGAATCGGTGCTGCTAAATTACCCGTTATGTGTGATTGAGGGGGATTGTGTGTGTTTGGTGTGAGAAGGCCTGGTGTCCTGTCTAGTCTGCCTTAGGATTCCTGGGGTTCCTTGGGTTTATCAAAAGGTGGGTATGCGATTACGAGGGGAATGATTTTCTCACACTGATCTTGTACCTTGGTTCTATCTGCAGTCATAGTTGGGTTGATGTCACTGTGCTGTTTCCACACTCTGCAGTGTTTCCAGGCTTTGCGTTCTCCTATTTTCTCTCTGAGTCTCACACCACAGCACCTTCGAGCGAGCCCGCGCACCCCGCCTGTTCCCCGTGAGGTTACAGCGATACTCCCGTTTCGCATGTCAGCTTACATAACACGGTGACACCTAGTGAATCTCGCTGAGATCTCTATCTCGGCATGCAGAGAGCCAGCTTCTCCCAGCGGCCCGGATCCTTCCAGGGAGAAAGTAGGTGGTTTGAGGAGAGGACCCCATCTGCCAGTCACCTCGGACTGCAATTAAAGAACATTAAAACCCAGAGCGATGGCCTCCGGTACAGACTCTTTGTCCTTTTATTTAGGGCGGTGTCCCTAAAACAAAGATGCCACAGTTGTATTCAAACACTATTGGTGTTTTTTTCACTGTGGTTATCTCATGATAGGCTTCTTCACATATCGGGGGCCGCGTGTGGCTCAGTAGGTTGTGCCTGTGATCAGAAGGTTGCTGGTTTGAATCCTATGCTTGGCCGCATAAAATTTGGGCCCTTGGGCTAGGCCTTTAACTCCCTCAAAAAAAATGCTCCAGGAGCACTGGATGGACAACCAACCCTGTCCCGAGCCCCCTCGTCTTCCACTTTCACCCCTAAAAGTGCGTCTAAAAAAAAAGGAGAGCACCTCTACTTCTATAGATTAAGCTTCATTTCCTATGTACACCTGTCCTTCTGGAGCGTGTGGCAAAGGCGTCTGGTTCCACATTTCTCCACGATTGGCTGTAGCTTGGCACACGCAGAAGGGTGTTAATCCCAGTTTGGCGGGTGGCGAGTGTGGCGGCGTGATACGGCTATAGCCGAGCAGGGGCGCACACGCATCGCACGCGCATCGCACCTCGTTAGCAAATGAGGGCTGAGCGATTCTCTAAATGCAAGGGGCGGAGGACTGCCCCTTTTTTACGTTCTCTTTCTCCCAGGCAGGGAATGGGAGGAGGGTCCTTGTTCGTCGTTTTGGGATGGGGACGCGCGGCGAGGCCGAGGGGCGGTGCCACAGAGAAACACGAGAGCGGGATTGTGCGAAATGATACAGCCGTATGGGAGAGAAACGCTCCGCAGAACTCCAGATTCGCACGATTCAACCCAACAGGGTGGCTGTAGCCATTACAAAAGGCCTGCTTCTGAATCTGTTAGGGTATCCATGACCCTGCTATGCCCCTCGCTGTATGGCTTGGTGTGTCAGGACACTGTGCCTGTGATCGACAGGTCGCCTGTTCAGATCCCTATGGAGGCAGAATGATTCCACTGGGGGGCCCTTGGGCAAGACCGTTAAGCCTCAGTTGCTCCCGGGACTGTCTGCTTCTTTGAAAATATATGTCACTTTGGATGATAGCATCTGCTAAATAAAAAAAATGTATGTAATGTATGTAAGAAACCAGAATGAACTGGGAGAATATGCACATTTCACAGATGGGGGGGGGGGCTGGAAGTGTGAGGCCTCAACGCTAACGACCACGCCACTCAGCTAGCAAATTTGCGTTTTGAAATTCTGTTTTTGTGGGGTTTATTTTGGCAAGGGCTTAAGTGCTATGGATTGGTGTAATTCTAGAAGTTGTTTTATAATTTTGAGAGTGCATGCTAAGTAATAAAAAAGAACCCCAGTGAGCAATCACATTTTTAATATGCAGGAATGGTCTCTGGAGTTGTCAGATCTCCGCAGTTCGCTGTACGTTGAGTTCAGGTTCCACGCAGGTCTTCAAGAGGCGGTTTAACCACTGTATAATGGTAATTATCATCAGCCTGCTATTTATACAGCCCTTTCGCAGTTGGCTGGGGGTGACGGCTGTCCAATCGCAGATGAAGACATTACGTCTGGTCGCTTATATCAATTAGTCACCGTGACAACATGGAGAGAAATGGGATTTATTCAAAATGAAAACGAACAAAAGAGGCTGCTTAGCCACCGCTTAATTAACCGTCGGCTGCACGTCCTTTTTCCCGTCGGGAAATTGAATTCCATTCGCACTTTCCCAGCGTAACGAGACGTTCTGCCGCGTGCTGATAAAACGGATCGAATCCTTGTGTTGTTGGAGCCAGACTTTCACGCGATCAAAGTCGGCAGCCGGCAGTCGCGACAGACTCATACCGAGACACGGTCAGGGTGGCAGATTTTCTCCCTGGCGCTACCTGTCAGGTTTGTGTGTCTGCCAGCGGCCTCTCTTAACCTGTCTTTTTGCATTATAAACCCTTCTTAAATCATAAACACCGTTTGTGCTTTTTTCCCCCCTGCTTTCATTTAAATGTCAGCTAGATACGTCTAAACCTCTGATGCTGGGAAAACTGTCCTCAAAACGTGATTTGAAAATAAAGTGCCTAAACAAAAACAAAGATACGTTATCGAATTTTAAAATGAAATTCTTTTGGAAACAGTTGCAGCTTAAGGCAAGCTGTCTAAAAAAAAGGGATACCCACCTGCTTTCCGTATAGGAAAGTGATGGATTCAGAAGATACTTATGATAACAGAAGCAATTGCTAATTAGATCAGCGAGTCCTCTATGTGAGATCTGTTTATGTTACAGAAATTAGCCTGTTGCTATTTTGGTTGCACTAAAGGCTTTTAGGGCCCAACTGACATTTAAAAAAATGCAATTAGCTGAAGTAGGTCTCTTTGGTTTATCCTAAGAATACCGCAAACCCTGACAGTCCTCACTGTTTACAGAGGCCATGAGGGTGAAGCCGACGGATCTGTCGTGTGGTGAACGCAAAATTCGCCTGCGATAACTGTGATGTAGACGGGATTGAGACATTGCAGAAATGTTATGGTCCAGGACAGCTGGCTGGAGGTGTGGGACAGTGTCTCTGTTTTCAGTGTTCATGTTGCGGTCCTTGATATCAAAACACACTGGCTACTCTGAGAGCCCTCGGGGTAGCTGATACCCGGACACCCCCTGCTCAGCATGAAAAGTGTGAGCACTACTTGACAGTGCACGGCTCACAGAATCAGAACACTGTGACCGGAAGGTCGCCAGTTCAAATCCCAGGGGTGACAGAATGATTTCAGCACTGGGCCCTCGTCACCCCTGAGGCTGTCTGACTCTGCTTTCTCTAAAATGCAGCATACGTCGCTTATTTGCCTTGCCGACGTCTAAATGAACGTAAAACCACGGAACTAGAAACATTACGGACGTGAGCGCCGAACACTTGCTTTCAAGGTGACGTTGGGAAGGTTCTCACATGAAAGGAGGGCTTGCTTTACCTCTCCTAGGGTCACCCTGAAGATCACAGCATGAGAGGCTCTCTGGTCACACAGACACTACAGAACCAGACCTGTGCCCAGATATGGGTTTCAGGCCCAAATTTATGCCACATTAAAGCCCCCTGCCTTGGAAGCAGAGCATCAGTTCTGGGCAGTAACAGCCGGCCCGTTCAGCCAGGAATCCACTCCCTTATGAAGGTACGGGGAAGGCAGGCAGGCTGCCACGCTAAATCACGCCAGACGTGGTGTTTTGTTTAGTCTCCGTCACACTTCTTCTGTCCCGCCGCGGCTCACAGTGGGACTGCGACTGTCGGTAGGTCCTCTGGGGACTGTGTTGCCAGCGATTTCTGAGCTTCACCCACGGTGCTTTGTGTTTTTCCACACATCTGACAATTAAAGGCTCCTCTCCCACTGATTTCGCTTATATAAGAGAGCAATTAACAGAGCCGGTGTGGGTGGGGCTAATGGCAGAACGTACCGCGCCATTGGTCGTTTATTGAGTACGACTGAGAAGCGCAATGGAATAGGGTCCGAATTTGCACGGATTTTCCCGTCCGGCAACATTAAAAAGGATCCACTAGGAATATTAGCTGATTTCGTCGTTGACTTAAATTGCTCAGGTTCAGAGAATGACCACAGGATTACTGATGAGCGACTTTGACATGAGGCAAAACTGTCCTCATCGTATTTGTCAGGTCGGTCCTTGTAGGGCAATCGGATGTCACCGTATCTCCTTCAGTGTCATTAAGACGTGACCGGAATGTGATTATTTGTGAAACAAGAATTGCCAGCCACACACGACCCCAGACAGAGGTACCCTTTCTCCCTGCATTTCCTTTGTCGGAGGTTTTAAGTGCTATGGATTTTTGTAACCGGAGCCCATGGCGCATTTTACAGTCAGGAGAAGAAGATTCCGGAATGGGAGCGCATGCGATAGTGCTTGTCACACGGGCTTAGGTCTCATCCAGCAGCTCCGTGCATCTGGAAGCCAAGTTCACAGAGACAGTCGTTGCAGGTGCGCCGATGCTGTTCGGAAAGAGGATCGCTGAGCGATGGTGGGAGCGCTGCCCACGTTATGAAGAGCCAGTTTCCTGCCCCCCCTGCGCCGCCCTCGTTTTTGTAAAACTTCAGATCTTGAATGTTCTCCAAATTAAAATTTTCCTAGTGCTGCTGCTGACAGCTCACCATCTCAGAACCGATCAAGAGACAGCAAAACGACTCTCTAAAATTGATCAAAGGAGTAAAAATATGTTTTTTTTTAAACATATTACGGCGGCGTCTGATCTACTGGAATGAATGAGCCAGAATATAACGCCATCTCCGCTCACAGTAGAGATCCCTCCAGCCCACAGGAAATAGAGGCATTACCTTCAGGTGCTAAGTTAATATTATGAAAAGCAGTGCATCCTTAGAGCTGGGGTAATGCAATGTAAACAAGGCAAATCGTGAATGCTGTAGCTCAGACGCTGGGCGCTGTCAGCGAGCACTTGCAGACGGACGCATCACTCCAAACTCCAGTCATTGCCATGACAAAACCTTCTTGTGCTGCTAAAATCTAATAATGCCCCCTTTTTCCCATTATGTTATTCAATTTCAGTTTGGAGCCGCCCACAAAATAAAAAAAACACACACACAACGATGCTCTTGTGTCCCGGGCTAACCTGATTACACCCGACTTTGGTGTGTCGTCTAAATACAGCCGCCTGTCCATGCAGCTGTGATCCAGCCTCGCCACTCCGTCCTCTCAGGCGCTGACATGGAGGGAAGACCCGGCGGGCCCCATGCGGGCCCCAGGCGGGCCCCAGAACACACATTTCCCCTTTTTAGAGCCTTTGAGAGGCTTGGCCTCCCACGACGGTCTGTGTGGACAGAATACCAAGTCCCTGGGCTAACAGTGGGCGCGTTGATGTCAGTTGGTGGGAGGGGGGGGGGGGTTTTTTTTTTTGGCCCCCCCCCACCCTGACGGGAAAAAAAACAGTGGTAAAGATGGGGTTATTTACGCGGGAGAGTGGTGGTA
>JAODKN010000037.1:6866802-6877284 GCA_026774425.1 Petrocephalus zakoni
CCCACGCAAAGCAACACCCCCAGCTGGGCCATTCCCACACGGCGCCCCCTGCAGGCCTGCTGGCCGGCTACAGCGGAGTAGGCAGTAACGGCTATGCCCGACCAGGCCCACTGGCCCCCCACCCCCCCCCCCCCCCCCCCCCGTCCTACAGACCGGGCCTGGCTTGTCTCACATTGGATTAACTGTAGCAGGTCTGAGCGGCCTGGGCAGAATTGGGCCCGGTCCAGATGCCTGGCTCAGAGAAGAGGCCTTCTGGGACTCCAGCTAAAGAAAGGACTCTGGAAGTGTTGAGAGAAAGCTCAGCTTCTTTCATCTGCTGCTCAAGGAGGCCTGAAAACACAGGTTCTCATTCTGCCCTCCACGTTCCCTCTCCCTCGCTGCCTCTCTCTTCCGATGGCTGCAATTCAGAGGCGTTCTATACTACAGCTGCTCTATACTATACTATATCTGCTCTATACTATAGCCCTATACTACAGCTGCTCTATACTATACTATATCTGCTCTATACTACAGCCCTATACTACAGCTGCTCTATACCATACTATAGCTGCTCTATACTACAGCTGCTCTATACCATACTATATCTGCTCTATACTACAGCCCTATACTACAGCTGCTCTATACCATACTATATCTGCTCTATACTACAGCCCTATACTACAGCTGCTCTATACCATACTATAGCTGCTCCATACTACAGCTTGATACTACAGCTGCTCTATAACATACTATAGCTGCTCTACACTACAGCTCTATACTGCAGCTGCTCTATACTTTACTATATCTGCTCTATACTACAGCCCTATACTACAGCTGCTCTATACCATACTACAGCTGCTATATACTACAGCTATATACTACAGCTACTCTATACTATACTATAGCTGCTCTATACTACAGCTATATACTACAGCTGCTCTATACTACAGCTACTCTGCAAGGTGATGGTGATTAATCGTCATTGTTGACGCACCACAGCACGCAACAATGAAATGTGTCCTCTGCTTTTAACCCATGTGACATTGTGACACAGCAGGGGGCAGCTACGTGAGCAACCGGGGAGCAGTGCTTGGGGATGGTAGCTCTATGGTATACTATAGGTGCTCTATACTACAGCTCCGAGTCACATGCTTGCCATTCATCCGCAAAGTCATCAGGTTTCAACACCACCTGACGTCTTTTATCACTTGACATAAACATAAAACATCATATTAAAAAACCTGTCTCATAATCATATAATATTGCACCAATTACATCTACCGCAGTGACACCACACTGCGAGGTATTACATTAAAACCACTTTAAATTTGCTCTTGAGGGATAAATGTAAGCTGTTTGCCTTTTGTCAGGACTGACTCACTTCGTGGAAAATGACATCAGATACTGAAAAACTGCCATTCTTTGAAATGACAGCAATGATCAGCAATAATCTGTTTTTTATCTGTTTATTATGTCATCTGTTGATGGGGGAGCAGAGGTCACAGAGCTCATGAGTTCCTTTCCTAGCCAGGCTTTTAACTACCCCTAAGAGTAGGTCAGTCATGGGATAATACCCAGAAAATGTTAACGTAATGAACCACAGTTGTTTGTTTACAACATGCAGGTGGCGTTATATTTTGCCTCTCAAAATCAGCAATGAAAACATTATGAAAAACAGGAACCGGTTTCTTTTTCAGTTGCACGCTGATGTTGTGCTCATATATCTTTTTGAGTGTTTGTGTTATTTTCTTTCACAGCAAATGTTCTTTTGCTGCCCCCTAGTGGAAGATACATGAAGTGAGCAGTAAGGAGACGTGGGTGGCTCGGAGGGTACCCCCGATATCCAATGGCGTGTGGAGCTTACGGGTGTCTCTGTATGGGTCGTACTATGTGACAGTAAGTGTGCACGTGCATATATGCCCTGCAACTGACTGGTATCCCATTCCGGCTGTATGCCTGCCTTGTGCTCTGTGCCATCTGGGATAGGTTCCAGGCCCCCTGGCCTTGGCCCAGATAGGTAGTTGGGAGATGTAAGAAGACAAAAAAAAGCTTTAATAGCTGGGGGATTGAATCGTGACCTGCTGAGCCGCACAACCCATTTTACTCAGAACAACCGAAGAGCCACGCCTCTCTCTGAAAGGCAAATATGTACATACTATAAGATTAAATCATATTTCATAAGAACAAACCCAAGGGAACAAGTCTTGTGCTTTCAGTATGTTCAAGAGAAACACATTGGTAACAATATTTTGTATGAAGTCCCTATAGGAACACAGCTGGAAAATATTATTAACAGTTCTGCATTCCCTCGCGAAACAACTCCAAACTATTGCGAGAGCACGCAAAACTGTTGCAAAATATTTTTTATTTTGTAATTTATAATTCATTACCAAATTGTGAGTTCTGTGTATCTTATACAAACACCGTTTACGTTTGGATGGAGGTTAAGTCGTCAACGTCATTTCAAACCAACCAAGCGCTGCACTACATTTCCCAGTGTACAACATGTTCCGGTTCACCTCAACCAAACTAAAGGCTGAAACAGGAAGTCCCACCTATTTTCAGCTAAAACGATATAATAATTGGTGTAAGCCGATGCCATTCTCGGGTGTCAACGCAACAACAATCGCTTCCAACACGTGAAATGGAGACATCTGCTATATTGCATTTTTTCAGTGTTTATTTCGCGTTAAGTTAGTTTAAAGACGATTATAAATACAATTTCTGAATTTAATAGCCACCAATTGCATTTTTAAATATTTTTAACATTTATGTTTTTATTACAACCGATCGTCAGAGAAAAGTTTATAAACTAAAGCTAAATATAGTAAACGCTGCGCTAGCGAAGAAGGTTACGCAAGAATCGTTTTCTAGGAAATATTCCCCTTGAAGTTCGGATTGTCGGTATCTAACATGGACGATAATACTATTGATCTGCACGGGGATGAAGAAATAGTTGAAGTTATCGACTTAAACGAGACGGAGCAAACTCCAGGTACCTTAATTTGCCAGTTCACGCGTTATGTCCGTTGGTTGATAATCTGTGATTTATAATTCATGTATCATTTATGTGTATTTATGTAGTGACGTAATGTGATAGAATTTAAGCGATTTTCGTGAAGTTTGGTGCCGCGATCGCTGCTCATCATAGTTCATTCATTGCGGTGATGTTTAATATTTCCGGCCAGATGGTTTGGCTGGTGAAATCGAAGATGTGGATTTCGGCGACGGCGAGGGCGGAGAGGAGGATAACGATGGATGGGAGACCGAGGACGAGGCCATGGAGGCAGAGCAGGACGACAGCGAGCTCACCTTCTCCAAGCACACGGGTAACCGGGCAGGCTGCCTTTGCCACTCCCCGGGGGTTTGGGGGGGTTCCCGGCTTAAAAAGAGCACGCTGGTGACGCCTGATAACTTCCAGGCTCCGTTTTCTGTGTGAGCTTGGATCCGGCTACAAACAGTCTAGCAGTGACGGGAGGTGAGGACGACAAGGCGTACGTTTGGAGAGTCGGCGACGGAGAGGTGGTCTTGGAGTGCACAGGTGGGCCAGCGGCGGTTTTCTGCAGGGTCATGTAAGCTCAGGGGAAGGCAGTAGGTATCGCTGTCTGGTACGCTCTCTTATAACACCAGGGCACAAGGACTCTGTCACCTGTGCACAGTTCAGTCATGACTCAAAGCTGGTGGCTACTGGAGACATGAGCGGCCTGATGAAGGTGTGGAAGTTGGAAACTAAAGAAGAGATCTGGTCTTTTGAAGTGGGAGACCTGGAGGTGAGTGAGACCGGCTGATGACTGGCTGATTTTGCCAGTCGTGTCCCCTGGGGTCACCCAGGCTCTAGGGCAGGGCTGTCAAACTCCAGTCCCGGAGGGCCGGAGCCCTGCACGTATTTGGGGTTACCCTCGTTTAACACACCTGATTCAACACCTCACAGCTCCTTCTGCTAATTACCACTCAGCTCTTCCGCTCAGTCATTTGTGGTGGGACAGGGAAAGAACTAAACTACACAGGGCACCGGCCCCCTGGACTGGGGTTCGACACCCCTGTTCTAGAGTGAAAGTATAATGAAGGGCCCTGTGTGTCATTGCAGTGGATGGAATGGCACCCCTGTGCCCCCGTGCTGCTCGCAGGCACTGCGGACGGCAGCGTGTGGATGTGGAAAATACCTGCCGGGGACTGCAAGACGTTCCAGGGACCAGGATGCCAGGCAACCTGTGGGAAGATCTTGTCAGATGGTACGGCTCCAGACTGGGTCTCTCACAAATGTGGAATAAATTGATTTCAGTTGAAACTGGATAGCTGCACGAAGGCTCTGTCACATCTATCTGTCTTAGTTACTTAGTACTGACAAATCAAATCAAAGTTTATTTCTCCCGTGCACAACAGCTGTAATAAAGTAATAAATAAGTTGGCAAAATAGAATGAAGAGAAAAAAGAAATGTGTAAAGTGTCCATGCTAATAAACTGATCAACTGTTGAGTAGCCACACTGGCTGACAGTAGATGCCGTAACGGAGTCCGTCACAGACATCCCACCTCTCCCGGAACGTCCCGTTTCCCTCACAGCTGATGATTCCCTCTGTTGGCAGGAAAGAGAGCCGTGGTGGGTTATGAAGATGGAATTGTCCGAATTTGGGACCTCAAACAGGGCAGCACCACCCATGTCATTAAAGGTCTGCTTCTCCTTATGGGTAGTTTATAAGAGCCGGTGCCTTGGTTTGTGGTTGACGATGGCTTTTGTTTTTGCTTAGGTCAGGATGGCCACCAGGGGGCAGTGACCTGCATGGCATGCAGCAAAGATGGAGGTCTTGTTCTGACAGGTTCTGTTGACAGCTACACCAAGCTCATTAACACTGCAAGTGGAAAGGTGCGTCCCACCCTTCAGAGTTTACAAAACAATAAGGGGAACCATGCAGGGCCATTCCCCTGTAACTATCTCTTAGTATGTTCAGTCATAATAGAATGGAAAGTAATTTAATCAAAGTTTGGAAATTACATTATATGCTCAGTAGATTTGTATTGCAAGAAATTCAGATCTGCACAGTTGTGGAGTATGTGTTTTGATAGACACATTCTGAAAGTGCAATACATAATTAAGAAAACCCATGTAATTGAGTTTTTTCTTTAGTCAGTATGATAAAATGGGTTTCCATCTTTAAATATTAGGCTAAATGTTGCTACTTTTTATCCACACTTTTATCTGGGAGACTGTTAGATAAGCTTTTTTATGTTTAAGATTAAATGATAAGGCGTATAGGTGGAATTTTGGTAATTTTATAGATGTTGATGGAAGAGGGAGGAGCTCGCCCAGGGCCTCCCTTCTGCTGTGCCCTCTCCCCCAGGGGAGGCGCCTGAGATGTGCCCTGTTTACAGTCCTGTGACCCCCGCATGCTCACAGGCATCACCTGGTGTTCATTACGAGTTGATAAGGACGCCCGAATCAGACACGCTCTGTCCACAGGTCGTGGGCACCTTCTCCATCGGGGACGTCCATGCCAAGGGCTCAGCGGATGAGGGAGGCGAATCTAACTCTGTGGAATCAGTGGGCTTCTGTAATGTGTGAGTTGGGACCCTCCCCCTCAGCCATGTGGCTCATGTGATTGGCCATCGCATGGTCACAGATATCTGCTCCGCCCACAGGTTGCCTCTGATTGCCGTGGCCTACCTGGATGGGACTCTGGCCATCTTTGACCTGTCCACGCAGAGTATGAGGCACACGTGCCAGCACGAGGTGACCGCTTGCATCTGGCAGGGCACTCTGTCATCATTCCAAACAAATCTGCCTTATTTTGTCTTGTTTGTGGAACATAACTGAAGCTCAAGGCATCATTTCCTGGGTACGATTAGGGTCAGATTTAGGGGGAAGGGGAACCTCTGTGTGGGTTTCCTTAAATGATTTTAAAATCACAAAGATATGCACTCCAATATCAGATAAAATAGCCCAGCTTTAATTCTTCAGCTTATTTACTGTACAAACCTAGACTAGTAGCATAAAAAATGTACAACTCATTCATTAATCATAATTGAGGTAAAAGTTTGACCTAATTGATATTTATTATCAGCCCTGAATTAGTCACTCACTAAGTGACGGGTAGCCGTGCTGATGCCTGGTATTCTTTACACACAACTGCACACAACTGAGGTTTGTGTGCACTCTTTATCCTCGTGTACACGTGAGCTTTTGAGGTATGAGCATAGTTAGTGAGTACTTCTGTGATTGGTTAGGAGCCAGAGCGAGCTGGTTTACCAGTGTAGATCAATTGTTTGCAAGTGCTGTCTAGGTCATAGGTGCTTAGTGGTCTAATGTAAAATTCAGTGACCATTTCAGGTTAATCTGACAGGGGGGTCACGTGCTCTCCCATCAGGCCTGAGGGGCCTGCAGATACCTGCGGTTGTGAAGTGTGAGGGTAGAGATGTGCAGAATGTGCTGTGCTGGAATGGCCCGTCTCACACGCCGTGTCAGTGTCCCTTTGGCCCGGAAGGGAAGCGCATTCAGATGTTTGTCTCACAAATGTTATGGCAGTCAGTGCTTAGTTTGAAAAGCCTGAGTATGTATGTGTGTATGTGTGTATGTATGTATGTATGTATGTGTGTATGGTACAGCATGAGCAGAGAGGAATAAAAATGCAGAATTATAGTCTTGGCAAAGATTATGCACGGTGGCTGAATCGTTTTTAATGTTAACATGGTTATTCTGCCTACTGACGGTGTGCTGCACCCCGCCCCCCCGTTGCCAGGCTGGCATTGTCCACCTGCAGTGGGAGGAAGGTTCCTCCATGGTGTCCACCTGCAGTCTGGACGGGGCGGTTAGGGTGTGGGACGCTCGTACTGGCAGTCTGGTGTCCGAGTACAGGGGCCACACCGCTGAGATACTGGGCTTCACGCTGAACAGGTATGTACGCCGTACTTCCCCAGCACTTTCTGCACTCGGTGCTCCTACGCCTAATCCTTTATGCAGTCTCCATACCTATAGCCTGATCAGCCGTCCCTTTAAGCAGTCTCCATACCCATAACTCTTGATCAGCCATCCCTTTAAGCAGTCTCCACACCTGATGTTCTTTGTTACGCCGGTTCTTTTAAGCAAAGCACGCCGAGGTAGGTGAGCGGTGAACGAGTGTCATGGGTGAGTCGCCTGTCATTGGGCTGACATGCTCTCCTGTTTGCAGGGAGGCGTCCCTCGCGGTCACTGCATCCGGTGATCACCAGGCCAAAGTCTTCTGCCTGCAGAGACCGGATCGGTAGGGGCTGGGAGTCCCCTGGTAGTCAGCGGGTGGACCTCTGTGACGACCACCAGCTGGAGAGCAGTCTTCACCCACCACCCTCCCCCAGCTTCGATCTTTGCGTTGATTTACCCTTGACTTTGCAGGGGCATTTGTGATCGGTAGCTAAAAGTTGGCCCCCTGTTTCAGTTTGACCAAAAATCTGCCTGATTAAAATGACAAAGCTGCAGTCCAGTGCCGCTGACGAACAGGAAGTGGACAGAGAGGCGTGGTCCTGAAGAGGGTGCTGATTGATCGTCCTCCGGGGCGGGCAGAAGGCCAAACGGCTCCCATTTTCATCTGCTCAAGGCCTGTCCACACATTTGCAATAACTTGTATAAAAGGTGAATAGTCAAAATCAGTGTGCTGTTTTTAGTCTCATACCCGGGATTTCTCTGTCCACCTCGATTCTGTAAATAGCTCTGTCCCCTGACACGAGACCATTAAAGAGCTGACACCTCCATCTGACCCTGTTTTGTTACTCGGGTCCCTGTGAGAGCGAGGAATGGACGGGTGGTGGCACTGCGTTAATGGCAGCGTAAATGAAGAGGCACAGCTAGCAGCTACATGCTGGACGCCTGCATGACCATACAGCCACGCGGTTAAAAACCTCCACCTTGGGGGTGTTTACGGACAGCGTGCAGGCTGTTCTAATTACTAAACGCTAACTAAGTCGTATCTGGGTTAAGCCTCCCTCCACCTTAGCCAAACACTGCTTCATAAACGTGGAAGTGTGCCGCGGCTCCTTTTTAGTGAAATGGCGTTTTCATAGTGACGGCCTGCATGCCCCGTAACCAGGAAATGAGAGGGGCTGCTCTTTGTGTTGCCATGACAACTTGTCAGAAGCAGGTCCCTGGTTAAGTAGCCTTTGTGTTTGAAGCTCTTCTATGTGGGAGGCAGCGCTTACATAGAATCTGAGTCTTTATCTTTTTTTTTTCTTTAATAATTCTCTGAAATTTTCCTGACGCCTGCTCTTAGTTTTTCCCCCAAAGCTGACCCCCCCCCCCCCCCCCAAAGCCCAAGTTTATGTCTCAGTGCTTCATCTTAGGGATTCTATCTGAAGTGGTCTTACCACCCAAATGTCATGAAGCCTGGTTACGTCGCACCTGCTGACCTGTTTTCTCTGTTTGGGGGAGAGCCGGAATCGGCCCATGGAATGACGCATTACTGCAGATGTGTAGATGAGCCCCAAGCACAATGCGGTTTCATAAATATTTTTTAAAAATGCCAGGATAAGCATGACGTGACATTATCGTGACGAGACTGGATTTATTTGTCATAGATAAAAGAAATCCAGGATGGGTCACTTCAGACAAAGAGCATCCATTTAAGGATGCTCTTATACATTGCCAGCACTAAACAGCATCTGTCTTGGGTGTATCATACACAGAAGATTAGCTTTAAAAGGACATCAACAGTAAAAAAAGCAGGGCTTGTAAATAGGCCCAAAATGGTTTCTCAAGCATTTAGTAAGCAGGCACTTTAGAGCCTTCTGTCCTTATTGTTTCTGGAACTTTCAGTGTACAGATGATAGCGTCTGGTAGGTGCATTTAGAGTTTGGTGTATAACTCTTAAGATATGGAGGTTGGGGATGCAGGTATGGCCTGCTTACTGACTGTTTATAGGGTTGACCAGCCCTGGACCATTTTAGAAAGTGTCCAGTGGGGCTCAGAGAGCAGAGAGGACCCAGTGGTGGTCCCCGTCTGTGGAAGCTGACTGCCAGCCTGGGGTCTCACCCCAAAGCCTTTTCCTCAAATCTCAGTCGTGTCTACATGGAGGATGGATTCATGCATAGACTATCCTAGGCTATAGCCTGGGGTCCCAACAAATACCAGGGCACCGGCCCGAATCAGGAACGCCTCCATGTATGTGGGCGTGTCGGTCTAGGTCTCCCAGATTAACTCATGGACAGTTTAAATATAATGTAGAAAAGTATGTACTCCGTTTGGAACCCCACGAGGTAGAGAAAAGACGAAGATATTACATTTCTAGAATTAATCCGAATGACCGATACATATTTAAAGCCGTTCATTAATGCATAATTTTATTTTAGGCGCAAACTCTCTAAAGCGTACTAATATGTATTCCTAAAAATCGAAAACTGCTGTCATAAAACGCAGTTAAAATTCATTAAAACGTTTTGTTTTCTGTACAGCGGCAGATGGACTGTAAATACATTAAATAAGCACGACTTTTCCCGTAAGAAGTAAGGATGGGAGTGATTGTTCTTCCATTTCCAGCTGCTCGATTTAGAAGGGATTGTGGTTTAACGTGAGCGAGGGAGAGAAAGAGAGAGAGAGAGAAAGAGAGAGAGAGAGAGAGAGAGAGAGATCGCCTATATCATACCCTACATATAAATAAATCCCGCAACAAAAGGACGCGGGACGCATTTTTGCGCTTTTTAGTTACAAAAAGCACAGCTGAAATAATTATTCTGCACCTGTTTGCATAAAGATGGAAAGATGATTCCCATGGATTTTGTTTTGCTATTATGTACGTCAGCGGACCGTTTTGATTGAGGTAAAGGTAAATTTTTAACTATTTAACAATTAAGTCTGGGATGACTGAAATTCCAAAGTAAAATCAATATTGTGTTTTTCACTTGTAATAAAACCGTAAAACTGATGAAGTATATTACATTTAGTCACACTCCATGTCGTCAGGGTGACTTTAGTCCTAAAACGCACAACATTATGCATGATGTGTATTTCATATAATAATTAGTAAAACACTATTCCTAGGTATAGCTGATGTTTTAGAGAAGTTCTCTAAAGTTATCAAACGTTTGTAATCATTTTCATTATTTTACCATTTTACCTTCTGCTCTTGTGTAAATTTTATTTAAAAGGATAAATTAAAGTTAAAACAGAGTTAATCTAGATACGCTCGATGAATAAATGTAAACTATGATTTAAGTACCTACGTGTTTTGGTGTTTTGTAACATGATTCTAAAGTTATATAATTATACTGTTGTAATGTAGTGTATAAGACTGGCTGTATAAATCAGTCGCTTGTACGTCGTCTAACTCGCCTTCGGACAGAAACGCCTACGAAATAAATAACTAAATGTGACTGATCATTTCAGAGAATGCCTGCAGAATGTATAGATATGATATTTAAATGTTGACATGATCTTACTGTATACTGCTGTCATATGCACATTTACTTCCCTCCTCTTGCTGTAATATGCACACTTACTTCCCTTACTTTTGCTGTCATGTGCACACTTACATCCCTCCTCTAGCTG
>JAODKN010000037.1:6912044-6922563 GCA_026774425.1 Petrocephalus zakoni
CAAGGGCCCACAGACGGCCAGAGGCTGGGCTTGAACCGGCAACCTTCCGATTACAGGCGCAGAGCTTAACCTGCTGAAATTTCCAATTTCATGCTATTAAAGGAGAATGGAGGCTACATGTGTACTATACAGTATAGTGAGAGCAGTAAGCCCAGTTTAGGCTGTACTTATATTATGTCGATAAGTTAACAGAACATTAGGTGAATTGCAGTAATTTTCACATGCTCTATCTCTCTATACAAAGGTAAACAAAAATAATGGCACTTGCTGCTGATTAAAACTGGCCAATTTTACGGTCTCATTTAACTTCAGTTATTCTAATATTGATGTTCATTACCATAGGTAAGATAGGGCTCACAGTAGCCGCACGGTAGCAGTTACGCAGGCGGTATGGATGAATGTGCAGCTCTGCGCCGCAGCAGTTACGCGGGCGTTATGGATGAATGTGCAGCTCTGTGCTGCAGCAGTTACGTGGGCGGTATGGATAAAGGCGCAGCTCTGCGCCGCAGCAGTTACGCGGGCGGTATGGATGAACGTGCAGTTCTGCGCCGCAGCAGTTCCACGCCCCAGCAGTGAAGCACATGCCTCGCAACTGGTGTTTTCTGGGCCAGAGTTTGTGGTTAATTAATACAAAAGTAATAGCATAATACTATATCTTTGTGCTCTTTCAAGTAAAGTGTTACCCCTGATCAAATCACATCAGATCGCATTTATGTCCGAGGTCCATTGTAAATGACAAACACTGACCGTGATACTCCTGAAAGCGGATGTAGTAGAACGTTAGCAGGTGTATTGCTAATAAGGTATTGTAGTGCCGGCTAGACTGCTCCGCATATAGGAGCCAATTAATAGGACGGGGCATACCAGGGATATTTGTAAATAGCCCCGGTCTGTGTTATTGCAAATACTTGTATTGTTCCCAGTTGTTCCGTGTGCCTATGCCTACATCATATGTGAATCTAGTCTGTTCCTTGTGTGTCTCTAGACATTGTGTGTGTGCCTTACTGTCCAGTGTCGGACCTGCATTTCGCCGTTATGTGTACCTGAGTGTTGGTTATTATTTGTGTTAATATTTTAAGGGGTGTTTCTCAATACCAAGAATGTGAAGATCATACTTGTAGTCTTGGCAAGATTAGTCTTGCTAACTTATCTCCTAAGAGCAAACTTGGGATGCAATGAATCATGGGATTGGCCTAGTTTGGCAAGGATGCAGCCGATGCATTCTTGATATTTGGGGTGGGGCAAAAATGACATTTCACCGTCCTCTGTACTTCTGTTCTTAGTATCGGAACTGGACTTCAGCACTGGAAGATGACGTAAAGCAGGTACATGAGAACACAAGTATGATCAAGTGCGCGTATTGATAAACGTACTACTATAAAAGAGCACATGGTCTTTAAATCTGTCTCGTTCTTCTCATTTCTGCTGCCGTGATGTTTGGGTCTGCCATGCAGTGATGAATATGTGATGGACAGGTAAGATATCGAGATACGACCAAATTGACTTGCGTCAGGTGGTCCTGGTCCCAAATGCGAACACCGTGTGACTCAAGACTGCATGTCTCTGTTTTTGGCCCAAAAGACGCCGTCTGTTTTGTGCTGTTTACGTTTTTCTCAATGAGAATGTTCTGGAATATGGTCAGATCGTATCACTCAGTCATGTAATGTCTGCTGGTGGTTGATGCAAAAATAGTTACAAAAAGAAGAAGGTAGAAATTTCCCAAGCTCTTCTGCAGTATGCAAACTCGTGCGTCTTTGACCAGACTATAAATGTCAGTGCCCCTTCTTGTTTTCGAAATGTGAAGAAATTGTCCCATATCCTCCTGAGATCCATATCCAGTTGTGTTAATCTAGGTTATTTTTATGCGTTTATTCATTTTAACAAAAAATAAGTGTCGAGGTGGTGAGGAGTGCACCCCCACCTATGTGACATCATCTTAAAGCCCTAATTGACAACAATAAGCTATTGCACCTTAGAAGGACAATGTTTTGTTTCCCAACATGGCAAAGACCATTCTTTGTCATTGTGTTTTGCATGGGTTGACTATTAGAGTAGAAATGACCCATGACTGAATTTAGTTGTCAATATCAAAATAGGCGACAATGATTTACCTTCAAGCAACAAATCATCAGCTTCAAATGCTGGCAGTTATTATGCAATTAGCTAGTATTTTGCACATCAACTTTGTTCGCGTAATGGGCTATTTTACCGAATGACGATACTATTTTCCATATGAAATTAGTTCAGTTCAGTTGCAACTCCCCGGTACCTTCATATTAGGATATGACATTGCGGGAGGAAAAGTAGTGCCTTTGCCCGAAGTTGCTGATGACCCTGAACTAAGCCCGAATGACGTTGCTCTTGAGCATCCTCAGATTTTTCCCGCTTGTGTGTTGACTCGAGCCCAGCGCCATAAGCTTGCCGATTTGTCAGACATGTTTATGGTCCACTCTGTGGATACTCCCTCACCTTTGTTTGATCCCATTCCCCTAACTCCCCTCAGCTCCAATAGCAGAGATTCTAGTGACCTCCACTCGGGAAGCATTGATTGTTGCTCAGAATCAGGATGCTTTGTTACAGAAATATGAAATATCCGAATGACTAAGTCCTGATGAGGAAATGGACACCACTGAACTCGCTGTATGATTGGACTTCAGTATTTCAAATTGTCATTACAAAAGCATATCGGGAACATGTGTTGTCATTGGGTCATGACCGCCCCTACTTGGGTCATCTGGGCATCTGAAAAACTTTATCACATATCTTGACCAAAGATGTTACGAAATTGGATCTTGGATAGTGTTAAATTTGGAAAAATGTGATTTTGGACAAAGTACTATCACTTAAGAACATAAGAAAATTACAAACGAGAGGAGGCCATTCGGCCCATCAAGCTTGTTTGGGGAGCCATCCACTAGTAGCTCAGAGATGTTAAAATCTTGTCTAGCTCTGCTTTAAAAGAACCCAAGGATTTTGCTTGCACTATGCTATCAGAAAGACTATTCCATACTCTAACTACATGTTGTGTAAAGAAGTATTATCTCAACTCATTATCTCAAGACGCCGAGGCTGGCAACTTTTGCTGGTTTTGCTGATTTTGCTTGTGATTGCGATTTTTTCGGATATACTGACTCGTGTATGACCTTGGTTTGCTGCTCGGCTCTCTTGCTTTTTGTCTTGCCCCTGGTACTGTTCCTCCGACTTCTGGATTTCCCGTGTAGCCACTCTTTCGCCTGTTTAACAACTACGATTACATCTGTTCCCCGGTTTTGGCGCATCGAGTGTGTTATTTGTTTTTCTTTTGTTTGTTTGATTCAGCGTGTTTATACTGTAAGGAGTGACTGCTGTTTTCTTTGCTCAGTTTTCTTTTCACTTTTGTGTGTGTTTTGTTAGGGAGATAGGTAAGCGACTGTCTTTTGTTTCTTCTGCTTTGGTTAGGGAAGTAAGGTTGGGTTGGTTTTGTTTGTTATATTGGCCTGGGTCAATCTTGAAGTTTGTATATACACTGTAGTGAACACCTGCTACCCCTATAAAATGCACACTCCTTCTTCCCCCGAGCCTGTGCTGAGTACTGTGTCCTGCTGGGCTTTCGCACACACCCACGTCCTCCCTGTTGCTCCCCAACCCCCCTAGATTGGAGCCTGTGCTGAGTACTGTGTCCAGCTTTCGCACGCACCCACGTCTTTCCTGTTGCTCCCCAACCCCCCTAGTTTGGAGCCTGTGCTGAGTACTGTGTCCTGCTGGGCTTTCGCACGCACTCATGTCCTCCCTGTTGCTCCCCAACCTGCCTAGATTGGAGCCTGTGCTGAGTACTGTGCCCTGCTGGGCTTTCACACGCACCCACGTCCTTCCTGTTGCTCCCCAACCCCCCTAGATTGGTGTTCGTAACAAGCACTTGTTCTGATGCTGCAAACGTTAATTATGATTAGCATTGTTTTCTTGGTATCAGAAAAAATTACAAATATCTACTGAAGGGGGATACAGAACTGAAGGGTGATACAGACAGCATGCAACAGTTTGTCCACCACAAGCAGCTTGAAGCCTGTGCCAGGTAGCACAGGGCAAAGCCCACAATGAGATGCCAGCCTGTCACAGGTTACACACTCACACATGCTAGCACAGTTATGCACACAGCAGAACACAGAATGGGAATATCTGATCCTTTAACATTGGGGTCATAGATGGACTCGTAAAATCTCTTTGCAATTTGTCAAAGATTATTATATCACTTTTCGGTGACTAATATCATTTGTCCCTGCAATGGGTACCTTTCTCACACACCAGCTGTAGATGCCATATGAGTCTTTGAGTCAAGATGAAGAATTACTGTAGTGTATTAGCAATAGATTGACCAGATAATCCATGTCAGGGAGCACACTTTGAGCTACTTTAGGTTCTACAAAACTACTTTAAAATTGAAATGCTCCTGTACTTAGTTCATAGTTCAGTTCTTTTTGTGCTCTGACTGGTTTGTTTCCTTGATTGAAAGACTCATTCAGCTGTTTTACGCTAACATTAATGACACATGCATGATTATAGGAGACTGACCAATCAGCACACAGCAAGAAATCAGTGCTTAAGTGAAATCCAGGTCCTTTTAATTTAAATGGTAGATTACAAATCCTGTCCTAGCTCAAAGTGTCCTCCTTGACATGGATTATCTGGTCACTCTTATTAGTAGTGAATAACATTAACTAATACATATTTTAATGTTTCCCATCAGATGAAAGGTATGGTCATCATGGAGTTCAACACGTCAGATTATAATGACACTTTCTCTTACGAAGACGAACCGTCACCCTGCAATAACAGCAATATGGATCCGGAAAGTACAGGCCTGGCAGTCACCTACATTATAGTGGCCCTTCTCAGTTTGCTGGGGAACAGCCTTGTCATCTATGTGATATGCTGTATGGAAAGAAGGAAAACCACCACAGATGTGTACCTGATGAACCTGGCCCTGGCTGACCTCCTCTTCTCCCTGACCCTCCCCCTGTGGGCTGTCTATGTTCATTCCGAGTGGGTCTTTGGCACCATGCTTTGCAAAATGGCAGCTGGCCTGCAGGAGACGACCTTCTATGGCAGCGTCCTGCTGCTGGCCAGCATCAGCGTTGACCGCTACCTGGCCATCGTGAAAGCCACGCAGATGGTTGTGCACAAGCGCCACCTCGTGAGTGTGGTTTGCAGCTTTGTGTGGCTGGTGGCGGGGGTGCTCTCTCTGCCTGGCTGCGTCTATAAGGAGGTCTTCGCCACCCCGGGCTCAGACAGGAAGGTGTGCCATGACAATGTGCCCAGCACAAACATGGTACAATGGCAGCTTAGCATGAGCCTCCTCCGCTACATTGTGGGATTCTTCTTCCCACTGATTGTCATGACCTTTTGCTATGGCAGCACATTCTGTACGCTTTATCGATCGCGCAACAGTCAGAAACACAAGGCGATGAGGGTCATCATGTATGTGGTCCTGGCCTTCGTGCTCTGCTGGTTCCCCTACAACATCGTCATCCTCGTTAACATCCTGATCCAAAGAGACCTGCTCAACAAATCCTGTGACTTCCTACAACAGATGGGGTCTAGCCTTATAGTGACAGAGATCCTAGCCTTCTCACACTGCGCCATCAACCCCATCCTATATGCTTTCATTGGCCAGAAGTTCCGTGATGAGCTTCTTACCACGCTCTACAAGCATGGCCTCATTAGCAAGAAGGTCCTGTCCACCTACAGGAAGAACTCGGTGTACTCTGTCTCTGGGAACACATCCATCACCCGATAGTCCATTCAACACTTGGTCCATCGACTCCCAAAGTCAAGTCAAATCATGTCATGTCAAGTCAAATCAAGTCAAGTCAAGCTAATTAATTTCAAATCAAGTCAAGTGGAAAATATTGTCATACCATCCATATATGGCTACATAGTGAAATAACAAAACGTAGTACAATATGCATGTAAACAATAAGTAACAGCAGCACAATAGGGTGGATGTTATGTTATAATACCAATAATTCTATGCATCATATACTTTGAAGGGTTCCGCTTTATATCTGTAACATTTTTAATAGCATATCTTACTCTTGGGGGGCGCTGTTGATTTGTTTTGTCTCGTCCTCAGTGCGTGTTCTTTCTGTGGGAGGTACAGTAGGTGGACGAGATAAGAACACAATGTATCATTGAGATTTATGTTGAACTGATGCGAAGACTTAGGGTTAAGTGCTTTATCTGACTTAAATATCTTGATTTAAAAATACAGTCATGTGAAAAAGTATCCGTTTTACATATCAGGACATGATTTAAAATCATTTGGTCCTAAGCAGGTCTTAAAATGAAGTAAATACAGTGTAAAAAAGGGATCACAAATGGGACCAAGTAGATGCATCACCACATTCAGGTTGCTATCTCTGGAGATTTCTTTTGCTGAATGAATAATTCTATTTCCCCTTTAACAATGAGAGTTCTTTGTTAATACAGACACAAAGGAAATGGGCAGTGTGCCGACAATTACAAAGACAATGTTCATCACTTGGACATTTGCATTCCCATTTATTGCAATGAACAGAGATGGGTCTGTGATGATTTGTGAGAACTTGTCTATTGTTCTGTGTTCCAGACTGGAAACCGCAAGTCATATTAAAAGTGATTTTAGGTTTGCGCTATAAAGGATATTGCTCATCTCATCTTGCGAAGATGCACCTGCCAGCACTTGAGGTCTTGCAGCAGGATGTGAACACTGATAAGGTCCCCCGCAGTGCCAAAGCTTAGCAAATACGTCTTAATCGCCTAATTACCAGGTTTGATGGGTATGTTTGAGCAGGGAGATCTGCAAACAGTGTTGGATTCTGGCCCCCCAGGACTGGAGTTAGGCAGCCCTGTACTAAGGCATCTAGAGTTTACAGGGATTGGTGTGATGAAGGGAAAATCAGTGGCAGATCTGTTGCCTAAAACACCTTGTTAATGGGAGAGGCCAGAGGAGAATGGCCAGGCTTGTTAAAGCTAAGGGGAAGGCCACATGTGCTAAAAGTAAGAGCTGCAGCAGTGGTGCACCGAACAGCTTCTAACCCTTATCATTCTGAGACATACGGTGGTCCTACCTGGTACTATGCAAGGGTACTTAATAAAATGACTGCACCTCTTAGACTGGCTGAGCTCCAATGTGAAGAAACAATGTATGAGGTTGGAGGAAGCTGGCCTTACAATACTCTTTTGTTTTATTAAGAAAATACCTCTGTATGATAATGATGGAAAGCGAATCAGTCGTATTATTTATGTTGCAAAAATGTACAAAGGACATCCCATGTATCACTAATAATCACTGAAATTTGTATTTAAGTCATGACCTATCAAGTCCCGGCTGAGAAATCCCTCAGTCACTTTAGCAATGATTGGGAGAAAAGCAAAGTTAGGATGAGTGTGCCTTCATCTGATTCGCTGCAGTCTGCATACGACGACGTGTGCTGGTGCTGGGTACCCTCCCAAGGGTCGCTCACCTGCTGGCCCCTCTGCAGGAAAATGTTGAGAAATTTCAATTCCAAATATTGCCATTCAAAATTCCTCTACCCCTGAAATGACTTTATACAGCATTAGAGCTACATATGACAAAACCTAGGGACCTCTCTTAGATACCTTCTCTTTGCATTATATTATGTCTGTATTGAATGTCTATGCATGCAAACGCAATATGTATGTATATAGTTTATGCTGATATACTTTTTGTTATGCAAATTTCTATGCATGTGGAGTTTTTGGTAATACTGCAGTGAATTTATTAAGATCATTTAAAATATATGGGTGGCTTTCATTTGGCTGTATTGGTTTCTTCTTTCAGTTAATAAAACTCTATAAAATGCCTGCTAGGTTTGGAAAATTGTGATCTTCAGTGGCTGCAATTGCCAGAGAATATGAACACTTAATAGGCATCCATCCATCTGTCTGTCTGTCTGTCCATCCATCCATCTGTCTGTCTGTCCATCCGTCTGTCTGTCTGTCTGTCCATCCATCCATCCATCCATCTGTTTGTCTGTCTGTCCATCCATCTGTCTGTCCATCCATCCATCCATCCATCCATCCATCCGTCTGTCTGTCCGTCCAAGTTAGAGAGAAACAACAATGTGAAGAATTAAATGGCAAAGCCATCTCATATTAGATTTGATAAGGATTCATAGAGGAACATTCTACGCTCATCATATCAGTGATTCTCGCTGCAGCGCAGAGTAAAGGAGGATATTGTGTTTAATGTCACAGTGTTCCTCTTTTGAGCAGTACTGATAAGTCTGGATACGTTCTTCCTCTATTTTCTGCACCGCAGCTGACCTGGTGGCTGTGCCATGATGAAGGAGTTCTTGCTTAGCCGCATAACTTGTTGGACTTAAGGTAGTATAAACCTTACTATAAACCTTAGTATAAACGTAGGAACAAAGATGAAGTCCATTTAAACATGGGTACCTTAAATCCGACAAGATGCAGGCCCCTGACGCCTTGCGAAATTTCCTTCTCTCTTGGTTTGAGCAAGTGGCCAGAAACTGACACAGCACTTACCACAGCGTTTCGCGATCTTCCCAGCATGTAGGGTGTTAGGGTGTTAGCATCAGAGATGGGGATCTGCATCCACCCCCACCCCCCCACGGAGCTAGGCTTGCCTCAGCCAGGCTGTGGTTCAAGATTTGTGTTTAATCCAAAGGAGGTTACCATCGTACCTCTGAACAGGGAGCTTAATGTTAAATAACTGTGTTATGTACAAACATTAAGTTATCTAAGAACAAAGTAAATAAGGGAGATGTGCATGAGATGTTCTGCACTTTGACCTCACTATTGCCATGCACCTGTGACCCCTCTGCCTGCTGTGCCTACTATGTGCACATTCCCTGAGGTGGCACGTAAGTTGCCCAATAAGCCACATTTGAGGATGCGACAGCAAGGAGAGCGTCTGATGCCTCTGGCCGCAGTGGGGCTCCTTCGTTGAGTCACTGACTCGCCATGGCAATGCTGACAGAGAGCATTTCCCCTGGAAGCCCTGCATGATGGCACACAGCAGTGCTTTTGCTTATAGTCTGTGGAACGGTCAATGCGGGTGTCGTCTTGCCAGTGGCCTGGATGTGATGGCGTTCCCCATTATCTTTCTTGCAGGCCTTCAGCCTGTTAGAACACAGTTTATTACTATGGTACACCAATCCAGCTGGTGTTGGATCGGTAATGAGAATGCCCACCCAGCTGGGTCACAACTATACAGTCTCGCACACGTTTTAGACTGTCAGCAGAAATATACATAAAAATATTCACATAAAACATCAAAACTGCAATACTGCAGATTATATAGCATGAAAATTAAGCCAATCATAACATCCTAAATCAACATCAGACACCGGTTAAATATTTTTAAAGCAATATCATATTTTTTTGTGGCCAGGCCATATCTCTTGAATATGTTGAAAAAAAATGCTGAAGCGTGTTCGAACTGGAAGCTCATACTGTTCTGGTGGAGCAGCTTATCAGGATAGATCTGACATGTGCTTTCTCTCGTGACGCAGGAAAGCAATATTTTTTTTCTGCCCGTGTATGTTAGCAGGTGGAAGCCTTACAGTCAGCTGTGGGCCTAGCGATGGCCTCTTTCACATGCCTGAGGTCCTGGAGCCAGGTTCGGAGGTCAGGAGCACAGGGTCTCCCAGCAACTGTATTGTTGTCATGGAAAAAGGTACCATGGAGACCCACAATGAAGTGACCCCACAAATAGCAAGGGGTATTTTTCATTCTGGCTGACTTTTATAATGTTTGCATATTTTCAAAAAAAGGTTTGACCAGGGATGTTGGTGGTGCATGGATACTCGGGTCTGAAAACACACCCATGAATAATTCCATATAAATGGAATTATTAGAGGGCTGACTGAATAATTCAACATCAGGCCAGATTTGGATTAGCCCTTAGGCTACATATGGTAAGATGTTTTTGAACACATCATGTGAAGACATCAAGTTGTTAGCATGTCATGTCATGTCAAAACAAATTTGTAAGATCTCCAGGGAAAAACAAGTACATTTTGTTAAACTCTTTCCAGGAAGTTACAAAAATCATACAGGAATTTTCAAGGTACCTGGAACAACATCCAGGAATCTACAAAACTCTTTCATCTCTGCTTTCATGACACCAACATCAAAAACAAATGGGAAATTTGGCAGCATAGCTAGGAAGTATATCTCAGTCTCTGCAAATATGACCTGCATGATTTCTGGGTGTTCTGTGGCAATAATCCTAAGATAGATGTGTCAAAAGAGGAACTTTCTGGCTGACTTGGGTTCTGTTATGTCTGGAAAACCCCAAAACAATGCATTCCGGAGTGTAAGCCTCATGCCAGAAGTTAAGCATGATGGTGGTAGCATCACGGTTTGCTGTATTACAGTTTTTCTCGATTGGTTTGGCTCATTTCTTGAAACTGAGATGACATTCTCAAAATAATATGGACAAATCTCCAAACCACCTTGCAATTGTTCACAACAGAATGTCATTTCTCATTGGTTTTATCAAATTGCAAAT
>JAODKN010000037.1:6932506-6970878 GCA_026774425.1 Petrocephalus zakoni
GCGGGCGGGATTGGACAGAGACAGACAGCGGGTGCGGGCGGGATTGGACAGAGACAGACAGCGGGAGCGGGCGGGATGGGACAGAGACAGACAGCGGGAGTGGGCGGGATTGGACAGAAATTCAGCAGTAGCGGGCGGGAACAGAATGACAAAATCAGTCCCGCGCAGGGGCTCTAATATGGGCCTCATTTCATGGGCAGAGCTCTGTGCCGCGTAGTCAGAAAAATGTCTTTTTTGCTGTCATAAGACAACTTGAAGGTGACAAACTAAGTCACAGCAAGGGAAACTGAAGAAAAACATCAAACCACAGGAGACTAAATGAGCAAACACTCGAGTTAATCTGATTAAGGTTTAAAGCTGTGCCACGTGGCAACCAGGCTGATGGCAAGCTGCCTGTCAGAGTATCTGGGCTTTAATGAAGCAAAGCGTGAGTCAGCGGTGTCACAGAGGTTTGTGGCTGTTGGAAGTGCTTGTCAACTTAAGAACATAAGAAGTATACAAACAAGAGGAGGCCATTCGGCCCATCAAGCTCCTTTCTTCCTCGAAATATTTGTGAGAGCTGGGTGTCTGCTCGTCTCTGTGTGAAGCCCAGTAAAAATTCTGGTGAGAGTGTCTTCTCCGGATGGTGTAAGATAGAAGCACTCTACGTCCTTTCCTAAAACACAGGGTGACATGGAGGTATTGGTCAGACTTAGTGTGCCAGGATAAAGTCAAGTCACATGAGCTTTATAGTTATAGCATCCATGTACAGGTACACAGTGGCTCGAAATAACATTCCCCAGAACCACGGTGTGACGTACAGACAGTAAGTAAAAGGGGAAGGTTTACAATACTTATAGTGTAAAACACTTTATATGCAAAACATTGTACCTTCTGCCAGATGTGACCATTGGGAGAGTGGGAGGGGTATTTTACAAAGGTGGGGGGTTTGTGGAAAGTGTCCCTGATGTAGGCATGAGAAGTGCCTATGAGTCTTTTCTGCTCTATGCATTATGCCCTGCAGGGCCTTGCTGCTACAGATAATATATGTGGATAATGCATTAAAAGATTTAAAACTTAATATTTAATGATGGCAGGACTTCATATGGTACATCTTAAGTATAAAGTTTATTATTAAATATAAAAGGAATACAATTTTGAATTCTCTTTGATTCTGAAAAATAGAAGGGACTTCCCCACAAGTTACCAAGAATAAAATCACAACAACATTACTATGCCAATAGTAAGGTCAGGAGCCAAGCTGGCTCTATGGAAAATATCAGCTGGCTTGATTTGGGTCTGCAGTAATTTACCCTGCATTATCAGATCTATAAATAAAACTGTAACAGACATAATTTTGCCTGATATTCTAATCAAAAGTGTTAATGATGAAGACAAGAGTGTAGTCACCCTGACTAAGCCAGTTGGGCAAAGCCCACCCTGGCCTTTCCGTAATCAAACATGGTGTAGAACTGCCAGAGGAAAAGACCTCCCAGAATCCAATTGGGCATGACGTCCTGTTGGATGGTGACAGATGGCGCGATCCCCCTCCCACACTTTCCAGTGGTTCCCTAGAAAAATGAGCACAGGTCGCTAGACAATCTGCATTGAACTCGAGGAGGAAATTTATCATGGGACGTTTGTGTATTTCATCCTCACCAATGGCACATATTATTTATGTACATATTATTATTAAGAAGGTTCCAGACAGAGGTGAGCTCGGTTCATAATGAAGGTCAATGTGGGCAGGTTGCTCACATCATCCTAGTTATAGACGTACTGGAAATGGGAAACTCACTAGTCAATGAATTATCATACATAAAGGCCGTTTGTAACTGCCAGCTCAGATCATTATGTTATCACAAACTGGTGGCACTCTCTATTTGGACCAGTTTAGAAATTCAGCAACTTCTGTTTAAAATATATAGCAGACTTAATGTTAGTTTCCTTTTATTTTGTTGGGCTCAGGAAAAAAAGAGTGAAAAATACTTGCCTAAAACCAGCCTGATGCTCCATTCAGTTCAGACCCTGATTGACTGAAGCCCCAAAGTGGACAGCCTTACCGGCCAGCCAGCTTTGCTCACCTGACAGTCACCAGCTGCCAGTCGCCGCTCTTTTGTACGGGCACTCCTGTGTAGTGGGTGGAGTCTGTGCCCCCAAATGGCACCTCATTGGCTCTCTCCGAGGTTCTATGACAACAGTAAAAAAAGAAAGCACCAGAGACATACATGTGATTATGCCTATGCAAGAAGAACTAATATTACTTATTATAATTGCTATAGCTATTTATTATTGAAAAACTAGGTTAAAAGATGCTTACGGCTAACACAGGTTCCATATAAAGGTGCTTGTGAATCATTGTGTCCAGATGGTTTGACTGTCAGGCTTGAAAGCCAGTCCTATGAGATCATCATGCTAAGGTCAAGCAGAAGGATCACCAGGCTTGGTCATGCTTAGGCCAATCTTCTGATTGGTGGCCATCAGATCTCTGACCTGCGGGAACCAGCTCACATTCAATTCAATTCAATTTTATTTGTATAGCACATTTTCACAACATTACATTGTCTGAAAGTGCTTTACATAATCTCTGCCCAAAAGCCCCCCAGTGAGCAAGCCAGAGGTGACAGTGTCAAGGAAAAACTCCCTAGAGGGAAGAAACCTTGGGAGGAACCAGACGCAAAGCGGGAGCCCATCCTACAGGGGCCGGCAGAGGGGTCAATTGGACAAAATGACAAAATCTAAATTTATACAGTACAAGTGTTAAGATTTCAGTCTCTATGCAGGGGCAGGCAGGTGCTGGCAGGCAGGTGCTGCTTCTGATGGCAGCAGGGAAGGAAGGAGAGACATCGCAGGAGCAAAGGGCAGGCAGGCAGGAAAGACGGTACAGGAAGTAGGGGCCTACTGGCTACTGGATGGCTGGGGAGCCCCTGAGGAGAACTGAAGCCATGTTCCTCTAGCCATCCGTCAAGATATCAGTAACTTTTTGGAGAACAGAAGAAATTCCTTAGTTTTTCTTTCATTACTGTTAGTTTGCATATGTCCAAATGTTTAATTTGATGTTGTGAGCAAATATACACTTACTACTCAGTTAAATAGCTTTAAACGTTTTCTTCATGTGCCTAAAACTTTTGCACATTATTGTACATTTTTTGCTCAAGTAGGGTTTTAGCAACTGGAAAGGCAGGGCACACCATAGAAGGGATTCCAGTCCAAGCTAACACAATTTCCTGAGTCGCCAGTACACCTGAGTGACATCTAACTGACATGCATTGCTGTGGTCAGACAACAACCTGCAAGAATGATCACACTACCCACTGGCTGCTCATGGCACCAGCCTTCTCATCTGTCTCGTAAACAACAGGATGAACGTTGGCCAGACCACAGGATCGTCTAGACAACAGACACTCTGTCTGGCACTTACTACAAGCACTGCTCTTGCAGAAGACAGCGTTTACCCAGACAGCTGACGATCCCGTGTTGAAATGGACACATCACCTGAGTGTGTGTGTTTACGGGGAGGGGGTGTGTGCCAGTGCTGCATTCGCTGACGTAAACCTTCTTTGAAAGATAGAGTCAAACAGCAGCTGCATGCTTGATTTTAAAGCGCCAGGTCTCCACGGTTCATCTGTTTCATAAATGATTCTTTATTATGGTTCCTCAGAACTCTCCTCAGAAATCAGCAAGCTGAAAGGCTTTGTAATTTTTTTGAATTTCATAACGTCATAGGTGTGTTTTTTTGTTTTCTAAGAATATGGAAATTTGATATTCACTATAAATATAACATGTTTTTTTAACCACATTCTGGGTAATTATATTCTTAATTATATATCAATTTTGATTAGCTGAAATGTAGTTGGTAAAAGATGCATTTAAAATATTTAAACATGGAATTGGGTAACAAAACAAATTATGTCAGTGTAAGATGTCAGAAGAAAACTCAAACTCTTTTATGAATAGACACATTGATCAAATTTTCAAAGGGTCAGCTCTTTATTTTGCTGGAGGAACTATACAGATAATATGCATTATCACTTATAAGGGTTCAGTAATTGTATGAACCAGCTTTTGCTGTACCTGCTCCTCACGGTTAGCCATAAAGCCAGATAAGGAACTGGCCATTAGCAGTAGCTTCAGCATTACTTATTGGTTCACTGTAACAAAATGAAGACCAATATGTACATTGATATGTCCTGAGAGCGAGAGTAACTGGAATGTGCTCTGTCATGTCGGTATGAAATGCCTCTCGGGAATGTACAGAGGCCAGAGTGGCCCATACAGACACGCTCACTCAGCACCTGTGCTTCCCCACGACCGGGCTCGCTCTTCATAGGTATTGGTGTAAAGCCCAGGTTCCTCTGCTAGCTCACAGTAGCGCTTTGTGCCCCAGGGGCTCTTTGGAGGGCTTGGCACAGACACTGCCTTGGTATTGGAATGGCATTTCGTTCTGGCTCCATTTCATCTCAGATTACAGCAAAGAACCGTATGGCGGACGGTGGCACCCAGACGCGGGCTTTGCACATGCCTACCACCCACACTCACAGGCCAGTGAAAGGTTCCTTTTATGCGACATGAGAGACCTGAAGGTGCACGTTGTCATTGACAGGAAGAACGGACCACATACATGGAAGCTTGAGGGCGCAGGAGTGTCAGTGTTGCAAAAACTTCAGGCTGTCTGGCATTTTACATTACTGAAAATGGAGCTTTTGTAAAACTCTGTCCAGGGGCAAGATTTTCAGAAACTCTGTTTTCAACCTCGACGTGTAGACAGGGAAAATTGAGTTTTTGGCTTGTAACATGAGTGTGCGCCATTATCTAATTTGTACGATGTCAGAGTATGCGCTGTTTGCTGTTTACATTTACCTAGCAGGACTGGAAATAAGGCTTCTCATTGGCCAACATGACTTTACGGTTAAAGTTATATCGCCTGCCGGTTTGGCATGCTCTTGGGAGCGCGTTTTAGTGTTTTCATGTGGACAGAGATTTTCTTAATAATGGATGAAGAAAAATGCTATTTTTAAAAACACCCATGTACATATTGACTAGGCCTAGGAAACATTAACAAACACTGAGGGCTAGCTACAGTAGGAGTGACTAGGAACACAAACAGAGGTCACGAGCAGGGTAGACCAAAGACAGAGACACAAAGCAAGGACATAGATAAATAAAACAAGAGGCTAGGAAAATGAAACCAATAAATTTAACAAAAGATGAGGCTGGACTCAGACTCACGGCAAAAGACACCGGCCTCCATACTGTACACTCAGTCCGCAGAGCCACACAACAGCCCAGGGAAAAAGAGTTAACATACAAGGGCAACACCAAACGGGATGGCCAGCGGGACAGGGCATGACCAACACTGATTCAGACAGAGGTACGAACAGAAACAACTTTAGGGATTCAGGCATCACTGAAGACCTGTGAATGTGGACAGAAACAAGACCCTTACCTACCCCATTAGCTCTGGGCATCATTGTTGCTAAATGTGGTTTTACTCAACAGACCCACAGATACAAAAGAGAAAAAAATAACATTATTATTATTCTGTGTGCAGTTCTTTGGTGATTGCGTGAACAGAAGCAAGTGACTACTGGGACATTGATCTAAATCTGATCTTCATCCATTCTTCTCCTTGCATGCCATACTGTCACAGGCCACGGGAGGAAGGACGTGCGAGCAGGAGTTGGGGTAAACAAAATAGGATTTTATTGGGAATAAATCAAAAGCAAAGCAATTACAAGAGATAGATCAAAAACAGGGGGACAACTAATAGGGGAAGGCGCAGGTAACATATACGGCAGACATAACGACTTCAATGACTGGACTGGGGAGCACAACCTGGGAGGCATTTACTGTATAAGGATCACAACAAAAGGCAGCTGGGGTGAGTTAACGTGAAGGCTAGAACAAGAGGTAAGACTAACACATACCAGGTGTAGCTCATTAGAGCCACACTAGAGAGCTGGAAGGCAGGGCGTGACACATACCAAGTGAATAATGTCCTTGCACAGTGACACTGGATTAGCAGCACTTCCTGTTGCGCCCGGCATAATGTGAAGTGTAAATAACGATGTTTCTTGTTGCCTTTTTGCCTACCCCAAAAGGGACACATGGGCCATGCAGGTGGGATCATTTGAACAGACTGTTCAAGACCAGGAGGACCTGGGAAAATGGCTCATGAGTAGGCCTTCTGCTCAATAAATTGCAACATCAAGTGGGTTCCCGCTGATCCAGACATTAACCTTGTATGAATACTTCAGTGTAACGCTGACATTTAGCCTTTCAGCATTGAGTGATTCTTTGAAGGCACCTGACCATAGACACTTTTATCACGCTCTGGGGGAAAGTGAGCAAGGAGAACATCTTTAGCCTTGAGTCCTATGGCTTCAATAGACATAAGATCATCTTAATTGTTTTGTAAAGGACACATTACACCCGAGTAAGTTCATTAACCCCAAAGAATCTGATACAATAACAAACTGAAACGGAAGCCTTATAACAGACTTTTTCTCTTAGCAGAGAGGTAGCCTGGCAGGTCCACCCAGTGGTTGGCATTTGGTGTCCAGTGTCAGGTGAACCGGGGCAGGGAGAGGGCTACACTTTCTCCTCTCACACTAGAAATCCAAAAGTGTCAACAATGGCCCAGTTTTAGTGGCCTACTAAGCAGCTAATCTGAGTATTATGAGAGTCTACTTTCGATTGTTCACATGGTTTGAATTTGACGAAAAAGACACATTTCAGACCCTAACTATAGACTCTTTTCTAAACCATGGACATGAATCAGTGCTATCCCTGAAACTCAATATATTTCAGACATATACATTAACAGGGAAAGTTAGTGTTTAAATGCCCCTCAAAGCTTTGCTTTCTCGTTTTGACTGTCCTGGCTCAAGTAAAAAAGTTTAAAAGCCAAACAAAGCCAGGCACCACAACAAGGAGGAGGTCAGTGTCACCACCTTTCCTGGAGAGGGTCAGGTTTGGCTTTGCTGTCAGCTGCAGGGTGACTCCTGGCTCCTGGCCACCTGAATCCACTTTTTGAGTGCCACTCTGGTGACAAAACACTGTAATAATAAACATTCCTATTTATGTAATCCCATACGGCACAAATTACTAGCACAGTTACTCATCAATTAGGTCATACTACTTTGAATAATTATGATGTTCCTACATTCTGATATTAAAAGGAATATAAAATTAAAGACAATATCAATTTATGTCTAAAATCTTTACAGCATATATGTATGCCTGCTTACAGTATTGTTACTTGATCTACAGTATATCTACTCTTAGTGCTGTCTACCCTCGCACATGCTCAGTTGTAGACCAGCCTAATGTCACCCATGTCTAATCTAGGTGAATGGACACATTTGGCAGACCTGTACGCAAAATACGTCCAATTATCTTTGAATCTGTCTATGAAAGATGTCCAGGTGCCACAATTTTCTTCAAAAGCAAGCAGGCGTTCTCCATTATCAGAACATTCTAAATGCCACAGCAAGAAATATTGGAGCAAGAAACCGTGGCACTGAGGAAACGCAATGGCTTCAATATAAGGCCTGTTTTTTTCCTTCAGAGCAATCCGTTTGTTTTTTTATGGTGTGCCAACTACACCAGTGGGGAAACTCCATTTGATTGCCCTTGATCTCACTTTTTAAAAGGCTATTTGGAGTAGATAGGCCTCAATTACTTTAGATTTTGCAATAAACTGTCATGTAATTGACCACAGTATCCACCCAGGTACATTCATCTAGTTCATGATCTATGACCTGAAACCAGTGCCCATTTGTTGAAGGGGCCGGGCTCGCTGTCACACTGGCTAAGTAAGACGATTGCCTGCACCTGTGTCTGGCCACTAATACAGCCCCAGCAAACCTACATCCAGTGCCAGCTATTGCTGACACCATGCAGTATACTGAGCAGCCCCGCCCCGGCCCAGCCCTGTACTTGCGCCTTTGCTCTGCCCCGGCCCAACCCTGTACTTGCGCCTTTGCTCCGCCCCGGCCCTGTACTTGCATCTTTGCCCCGCCCCGGCCCGGTACTTGCGCCTTTGCTCCGCCCCGGCCCAGTCCTGTACTTGCGCCTTTGCTCCGCCCCGGCCCTGTACTTGCATCTTTGCCCTGCCCCGGCCCTGTACTTGCGCCTTTGCTCCGCCCTGGCCCAGCCCTGTACTTGCGCCTTTGCTCTGCTCCGGCCCAGCCATGTACTTGCGCCTTTGCCCTGGCCCATCCCGGCCCAGCCCTGTACTTGCATCTTTGCCCTGCCCGGCCCATCCCAGCCCAGCCCTGTACTTGCATCTTTGCCCCGCCCGGCCCATCCCGGCCCAGCCCTGTACTTGCATCTTTGCCCTGGCCCATCTCTGCCCCAGATCCTTGCTGTCTTCTCCCTCGCCGTGTGCCTTCTTCGTGGAACTGACATACTCGGCTTCTCCGACCCAGCGCCTAGTGACCCCGACTCCCGCCTCTTGATTTTGTTCCTGTTCATAGTCGGTTAAATAAGGCCTGGTGGCATGTTCGCCTTGGGCCTGCTCGAGTTTTCTGTCCTGTAACACACACCGTCATGTGCAACTGGAAGACTGTCCTACCGTTGTCAAAGGTAAGGAATTATCCACCCATCCATGCATCCATCTTCTAACTGGTTATTTTTCCTTTCTGGACTTCGACTAGCTTGATGTCACACAGCAAACACACTTAACCTAAAAAATCCCAAACATTTGAACTTATATAAAAATGGGCCTGTGTCTGGGAAAAATAATAAGCTTTTGAAATTTCAATCAGAACTACTTAGAAAGCCACACTCTCTGCCATGTCCCCATGAAAGATTGCACTATTAATCTCACAGCAGTGTCTCCCCAGGCAAAGAGGCCACCTTCCCGGGAAGAAAAGCTTTTTGAAGAGGCGGTTACAGACCTAATCCTTTTGAGAGAGCAGCGATCCCTCAAAAATTTCAGCGTGAACAGAGTCCTCTTTGGGGAGTTGAAGAAGAAGTTTGCAACCCTGTTGCTGATGTATTCTTTAACTCTCTCAACAACACCTTACAGACACGAGGAACGGAAACAGCTCTCGGCCACTGATGGACCTGTGGGCTCCAACGACGTGTGAGATTTGGCCAAGCCATGGAAGGACGAGGGGAACAGGAGGACTGATAAATTAAAGAAAATGAACTAAATGCCTCTGTCAAGCTCCTTACTGCACATGACAGATGGGTCAAGTCGGGAAAACATGATGTCGTTTTAAAAAAAGTATGTGTGTCTTGACAAGCCTCGATTTGCAGTACAGAGTTTGTACGTAGTATGTAGAGTCACATTCCACACTACCATTACCATTCCCCATTTGTTCTCACGGAACAGCTACTGTCATTGCAGGATGCCGGTGACAGAACATATGCTGAGACTGGAACGATGCCGAGATGATTAGCATGGGACCTCGCTTCTAATTATTTAATCAATGTTCAATGTTAATCAAATTCTAGGTGAGCAATGGCATTAACATAGATAGCCCATGTTACATTTTTGAGTGACTGTAATAGGAGAATTGAATGCTTAAATAACTAATTTAATGTTTTGAAGAAAAAAAAAAGATTAAGGTATCCGCTGAAGCAGACTATTTGCGGTTTTGCGGCAGTAACCGGAAAGTCAACACTTGTAAACAAGAACAGCACTTTCGTTCTCGTTTTAGTTCTGGCAAAGGGGGCAGGTGCCCAGGCACCCCAACCTCCCCCCCCCCCCCCCAACACATGCCTGCCACGTGGGGGCCAATGCTGCCTTCCTGATTTTCTCCTTCTGCCGTGGTTTGTAGTGCTGAGAATTACACCTCGATTACGCTACTTATAAGAGAGATTTGGGCGCCTTAAGAACTCATAATAATCTACTCCGACCACCCACTGAATATCACTATAATCACTCTAATTATGATTTAAAACATTTGTTATGTCTATAAATACCAGAATGTTTCTGTTCTCTTTTGGTTGTCATTATTATTGCATTAGACCCTGGAGACATTAGGGAACATTTCATCACGTTAATAAACACACCGAGAAGGCCTTGATTTATATCAATATCACACATAGGGAAGCTGTATTGATCATATTCCAAGATTAAATATAAAGCACTATTGTTGTGTGACATGAAACCGCAGCGCCCTTCCTAATGGATGCGGTGCGGAGCCGGGCTGAGGGAGGGGGCACCGAGCGGATCTGAATGACATGCACATCGCAGATTATGAACACCTTTTTTGTTTTAATTTCCGAGAGATGGCGCACGGAGATGTTTTAAATCCTTAATTCTAAGAGTAATCGGCTTTTGAATGCGGGTCCCCGAAGAATAAGCTCTTCGGGCACTTTGGAGGGGCTTCTCCGCTCAGCCTTACCTGCTTGTGCGGAGGAGGGGTTGCGCTTTTCCGATTGCGCATCTTTCTTATGGGACACCGGAGGAAACTGGACTTCTCCCTGCTGGATCTGGCCGAACTGAATGGGTAAACTGAACAATCTGCCTGGATGGGATGTACAGTGAGTTTCGTTTGCTGTGAAGACGATCTGCTACAGATGCCTTACGATCGCAATGAGGAGAAGAAGAAAGAGGAAACGAGGCTCCTGCCCAAGGTAACCCAAGTGGCTCCGCGACTTCGGCTTTATAGCGCTGTTTGCGGACTTCACGGGGACGCGCTGCTCTTTTGACAACCGATTAAATGGCCAAATCACACTGATATCTTACAGATACCCAGGCTGGCATTTCGTATCTCGACGAAACTGTTTTTCGTATTATACGGGAAATTGCTCAGACATAGGCCTACAGTAGTACCATGAACGAAACCCTGTTTCCTACCTTCTATTAATGAGATTTTCATTATCATTTTAACCAGTTTCACTCTCATCTTAATGAAGCAGTTTCGTGTATTCTCTAGATTTTTTTCCAAGTATTTATCTGAAACCTCTCAGTTGAACAGATCTGTTTAACCAAAACCAAATGAATGAAACACCAGGGCAATGATTTTAATATTTTTAAATGCTGCCTGTATTGATTTTTTAAAATGCTGCATTCTGTTTTAAATTTTAAATACATTCACCCTAATCTGCTTAATCTGAGTAATTAAATGATGTGACCTCCACGTTAGGACAGACCCCAACCCACCACTGATGCCCCAAACAGGATTTGTCCTGTGGGAGGACTTCTCCTTTGTTTTTAGATCCCTTCTTACTCCTCCCCAAACACTTTGTGAAGGCACCTGATAGGCAGCCCATCTCTCTCCTCTCTGTGATTGGACGGGAGCTTCGGGAGTGATATTAGTCTTTCCCTGTCATTTTCATTGTCTCAAAGAAGTAAAAACATCCAGTCCCAGCCTTCTCTTAGTCTTTTTTAATCAGGTTGTTCCCAAAGTGACATTCTCTCTGTCTCCCAGGACTGCAATCAAGTCTCTTCAGAAAGGGTATCCTTCAAACCAACTTCAAACACCGGTTTAACGCTTTAAGCAGTATGTAATGAATTCTACAGTCACATTAAGAGATGCTGAATTATGCCTTAGTTTTTTAGATGAAAGCAGTTATTTCCTGAGACCAAATTCATGGCTTTACATCACATCTGACTCTCAACCAATGTTCCCTTTATTTTAGTGATGTCATGATAAGATAGCAAGGTCAACCCGTGTCCCTTACAGAAACTGTGCTTAGGAGCTTTGCTCTAGGGCCCAACAGTGGTATCAGCCTCAGAATTTGAACTAGCGACCTTATGGCACAGAGACCTAACCCAAAGAGCCAGAAACAGAATTTTTTGCAGTCACGATCTTTTAGGAAAACAGCAACATGACATTGAAGCGTGACTGTGATGTGGCTGACGGCACCAAAGCAGAGCCGTGGTGTGACATACTTCAGCCTTGTGACAAAGAGCCTCACATCCTGGTGAGAGAGTTCATCAGAGTGGCTGTGCCCTCTGTGTGAACATCAGTCACATCTAGACTCAGCAGTTTTGCTGTCTGGTTTTCCTGTGTCTCTGCCTGAGAAAGCAGGCATGTCTCTAAAACTCTAACTCTAAAAGTATCAGAAAGTGACAGATACTGTATCTGCAAGGGCCTAGGTTTGGTTTCAACATTGGTAGGGACCAAATCAGTCCTGAATGCCATACCGCTGTAAACACACATAGTACTCCCAAAGTATTAGAAGGATAGTCCATTCCAAATCTACACCCTAGGACATCTGAAACAAGGGTGCTGCTAGAGTTATATTCCAAATTTGTTAGGGCCCCCTTCACTAGTAAGGCATTGTAAACAGATTTTGGTCAGGATGAAATGCAGATATCTGCCCATTTTATGCAATTGAAAACTTAAGTTTGTGTTGTCTTTGCACAGCAGCAAATATCTCAGGATTTTGTGCCATGGCCAAAACTGTCATTCAAAACACAGCCAAGGAAGAGCTGAAAAGATCTCTGGTAGCTGTTTGCTGGTTGAAGAAAAATGCACAGACGTTGCTTCCCAAACGAGCATGGTAAAATCACTGGTGCAGAAAGTGTCCCACAAAGAGAACCTCAACACAAGTTAATGAGATACTAAAACACACAACAGTCACAAAGAGCAGCTGTAATTTGGATGCATTTTTCTGAATGGCATTAATAAATTAACAAAACCAACTGCAGTGCCAGCATTGTGGCTGTTTTTACATTTTATAAAAAACATAAGGCCCTCCATCGCCAAACTAATTCTGGAAGTAAAGGTGTGAATAATGTGCTTTCTTTTGCCTTTTCTTGCACTTTGCTTTTCTGTTACTTGTTGAATGTGGTCTTTGTGTTGCATTTTTGTTTATTCTGTCCTTCAGCGGGAATTTTCTTGTCCCCCTCACGAGTGCGAGTGCCAGCCCAGGACACACACGTCGTTCAGCCCCAGGTTCAGCACAGTTTAGGCCCCTTGAGGTTTTTTTCCTGCACGCCTGCTTTGTGATGCTGTCCATCACTGCTTAAACCATCTGAAAAAGCCATTCATCGCTGCTGGTTCTGCCTACTCGGAACTTCCAAATACATTTTCAGATTTTTCATCAATAGGATAGTCATTAATTGATGAGACAGTTTGTGTGAAACAAGAGCATGGTTATGTTTTCATTACTGGGAGAATGTTTCCCCTGGGGAGGTAATAAAATCCCCCCCTGACATGCTGCATTTGCTCTGAATACATCCCTTTATTTCCCGTTTTGTGAGGGGATCATGACAGGCCGAGGCAAATCGTACGCAGCTATTGGTATTTTTCCTCTGTTGTTTTGCAACAAGGGATTATGCAAGTAGTACATTCCTCAATAAACTATATTATTGAACAAATACCTTTTCCATTCAGCTTTTAAGCATATTAACAGTGATCACATTAACACAGGTACAGGCATAATTTGAAAACAGGTTTATGTCTTGCTTGTGAAGATTATATCCTAATGGGCTGTTTAGGCCACATACCTATGTTGATATAAAATCAAAACCTAATGTCCGTTAAATTAAAGAATTATCTGAACTGAAACTCCACAGATAAAGTCAACTTATTTGTTTTTATTCAAAAAAGATCAACATGTCTACAGTACATGCTCTGGCATGAGGTGTGTTTGCAACCTGTTTCATGTCCAGCTGCTGAAGATTCAGCAGATACCGGTGCCCCAAATACACACAAACAGCCGGCCTCAGAAACCTGTGTGTTGTTTTTCCCTGATATGCGCGACTAGGTAGATAGTCTTTGAAGTTCTCCTCTTCCGCCATTTCATTATTTCGCTTTCAAAGACCACACATAGGCTAAATCTGATTTATGGTGTTTGTACAATCTACTCGGTAGGAACGGCATAGCCACGTACCCCACTATCTGATGAACATCTCCCCAGTCACTCTGAGACGGACCGCTCAGACCATCATACAAGTATCAATGCGCTCAATGGCACAGAGCACTTACGCATGCTACGGCGTAGGCTTTGTGTGGATATATATCAGCGTAGACAGTGAAAAGAGTCGGCCTATTTCACTGTTATGAGCAACCCTAACCAGGTATTTGATGTTTCTGATTGGTACAGGTGTGCTGGGAGCTGGGTACGAGCAAAAATGTGGACTGTCTGGGGGTCCCCATGGACCCAGATGAGAAACCCTTTTTTAAAGGACTGGATTCCACACTTCCATGTCATCTTCTACAGAGACTGTCATTCCAGGGTGTTTTACGCATAAGCCGAAGATATTAGATTTGTTAAAAACCAACAGATATGGATGTATATCAAAAAGATAAATAAAACTGCAATGGACAAAATTTTGTTTGATGTTTTAATCAGAGTTTTCATGATGATGGGCAAGTTTTCATCCTGATGGTGTCTAAGCCAGCGTAGCAAAGCCCACCCTGCCATTTCCTTGGTCAAACACAGAGTAGAACTGCCTGAGGAAAACATCTCCCAGAATCCAGTGGGGCATCTCACCATCACTACTTGAATGAGACGACTCGATTCCACTTAAACAATTGCCATTTGAATCTTGTTCCTG
The DNA here is from genome assembly GCA_026774425.1 of Petrocephalus zakoni. Taxonomy (NCBI): domain Eukaryota; kingdom Metazoa; phylum Chordata; class Actinopteri; order Osteoglossiformes; family Mormyridae; genus Petrocephalus; species Petrocephalus zakoni. The sequence goes on from JAODKN010000037.1 coordinate 6,946,956, forward strand.
GAAATAAAATCACGAGTAATTGCAATAATCATATCACTTATTAGTCATTACCTTAATGATCACAACCAAAAATGATCACACAGGCACAGATATTAGCATAATATTTGTTAGAGTTTTATAATTGTTCCTCACCGACAGCACATAATAGGAAGGTTCCAGATGAAGGTGGGCGCCGTTCATGACGAATGTCAGTGTGGGCAGGCTGCTTATGTCATCACAGTTAAAGACGTACTGGACACAGGAAATTCACTCATCAATGAGTTATTAGAGTTATGGCTGACCCAATAGAACTGGCAATATAATTTGGGATTTGCAGAGCAAATAAAAAAATAGAAGGACTTTCTCACGCTTCCGTCGTCGTTCATTGAGGCTCCCAGTTTGTGTTGCAGTGTATCTGCAAATTCTCTCGGGCAGACCAGCAGTGAGGTTCCCGTGTCCACGATGGCCGAACAGCCATTAACGCACCAGCCAGTCATGTGATGGTCCACCTCAAATCTGAAACATAGAAGAGCTTCTCAGTGTAAATGAATTCAGCTGAATCTGAGTACTGTAGACCACTGCTATAAATTGTATAATGCTTTGTCGAGAGTTATCACTGAATTATGTCACGCATGTTATTTTGTTCGATAATGTGAGCAATGTAAAATGGCTGGCATCAGTAGCTGCTCTGTGGAGTAAACAGATCATCATTTTGATGAGAACTGTTCCACCCAGGCAATCATTTCTCTGCTCAGAAGACTCACTCATCAATCACCAGCTTCCAGTGGCTGTTCTCTTCCACCGGAACCCAGTGAATCTCCCCAGTATAGTGGTTTGGGTCCGTGCCCCCAAAAATAACTTCGCTTCCCTTCTCTGAGTGTCTAGAAAAGAGAAACCACTATAAGTGTTCATTATATGAATAATAATTTACACTACTGATGTTGCACATGCTACCATTATGTCCAAAATATTATTAAGACTCACTTGCTCAAGTAGAAAGCAAAGACAGGTTCCTCTAAAAGGCCTTCCTGGATCATTGTGTCCACAATGGTTTTTTTGTCAGGCATGTAGGCCATTCCCATAATTCCCTCATGCAGAGGTCGAGCAAAGTGGTCACCAGGCTCTGTAATACTCAGGCCAATCTTCTGATCAGTGACTGTTAGGTCACCAAGCTGAGAAAAGTTCATAGAACGTTTTAGTTTTGAGGAATATTCTCAAGATAAGCTTCTTCCTCAGATGATTATGCTTACATTGACCGTGTCATAGCCGATGACTCCCGTGACGCTTCCTGTTCCGTAGTGGATAGAAAAAGGCTCACCGTTGCTATGATAGGTGGAGGATTCATCAGGGTTAAACAGATCATGGTTTACTGTTAGGAAACAAAGTTTAATCCATTAATAGATTATGTGCAATCTGATACTTCATTGCATAATTGTAAGCATGGACCTAATACAGCTCATTTTTACATCACATCCAATGTCATCCAATGATTTTATCATCAGTACATTAACGAGTAGATGCAATACAATGTTAGTAACTCCAAAAGATACGAGAAGCTTGCATATTGAAACCAAGACCTTTATAGCATTGACTTGCTGCTCACTTGTAAAATTACAAATTACAAAATTACAAAATTACAAAGATCTGAAATTTAACCAGAGATGAATCAACAAAGAGCAAGTTTATATTATATTCAGATTTTGCTCGAGCAACATGAACCTACCCTTTATACCATAGCAGTTCTCTTGGGGTGTATGAATAGTGAGCAGGTATTGGTCTGTACTTATGTGATACTCACAGCAAGCGCTGCTCTTGCAGTAGACAGAGTTGATCCAAAGCGTAGTAGACCCTGTGTCAAAGTGGACGTAGAAGCTCTGTGGAGGCGTCCCCACGTTGATTTCACCAAAGTATGACATCTGTGAACAGTGGAGATTAATGACATAGAGATCGCAATTTAGTTTGTGAAATTTTGGTTTACTGTGATGAATGATCTGTGCTTTCTTACTTTTCTTGATTCGAAATATTTGTATTTTATTTACAAAAGCATCTTCTCAGGCTGGTGGCTTAGATCAAGTGTAGCATCTGTCTTTGGGCAACGTGTGACTTGGGTTAGGAGAACATATCAGATGGTCAATGGTTCAAATCACCTGATAAGCAGAGTGATTTTACAATTGGGCTCTTGAGCAATGTATGTTGCTTCGAATCTAAGCATCTACTAAATAAATGTTACAGTAATTATGTGTTGCTGAAAATAATGTAATTTCATTGACATCTGCAATGGCTCATTTTACCTGCAGGCAGTTCAGATTACCATCTGAGACTTACATCATTTTGATTGATCAGATCCACATTGTAGGCTCCTCCAGCGCTGTATTGCATGCTCTTTAGCAGCTCCTGCAGCTGGCCTCGCTCACGCAGCTTTTCATACAAGGTTCCCCGCTTCAACAGAGGAACCCTGAGAAGGAGGAAAACATCCACCCATCCATCCCTTTATCAATAATTAGATTCTACCACAAGACCATTTCTATCACCAGTGCACACATCACACATCAAGCATCCCTTTCCAAACCCTGAACCCATGACATGCACTCTTACCTGATGAGTCCCTCTGTGAGGGCTACACACACCAAGCTGAGAATCAGACACCTCATCATGGTTCTCCAGAACTCTCCTCAGAAATCAGCAAGCTGAAAGCCTTTATAGCTTTTGGAATCATGGAACCTGAGCTCTTTGCTTTTGCTTCCAGATAAGATAAGATATGAATATGGACATGCGTTCTATCATTTCAGTTCAATTCAGTTGTCCATCTTTAAGCATCTTTTAGCGAAGGGCACGTTTGCACACAGTTTCCAAGTGTAAAACCAGGGAATATAAAAGGTATATGAGCAATTTTCCATAATTACATCTATCAAGGTGTTTTGTGAGTCAGCACCACCAAGTGGCAACCAGATCAAACATGAGCTAAGAGAGAGAGCAAACAATCCCACAAGGTGCCTTTCACTTCCTGCCCTCTGTTCCTGCATGGAAGTTTGTTTTCAAGAATAAATCAAGGGGGTTGGATTCAGAATCAGAATCTTTTTATTCACAAGGACGGTGGTGGTCTAACATGCTGTATACGACTAAACATGCAATCAAGACAAAGTACAAAAAGCTATGAATATAATAAAAGTACAACTAAGGCAGAAACATAAAGATAGATGTGCATATAGTAAATAAACATGGAGCCATATGAATAGAGGTGAAACAACTAGATGGAGGGTACAAACAGCTTGGGGTATGTGCAGATGAGCTCAGTTATGGGATTATACTGTAGGAGTGATTAGGCATGAAACAGTGCGATTCATATGCAGCAGTTCACACTACTTAAAAACTAACCATTCTTCTAGATCTTCCTGCAGAAAATCTCTCTGTGATTCTTGGAAGCGTGCAGACCTTGCATCATCTTTACACAGTACTTCTGAAGTGCTTTCATCTGAACAGGGAGCACCTCTAGCACTGTCTGATACTCCTGGAGGTATTTTTAAGCAGTCAAGAGTTTGGGAACAATAAGGTTGCACATGTTAATTATTAATAATGCCTCAATAATGCTGGTTTCTGAGAAGTTTGTCGTAATTTTGTTACGATAATCTCTTTCCCAGAAATTGGAGATTTTTTTCTACTAATACTTGGTGAAGAATGAGCAACCATCCTACAGAATTTGACATATGTACTGGATGTTTTCCTGCATTGCAACATTAATGACAGTGCAAGGCTGGAAACCATAAAGGGCAAATTAAGGTCTCCCCTGGGTTGAGTGACACTGATAAAATATCGTATCGTGATTATGAACATTCCTATCGTTATCAGTTTGAATATTATGTGCGACATGATGCAGCTTGTATTCTTGCATAATTGGCAGTGATAATGCACTTTTTTACACATTTTTACACACAGTCCATCAAGATAAGAGTCTGTTGTTAGCATAATACCTGTCACATGCTCCATAACCCTTAGCAAAACAATATGGTCATTATGATCTGTCACCTGTCACCTGTTTTCTACATCTGCATGTATATTGTGAATATTGTGAAAAATATCTATATTGTGCTCGTTCCCTGGACCAGACAGCGAGTCAGTCAGAGAAGAAACCCAGAAACAAAATACTGTCTGCGTTTTCTTGATGACGAAAAGGTTTATTTCCGTTTGATATATTAAAATTTGATTTCAGTTTGCAGTCAATTCGATTTGTCACCTTTTTCATGTTCTGAATCTCTTTAGAGGCAATTCTAAGGCAAATTTAAGCAATAATTGAGTATTTAAGTAAATAAATAGTGACTTGAATTATACTGTGATAATTATTAATATAATTTAACATGTAAAGAATTATCAAAGTATTTTGCCATATTGCCCAGGGCAAAGCACCACGAACGAGGAATGTGATTCCATCTCTCTCCAAGGGTGTTACTACATGGGCAAAATGAAACCAGTTGGTAGCTCAACACCTTCCAAGGGCAAAATAAAGGGCAGTCGACCTCTCTGGCTGTTTTCATTGATATGTACATGCTGGTGTCAGGCTAAGGGGTAACCGTAGGCTACCATTGGACTAAATTGGCTGTCTTCCACCTCTTGGCAGGAATTAATGTCTTTTGTTGACAAAAACATAATATAAAATGGACTGGTCCACCAATCAGTTACCATGAAAAAAACTGCAACTATATAACCGTCATGTAGGTATGAAATGCCTCTCGGGAATGTACAGAGGCCAGAGTGGCCCATACAGACACGCTCACTCAGCACCTGTGCTTCCCCACGACCGGGCTCGCTCTTCATAGGTATTGGTGTAAAGCCCAGGTTCCTCTGCTAGCTCACAGTAGCGCTTTGTGCCCCAGGGGCTCTTTGGGGGGCTTGGCACAGACACTGCCTTGGTATTGGAATGGCATTTCGTTCTGGCTCCATCTCATCTCAGATTACAGCAAAGAACCCTACGGCGGATGGTGGCACCCAGACGCTCTGTGAAATACCGGGGAAGCGGCCAATCAGGCAGGCTGACCGGCAGGGGCTCTGGGGACGGGCCGGACGCCACTCTCTGCTTCCTTTGCCTCTGAGCAGACTGAGGGTCACACGGGCTTTGCACATGCCTACCACCCACACTCACAGGCCAGTGAAAGGCTCCTTTTATGCGATATGAGAGACCTGAAGGTGCACTTTGTCATTGACAGGAAGAACGGACCACATACATGGAAGCCTGAGGGCGCAGGAGTGTCAGTGACGTGAAAACTTCAGGCTGTCTGGTTTAGTGGCCTGGATTTTGTTGCTGCAGTTCTTGGATGGGGATTAATTTTATTACATTTATAAAACTTCAGTTAGTGAAAGCCTTGAGAAACATGATCTAAACAGACTGAAGCAGGGGCATTTATACAGCCTTTGTATATAGAAATGTTGAATAGTGATTGGAAAACCCTCAGCATTAAGGCTCAGTCAACATCTCAGCACACAAATGTCCAGATTCACAACAAAACTGTTCTGGGAATTTTCCCAAATAGTCCTCCAGAAACATGAAAAAAATATTTATTTGATGATAACCAGGCTAGGATACCTTATCTGACATGAAGGTGTAAATTAAAGCCTGTTTCTGATATAGGATATGGTTATAACATTAGTAGGATAAGGTATGATATTTTTGGGGATATGATAACATCTCTTCTGATCTATTCAACGTCTCTGAGTTAAAGTCTCCTTATGGTTCTCCCTGGTTTGAATGCTGCTAACAGTGCATTAAAGGATTATGCCCTGTCTCATAAGGAAAGGTTAGACCAATCGCACTACTTGTTGAGATACACTCTCAAGATGTTACGCTGAGGAACAATGCTTTGGCCTTCCAGTTGGTAGGAGTCCTCAGGCACACCTTCAGAGGCCCGTCAGCAAATGGCCAGGCTAGCCGTCGAACATTATTGCTGGTATTTGGACTGTGTTGGCGTTACAAGGAGGGGAAGATGAAGAGGGGTAAGAAAGAAGAAATGTTCTCATTCTCATGTTTTCATCCACCCATCCCATTTATTTAACCTCTGATTCATTGCTACATTGCAACCATAAAGACAATAGGCTACCAATAGGGAACCAATGATCCGTTAACATCAAGACCATTCAGATTTTATGGAAATATTAATGAAGACAATATGTACTTTATTTGTCAGTTAGTTGTTTCTTCATTGAGCGTTGAAATAGATTAAAGATCCTGGATTATTGGAAATCATGCTTGATTATCTTTGCCCACTGCGGCATGTGGGAAGATTGATGATACTTGGCAGAAGATCCAAAGGCTATTTTGCTAACATTAGCAGCTATCCCAAGACTTATGGGAACAAAGGGCCACTTACAGGGCTGACTGATTGCAGCAACGCCTCAAGCAACGTGCCTGGCATATGAGAAAGTGGCATATACACAGAGGCAGTTATATACTCAAATTTCCTCAAATTGCCCCTCGGGGACAGATAAAGTTTTTTGATTTGATTGATGATTTGATACTTCAAAGCAGACTTCTGAAGATGGTCAGAAAAAAGAGCCTGACTTACCCCATCAGCCCAGGGTGCTGGGTTGCCAAACGTGGTTTTATCCAGCATATGCACAGAGACAAAACATTTTTATTCTGCATACAATTATCTGGTGATAGCTTGAACAAGGTCAATGGCCAATAAGTATCTCGATCCAAGCATAATTAGTCTTCGTCCATTCTTCTTCTTGCATGCAGTACCAAGTGAATAATGTCTTTGCACAGTGACACTGGATTAGCAGCACTTCCTGTTGCGCCCGGCATAATGTGAAGTGTAAATAACCATGTTTCTTGTTGCCTTTTTGCCTACCCCAAAAGGGACACATGGGCCATGCAGGTGAAATCATTTGAACAGACTGATCAAGATCAGGAGGACCTGGGAAAATGGCTCATGAGTAGGCCTTCTGCTCAATAAATTGCAACATCAAGTGGTTCCTGCCATTAACCTTGTATGAATACTTCAGTGTAACGCTGACATTTAGCCTTTCGGTATTGGGTGGTTCTTTGAAGGCACCTGACCATAGACACTTTTATCACGCGCTGGGGGAAAGTGAGCAAAGAGAACACCTTTAGCCTTGAGTCCTATGGCCTCAATAGGATTAAGATCATCTTTATTGTTTTGTAAAGGACACACTATACCCGAGAGCAAGTTAATTAACAACAAAGAATCTGATACAATAACAAACTGAAACGGAAGCCTTATAACAGACTTTTTCCCTTAGCAGAGAGGTAGCCTGGCTGGTCCACCCAGTGGTTGACATTTGGTGTCCAGTGTCAGGTGAACCGGGGCAGGGAGAGGGCTATACTTTCTCCTCTCACACTAGAAATCCAAAAGTGTCAACTGTGACCCAGTTTTCTCTCTTGATAAAATACATCGTAAGGAGGCATCGTAATGTGGAGTTGATATAACCACGAGTCCTGTCCCCATCTGTTAGCCTTGACATGTGCCCAATTTGCTGCCTTAGACATTCTGCTGAGCTGCTCGTCGGCTACCAAACTGGGCATGTTACTGCACTTACAGCTATTCTTGTCACACAGGAAAATAACTCTAGCCATTAATTATTATGTGCACCTTAATGGGAAAGCTTTTCCATATAGATATATATGGAACATATAGTTATTTGTCACATTAGTCTTTCCATTGTAAATAATAAATCAGTTTCGCAATAGTATTTGCTTATATTATTTCACTTGCTATATAGTCTTTATTCCCTGTTTGAGTACATTCACAGCATTCAACGGAGACCAACAGAGTTTTATATATATACATACTTGCAAAACTACGTGACTTGCAATTGAAGCACCTTGTTTTAGACCACATTAAGAAGTAGGGCCTCTTTTTGCGGGCAATACAGTATGAAATTGTTTTGGCAATGACAGACACAAGTCCTGCAGAGTGGTCAGAGGGATTCTGAGCCATTCCTCTTGCAGACCAAAGGCAGGTCACTAGGCGACACTGGTGGAGGAAAACGTTTTCAGACTCAGTCCTCTAAAACACCCCAACGTGGCTCAATAATATTCAGATCTGGTGACTGTGCTGGACGTAGGAGATGTTCAGCTTCACATTCATGTTCATCAAACCACTGTCACCAGTCTTGCTGTGTGTACTGGTGCATTATCATCCTGATACACGGCACCACTTTCAGGGTACAATGTTTGAACCACTGGGTGAACATCGTCCTCCAGAATGATTCGGTAGTCCTCGGCAGTGATTCTCCCATCTAGAATAAGTAGTGGGTCTAAGGAATGCCATGATATTGCATCCCAAACCATCACTGATCCACCCCTGTGCTGCACTCTGGGTATGCGGCAGTCTAGGTAGTAAGCCTCTTTGGGGCTTCTCCATGCTGTAATTCACCCGGATGTGGGGAATAACAAGTGAAAGTAGACTCATCAGAGAACAAGGAAGTTTCATACTGTTCACAGATTTGTGCTGCTGGCACCATTGAAATCAAGGTTTGACATTGGCAGGAGTGGCCAAAGGTTTGGCTATAGCAGCCCGACCATGAATATTGACCCTATGGACTGTCCTGGTCACAGATGCGCAAGCGAGACCACCAACAGTTTGTCCTCTTTTGGATTCTCATATGTCTCAGATTTTGTTGTGTGGATTGCAATATTTTATGTACACCTGTGCTATTGCTCTGCTAATTCAACCTTCACGCTCTCCTTTTACTGACTGGCCAGCAGGCTGCACACATATAGGCGTGAAACCTCAAACAGTATTGAGCAGGTGTTTCAGTTTCATTGTCCAACCCCTATAATCTACAGTATATCTACTTCCTGTGTTGTCAACTCTATGCAACTTAATCTATTGTCTATGTGTTCCCAGTATTATCAACTCTGTTATCTGCTTTGCACATGCAAACCTTTATGAATGTTGTAAATGTGTAATAATAAAGGAGCAGGCAATCTTATCCTCAAAGGGCCAGTGTATATGTAGGGTTTGGGAGAACATTTTGGTCACCTGCTCAAACTAGGGATGCACTGATTTGACTTTTTCTGTCCCAATCTGATAACGATACCAAGTACCAGTGCAAAACCAGTGTTTAATTAATAATGTTTTTTGATATAGAAAACATCAGACTGAACTTAAACCTTTGCAAAACAAAACATAACACATGCATGCATTTATTATAACAGTAAATTTATATAAATATTTTTTTACCTTACTTGAAACCTGAGTTATAAATGCCAGGTGTACTTATATCGGTAATTGATTCTTTTTAAAGTTATTTAATATTATATATGAATAATGCTTCAGTTTCGTGTTCTCCCTCTTCTCCAGAAACTGCCCTAAAAATGCCCCACAATTTTTCTCCTACTGGCAGCAGCGTTACTTACACTTGCTTGCGACAGCAGCCCCCCGTGTATCACAAGCTGTAGCGCGTGCAGAAACAGCCCAAGCTAGCGACTCCCAAAGCACCGACCGCCAAAGCGTGTGCTTTTCTTTATTTTCCACTGAACGCTACTTCCACCTGTCAAAGCTTTGTTTTTACAAAGATTGCAAATCACCATGCTACTTGTTGTTCCAAGTGTAAATGCTTCCAGATCGTCAGCCTCTTATCTGATGTTCTTATACTCATCCTGCTGTAGAGGACATGCTCATGACATTACAGCTTCACTGCGCACTCACACCCACTGGGAGGCAAATAGACTGAGTGGCAGCGAGTTCAGCTTGAATGCCACAAAAAACACATCCAAAAAGGGAGTGAGCTGTCGTGCGATTGATTGTAAAAATCAATTTAACATGAAATAGGAGCTTTTACAGACTGCTGAGAAGTGAATAAGTAAGTATTGGTTTTGGATCTGTCTAATACGTATGGAGTGGTGCCAATACTGATCCCAAACATTGGATCACTGCACCAGTAGTTCCAATTCAGGTATGAAAACTCTTCAGCCAGTCAGTTCACTAATTATTAATCTAATGAGAGAGTTGCAGTGAAAACCTGCACAGATTACGGCCCTTTCTGGATAAGACTGACCAACCCTGTTCTAATGTGACTAGCCTAATCTCATGTGACTCTGTTCTAGGTGACCGGCGAGCAATGTTACTGCTGTGTGCAAAACAGGTCCATTACGTGTGTATCTGTCTGTGAAAGATGGCCGAGGGCCATAGTGTTGTACAAAAGCAGGCGGGCGTTTCCCATTACAGGGTCATTCTAAATGCCACAGTAAGAAATACTGGGGCAAGAAGCCGTGGCACCGAGGTAACGCAATGGTTTCAATATAAGGCCGGTTTTGCTTTTTCTTCAAAACAATCCATTTATTTTTTTTCCTTTTTTTAACTTTGCCGGCTACAGCAGAGGGGAAATTCCATTTCATTACCTTTGATTGCCCCTTTTTAAAGTTTTGGCTAAATAGGTCTCCATTCATTTTGCTGTAAACAGTCATGTTATTGGCCATAGAGCAGCCCATTCGCCTACTTCATGGTCTGTGACCTTGAGTTGATGCCCATGCACGAAGAGGACCGGAGCTATGGAAACGCAGCCATAGAATATAACTTTAAAATTATATTTAAAAACTTCACAAAGGCCTGACCGCTCCTTAAATGGTTGATTATTCTTAAGATTATATAATTTCGACTTCTCTCTCTTTAGCTTGCGGCACCTGTACAGCATTAAAGAGTAAATATATATTTTTTTCACTTAGAAATTAATATACTTTAAGAGGACGTACGACAGTTGACTTTCTGTATAGCAATGCTGCAATTGAAACTTGGATAAAAATGGGCCTGCCTCTGGGAATAATAATAAGCTTTAGAAAATTCAATCAGAACTACTTAGAAAGCCACACTCTCTGCCATGTCCCCATGAAAGATTGCACTATTAATCTCACAGCAGTGTCTCCCCAGGCAAAGAGGCCGCCTTCCCGGGAAGAAAAGCTTTGTGAAGAGGCGGTTACAGACTTAATCCTTTTGAGAGAGCGACCATCCCTCAAAAATTTCAGCGTGAACAGAGTCCTCTTTGGGGAGCTGCAGAAATGTGCAGTCTCACTCTTTGAAAGACACCTTACAGAGATGTGATGTGTGCCATGGAAATGTTCCTGTGAACAGTGGGCTTTAAAGAAGATTGGACTCTAGCCAAGGAGGCATGGTGGGAAGAGGGAGTTGAAAATTAAAAGAAAGGAATTTAATGTTACTGTCAAGTTCAAAATACATGACATCCATCCATTTTCTATGCCACCTTGTCCTATGCTGAGCTGCAGGGTCCAGACACTATTTAGGAAGCTAGGGTTTCATTGCAGGGAATAACCCAGGATGGAGTACCAACCCATCGCAGGTCACTCACACCATTCACACACACATTCACACGTATGGACAATTTGCTAACTAAAATTCACCTTAGCATGTGGGGGGGGGGGGGTAACTGGGAATCCTGAAGGAAGCCCCGCAGCTACATGGGGAGAACATGCAATCCCTACACACACAGAGATGGGGCAGAGACTCCAGACCTGGTTCCCAGTGATGTGAGGCTACCATCCCACTTCCAAACATTATATCATTACAAAGAAAGTATTTTGCGTCACAACAAATTGAGTACTAAAAACAAACAAACAAGAACAATAACTTTTCTGCCTTTCTTTGATTTCCACTAGCATACAGGAACCAGGTCATTCCCGACCCGACACTAGTTACAGCCCACTTTGCACTTTGCACTGGATGTAGGAGAGCGACAGCAATGTACAACCTAAGAGATGCTTGTTTGCTGTTCATATGATTCACATCGTGATTTACTACGTGCTAATTTCTGCTAGCACATCTGTGAGAATTGGCGTGTTATACTAGCATCAAACGCCAGTGGAATTACCAATTACTTGCGTGGATTTGTCTTACGAATCCATTCTGTTCAGCCGTCCTATAGTATCTTTTCAAGTAAGAAGTTGGAAATTTTCTATTTCTGAGTTACCAGGAATAGAACAATACATTGAGATGTGTGACAGTACTAATAATGAATAATATAGTGAATATGTCATATTTCCTTCAGACAATCCATGCATATCTATGCAGATCACTGGTTCTTCCTTGACTCCATGCATTTCAGCCAGCCAGCTCAGTTTAGTCACAGTTTTGGCCCGGCTAGTAAGTAAGGCCATGCCAGTGCTGGTTCTGTTTGGGTATGGCTCGCACCTCTTTGTGGTTTGGCTCAGGTAGAACTCCGTTCTTGATGGCAGTGGAGAAGCACCAAGGAGTATTTTCCTTTAAGAAAACTTGGACAGAAGATGATGTTCTTGAACTGCAGCTAATCCAACAGGATTTCCAACTGACCTCATTCACATGCTTATGTTAATAATTATGGTACTGCTCTAAATGACTGCATTCTTTTGTAATGTTAAGTGGCCCTAATAATATCTATATCGTCATTATATGAAACTAGAAAACCGCAGCCTTCCAGATAACTTAATAGCAATAATAATATTAAGCCGCACGATAAGAAATATGTTGACCATCACCTGCAGTTTAGAGCTTTTTAAATGCAATGGTTTGTACATAATATACAGACATTCAGAAAGCTGTTTATTATGCCCCGTTTTGCAGCGTTTGTAACTGAATCATTATTCTTTTTTATTTTGATGAGGGAAACGGTTCTTTTTTTGTCTAATGTTTGCCGTAATAGATAAAAAATACCGTAACAAAACCAATAAACAAAACTAACAATAACATTTCAATTGTTGGGCTGTTTCTACACATTCTCCATATTAGTTAGCGTTAAGTAAAATTCTGGCGGGCCTAGCAGCACATCTTAGAGCCTTTAATGACACTCGGACCCGCAAAACGCCACATTCTGTGTAGGACATAATGAGCGAAGCTGCTGGAGATCCTCGCCAAATGGGGCCAATGCTGCCCCCTGTCTGTCCATCTCCTGCAGAAAATACTCCATTACAGCTCTGGAATTTCTGAGAGGTTTAAGCGCCTTAAGCAGTCCTTATGAACGCATCAGCGATAATAATCCACTACCACACCCCACTGACAATAACACGCACATAAAAGTTTACCTCTCATGACTCTAATTACGATTTAAAACACGTGTAGGCCTAATGTGTAGGAACACAAGGACGTATATTTTTCTCTCGGTTATCTTTGAGCCTTTGTTGTTTAATTAGAACCTAGAGATGTTTCACAACATTTCATTACAATATACATAACTTTTATATGGTATCGGAACTCAAAACAGCCAAGGGATAGAATATAAGATCTCCCCTTTAATGCAAAAGTAACTTTATTAAAACCTACTTTTGACAGATTATTCATTACAAAGTGATGATTTCCAACCTTTTTTTTACATGTTTCCGACCACCTGCTGAAATAAATAGCACCCATAAGGAAGTTGTATTGATCACGGTCCAAGAGTTATTGTTGAGTTACGTGAAGGGAAGCCCACGAAACCGCAGAGCCGCAAGTAATGCTCGCTCTTCCCAATGGATGCGCCGCGGAGCCGGGCTGAGGGAGGGGGCACCGAGCGGAGTTGAATTACATGCACATCCCAGATTTCAAACACGCTTTTTTTCTACTCTACTCTAAAATCCTGCCTCTTCCTGAACAGCAGGGGAGGGGAGCCAAGTGCGAATTATGCATGTAAATTTGGTGGAAAAGGGGGGGAAACTTGGCAATGGTCATGGTCAACAGATCTGAGAGATAGGACACGGGGATTATTTTTTAGTCTTTAATTCTAAGAGTAATCGGCTTTTGAATGTGGGTCCGCGCAGAATAAGCTCTTCGGGCACTTTGGAGGGGCTTCTCCGCTCAGCCTTACCTGCGTGTGCGGAGGAGGGGGTGCGCTTTTCCGATTGCGCATCTTTCTTATGGGACACCGGAGGAAACTGGACTTCTCCCTGCTGGATCTGGCCGAACTGAATGGGTAAACTGAACAATCTGCCTGGATGGGATGTACAGTGAGTTTCGTTTGCTGTGAAGACGATCTGCTACAGATGCCTTACGATCGCAATGAGGAGAAGAAGAAAGAGGAAACGAGGCTCCTGCCCAAGGTAATCCAAGTGGCTCCGCGACTTCGGCTTTATAGCGCTGTTTGCGGACTTCATGGGGACGCGCTGCTCTTTTGACAACCGATTAAATGGCCAAATCACACTGAGATCTTAATCTGTTTACTTGGACGGTAACTAAACGCCACCCCTGTAGACAGAAATACGTCGCACCTCAAAATATTTTCTGAAAAATGTTGCGTTTCTTTCCGTCGTGCGAGCCAGAGACTTCTGGAGCCGTTTCGGTGCCCATGCTGTCACCCGAACATGCGTGAAATCGCAAAAATTACCTTTGAGCTAAACTCGGTTTCACTTTAGACGGCTAAAAGCGCGACTTTTCTGCGAGGTTCGAAATCACTGCCACATCAGAAATGACAGCATGCCATGAAAAACAATGCGAACTATTGCAAATCATATTTACTTGTAACGAAAACAGACTAATAAGATGTTATTTTACATAATTTTATATACATATGTTATGAATGATACGTATTATTAATTATTTTAATCGGTTCAGTCGGTGTTTCACGCTATTTGAAATCGCAAACCGTGATCTCCGTTGTTGATTTGGATGCAGATTACTAATATATTCCCCAGCACGCTTCCAAAAGCCTGCCCTGCGCACGGGACAGTTTTTGAATGGATTTGCGTGTTGCCTTTAAATCCAGTGGGCGTGTTTCCGGCTCCATAGTGGCCGCTGCCTGTCTAAACTTCACTAGTCTGAAGCTTAGTAGTTATAGAGCGATCCACGCAGTCGGTAGTTTTGGTAGTGCCTTCTGCTCATTTGTCATGTAATCCGATTTTGCTCTAACTTCCCGTTAAACGGGTTTCGTTTAGTCAAACGCAACCAAATGAATTAATGAGACCCCGGGGCAATCATTTTAACCGTGACTTCATTATAGACCATTAAATGTCAGCTGTGTCTTTTTTTTTAAAGAAAGAAAAACGTACGGTTCTGATTTAAACTTTCCGCTTAGTTTCTGCAGCTGCCAGAGGTGGGCTAAGTCGTCCCAACTGAGTAATGAAGCTACATTAAGAGAATTAAAGGGAAAAGGACGAGAAATGAATGTGCCGTGAAGTTACGAGGCACGTGCTTATGCTTCCCAGTGCCAAGGAAAATTTATATTACATCTGGCTTGGAGGAATGTCAATTTTTGGGCGCAGGAATAACCAGATTGACCTGGGTGGCTTCTTGTTAAGATAATTGTGTGTATGTGGTTTAATTACATCTGGAAAAGCTGGGCTTAAAATTAATAGAATCCCCTTAAAGTTTTTTTTCTTCTTCTTCAAAGTCTGACTATAATGGTATAAATGCAATGCCCTATGGCATAGCATGGCATGGCACTGCATGGCATAAATCAGTTTGCCTTGCTGAAGTACTTGCTTATGGTTAGTATGTATGTATATACATATGTTTTTGTGTGTGTGTGAGTGGTTGCTTCAGTGATATTTTATTTCTTGTTAAAATGCTGGTCATATGGTCTACCAGAGTGATCAGGATCCTATTTTCTGAATTTACAGATTTACAGATTTACAGTTTTTTTTTAATAGTGATAAACCCGATTTCCTTAATGTCTGATAGAATTTGTTGTTAACAAATGTGAGAGGCAAGAGGTAAGGAAATGGCTTTACTGGGTGTGAGAAGGATTATAAAAGAATGCGTTCTGGATTAATGTTTCTGTCTTTTAACACCTTTGTGTTCAGAGATTAACTTGAAAAATAGGCCGCATCACCCAGCAACTTCAGCAGGTGAGCCAGTGACTGATTTGTGTCGAATGAAATTGCAAACAGTCACGTTATAAGGAGATGCACGTAAAAAACAAATCACAGCCGTGAAGGATTTTAGATGCAAATTTCTTTATGCTTTTTTCACTATGCAAGAATGACACTGAAATGATCTCCTGTTCTAAGAACTTAGAGACTACAGTTTGGATATACTCATTCTGGGCTGTTATGTAAAAGAGGTGCAGTTTGGTCGTGGCTCGTAATCCAGTGGTGTATAATCTCTGTTACATGTTAACGAGTCGTGCCTGAGTGAAAGGGCGGACGCCCTGTCTATTCACAGATGCTTAGCACGCCCTCATCAATCAGAGACTCGGGGCACTTTTACCGAAGGCCCACAAATCTTCTAAGCAAACAGGCATTTCCTTTCATCTCTTTGATGGGAATAAATCAGGCTGAAGGCAGAGTAATGGGAGGGGAATGGTGGGCTGGGGGGGGGTGAGGAATTCTGAGATTTAAAATCCAGGGACAACTGCTACCTGCTAGGTAGCCCACAGGTTTCTTCGGGCTTGGTCTTGGGTGTGCTTTATGAGCAAGAATAATGGTGTTAGGGTGCCAGGGAGTTGGGGGGGGGGGGACGCTTCCTCCTGAGTACTTAACAGTCTCTCGTGGTATGATGCTGCTTGGCTGCCTGGATGGGATGGAACTTGGCACGCCCTGCACTTCTGACTCTGAACTTGCCGGGGCGAAGTCATAAATGACAGTTTCTCAAGTGTTATTATGGTGATTTGTTTTCCCGGGCACTTCAGTTTACCAGCACTGGAACACATGCATGAGGGCGTTAAGATGGTGCAACCCAGGTAACGCAGGGCAGCTCACTTGAGGTCGAGGTTGGCGAGTCTCGGATTAACGGCCGTGGTTCTACAGTCTTCTAAGTATTTCATGAATGATCTGTCAGTGATCATTGCAAGTATTTTAAGAGCATATTGTCTTGTTCAGTCCCTTGGCCTTACATTTTTTCCTACATATTGAAGGCTATTTACAGAAGCAGACATTCCCAATGTAAGACTCTATGCTTCCACCATCGTGGTCTTGTGCCAGCAGAGAAAGTTTCTTGGTTGATGTCTTGGTTCTGGGGAATGGGGCTGGGCTATAGCATTTCAAGGTGCTCTCCGGAGTGGCGTTATCTCCACCGCAGTGCCCGGCCCTCATCCCTCCCCCAACACGCCATTTGTTCTACGGGACGAGTGGCCTGTGTTGGATTTAGATTCTGTCGGGAGATAAGGCTCACTCCTCCCCGCACACTTTCTGAAGGCACATGAAAGGGCGCCTGTCCCTCCAGAGGCATGTGATGGGATGGGATCATGGGAGTGCTCCCAGTGAATGCAAGACAGATTATTGTGCCTTAGCCAGGGAGTAACGTCCAGCCCCCAACCATCTCCTAACCTTCTTTTAATTGGTATCTCTTTACTCATGGCAGGTGAAAAAAAACAAACATATTCACAGGTTTCTCAGTTTACAAGCTACCTGGAATAATTTACTTACATGAACAGCTATTAAAATATTCCTTAGTGTGGTAAAATAAACCATATAAACCAGTCAAATATAAAAAGCCGGAGCTCATCAGTGACAAGATTTACTTCTTAACATTAACCAATGTCCTCTTTGAACTGCGGACTGAGGTGGTAAGACCTAGAACGCTTGCGGGCGCAGTTCTGTGGGGAAGAGCCCTGTGTGGTACAGCAGGCTGTCGCACTACTGCGACGTGGCATTGAGCCTTCCTTCTGACGCGGCTGACGGCATCAAAGCAGAGCCGTGGTGTGACATGCTTCAGCCTTGTGACAAAGAGCCTCACATCCTGGTGAGAGAGTTCATCAGAGTGGTTGTGCCCTCTGTGTGAACAGAAGCTGTCTTGCATTCGTGTTTTCCTGTGTCTGAGAAGGTGAGAGAGAGAGACCCTTTGTGTCAGTCAAGCTCTATGTAAATACAGCAGTGAAAATTACAATAACTGACTTCCAGATAGCTGTTACATGAACAGTATTAAAAAACCAAAGAAAAAATCATACGAGAGTGTTACACCCATATACTGGATGATTGCTGCTCATATACGTTAATAATTTTGCTTCAGTTTTAATGTACATATTGTGCCTGCCCAATTGAAAAACACCAAAAACTCTATTCTTTCAAAAACTACTGTACGTTACAAAATAAACCTGACATTTCTTAATGATACCTTCTTGGCATTACTAAGAGAAACCTTTCTATACACAGCCATCTGAAATTGTTTGTTTTAAACGGACTTGTGCGGATTGTTGTCAACGAGGCAAATATGTCAGTGTCGACAAGGTGCAAATTAATATCATTATTTATTCACAATTAACAATGGTGTTGGCTAGCTATCCAGCAGGCTATCAGTAGACAGAAGTGGACATACCCAGGTTTCATCAAACAGCAATGCTATTCTCACCATTAACCATTCTAATGTCCAGTTCATTATCATTCGGTCCTGTCTAGCTGATGTTCATTCTGGTGGCCGCACAGACTCCAGTTTGGCCTGGCCTCCGTCTCAGTTTTCAAACTTCTCAAAGGCATCTTCATTGTCCTGATGATTGAGTCCATTCGCTCTGTTGGTGGTCGTCCACTTCCTCCCCTGCCATTAGTCTCTGCCTTATTGTCTTTTCCAGTGAACTGCAACTTCTCACAATATGGCCAGAATGGGGCTGTAGTTAGTTTTGGACATTGGTGCATGCAGTTCTCCTCTTGTTCCCCCTTTTGTACATTGCACATTCCGACCGCGCCTCTTTGCAGCGTTCTCTGCTCAGTTTTCCTCTCCGGCGTGGGGACATTGAGCAGCTGGACAGCCAAAAGGCTTTGATCCAAGTATGAAATAGACATCAGCTAATTCTGAAGCAACCTTTAGCTCAGGGGTGTCAACCTCATTTCAGCTAATGGGCCACATTGGACCCATTTATGTGTAGCGGGCTAATAACACGTTAGCCACACCTTTTAGCCCTTCCTTTGTCTTTGTGCTCAAGGCTGCCATGGACTGGGAACAAAACTCAGCCCCTATGAATAGTCTTCATTTCAGTTAATTTAATTTCTGCCATATGGGCTGCTTTCACAAATTAGTTTTCAAACAGATCCCAAATTCCCGTCATGGAAGGCCAGAATCCAGCACAGTCTGCCGATTGCTCTGGTCAGGCACACCCACTAAATCTGGTAATTGGCTGATTAAGATGTTTCAGCAGGGAAATCTGCAATATGTGCTGGATTCTGGCCTCCCGGGGCTGGAATTTGGGATCGCTGCATTAGAACATCAGTGGTGCTTATCGAAATGTGATTTCTGCTATAATGTAAAATCAAAAATACAAAAAAAAAGATTATTTAAGTAAACAAATGGCTGCAATGTCAGTTAAAGAGTAACGTGGGCCTATAGCTGCCATTCAGTGCAGTTCATATGGCTCATCACCGTCCAGGTACTCGGCGAGCAGCAATGAACAAGAATAGGCGAGATTCGAAAGCTTGTGAGAAGTCCCATTCCGTGCCAGGTTTACGTTGCCAGACGCATGCCATTGGTCAGGGTGCATGGTTTTGCTTTGAGCATGCATATCTTAACCATCGGAGTTCAGTTTACGGTGGCTGGCTTTTACGCAACGCTGGTCTCCTGGCGGCGATTAAACTCATATGGCTGTTGTTTCTGTCCCTCCAGGGATTCCTTTATTTTTTCCATTCTGAGTTGCCTTTGCAAGCCATTGTGTTTTTAAGCACTGTCAGTCTGATAGTGGTGCCCAAAGTTATAATGCTATAATTAACATGGGAGTGGTCAGCCCCCCCCCAAAATCCCCACAACACATATAATGTGGCAGTGGGCCAGATTTGATCCTTGGGCTTTAATTTTGACACCTGTGCTTTGGCCATAACTTGGTACCATGGTGGGTACCCTCTCACCTGAGAGGCCCATCTTCCAGGACCATACCAAAATTAGTTCTGGTGTGTCCATCCATAAGGGTTTCTTGCTATGTATGGAAGTATGGAAGTGGTCTACCGGCATCCCCCTGTGCAGTTTGATAATGTGTCATTGCTAGTGTCACCATCTGCAGTCCCCATAGCTGTGCACTTTCTCTGTCTGATCTGTAGTACCGTTTATCTGACTAAGACCTTTCAGCTAAAGGTAACCTTGGCAGGTATTCAGAACTCCAGGCAGCATAGATCTCCCCCCGATACATGCAGTGCTTCTCACCCAAACAAGGCACCATATAGTGAGCACTGCAGCTGTAGGTTTGATCAGATTTAGTCATTCTGAAGAATTACTATAAGTTTTGCCCTCTATGCAGCAACTGCTTGACTCTGGCATGAGAGAAAGTGGTGTTCTTTATAAATATAAAACTGTAAGAATCCTTCAAAATATTGCATGAATAGGTATTGGGGAGAAACAATATGAATACAAATATGAATAAAATATGAAACTAACAAACTGAATCCTGAATTGACAAACTAAATCATGACCCCATGATTTATGATTTTTTCCGATTTGGGTACATAAACCCACCTCTCCAGATTGTAGTATCACCCCATTTTATTTTTATTTGTTCTGTAAAAACACCTGCGTGATATTGGGATGAGCAATGGCATGAAATTGCTGAAAGAAAAGTTGCGTTACTGTCATAACATAAGAGAATGTCCAATGTGCTTCATTGTTGACTACTAAGGGTTATTCCAGGGTGTTGTTAGGGAAAATATATTCGACTTAAATGTAAATGAACCTGCAGTGCTGAATCTTATCCACCTCATGAACCAAAGTTTTGATACACTGTTACTTCGGAGAGGTATGTTCATTCCAGGGGCGTCCGAAACACCTCCATCCGTATATCGGGCCACAAACCCCCTCCCTGGTTCCTTACCAATAATTCAATAAAGGGCGTGTTTCTTATCTTTCCTTATTAATCTGCACATTACTGAGACCAATTTGCTGTGCATTCTAAGTGCAAGGATGAAACCTAATGAATATTGTACTTACGTATCTGACAAAATCATATCGTATGAATCAGTTAATTTTTTAGTTAAGTGATATCTAGTTATGGAACTGTACCCTTAATGATGTTAGTTTTATTTTAAATGGTATTTTCTTTATTATTTGAAAATTGTTCAAATCTGTCTTACATTGCATCCTTTTGCAATGTGTCCCATGTGTGTCCATTGCGATGTCATGATATACATCGCACCCCATTCCCCCCACAACTGTTGAATGCTTAAAGTACATATTACCTTCTGCTCATTTCAGAGGTGTGCTGTCTGAGCAGTGGGGGCCACTGGCAGTATGAGCTCACAACAGCGATAAGAGATGGCTAAGACTAACCTTACGAAGGATAGTCTTACGGAAGGTGTACTTAACTAAGGACGCTTTAGGAACCAGGTCGGAGGGGTCTCTTTTTTGGCTTCTGGGATGTGTCTCTGGACAATGCCGGTGCTGGCCTGTGGTTCTGTTTTTCATCCCAAGTACGCCAGAATGGTTCGATCCACCAATTCCCAGTTCCATTGACAGACCCTGTACAGACACCAGTGAGAATGTTGTCTTTGGATGGGGAGAAGTATCTGCAGTCCATATGTCCTTCTAATAATAGGACTGCAGACCGGTCACCATCTCATTTACTCCTGGATTTTCTTGTCTTTTTGGCCATTGGGGGCCACGTCTCAATTTGGCTTTAATAAAATCCAAGAAACATCAGCCAATCAGATTTTATTTACTAATACCTCAATGTACCTTGTACATCTACAATTCCTGAAAGGCATTCAGTAAGTACAATCTACAGTGGCAGTGTTTTGGTCATGATGAAACACAAACCTAATATCATGCTGATGTTATGCGATTGAACATGTTTCTGTTGCCCTTGCATACCTGTTAGTAGAGGCGCAAAGAGCGTTTGAGTTACACCTTGATGGATTGTGTGTATAGAGCTGTACTCGGAGGAGAGAGATCATGTGACCCGTACATTTGAAACCATAGTGTATAAAATCCGCGGCCTTGCATTGGATTGCTTGCATATGTCCACCACTTGTTGGGTACAGATGAACTGGTAGCAACTGGTCAAACATTTGTGGCATGGACAAAAATCATCATTCACACAGAGCCAAGGGATAGCTGAGAGGATCTGGGGGGCTAAGGGCTGGTTTCTTTCCCAGAGGAGGGTACAGTGAATAGAAATCACTGAGGCAGAAGGAGTCGCACAAAGAGAATGTCAACACAAGATAATAAGAGCTACAAAAACACACAATAGTCACTGAGAGCAGCTTTAATTCAGTTGGCACTCTTTTGGATGAAAATTTTCTGAATGGCATTAATAAATTAACAAAACTAAGCTCAATGCCAGCATTGTTCAAATTATACAAAATATAAGGCCCTCCATCGCCAAACTAATTCTGGAAGTAAAGGTGTGAATAATGTGCTTTCTTTAGCCTTTTCTTGCACTTTGATTTTCTGTGACTTGTTGAATGTGGTCTTTGTGCTGCATTTTTGTTTATTCTGTCCTTCAGCGGGAATTTTCTTGTCCCCCTCACGAGTGCGAGTGCCAGCCCAGGACACACACGTCGTTCAGCACAGTTTAGGCCCCGTGACATATTTTTTTCCCGCACGACTGCTTTGTGATGCTGTCAATCACTCCTTAAACCTCGTTGCGGTGTTCAGTGGTTGTCATATGTGTAGGGGAATGTGACATCTAAACGGTGTCCTTTTAACATCCGAGAAGGGCTTCACTGTCGCTGCTCCTGGATACTCTGTACTTTCCAGTTAAGGTTAACATTATATGTACTCATTTTCTAAAAGGGAAGTCAGTAATCAGGGGGACAATTTGTGTGGGACAGTACGGTGGTGTTGTGCTATGCAGGGCATGTGATTGTGTTTTCATTACTGGGAGAATGTTTCCCCAGGGGAGGTAATAAAATCCCCCCCGACATGCTGCATTTGCTCTGAATACACGCAGGGGGAAGATCCCTTTATTTCCCGTTTTGTGAGGGAATCATGACAGGCCGAGGCAAATCATCCCAGTGACTGGTATTTCTTATCCCTTGTTTTTACCCCTTTAAAGGATAGGTTTCCGCACTTCCACTTCATCTTGGGGAGCCGCTGTCATTCCTGAGGTATTTACACTTGACGGCCACGTCTTAACAGACAAAGCCAAAGAAGCAAGTTTTGTCCAAAAAAAAAAAAAACAAAAAAAACAAAATTGCAACGGAAGTATGTTCGTTTGATGTTGACGATCAAGACATGAGTGCTCGCCCTGACAGTGCCTAAGCCGGTATGGGAGAGCCCACCCTGGCGCTGCTTCGGTCACACGCGGAGTAGATCTGCCTGAGGAAATCATCTCCCAGAATCCAGCGGGGCAACCCATTCTTATCTTCAACGCGATTTGTCTCAGTTCCACTTAAGCCATTGCTTTTGAAGTCGTGTTCCCACAAATGCAACCACGAGCTGGCAGTTTAGCCACCGAAAGCTTGAGTCATTGGATTGACAGTAATAACCAAGTGACAAACTGCTGGCCTCAAGACAAAATTTGTCCGGGAAGGTTAGTGTAATTGTTCCTCACTGAAAGTGCATAATAGGAGGGCTCCAGGTGGAGCTGGAGTATATTATGACCAGGGTAGGCAGGCTGTTCACATGCTTATAATTAAAGAAGCAGGATATTCACTAGTTGTTGTTATTTGGGATTTGTGAAAAGACACAGGAGAACTTTGCTTCTTCATTCCCAGTTCTTTGGGCTCCCACTATGTGGTGCACTACTTCTATGTTGTTGGAGGAAGATCGGAAGTGTGGTGCGCATGTCCAAAATGGCAGGAGAGCCAGGAACACACGGCGAAGCTACATGTTAGCAAAGAAACACCTGTAAACCTGTGAGAGGGTCTAACCCTTGGGAATGCCATTTTTGAGGAAAGCCTCATTTATGGCAACTTGGGCTGTGTTTGAAATTGCTTTCTATTTCTGTACTTATTAATTCGTTTTTTTTTTATTGTATGGTGTGTTTTGAAATGAAAAAAGTTTTCTTACTGAAATTTATATAATCTGTAATGTATAATACAAAATCCATTGTTCAGAAACTTTTAAGTAGTTTGTTGTTATTATGAAGTATAATACAGTCCCGATCAAAAAATGGCAAAAAAATCATATTTTGCATGGTTGGACCTTAACAAGGTTCCAAGTAGAGCTTCAACATGCAACAAGAA
>JAODKN010000037.1:6972227-6985084 GCA_026774425.1 Petrocephalus zakoni
CTCTTGCTGCCCCCCCCCCGGCCCGGGGGCCCGGGGGGGCGTGTTTTTGGGCCCCCCCCCCCCCCCCCCCCCCCCCCGTGCTTCCGTTCAGTGTCAGTAGATAGTGGATGGATGTGGAAGTGGAGGATTTCCAGCCCAAAGTGCCTAAGATTTATGCATCGCAGCAGTGAGGCTGCATTTTGAGAATGGAACAAGCAGGACAAGGTGTGCCCCATTAATCTTGCTGGCCTTCAGCCATATGAATATCTAACGCTGAATAATTTCTAATATCAGTGCCAGGGTGTTTGTAAGCAACCTCACTTTATAACAACCAAGGCAAACGCGCACCAGGGTGCAAACACATTAATATAAAGTGACTTATTGGCTTCTGCCTGTGTGGCTGTGAAGGGATTATCATTTGGCCAAAACTACTTATTAATATGCCTAAAAATAACACTCCCACAAATCTTCTGACCACTTATCATCACAAAGCTCTTCTCGTTATTATGGGTCAAGCATCCTCGCCAGTTTAGTTTTTTCCCTTCTACACCTGCTTTTGGAAACCTTCACATCTGTTTTGTGCACTAGTTCTGTGGAGCTCTTCTCTCGTGGGCCACCACCACACCGGCAGACCCCGTCAGGAGATTGGGGTTAATTTTCCCGTAGGTTTTCTTCTGATGCTTAAGTAATTTGCAGACCACTGGGTATTTACAAAAACATGGTTTCACTTCTCTATGATCTTTTTCTTTTTGATATTCTCCTTCTGTTATTTGGGCGACCATTCAGAAAATCCCGGATTCATATACAATCCAAAGCAGAGCCAGCCCAAGGCATAAGCGAGCTTAGCAGGCACTTGGGGCCCTCATGCCACCAGGGGACCCCCAAGAGCACTTGAAATGTCAAGATATCCTGTTTTAGGTGGTGGTTGGGGGGCCCAAATCAAATTCTGCTTAAGGCCCCGTGAAGGCTTGGGCCAGCCCTGATCTAACAAGACGCAATTCCAGCTGTGAATGTATATTGAATCGGCTCTCTTTGAATCATTTTACGCTAACCCCTGAGCCCTTTTCATTTCTGCAGTTTGATAACAGAATCTGTCTCTCTCAGATCTTGGAGCATCACTTGGACTGTAAGCTCCACACCGGGCAGCGGCATAACAAAGAAAGAAGTAGATTTTGTCTCTCGTGGGGTTCCCATGCATACGAGGTCAAAATGAAAATGACCCTTAAAATGAGAATGAGAAAATGAGTTTATTCTTAGCCGGGAAGGTTTCGGATTTCAAAGTTTTTGTTTTAACAAAGCCTGCAGCTAATACTGGATTTGCTAAAAGGTAATAAAGCCCGTTTTGATGAGTGATTCCCCAATGAGGAGGAAGTGTGAGCGTGTGCTGGGGCGGCCTTCCCCTCCCCTTCCCTACCTGACTTCCCGCCACCGCAATACGAGCCTCCTCCTTGACGGGCACATACCAAGAACGCTGCTTTGCTGTAGCATCATGTCTGACAGGTTCGGTTGTGTAACGCGAAAAATTCTATGGACTTCGCTAATCCGAGACATTTCTGTAGCTCAGCTCCGGTCCAAGTATGTAAGGAGGAGTTTCCCTGTAGAAACGGTTTGGCCCCTTACACGTAGTAGCATGCAAAGCTATTGTATTGTGCATTGAGATTATGGCTTTCTCGGAAAGTAGGTCTTGTATTTCAGGTGAAAGTGGCTGACAGGGATGCCGCCTAAATAAAAGGCTTTAAAAAGGATGGGGCGCTAACACTGACTGTTTCCTTTTGGAGTATTCCTCCAGATTCTCATTATCAGCCAGGGATGACATGAACTCCTTTTTATCATTCTCTCTTCAAGTGTTTCACAATGTTAACCAGACTCCATGACTATAATATTATTTGCTTGTTGGCAAAGATTTCATTATAATTAAATCTTTTGGAGCAGTGCATCTGTTGTATGCAGGGTTGCTAGCTCATGCATCAGGCGTGACACGCACACTTTCATGCTCTCCTACTCACGCAGGAAGTCTTATATTATTCTATTATTAACCTGAAATTAGCTACTTCAAACGTGCTGGGCCAGTTTGCACACCCTGTTTACCAGGGACATGCGGTCAGGGGAGGCAGAATGAGGCGATAATACACCTTTACAATTGAAATGTTTAATGTGTAATCATTTAATTAATTTATTATTTATTACTATTAACATTTATTATGTTAATTACATTTTTTCAAACTTTCCTATTTCAAATCATTTTCTAGTTGCAATTCAGGGCCCAGGTGTGGGTGAAATGTAGTATTTTTAAATGGGCATATATATTTGAGACTGGAGGGCTAAGGTTAGGGTTAGCGTTGCTGGAAAAGAATGCAATGGGGAGAATGATGCAGTGTAAGGCCCTAGCTGTGTCTGACCACCAGGGGGCAGTGTTGTTGCAAAGAGGAATCTTGTGGCCAATCAGAGATCCTGTGTGAGGATGTAGGATGCTGCCCTGAGAGTTTGTGAGCGCACGAGTCACCAAAGTGAGTGCGTGCATTGTGCCTTGTCCTCTCCTACTGCATCCTTGTACAAAGCGTGTCAGGCTCATTATGCTAAATGCACGGCCCTCCATGCATGACAGAATGGTGGCTGAATTTGACACAGTTTCTCATTCACGTTGACGGACGTTAGATGTCGGGGATGTGACATCTCCTCTGAAAAGCCTTCATCCAGGGAGCCGACAGAAAGCTTCAATGAAAACAAAGCGGGTTTTTGTGGAGTGGGGCTCTGTGGTCGTGGTCATCAAAGTGCCCCCCCCCCCCCCCACACACACAATTACACCATGCTAGAGAGGCTACATCAGGGGTGGGGGTTGCTTCCGGAGCGACAAGGTTGCCTCCCTTCACACCTCTCAGTGGGCTGGGGGGGGTGCCAGTGCCATCCTAAATAGCCCTAGTGTCTCCTTTCCTCGTCACTATGCTCTCCCCCCTTCTGAATAGTAATTACTCTGCCACATCTGTTCAGGAGGAGCAATTGCACCCTCCCTCCCCCCTAGTGGGCTTCACGCGCTCTGACCGTGGCCCTCATCCCCTGGCTTGCCTAATGGGCGCCCAGCTGAGGAGCCATCCAGGAGCCCCCCCCGCCCATCTCACGCCCATTCAACCTGTCAGGATCCTGCGACGTTTCCACCTGTCTGGTGGACAAATGCGACGTCGCAGGAAACAAATGGGGACCTTATGTCCGTCTCACTCGATTAACGTGATTAAACATTTATGAGAGCCTGTAGATATTCAAGGGGGTGGGGGGGGGACGTCCTTCTTTAAAGTGCAATTTGCTGATAAGTATTTCTGTCTTTATCTGAGGGGCGGGGGGGGGGTTTCGTTCCCAGCCCCCCCAGCCTGCTACTGTATAAGTGCCCAAACTTATCGCCAACCTTATCAGCTGTCATACTTTGATTCCTGCAGGGCGCCCAAGGCGGAGGCTTGTAGAGTGTATGTGTTGAGAGCTGGATGGAGGTGTGGTGAGCTGCCTTAAGTCTGTTGGACCATTGCCTGCCTGTGACAATCTGTATCCCTGCCATGCATGGTGGTGGCCAGCGGTTTATGCTCTTGTGCCCGTGATTGGAATGTCGCCTGTTTGAAACATCTACTTGGCTGTGTGGCCACGCCATCGTTGGGCAGTTCAGCAAGGTCCCGGGGTGCTCCCTGGATGGCAGCTGACCCTGTGGCACTGTGTCAGGCCCAGCCCGGGAGGAACGCCGCTCGCTGTAGGCCTCTGTGTGCGGCGCTGTGGCAGGCCTCTGTGTGTGGCACTGTGGCAGGCCTCTGTGTGCGGTGCCATGGCAGGCCTCTGTATGTGGCGCTGTGGCAGGCCCAGCCCGGGAGGAACGCCACTTGCCGTACGCCTCTGTGTGCGCTGCTGTGTCAGACCCAGCCCGAGAGGGACGCTGTTCGCCGTACACCTCTGTGTGCGATGCTGTGGAAGGCCTCTGCGTGTGGCGCTATGGCAGGCCTCTGTGTGCGGTGCTGTGTCGGACCCAGCCCGGGAGGGAGGCCATTCGCCGTATGCCTCTGTGTGCGACGCTGTGGCAGGCCTATGTGTGCGGCCTGTGTTGGACCCTGCCCGGGAGGGAGGCCGCTCACCGTATGCCTCTGTGTGTGGCGCTATGTCAGACCCAGCCCGGGAGGGAGGCCGCTTGCCCTACGCCTCTGTGTGCGGTGCTGTGTCAGGCCTCTGTGTGCGGCGCTGTGGCAGGCCTCTGTGTGCGGCGCTGTGTCGGACCCAGCCTGGGAGGGTGGCCACTCGCCGTATGCCTCTGTGTGTGGCGCTATGTCAGACCCAGCCCGGGAGGGAGGCTGCTTGCCCTACGCCTCTGTGTGCGGTGCTGTGTGGCAGGCCTCTGTGTGCGGCGCCCGGGAGGGAGGCCGCTTGCCGTATGGCTCTGTGGGCGGTGCTGTGGCAGGCCTCTGTGTGTTGGGCTGTGGCAGGCCTCTGCGTATGGCACTGTGGCAGGCCTCTGTGAGTGGCGCTGTGGCAGGCCTCTGTGTGCGGTGCTGTGTCGGACCTTGCCCGGGAGGGAGGCCGCTCACCATATGCCTCTGTGTGTGGTGCTGTGTTAGACCCGCCCCGGGAGGGAGGCTGCTTGCTGTATGGCTCTGTGGGCAGTGCTGTGGCAGGCCTCTGTGTGTTGGGCTGTGGCAGGCCTCTGTGTGTGCCGATGTGGCAGGCCCAGCCTGGGAGGGAGGCTGCTTGCCATATGGCTCTGTGTGCTGCACTGTGGCAGGCCTTTGTGTGCGGCGCTGTGTCAGACCCAGCCCAAGAGGGAGGCCGCTTGCTGTTCGGCTCTGTGGAAGGCCCTGTGTGTTGGGCTGTGGCAGTCCTCTGTGTGTGCCGATGTGGCAGGCCCAGCCCGGGAGGGAGGCTGCTTGCCGTATGGCTCTGTGTGCTGCACTGTGGCAGGCCCAGCCCGGGAGGGAGGCTGTTTGCCATATGGCTCTGTGTGCTGCACTGTGACAGGCCTCTGTGTGTGGCGCTGTGGCAGGCCTCTCTGTGCGACGCTGTGTCAGACCCAGCCCAGGAGGGAGGCCGCTTGCCGTACGGCTCTGTGTGCGGCGCTGTGTCGGACCCAGACCGGGAGGGGTGCCACTTGCCGTAGGCTACTGTATGCGATGCTGTGGCAGGCCCAGCTTGGGAGAGACGCTGCTCACTGTAAATAGCCATTTCAGGCTGCACATTACAGACATTTCCTGTAGGGGAGTGCAGTGTTTCCTGTCCGCGTTGTCCGATGGAAACTTGTGCATTTTCCCATGACGCTGACCAAGCATGGAGAACAGTTTGTACTGAAAGAGGGATTCTATTTATACCTCCTCTTCACTCAAACATGCAAAGCTGAACAGCCCCCCCCCCACCCAAAGCCCCAAGCGCTCCATGCTCTATGTCATTGTGTTTTTCTATGAAGCACCTTCATGGCCACCGTCCAAAGTCAGGCGGATCTGGAGAATGGGTGACCGTAGGTCGCCCTCGCAGCATGAGTGAATGCGCTGCAGTCCCGTCCGAGGCTCACCCCTCCCCTTCCCAGGGTGGAACCTGGAACCCTGCCACTCTGATTGGGTAGCTGGTTATTGAAAGCAGATCGACATTTTGAAAACGGAAGAAAACAGCCCGGTGATTTAGCTCAATATGAAGTGGTCACGATTTGCTCTTGGAAAAAGCTTCTGGTGCCCAGTCGTGACATTTTATTTGTTTAGCAGACACTTTTATCCATAGTGATGCACACTTGTGAAAGCAGGGTCCGACAGTCCTCAAAGCAGGCGGGGGTGAAGGGCCTGTGATTCGATACCATGCGAAGGAGCCCAATTGTATGCAGATGGTTACTTTTTAGGGTCCAGATGCTGCGATTCCGAATGCTCCCACGTGGAGTGACGATGCAGGTAGGCTCTTCTGAAAGCAGCCTCTCGAGCCTCTTGCTGCAGGTCGCAGTGTTGCCTGAGCCCCCTGCCCACAGCGAGAGGATGCCGCCTACCTTATTACCTATTACCTGCCCACCCCCCCCCAACTGCAAGGCTCTCACCCCTGTCACATAGCCTCAAATAAATGTGTGTAATTCAAATGTTTTCATTTCTGCATTTCTGCAGTGTGGATACAAAAGGTGGCCAGTAGGGAGAGGCTTGGGTGGGTTGGGGGGGTTCATTAGGATAGGGGGGAGGGGTGACCCATCTGGCCCTTCTGTGTCCTCCAGCCCTGCCTGTGCTTCCTCTGTCTTCCCCCCATTGTGTCAGTAACAGCGGTGAACCAGTATTGCCTCCCGGAACCAATCGATTGGGACTCCCCCCGTTACTTAGCCCCCCCTGGGGTTCTCCCATGGGTATTTTTTATTTCTCTTCTTTACTGAAACGGCCTTTTTCCTTGCTTCTGAACAAGCTTTGATTTATGACTGTCCGAGCCTGTGGTCCAGGGCAGCTAGTGGCATTATGTGTGGGAAAAACCACAAGACTGTCTGCATTTCAGAGCAATGTAGAATGTGGGTGTGTCTGCGGAATGTGTGGCGGGGCTAGTATTTTTCAATTAACGCCACCCTGGATCCAGTTACAGGCCTGGATATGTTACCTAAGGTGGAAAAGTAAACATTAACTAATTTATACTAATTTAATGTTACATTCCTTTGTGTTAAGTAACAATTCCATCCTAGTTACTAATAAATGGTCTTTTTTTATTAAGCTTATGTTTCAGTTACGTAAACTCATAAATTAACCTTTTTTTTAACAAATTTTCAGTAGCAATTGCATTAACTCATCACAGCTTGGGCCTGTGATCGGAAGGTTGCCGGTTTGAATCCCATGTTTGGCAAAGTACCAACATCTGGATTGGGCCCCTGAACAAGGCCATTAACTCCCGAGCGGCTGGATGTACAGCTGACTGCAAAGTCAGACCTCAAGCTTTGCTCTCATCTTTTTATGCGTGCAGGACTGGATTGGGATTAACAACCATCCCTGGGCCACCCAGGGGTCCCCATGATACATTTTTTCTGGTGTGGGGGCTCTTATCCATCAGCTGGGAAAAAACAGGATAAAACCTGGCATGCCAGTCCAGCCCTGGATTTGTGTATGTCTTAGGAAATGAGAGCAAGATAAGAACAAAATGCATACCTCTGTGTTTGTGCAAATGGCAAATAATGTTTAATGTAACTTCACAAATTGGAAGGGATCAGAGAGCCAGGTGGTGTGAATGGTGATGCTGTTAATGTTCATTGGGCATTTCTCGCTGATTTGCAACTCCCCCCCGCCCCCCACGGCGTGCCAGTGTGTTTACCTCGCGCAGCGATGACTGGCTCATTACTCCCCTCATAACCTGACAGTAAATGGCTGCCAGCAGCCTAGCCCCCTCTGCTCTTGTCACGTTTAATAAGGGCGCTGGTGGAGAGGCTGCCTCTGGTTTCCTGGCAGAGCTGCTGGAAAAGGCTCCCTGTTCTGTCAGTGATCAACGGGGAGGTTATGTATTACGCGGCCGGGCTGGACTGCCGCGCTGGGCAGCGGTTAACCTTTGACCTTTGCAGACGGGCACCAGGAAAAAAATTAAGAAAAAAAAGGAAAACTGCAGAGGAAAGAAAAACATCCCCTCGTTCCCCCCCCCAAAAAAAGCCAGGATGAATCCCTCAAAGTGTGCACTTTTTTTTTTTGGCTCTTTCCCTTCTAACAATGGGAGTCCAGGAAATAAGTTGGGACCAGGCCCCGGCCGCCGGACCCTCCCTCTTGGAGGGGGTCACTGCAGACCTCTGGAAAGGCAGGGGCCAGACGGGTCCGGACGTGCTAGGCGAGTGGGCCCTGCATCTTCTGCATCGCTGTCAGCCTCGCCACCTGAACGCGGTGGCCGGCTTACACTCCGCGATGTCCCTGTGGCTGGTGAGTGCAGGCTCCAGAACGTGTCGACGCCATGCAAAGAAACATGGGTGCGAGGGGGAGGAAGCGGCCCTTTCAGGACCCCCCCGAAAAACTGGGAGCGGACCGCAGTGAAAGAGATTTGTGAGGGAATGGCGTCACGCGGCTACTTGAAACATTTCACCTCTAAAGTCTTTCCTGTTCTAAAGCGCCAGACCTGGTTTTAGCGTCAGAACAGGCTGATGAAACTCCTGAAGTACGCTTCTAAATAATTTATCCATTGCGTGGCATAATAAGAAAAAGCAGCATTCAAACTGATTTGTAGAAAATGCTTCAGTTTTTAAATGTTTCATGAAAGACAATGTTTATCTTAGAGTTATGCATTGCAGTTTCAGTGATATGTAGTATTTAGGGAGCATTTGTACGCTGTACATCAGACTGTGTTGTGCTTTTTTTCATCACATTGGCAGCGTTGTGCCGTAAGCCAGCTTTGTAGAGCGATTCACATGCCAGTGAGTATTTTTTTGTGTGAAATCATCAGCAGTAAGTGTAAGGCCTCGAGCAAATGTTGACTTTCTCGGTAGAACATTATATCTGTTGTGTCCTCTGTGTTATGACGATGAAGCCCATTTCCACGGAGACACCATCCGTTACTCAGGGTGAAACGTTTTAATAGTGAAGCTTACCTAATAAGCTTATTAGAAGCAGGGCTATCGAGGTAGCCTTCAGGGATCTATTTTATGCCAAAAGGAAGGGCATTTTAAGGGAGACTCCATCTTGTAAAGACAGTTGAGCTGGTCTTTTATTGCACCACCTACGTGTGTAATTATACTTTTCTGCAAGAGCTTAAACGATGCAATTATAGTAATTATAAGACAAAAGATGTGTATTTCTGATTCCCGAGAATGTACTTATGCATGTCTTGACAATGCAAATTATGTTCATTTAATTGTCGCTAATAACATAACCATGGAATTGAAACGTGAAAGAGGTAGCTACTGCATTGTATCGCTGTGATTGTCAGTGTTTTTTTTTGTCCCTTGCAGGGGGATTTGAGGCAAATCCTCAGTGACCATAGAACGTTTCTGGGTAATTCTCCACTGCTTGCAGGTGCCAAGTAGCATGACTTCAGACTTGTGTAAACACAAAGGTACCTTAGCGCTGCAAATATATAATTGCATTTATTTATTTCGCGGATGCGTTCATTGAGAGTGACACATGATTGAGGAGGCAGGCTCATACAGCCCAGCCGCTGAGCCACGCGCTGCCGACGGTTTTATTTATAAGGAAGTTCTGTGAATATTAGCACGGGAAAGATGGACATCTCGAGATGTCTATTTTCACTCTCTACCTCCGAAGTAGATGACCTTGTTTCTTCATCACCTGAGCCATAGACAAAGAGACAAATGGGTAAAACAACAAACATTTCATGTTTCAGAGGCTTGTTCCCGGTCTCTTCCCCAGTTCCCTTTCAGCCTGGAATGGCGAATTAACCCTTTATCGATTCCTTGTAATGACCATATCAGCTCGGGAGGGGTGACGGCTATCACGTGCTAATCGGCGATCCACCGACACGTGGTACATGCTTGAGGGCTGCTCGGGGGACATTGCATCTTCTCACTTCTGCTCCCAGCTGCATGATCCCAGATCCGTACTGCGGGATGCACATCGCTTTGACTGCTCTGCCTCGTTTAGCCAGATGTTATTCTTGAATGTTCATGAATCCATCTTCAATGTTGTTTATCCAGTACAGGGTCTGGATGAACATAGATGAGCCTGGGTGAGTGGGGGACACCCAGGATAGCCTGCTGTTCCCCCGCTGGGGGTCTCACATACACACACACACACACACACACACACACACACAGACTCACATACCCATCTAAATGGGTCCATTTATTTCTATGGGAAAAACCCTAATCCCAATCACAACACCCTTAACCCCTACCCAGCTGTAGCCTTAACCATAAATAACAAAACAAAATAAGACTTCTGGGATTTTTAGTTTTTTAACTGCAGTCACAGATTTTTATAAAATTGAGGTTATCCTTGTGGGGACTAAAAAAATGTCCCCTCAAGGTAAAAAGTTATAGGTTTTTATCACATTGTGGGGACACTGGGTGCTCACACTGTAATAATTACAAATTCGCCCACATGATACAGATACTGGTGCGCTGAAACGCTTGTTTTTGAACAGACGGGGTGGAGGGGGGGTAATCCCATGCAGATACAAGAAGAAAATGCAAACTCCAGGAATATGGAGCCATGGCTGTTATTTCACCCCTGTCCCCAGTGGTGTGCGCCATTTCTTGCTGAGCCAGAATACCGCCCCTTTTGGTGAAAGTTCAGCCCTAATTATTTGCCTTCACGCAACCTTCTCTGAAATCCCTTTTAGGCACAATATTTATTTTTTAGACTTCACTCTAAAAGCCTTTTTTGGTGGTTTGGTTATTATTTGTTGGGGAAATATTTGATCTGTGTCCCATTTGAAGAGGAGCCAGATGGATTAGGGTGAAATAACACGGATTAAAGACCCATATCTTCGCTCCTTTTTCATCTTCTTGATAAGGCTTTAAGCCACAAAACAGATAGAAACTGAGGATGAGGTGTCTGCCTGGGAGCTGCTATTCTTGCTCTGTGATTCGCTGGGATGGCTTTCTGTTACTGGGTTTCCCGAACATTCTTGGTCACAGTGTCTGCCGTGCTCTCTGGGTGTCCATTTAGCCTGCTTTAGGCAATCGGGCGTGCCTTCAAATCCTCGTCCCCCCAGAGGTTTCACCACTGATTCAGGTATGCTAAAAGTGTTTTCAGATCACAAGAGTCCACCGTCGTGCACTTTGGAAGCCACCGGACCGAGTCCCTGACTAGGGAACAAAAATGCACCAAGGTCCTTGCCGAGAGATTTTTAGCTAAACTGACCAGATTCACTTGTAGTGACATTCCCCATGCTTGGTTAAATGCTCCAACAGGGTAATAAGACTAATTTTAATTAAGTTATTTCTGAGAATGTATTTAAAAGATTGTTTTTTTACAAAACAAAAGACAGGACAGAGATGCAATGAAGCAACTAATGCCCTGATGTTTTGGGCAGTGCCAGGCTGATGGGGGGCTCAGGTACCTGACAGGACCATCACGGCTTGCTGGATTTTTTGTCCCCTCTCCCTGTGGCACGCGGTGCGTGTTTTGTGAGCAGTGAGGCGGATAATACATTTCAGAGATGGATGCGGCACTGATGACCTTGGGAGGAGGCCTGTAGCCGGAGTGCCGAGTGACTTTAGTGCCAGGGGAATCTAACAAACTAAATGGGGAGGAAGGGACGGACCTTCGGGAAAGGCTGCACGGCATTTCGGGGTGAGATCCCGTCCCCCCACTGCTCTGCCCCTGGCCACCGCGTCCACCTGACTTACCCACTCCTCGCCTCTATGTCCCGGGTACAGAGATTCCCATCAACTTCCCGGCCGGAGGGCTTTCTCCTGAGTGTGCCCTGCATCATGTGCTCATAGCATGCCTATTTCTGCATTTACATAGAAATCCACGTCGGTGACCTTCGGGAAGCGGATGGGTCGGTGGCATGCGGAGGCACGTGACTCCGCAGCCCCAGAAGAGCGCCCCCGCCTGTTGTATCACGGTGTGCATTTCCCTTTTTGGAGTTGGCCTCGGTGGCCGATTTTGAGTAATTTTTCGGCACTCTGCGGCAACTTAAAATAGTTCAAAGTCACTCTTGGAGGTAAGGGGGGGTGGATTCCTTGAGTTCCTCAAAGGTGATTTCCCCTTCCCCCACCTCTGCAGCTGACTTCTGCAAGGGGGTGGGGGGGCGGGTTCAGCAGGCCGCAGAGACCCCTCCAGTCCCTGCCTCCTGGCCTGCCAGCGAGTGGCTGCGTAACCGCTATAAACATAATGGGATTAGTTATCTCTGAAGGTTTGGAGTGCTCCCTTGGCAGCGGCACGCTGGCGCTGTGTTCCGTGGCAGATACGACGCCCCCCCCCCTTCCGCCAGTGAGGCGTGATGTGCTGCACTGTCCAGTGGGCAGATCAGCTCCCCCTGCTGGTGGGGCTTTTATGTAAACACTGGGCGAGGGTGAGGATGCATTTACATTCCAGAATGTGGTAATAGCACCCTACGACTTGCCACCCCCCCCGTGGTGCATGGGCTTATCGTACACCCCCTGGACAGCCACACGGGGCTGGGGCTGTCAGCAGCTCTCTGTGCCTTCAAACACCACCCTCTCATACCCTCGCCCCCCCCAGGGCTGCCGTGACAATGCCGCCTGTTGGATGATGGACAGCTCACCGGTGCCCCTTTCAGTGGGCCGGACCCATTCTCCCAGTCAGGGGATTGAGTCTGAGGGTGTTCATCAAGCAGCAGAGGTTACCGACGGCCTCCTGACCCCCCCTCCCTCCCACTGTGAACGCCGTGAAAGCAGAGATGGAGCCAGCATGCTCTCACCAGCCTGGCTCATTCATTGGGACCACCTTTAAAGTGCCATGTACGAGCTTTTAAAGACTTTTTACTAGTGACACTGCCGGGCCCAAGGTGGTCATGGGTCTTGTTGTCAAGTGACAATCGTGGCGCCGTGGTGAGCCGGCAGCGCAGCCCCCCCCTGATGAGGCCTGATATTCCACAGCCCACCTACTCTGCGCTGGCCAGAGATGGTCTCCCTCAAGCTTTGATGGCCACCCCCCAGCCCCCCCGTGCACCCGGGGTCCCAGATGAGAGGAAGCAGGCTGGACACTCCGTGCTTTTGTTTGGCCTGCCGTCTTTGTCCGGCCCTTTCAGACATGCCTCTGAAGTCCTCAATTTGGGAACAAAAGGCACCCAATTACCCTGTGCCGAGAGGAGAGCGGGCCTGATCCCGCTCAGGCTAATCCTCCTCCGGCGGCCTCGGCCTTTCTGCCCATCTCTCTTTCTCAGCGCGCTCCTCTGCTTTGGAATCCTTTCATGATTTCTATGGGGGGGGGGGGGGGGGTGAGTTTTAAAACAACCATTAATTTTCAATTTTATTTTCAATGTGACCCAGCCCAGGGAATATTGTACCACAC
>JAODKN010000037.1:6992445-7005575 GCA_026774425.1 Petrocephalus zakoni
GCTCTGCTGATTGTCAGTCACGGGGGGTGGGGGGGGGGACAGGGGAGATAAGGTGGACAGACAAATGGAGTGAAATGGTCAGGGTATTGCCTGCCGCTTGTGTTCGCCTGAATGCACCCACCCACCGCCAAACTGGGGAGTCTTGCCAAACCACGGCGTCCACACCAAGCGCGGTCATTAACCTCTGAGCGTGGCCCCTGGAAACACCCAGTCAGCCCCCTGGTGTGGTGCCCCCTTTCATTAAGGGAGAAAGCAGCAGCGTGTCAGGTGCGGCCCCCCGCCTCACACATGCGGGGGGATTGTGGGCAGGACGAGGTCTTAGCCAGCACTTCTCACCTCCGGCATTAATCTCAGCCTATTGGCACTTTAATAGTGCTCCTTGCAGCCTGGCTCTGTTCTTCGTATTGAAGAGGACTAAGCACTTTTCCTCTTATTTAACTAATGTCATCATGAGTCATAAATTAGGAGCCTTGCGCCCAGGACCCCCCAGCAGGGGCGAGGAAGTATGACTTGTGAGCATTCGTGACGAACTGCCTTTTTTCGTTCTCCATCCTCGTTTAGAGATTCTCAGTTCTCCTGGGGGGGCGTTATTGGGAATTTTGATTGTCATAGGTGCATATTTACACGGCGCGGGCTCAGGAGAAGCTGGGCCGGGAACAGAACTTCCATAAAAGACACCGTTTCATTGGAGGCTGCTCTGATGGCCTCCACTAGTTTTCATTAGCGCTCCCAAAGTAAATGAAATATTGATCTGGTCCACGGGTAGGGGAGACAACAGCATTACTGTGATTAGATTAAAAGGGCCTGGCTTCATTGTGCACTAGTCAGGCAAAGCCTGACAGACTCTGTCTCTGCCACAGGAGGACCCCTGCCTTTATTGTGTTTCCAGATAACTTCAACGAGTCAGCAATACAATTAACGGACGCAATCTTACCTCTCGTTTTTCATTACCCTGTCTGCTGGGTAGGAACGTTTGTGGTGATGTTAATTACACTGGGACCACTGCATGTGTATGTGTTTTTGCTTTATATATTGGGCTACTTCGCATGGTCTTTGATTCCTCGTGGCCCTGGTTCGGGCTTTGAATTAAAGCCGTTGTAATTCACATGCCCGATGATGAAAAACAGAATTCGAGCTCCGTTACACACCGTGGGTCTCTGACGTGAAACAGAGGAGATTGAATGGGAGTCGATTTTAAAACTCTGTGCTCGCAGTTGAGGCATGTAAGTGATTAAAATGAGGCTGAAACATGGGGGCGAGGCTTTGAAGTCTCGGGACAGCTTTCGTTAGCAGCAGGGGCTACGATATGGAAAGGGGGGGAGAGGCCCCTTTGGAGAGCAGCTGGAAAACGTGTAAGTGCACGTGGGACCTTGGTGGGTGTGCCCCTGTAACTTGCGGGGGGGGGCTTGGCTCCCTACATCCATCAAGAAGTGAGGTCATTCTTCTACTTGAAAGCCGACGGAGGACTATGCCAAGCAGTAGAGGAACGAATCAGCAGAGGTGCAGCAGAGGTGCAGCAGGCCTTGCACATGTATTGAGGACATTCAGCCCAAAGACCTCATTTTGAGTGGTCTTCTCCCTCCCAGGGGAAGGTGTCACTGTCCTCAGGAATATGTGGCAACCTGGTTTTACATTTTTATTTATTTATCGGATACTTTTATTGAAAAAAAAGAGTAAGGGTCAGACAGTCCTGGAGAGATTGGTGGCTATGGGGCTTGCTTAGGGGCCAAACTCCCTGCCAGCTCTGGGATATGAGCTGGCAACCTTCTGATCTCAGACACTGTCCTAACCCACTGAGCCACAGAATGCTCTCATCCAAAAAGCAGCAGCTGAGGCCTTTCCAGAAACAAAGCTTCTTTATAATCTTGATAGAGTAGGGAACTATGAGTGTTGCACCGACTTTGCATTGACTAGGAAGCTACTAACATGTGACAGTAAAGCCAGCTTATCATTCCCAACCACAGCACAGATAGGCACTTTAGGTAATTAGTCATTAAAGGGAAAACAGTACTTGAAAGAAAAAAATGCTTACATACTTTTTTGCGAAGATTGCTTTCAGAATGGTTACATGGAACAGGCCCATTTAGTGCTGGATCTTAGTCAATTACACTGTCTTACAGATTGTTTTTACAAGGGCAGAGGTGATGGCTGCAAACAGACTGATGTAAGGCCATGATGGATTACCCTGGAAAGTATGGGCTGTTCAGTTCCTCTTTTAAGTGTTTGGAAATGCATGCTTGGTTCCATGGTGTGTCATCTCACCCAGGGAATTTTGAACCCGTGGCAGCACATTGTACACTTTCCTTCCTGTAAAGGCTGCACTTTTTAGATGGCTTATCCCTGTCCATATTCAGCGACAGAGGTTACTGCTAGTTTCACCTGTCCTTGTAGGGTGGAGGCTTCAAAATGTGTGTGTGTGTGTGTGTATTTGTGTGTGTGGGGGGGGGTTCGATGTTGCCTAGCAACAGAGGTCCAACACCACCACTTTTGGGCAGAGCCACTGTGGCACTTTCAGGGAGGTAGCCCCTGTTTTTAGACAGAAAGCAAAACATGATTCTTGTTCTAGACCTTATGATGTGTATGACAGTTGTGGAAAGTTTTTCTGAAGTGGAACTAAGCGCAAATCTTTCTTTTTCTCTTTTGAGATGGACAGCGGATAATTAAGCGTTTTTGTTTGCTGCCAGCTGAAATTCCAGGGCTCAATTTTGCCATGTATCTTTTCCTTTGATTGTGTTACATCATGTGTTGAAATCCCACTATTGAGAAGGTGTCCCTTTAGCCCCCAGTAGGGGGCGCTCTGTAGACCTTTGATCTACCTTAGAATAATATGAAGGATTCCTGTGATGAAGGACCCCAGGTGTGCGTGGCCAGCGGGTGTGTCGAAGAAGCACGCCGTTGGGCTGTGGTAGCCCAGAGGAAGCATGGTGGCGTTTTCTGGCACCCCTCCCGTGAACGAATGATTCCGGAAGCCATAGTGCTTCACGGACGTTGTGTTTCCTGGATACTGAGGGAACACCCCAGTTACTTATATTAGTAGGTTAAATCGCAGCATGACAGATTTATGTGGCTGATGGGTGGTAGTGGGGTCCGGGGCAGAATCACCCTTTTACACCCCCCCTCCCACCCCCCAGTGACTGAGAGGTTGCCGGACAGCCTTGAAACTTGATGCTCTGTTCTTGTTTCCTTGTATCTCTGTGAACTGTTCCTGCCCCCTGGGTGATCCTTTGACTTGATTCCCACTGCCCTAGCATATGCGTGTATGGTGTACTGCACCCCCCCCCCCGCAGGCCTCCGTCCCTGCCCCTTCGCCTATGACTCCCCTTCTTCATAGCTTTTGTATGGTACGTTACTGGATGGATGGATGGCTACATAATTAGATGGATATATGGTTAATAAATACATTTAGACATTAATGGACAATAATAAATTACAAACAACAATAAACAGTAACAGTGCAAAGAATATCAGGGGATGTATTGCAGAGAATTCTACGGCAACAGCACAAGAGTAAATAGCATTGCACAGTGGGCTGTACAGTGAATGAATGAATGATCTGTAAATGTACAGCCAGTGAGTCATTGCAGTGGCACTATCGTCCTGAGCGGGTTCAAGTTGCCATGTCTGTTGTGATAGCTGGAGGTGAGTGTGATTGTGACCCATGTGGACCTGAAATGGAGGCCCTGGTGTATCGGGAAGCCCTTGAGTAAACAGATAGATGAAACGGCGTGTCAGTGTAAATTACAGTGACTGGAGATGAGGGAGAAGCTCTCCAGTTTCGTTTTGAGGACAAACATCTGCGCTGGCGGCATCTAGCCCTCCCGCTTCCTGTGCATTAAGGGCCGAAAGAAAATGCCAGACAAGTAACATTTGCTTTTGGAGTTCATCACATTTTTTTGCCGATAAGTGCACCAGGTGAAGGACAAATCATTTTCAAGAGGTCTTAACTTGAAAGGCCAGAGTGAAATACTCATTCTCCCTCCAAATCTTATGCCCACATTGTTTTGGGCAAAAAGCTGTTTAGTTTAGTAACCTTATTCATGGCTTAAAATAACTTATAGGGCTTTAGGTTTTCATGTGATATCGTGTGAAATATTGTCCTAGTGGGGAGTATTTATTAGGTCTGTTGGACCACGGCTGTGGCAACAGAATGAGGATGTGGCAGTTTCGGCCTGAGCAGATGAATGTCTCTCGCTTTACCTTCCTCCCTGGGGAGGCAAAAGAGGCTGAATAAAGAGGCCATGCTGTGTTTATCGATGCTGTGCCCGTGGCTCCCCCTGGGGATGCCTGGCCCCGAAAGCTAAGCCCCTAGCAAAGCTGAACAGGAGCAGCTTCTGCTCCATGGCACCGGCCACCCCAACCCGCTGGCTGGATGCCCCTCACACTGTGCCAGTGAGGACCCAACTGTACGGCACGGCAGCTGCAGACGAAAGCATCTACCTCTGGAGGGAGCCTTAAAATAAAACAAACAAATAAATAAGTTGGGCAGTACGCGATAGGAACTGGCAGAGCCAGGCAGGAAGTGGAGCGCGTGGGATTGGGCATGCTAAAAGCCTCCCCTCGGCAGCCAGAGGGGGGCACCAGGTTTAGTGGCAGCAATCCGTGGATGCGGGGATGCGCGAGGAAATGCATCCTGGAGCGTGCAGGCAAGACACTCATGGGGAAGATGTGGTGAAGCAGCTAATC
Source organism: Petrocephalus zakoni (assembly GCA_026774425.1). Classification (NCBI taxonomy): domain Eukaryota; kingdom Metazoa; phylum Chordata; class Actinopteri; order Osteoglossiformes; family Mormyridae; genus Petrocephalus; species Petrocephalus zakoni. The sequence goes on from JAODKN010000037.1 coordinate 6,997,129, forward strand.
ACTGACGGGAAGGTGAGGACGTCTCAGAGAGGATGCTTTCCTCTCCTGTCATGCTGTGTGCCTTAGGCTTAAAAGTTCAGTGGTTGTTCGGGGGATTAGACATTGGATATTTTTCCTTTTTTTTTGGAAAAAGCTCTAATTGCAGGTAGTAGGGAATGGTGCCCGCTTCCCAGATTGGCTCCACCGTGCCGGAGTAGAGAAAACAAGATGAAGAGACAGACGCCAGTGAGTCGATGAAAAATTAAAGCGCCGTTAGCGCAGATGTGAGCAAGCGGGGCTCAGACACGGGGGTGAGATGGGGGAGACGAGGAGGGAGCATGAAGGCGGGAGAGAGAGGGAGTAGGGCAGAGAGGAGGGGCTTTGAGACTGGAAGTGGGGAGGGGGCAGAGAGTTGGGGGGATTCTTTTTTTTTTAAGATAAATAATGCCCCACCGAGACACCTCCCCCCTTCTCTCCTGTAGAGTCGAGTAGCCTGACCCCAAAAGCTTTGTGAGTCTCTTGGAAGAGGGAGAGAGAGCGAGTAAGAGAGAGAGAGAGAGGAGCAGTTGAGAGAGAGAGGAAGAGGGGGAAGGAGTGAGAGTCAGAAAGAGAGGCAACGAGACGGAGAGAAGTGCCAGTGCTCCAGCGTGTCATGGATTTGTGGTGTCGGGGGACAGTCCTGTGTGGAATAGCTGGGAGACCCACTGCAGGTTCTCAGGGGAGCTAAGCACCCACTGGCAAGATGCCCTCCGTGTCCCTGAGCCTGCCCTCGGCGCTGGCGGGCCGGGCCCGCACCTGGGTCTGCCTCTCCTGCATGTTCTGGGTGAGTAGGAGGGCACACGTCCGTAGGTATGAGGGGGGTGGGGGGCAACCGTGGCAGGAATCGTGGCAGGAATCGCAGCAGGCGTGAGTGTGGGACATCAATGCTGTGGCGGAGTGGTGTTTGGGGATTCGTTACTGCCACGGTCCGCGTGACTATGACGCCGGGACCGCCGGGGCTCTGCTTTCCGACTCGCGGCTCAGGCTGGGCCCAGAAGCAAACTATTCTTGTCCCCTTTTGTATAATTTAATCTGCAAACTCCTGACAGCCACGTGTCCCACCACTGACACGTCCCTTTCTATCCACCCCTGAGGTCCATGCCAAGCTGATAGATTGGTGGTCCAGGTTAGGGGGAGGGGCTCCCCTCTGACCCCGCTCTTCACATAATTAGCATTCTGCTCGATTCCCAGCTCAACTCGATCAGATGTATAGGGATCCACCTCATCCCAACCCCCCCAGAATGAGGGAACTGGTGCTCAATTCCCAGCGGGAGGCGGAGGCTAGGCTCCTGGGGCTGCCTGGAACTCTGCGGTATCCGGCACACAGCTGCCCAACTAATCATACCTGGGAAGAGATGTAGGAAACAGGCAAGCGGGCCGAGGCCGGGGCAGATGTGACCCACTGGATAACTGGGCTGCATGAATAAATTAAGTCACTGAGACGGTCTATGCACGATAGATGCTTCTGCAGCATGCTGGGATTTCTGTGAAATTTATTTTCCATTCCTGCATGACACGTGTGAACACAGAGCTTTGGACGTAACAGATGTAAGGGGGATGACTGAAATGGAGCGATCCCACACTCACCTAAATATCCAGCTGAAATGTGCTAGTCGTTTTTTGTGTTAATGTGTACTGTGTCTGCAAACAGCAGTAACTAAAATCCATGAAAATAAGCACCGAAATCTGGGAGGGAACTATAGTTGAGTGACCTCGTGTTACTAATGGACCAATAATTGAGGACTTAGGAGTAATTATTTACTGTGTGGCTGGGGATTAAATCTTTAATCACGCAATGCTGTGCAAGACCTGAGAGGGTTCAGGGCTTAGAAAGGAGCAACGTGAGAAGATGCAGCGTTACTGTCCAGCAGATGCCAGGCTGAATCATACATTGATCCCCTCAGCAAGCCCTAAAGGCATCTGCCCTGCTGAATTTTCAATGTCCATTAGGCTTCGATAAATCAATTAGTGAGAGAAAACACAACCTTCAGAAACTCCCACCTTTGGTTGCTTGGTGGGGTGGGGGGGGGAGGAATGGCCTTGCGTCTTACTGTGGTTAAGGGTCTGTTCACATAACCTGCAGGGGTCAGGGCTCTGGGAGGATCCTGCTGTTACAATAAGTTTCATATCCGGTAATATATCTTGGGATAATCTGCACTGGTTTCTAAAGATGCCATTAGCTTAGCAGCTCAAGGCTATTTGTCACGTTCATTCATGACTCTTTGAGCTTAGAGCAGCCAGCAGCTGGCCTTAATGCAGGTGGGGGACGTTTCTCAGGGGAAAAGTAGTTTGCCCGCTAGCTTCGGATTTGGTGTAGATGAGCGACGGCTGAGAGTTTGGGGACAAGGAGGTGGACCAAACAACTGAAGCTTCATCCATCCTGCCTTTGGTTGCTTAAAAGCTGCACGTGGAATAAAAAAAAAATAGAAAAACCATATCACCACATTTCCAGGGCAGAGGGCAGAAATATTATATATATTATATTATATTAATATTATTTAAGCAGGAATCCTGCTGTTTACATGATCCAGTGTGCAGGAATAGAGGCCTCTTGTGCTAACGTCTGTTAGCGTAGCATCTGGCTTTGCACGGAGTTCTGATCGGCCAGGCACGAAAACACGAGCGTGTGTCGCAGCCGAAGGACAAGAGCCAGGCAAGGGGGAGAGGGGGCAAGTGGCGGTCCCGGAGGACGTGTAAAGGCCCCATGCGGCTGACACCGGCCCCGCTAAATAAAAAGGAGTTTAACCCTGCCTGGGTGATTTATTGCCGGAGTGGGATGAGCGGAGCCTCGCACCCCCACTGCTGCTTGAGGGGGGCCGTTTCCGTGCACGCTTCACTGGGCACCGGCGAACCCAAACCCCCCCCCTCAGCTCCTGCTCCGGAGCGGTGCTCTGGAATGCCTCTTGCCTAAGTCCGATTCCCCATTTCTGCCCTGGCACCCCCGTCCCACATTTTCCCCCTCTTGCCGTAGCCCATAAAATTTCATCTCTGGAACACAAGTGTGGCTATTCGGACCAAAAAATTTTTAAATCCCACCCTACAGAGTTATTGTTTTCTGATTTTAAGTGCGCTTTCGCTCTTGGCGATACATCCCTGGTGCGTTTTTTTTTTCTCTTTCGTTTTAATGCCCTTTGTCTTTATGTATGTGAGAGACGTCATGTCTCATATCTCCATGCGAGTGTTTTCTCTTTGGGGAAGAGTGATGCTTTCAAGACCATCCCGGTGCCAAATACGGAACAGGCGCATGTCGAGTCCGCGAGTGCAAGGTGGCCCAGCTGTATAGCCAGGGGTAAGACGGGTTGGATTTAGGAGGGACCCGTCGTGTGTGCCTCACTCTCAGAGCCATTCATCATGTGATATGAATCATGTATGGATCCTGGCTGGAGTCGCGGAACTCAAGGGCTTGTCAGGAGAATTGGTCCTTGTCACATGGTTTCTATAATGCCTAACCTTTACTGGTGGTTTTTAAGTGGCGTGATGTCTCGCCTCTGAAGAGGGTTCAAAACACTCACCCTATTGTTGTATGTAAATAAGTAACATATAGTCCCCCACAGGGTACCTAACCCATAAGTTGTGCATCTTCCACATTGTTTGAAGCAGAGCTTTCTGTTCAGTGTCCCGGGTTTGACCCTGGTGAAGCTGAATGATAGTAATTGCGTCTGATTTGAATTTCATGTTGTCGTAAAGCTCCCAGCAGGTGTGAAGGACCAGCGGTGTTGTAGAAACTCAGAGCAGTCGGCGGTAGGGAAGTGACTGGGGTTTGTTTGCATACTTGTTGACCTGCTAATGATGCAGACGGCATTTGTTGTTCTAAATTACTTCTCTCTTCATTATCCGGCGTGTTTCTGGAGTGGAATGGGCACTTAATGTACTTTGCAGTTGACCACAATCCAGCATGACTTGATTAAGTTGCAGGGGATGCATATAAACCTCAGTAGAGTGGGGGGGGGGGGGTGTTGGGCATTAGTTGGCCCCATCCTGAGACAGAAGGGATTTATTGGTGTGGGGGGTGATCGGTAGAAGTCTCACAACACAGAACCCAGGAGGTGTGGACTGGGAACAGCTGGGTTCGTTTCAAACCTAACGCCTGTTTGTAATTAGACTTTGAGACCCGAGAAGCTTGGAGTGGGCCCCACCAGCTCTGCAAGATGTGGGATTGCTGGACATCATGGAGAGGCAGCTCTGCTGGACCTTTTGCACAGTTGCTGGTTTCCCACAGCCCACCTACCTTAGTACTATCATCCAATTATCAGCCTCATGTAGCGTCCTGTGATGCTGTGATTTGCCGGTGTATCTTTGTGTGTGTCTCTGGCATGTTTTTTTGTTTGATGTGGAAGAAAGCCACAAAGACCAGGGAGGCAGAGGTTAAAATCCACTCACCCCTCTCTGTCCTCTCAAGCTCTTATTGATTACAGACTCGCCTCTCCGCCATCGATAATTAGTGGCTTTTGTTCGCTGATGGCCAGTGATCCTGTGCTACGATAACACGGCCCAGGCACAGCTCCCATCGCCAAATCCCTTCTGACGACGGCCTCGTTCACTGATGGGGTCATAGAAATCGATGGCTTGCTAATCTTCACTTTTTTCCCCTCCATTTTCCAAGCTGGAAACACTGAAAGAGACCCCATTCCTGCATATACGGGGGAAAAAAAAAAAACAGATCCACAAAAGCAGCCATTGTTCTTGACAGCATTCCGGTCTGCCCAAATTAAAAGCAGGTGTTCGGATTCTTGCTTCTCATTGATGATTTTTTTTCTCTCTACCCCGTAACATTTTTAGAAGCGTTCCTGTGACTTTCCAGTATCTTGTTTTAAATTTAGACGCGGCCGGCTGTCAGGATAATGGGCTTTGAGCGGCTTTGAATCGTCACTACTGTAAATCACAAGTCGCTTGTGCCATGATGGAGCCACACACTTACTGCCCCCCCCCGTCTTTGGCGGGTTGGGACTTTGGCGGCGGGCGGTGTGTCACCACTCTACCCCGTGATGAGAGGGGTGGTTGGGAAGGGGGGGGTGGGGGGGCTCTTTCCTGTTGCCAGGCCAAAACACGCACCGAAAAGCTCGGCCTGGAGAGTAGCGGCGAGTCATGACTCAGTGTCTTCCAAACTCAGCGTCTCCCTTTTTTTTTTTTTATTCTTTGGGGGGAGGTATACTTGTGGCTGTGGCCTGAGCCCTGACTCAAATGTCAGCAGCATGGCAGAGCGCCCATGTTATCTGAGAGCGCGGCCCTGCTGGCCAGCCATCAGGGACTCGGCCGACGCTGAGAACAGCCTGTTTGTTAAACGCGGTGTTTTTAATAATCTGCGCTACGAAATGGGACGGCTTGCTCCGGTATCTCCGGCTCTGAGAGAGACGCTGTCCTCTCGGGATGCTCTTGCGAAACTCAAGCTTGGCTCAAAGCCATACGGGCTTTGGAGATACTTGTTCATTATTCAGAGTCTTTTGGACTTTAATAAACTCCCCGGGATGGTTAGCATTAAGTCTCTTGGTTATGCTTTGACGATGCAGCTCGGAGGAAACTGCTGTATTTAATCTTGCCCCTGGTGTCACGCATTTTCATTTCGGAGCCGCGTGTCTGTTTTTAATGCAGCATATTGCATGCGTTGAGTCGTGCACTCGGATTGGTCAGCTCCCAGGGTGAGGATTTCCTTTCTTTGCCTGGCGTGTCCTTCAGGGAGATGCCGTTCTCACAGGTGCTGAAGGCGAGGTTTTCAATAAAGTCTGGAATCTTTGTGGCCTCGCAGGTTAAATGGACTCTGAGAGCGGACTGACGTCTGCGCCATCTGTTATTGTCCATTTTTGTTCTGTTGTCTGGTACATTTTTTTCACCCTTGCACAGATAGCTCTGCTCCATGTAATGGGCTTCAGGTTTACACCCATGTGATGAATGTACCTTCACCCAAATTCATCTCGAATGAACCGTAGTACAGGGAAAAGATAGGGTGATGAGCTCTGGGTTCCTTGGCAGAAGGGATTGCAAGTGGCATGGTAGGTAGAAGGACAGACCCATAACTTTTGATTTCTGGTCCAGGAATCTTCAAGGGGCAGCTGTTGTACCTTTGTCTAGTGCGTGAAACATGGGAGGCTCAGGATGAACGCGGATGATGTCTCAATGGTGATAATGATGAAAGGCGTGATGATGTCAGCATACATGTGTGGTGCAGGGATCTACGTGTGTGGCTCGTAACAGAGGCTGGAGATGTCTGTTCTCCCTCTGAAGGCCGATAGCATTCAGCTCCTTCCCCCTTCCGAAAAGAGTGAGCTTTCTCATCCCACTTCTGGATGACTGATTCATTTCCTTCTGGGGTAGATTGGCACCCCCCTCCCTGAAATGAAATGCTTGTTGTGGGGGCTGGGGGAGGGGTGTGTGGTTGTAGAGTGGAGAATGGGCCCCGGAGAGATAGAGAGAGAAAACCTGGAATGCTTTAGGTACACTGTGGGCCAAATGAAAAGCAGGTGACTGGCCCACATGAGCAGAAAGGATGGAGGGGTCACATTCCTACCCCTCGGGCGAGAAGGAAGTGGAGTGATGACGGGACCCTCTTTCTTCCACTCTGCTGCCTTAATTACAACCCCCCACCCCCAAACCTACTCCCACAGCACTGTGTGGTGGACCCATCTCACACACAAGTGCTAGTGCCTACCAGTTCACACTATGGACTGCTCAATACCTCCTAGAAGAGGAAACCAGTGACCGGACCTCTGCTCACCCTCAGTCACCAGATAAACAAGGAAACACACTGATGAGTTGCAACTCACTCGCTGTTGGACTCCGAAGTACCTGCGAGTGCGTCCTTTCTACCAGTCACTTTTAGGCTGAAGTCCCACAAGAGCAGTTTGGTGTGTATTTAACGCATCCCATAACCTAACTAAAGATGTTGGCATATTCAAAAGCTTGTAAAGTGAGCAATCAAGTTACCCTAAGACTTCCCCAGAGTGACCCTGTGGTGCATTTTAATTTCACTGCTGTAATAACTCTCACCACAAGTAATTCTACACCTCAAAATAACAGTGCCGTTAAAGGTGACCATTGGTGGCCCACGCATTGCCGGCTCTTGCACTTTGAAGTTCTTTCCTGTAGGAACTCTTCTAGACCTGCTCAGTGTTTTAACAAATGCTTCAGACATGTCTACAGTCTTTCACTATATGCCACAAGGGGTCCTCGGGGACTCCCAGACAATCCATACTTTTACTCTCTCAATTCCCTGAGAGTTGGGAGGGACCAAAAATTTGGACCTTCTGGGGGGCCCTGAGGACTGGTTTAAGAAACAGTACTTTTGGCGTCATAGGTAGCTGTCTAATCTTCTGAGGACTCTGCAAGCTAATTTAAGATAGGGGGTCCTGGCGGTAAAGCTTGTCACGTGAGGTGCCACATGAGCTTGACTGGTACTGACTAGAGAGCACCAGAAATGCTGGGCTCCAGATTGGATAATGCCTTGGGGCACTTTTCCACCACACCAGGTACTGGACTTTGGATACGATACTTTAGGTACTTTCCCTTTTCCATTGACTTCCGATCGAGTACTAGTATCAAAAGTTCCAGTACCTAAAGTGCCAAACCAATTGTCCTTTTCTAGTACTTTGGTAGTTGAGGTGGGACTTGCAAACGCTTTCTGTCGATTTGCTTATGTAAATAGCCTGCTTCTGAAATGCAATACAACCGGCGTCTTGAAAGAACAACGATAACTAATTAAAAAAATAAAAGTGAGTATAATGGATGTGTGGACAAATGAAAGAGCCAAGCTTAAATTGCGGTCTGGTTGGAAGTACACATACAACAAGATGAGAATGGCAGGGACAAGACATAAAGTATTTTGTATAATATACTAGGACAGCATGGTATTATTTTGTTGTAGTAAATATTGGGGAATTTATAAAGCAAAAAAGGAGTTAAATTACTCACAAATCTGTCTAGAAGTGATTTAAGCAGCAAGGATGAAAATTATTGAAAAATGATTGAAAGCGCTTGCAGCGTTCATGCAGAAGCAGCAGCGATAGACTTTAAACTGATTTTTAACACATATATTACGTAATCTATAAAAGGAATGATAATTCAAATTGGTAAACTTTTTTTCTATCACAGTGTAAAAATGTCTTATTGAGACGTAAACCCCCTGTGCCATAATATCCATACAGATCTGAAGGTATGAAAATGTTGATTTAATCTAGCTGACTAGTTATGTAAGAACTGCATGTACATAACATGCAATGTTGGTATTAGTATCAGACATCATCCAGCCCCATTATACACTCACCTAAAGGATTATTAGGAACACCATACTAATACGGTGTCTGACCCCCTTTTGCCTTCAGAACTGCCTTAATTCTACGTGGCATTGAATCAACAAGGTGTTGAAAGCATTCTTTAGAAATGTTGGCCCATATTGATAGGATAGCATCTTGCAGTTGATGGAGATTTGTGGGATGCAC
>JAODKN010000037.1:7026079-7038223 GCA_026774425.1 Petrocephalus zakoni
CCCCCCCCCCCCCCCCCCCCCCCCCCCCCCCCCCCCCCCCCCCCCCCCCCCCCCCCCCCCCCCCCCCCCCCCCGTAGGACGTGCGCTCGCATCAGGCTCCGAGCACCAAGTAAACAGGCTGCGGACCTTGGACCGGCCCGTACACCTCATCGCACTGCCCTTGTTTACCCAGAGTGCCATTCTGCTCTGTATCCACTCTGTAGCTGAACTGTTTCTGGAAAGGAGGGAACTCTAACTGTCTCCTTCTCTTTCTCTTCTGTCGCCCCCCAGTTTGCCGGCTGACATGCCACAGGAAATGCGAGGTGAAGGTAGGTGCCCTTCACACCGACGCTCTGCCTGCAATCGCCGACGACGCCTACCATTAACATTCTGCATGGGAGAAGCCCATTGGCCATCACGGACTGTCTCCGCGCCCGTTACGTGACATTGAGCACTGGAAGATCGATTGTAGAGGGGTGCGGATTCACAGAGGGTCCTCTCTGCAAATTACAATGCATTGGAATAGAAGGGGGGCTTGTATGGGGGACGCACGCTCGGCAGAGTGAACGTCAGCAATGTGGGAGCATCAAGACAGGCCCTGGCTGTCTTAGCACTTGTTTAACTTGGCAGGACAAGTAATGGAGGGGGGCTTTGCCCCTCCTAAAAATAAACCCGCCCCGTGCCTGCGGCAGGGCTGTTACATGACAGATTTGTTTTTGAAGGACTCGTGAAAAAGAGATGAAAAAAAACGTGAAAAAAAACATAGCACAGGGAGGGGTGAGGGCGGAATGGGGGTGGGGGGGGCTTTTTATGGGATGGCTGCAGCGAGAGAGGCCCCCAGAGTCAAAAGCTCTCCCTCATCTGGCAGCCATTACCAAATTGGTGGTGGTTTGACTGGCCCACAGTGGGCTGCCAGGGCTACCTTCCACCCACCCCCCGACTAGGCGGCACCCACAGGAAATTCCAGGGCTGAGGGCCCCAAGATGGCTTCGCCAAGGGGGATTGACGGACCCCCAGTCTAGGGGTCTGTCAGCCCCGAGCTGTTCTCCAGGCTGTCGCGACCTGTTTGTCAGCTGGCGCCGCGGACCAGTTCAGAACGGCAAAATGTACAGGGTCCCTGGGTGAAAAATGGCGGCAAAAACTTTGCGTGAATTAGAAGAGAAGAAAATGCGAGGCAGCAAATGAGAGGAAATGAATGTGAAGAGGCCAGAAATGTGGCCTCCGTGTCATCTTGCCTCCCTGAAAAAGAAAAACATTCGCAGGAAACATTCAGCTGAAGAACTGGAAGTTTATGAAAACAGGCGTGGAGTGGAAACGATTTAAACACTTGTGATCCATTCAGAAATGTCAGCTAGGCTCCCTGTTCTTAAGAAAAGAATTTCCTCCCCAAGGGCCCAAATTTACGAATCACGTATCGCTGGATGCAACATGTGTCTCGGATCATATTTATATCACCGCGTGTCTCCAGCTCTCTTCTGGGTCTTGTTCGCTTCACCTGCCGTCTGAATTCTTCTCTAAAGCTGGAGTGTGACCGAGTGTGAGCATCTTCCCTTAATAACAATGCTGGACGCTGGATCGGCGGGGTTAAACGTTTTCACAAACATCTCGCAGAGTAGCCAAAGTGTAATCTCTGTGACTTCCCCATCCGGCCTGGCAGCTAAAAGGGGGAGCTGGTGCCACCTGAAGACAGATATGAGGTCATCTGGCCCTGCTGCGCTCTGCGCCCCGCGCCAAAGAAAAGGCACAATCACAGGAGTGGCCAGGCCTGTCAGATCGTGTTACCACTGGCCCGAAAAGAGGACGCGGATGGGTGCTGGAAAAACACAAATAAAGATCTGGGTCTCTGCCATCTCTTGGGGGTTAGGGTGGTGTGGGGTTGTGGTCTCTCTGTTAGCGCAGTCCAAGTGGTAGAAGAAGGTTAAAAATCTCTTCAACGGCACTGTAGGGAAGAAGATGGCCAGCCAAAAACATCCAACAAACGGGTGACCAGGCAGCCGGTGCTGCTATGGGGGAATCCAGGCTAACTGCTAGCTCTTACCCTGCTAGGCTTCCACAGTGTGCTCAATGCATTAGGGGAGATCAGGGACAGTGGATGAACAGACTTCTAACACATTTCAGCAACACATCCCAGCTATGCATCCCTCCACTTTAGCTAGCTTAAGGCTCGCAGCGACAACAATGCTGCTTATGAAACATGTTGTACTGAAGCTACACAGATTAATGAGTACATAGATACCAGATACGATTCAACAAGATACCATTCAACAACCTCCCTTCATATTTCACAGACAGTTCTTGGCAGATTGTCTCCAGGTAGCTATTTCAGGGAGGACGTCCTCCAGGTAACTGTTATGCGGGCAATCGAGGTTAAAAGGTACAGCAGTAAGCTCGGCAGCGGAGACGGGCTCTTGGCACCGAAGCAAGACATATGTGGAGCAGAGGGAGTTCTCTTTGGGGCTGCACCCCCCCCGCCCCGGCATATATACAGGACGATGTGGAGAGCTTAAGAGCACAGCGTGCTGACCAGAACATTGTAATGGGAGCTCTGGGACTGCCACAACAGAACGATTAATGGGAATGAAAACACCCGCCTGCCATTCCCGTTTCCACGGATACGCTTCTTCCGCGATACCGTAATGAACTTAGAGGAAGGGTTATGGAGGTTCAGGCCATGTGAAACAGGACTGCAAAAACATGCACAATTACTAAGGCAAACCTCTTTTCCTGTTTACACGTGATGTCCACACATGTTACTTAAATGATTTAACCTTCTAGGGATGTGGGTTTGATTTGCATTCTTTCTGTGGAATTTGGACGTTCCTCGGTGTTTACCTGGATCTCCTCATCAGGACTGTATGCTGAGTAAGCTAAAATGGGTACAAATAGCTTCCTGTTATCTGAGTATTTAAAAATTAACTAAACACAGTTTCAACATGTTCGCAATCACAGATTTAAGGATTCAAGCATGGGTCCTGCAGAATCATCATGGCTGCTACATGCTTCAGGGCCCCTGAGCTTGGAACTCAGGGTTTTTAAACAGCCGAATCGCTAGCCTGTGGGACGGGTGGATGTGTTGCCGCCGCGAGCTGGTGGCGGTTTCCTGGCCGCGCGGTAGAAACCGCGACGCATTAGAGAGTGGCTGATGCACGGAGCAGCAGCTTGGAAGGCCGTACTCGGCCCATTGTTGTCCCTTTCCCAGGCCAAAGCCGAGATCCCCGAGGCGTCGACGGCTGGCCCTCTTTGATGCTCTGAAGACAATGCTGGGTCCCTCTCCAGGCCCTGGGAAGTTCTAGCATCGACCGGCTAGGCTCCACACATCCGCAGGCCCTGGGACTGGTGGGATGGGGTGGGGAACGGTGACTCGCGAACAGCTAGGAGGGGCCCCGTCCTGTCCCCTGACGCGGTCTGAGTATCCACCCAAACACAGATGTGTAGGAGTACCGCGGCGGAGCGCCACTGTTTGGGGAAATGATTGTAAACAAAGCATTAGCGGGAATGGGCATGGCCTCCGATGTGGCATCCTGTTCTTTCAAAACAGAGGGACAACAATGACACAGGACATCTGCGTGCGAAGCCCTGTGTCAGGCCCAAAGCCATCTCTTCTGCGTGACGAGGCCGCCAGGAATGTTATAACCTTGATGCCTTGGTTTGGTAACCATGGCCGTGGCCATTAGCCAGAATCACATTAGCCACTATCGTTAGCAATAGTTGCAGTCGATATCATTGTAATCTAAGCTGAATGTTCTTGTTACACCATGTACCTGATAGAGACAGAGGTGCTGCCAAAAATCAGTATACCATTAGCATTCCTCTTGTTGGAGAACCTTAGCAGCGACCCCCTACAGGATCCCCTTGGAAATGTCTCTAGATACACTGGCCTTTCCCACTGCTTAGCATGTAAGGATATTGCTAGGCGTTCTGACTACTGCCTTTGAATGCTGCTGTTAGTATGCAGGTCTATTGACCTCAAACACTCCACATTTACATGTATCCATTCATTAATTTGGAGATTTCCAAGAATCCCGTCCCCAGACCACAGAGGTCATCTTCAGCTCTGACCCTGACCTTTGTATCCTGCTAAACTCTGATTATGACCCATGCATGCTGCCTTTAGCAAAGAGGTACGGTATCCAGGTACAGGTACTGCAGAGACTTGGGACGGTACCAGCATGGCTGACTGAAGCTGGATGCTTCATCCCTCATTGAAACCAGAATGAAATAGAAATAGTTTTGATTCTTGCCTTATTTCCAAATTCTTTCAGACACAGGATCTGTGAATTTAACAGTGAATTTAACTGTGGGAGCCCTCCCATCAACAAATCTAACCTCCCTGGTTGGCAGAATTTACTGAGGGAATCACCCTGGCCCCTTGAAAAGTGCACGGTTTGGTCCGGTCCCCTTTGTCGCCCCCTGGTACCACAGCTGTGGATGCTGTCCTGTAAAACCTGAGCAGCTCCATGGTTTCTGGTACTGCCCCCAGCGAGGGGGTGGGGGGTGCAGGGGGCGTGTTCATACAGAACCAGCGCGGTGGGAGAGCATTAGCGAGGTGTGGGTCTGATTGCTCGCGAGGAAATGAGCTGGGAGCCTTGTGTTCCCTGTGTTCCCTGCTCCACCCACCCCGGGCTGCACCAGAGAGGAGTGGTTCTTCCTCGATAAGCTCTTGCTGGCAGCGAGGGCAGCCCCGGCGCACACGGACACTTTGGGACCCAGGATCAGCTGCGGCTCCCAGCTCCAGGCTCCTGGTTCTGCGTGCTCAGGCAAGGTGGGCTTTCTTCTCGCATGCCGGTCGTCTGTCCACCGTTAGCAGGAAGGCGAGAAGGAGCAGGTTGCTACGGTTACCAGGCCACCTGTTCTTAGCGCAGTACCAGGCTAGTTGGTGGGTGTGATTCCCGTTTCTGGGATGTTGTAATGGTGCCCGGTCGTGTACCTGCAGTAGACTGACGGTGAAAGATGGCGAGAGTCACACCGGGTCTCCTTGGGAAGTCACTTCTGCTGTGTGATCACATTGCAGGAAGGTATCTGAGACCCATATTTTGGAACACAGGCTGTTCTTTTATCTTTCGGTGGTTTTGGACAGTGCGGATGGGGTGGGGGGGGGGGGGTTGTGGTGATCATCCTTCTCTTGTTTTCTTCACATTAGTGAAAGAGGGCAGCAGTGTAGAGGTCAGGCCAGCTATTCCCCTCCATACATGCGGCAGCTGGGGTCTCCAGGTCATCTTCTCACCATCAAGTTGGCTTCTAAGTTCATTTAGTCTCCGTCTGCCATTTCTCGGGCTTCAGAAAGTTCAGAAAGTTACACCGGTTGGATGGTTCAGTCTGGCATGACTGTCTGCTGGAGCGTGGCCTGGTTACTGAGTTAGGAGTGGTAAGGGGAGAGGACTCTGGGGACTTCGGACAGCAGGGATTTTGGCACTGGCTAATATGTTTTCGACTTGGTTTCCGCTCTTGGGCTGCACGCACTGGTACCATTTGATCCTGGTCCATTGTTATTGTTTTTGTGTCAACAGCCTAACAAAGTGGGCTGGCCACCAGCACGTTGGAACAATGCACACTTACAGGCATGCTCATATCAGGGAGTGTACACAGACATTAATCGCTCTATTTTTGGCAGATGACTGCCAACATCGCAATCACAAGAAGCTGTTCTTCACGAAAAGACACTCGGCTCTCTAATAATGTAATGTAGCTTTTCTGCAACATCTTGATTCAATTTGCCCGAGTCAAGTTCATGTGTCTCTTTGCAGTTCTGAGTGTTTGTCTTCGGTGTGCAGTGCAAATATAACCCAAGGAGAACAAAGGCATCTAGATACTTCCTTCGCCTGTGGTCACAGCTTCTGGTTCAAACAGGGTGAGGTCCAGTAGCAAAGGAAGTCATTTGAAATTGCTTATCTTGGGAGCATTTGAGTATTTGAGAAGGTTATTTTTTATTTTTGAAATGGCATCGTGCAGCCCCCTTGACTTTATAAACGGGCATTGGACTTCCCTTAGGCTGAATGGCATACACACGGGACACGATGGCGAATTCTGTCGGATTAAAAGTCATGGGACAAGCGGTGTCTTTCAAAGCCTGCTCCTTCCTTTTGTTTTTCAGAAAATAAGTCAGGGGTATAATTGGCTCGAGATAAATTAGGGCTGAGGGTTTAGGGTATTTTTTTCTGGCTATAATTCGGAGTCCCTCAGCACCCTGTACCAGGCCCCGTATGAAGGCAGAGGCTGCAATATGTAGAAATAATCCAGAAGCTTTTGGAATTTTGATTACAAACGTCCGATAGTTTGTTGGCCAACACTTGTTATCTTGGTTATCGGGAACGGTGGTTATCCGACATATCTACATTCCAGGCTCATAACACTTCTGAATGTTCCGATCTGGTTGGGATGAGTTAAGCACGGGATCCAGAACATTTCATTCTCCGCTTTATCATACCAAGGTAGGAGACTCGGTGCCTATCACAGTATCACTTTGGGATCAGGACAGTTATCATGTCATTTGATGTTTGTTCTGTCCACTAACTGGGATCATAGTTATAAAAATATTTAGATAAATATACTTTTTTATTACAAGGTGACCTTTTGTTGGTGTGAGCTGTTGTCCCTAGGGTCACTCGGCTCCGCAGAGATGCTTCTCTTGAATGCTGGCTGGGTCTTTCTGCTCTCACCACTCAAGCCTGAACTATGTCATCACGAGCTGGATGTGGTCGGCAGTTCTGCCGTGCAGAAAAATACTGGCACTGTATCTCCAAGGTTTGAGTTCTTTTTGGTATGGTGGAGTACATTGAACCATATGTTTGGCACGTGGCAGAAATCCAGGCATCAAAGAATATTGCACTTGTTTGGAAATCGGCTTCTTCCTGTCTGCTTTAAACTGATATTTTTCATCCCGTAAGTTTAGTTAGTCTTTGGAAAGCCTTTGGTTCGCTTTTGGGTGACATAATTCCTTCTATATGATCTGTGTCTGTGTCCCATAAACAAAAGCCCCCACAGCTTGGCTGTGTCCGTGGGTGTTGATGTACATCTTTTGGCAAACCTGCTGGAGCTTCTGTTGTTCTTTCGAGGAGACTAGGGCCCCGGCGCCGTAACGGCTCGCCTGGACCTGGGCCGTGGGATTCTGTGCCTCCGTGTCTCGAGAGAGCTAGAGCTAACAGCGAGCCTGCCAGGAGACCGGAGGCACCGTGACACATGCTAACAAGAAACTTGGGATGGCGCCTTTGTTAGACCTGCATGTTTTCTTTATGCTAATACCTTAATTCTATTGTTCTCTGAGGAACATCAGCTCCACCCCACCGACTATAAAAACTTAAAAAAAAACTGAAGTATGATGGAAGGGCAAGAATTGTGTATTAATGTACTGATTACATTGCCTGAAATATTTCCATCATCTAGTAATTCCTGAAAAGAACACTTTGTGATAAGGTCTGTTGTTAACAGGCTGCCCCCACATTTTAGATTTAGACCATGCAGCTGCAATCACCGGTAACTCTAATATTATTTCCTCTGCTTCTGTTTATTTAAAAAAAAAAAAAAACGACTGGATCTCATGCTATGTTTTTGGTTTCTTATTTTACTGAGGACAAGCTCACATGACAATAGAATTTGGACTTTATTTCATTTTTACAACTTTACATTCATGGTGACCAAAATGACCTTGCAGAGTAGTGTGACTTTTTTTCAGCACCCAGACCGGACAGTTGGTGGCGCTGTTTGGAGGGTTGTCATATGACCGGGTTGGGCCCGGCCAGTTAAAGGAAGTGTGCCCCGGGAGAGATAAGCCCCTGGCAAGCCCGGCACTTTCCTTGCGGGGGTGATGATGATTGCGGGCCGCGCGCCTTCAGCCTCGTGGGAGGTGTTGCCGTGGGGACTGCAGGTTCCGCAGTGCATTGGTCCCCTGCTGCAAGCCCCCCCCCCCGGCCAGGCCGATATTTATCACGGCCCTTTGTCCACGTTCTGCCGTTCTTCGGAGAAAAACAGTTCATGGGAAAGTGGCTGGGAGCGCAGTCTCTGGCTCTTGCTGCTAATAGCTGGTACTTCCTACTTGATTAAAGAAACGCCAGGGTGTGTCACGGCTGCTGATTACATTGCTGGCGTATTGATATCGTAGTTTAGCCTCTCATGGCTCCTCTATATTTCTTGAGCACTCAGCTGTTTATCCTGCCCCAGACCTAAGAAGAAGCTTCATATGATCCACCCCTGTTGCTAGGTACATAGAAACAGAGGAGCGCATGACCAGGCACCCCTAGCCCCTTGGCACCATGGAGTACCCGGGGCACTCTTAATGGAATGTAAACAGCAGGAGGACGGAGTAGGAGTGTGCATGGGCTCTAACTCCCCAGAGGACAGCAACGCGCAGGAGGTGATCTCGGGCTTGATGGGAAGCAGACCACCACAAACAGCCCAAACGCAGTCTTGCCGAATCTGCTGCCTCGCTGTGTTGACGTACGGCCTGTTCCAGAGCAGCATTTGAACATGTCTTGAGTCATTTTCATTACGAGCATGTTCATTTCGAGCATTCTTTGATAGCCCAAGATATGAGGATTGGACAAATCCGCAACTAAGTTTCGTGATTTAATCACGTTAGATGATTTTCATCAATGCAGGCTAGGAGAAGAAGCCCCAGAGAAAGACAGGTAGATACTTGCTCGTCTTCTGCTACGAGGTAACGGAATTAATTTGGAACCTCTGCCCCTGCTACCTTGAAACTGTGATGAGCCAAAACAGTGAAACATCTAAACCACAACCCAACAGGCCTACTAAGAGTGCAGCCCCATCCTGACATAGATTTATTGCCGAAGGAGCACCACTGCCCTGGGAGCTGACTGTTAAAGCACGAAATAGCTACTCGTTGCACGATATTTGTTAATCGCTCGAATGCTTGAAATTGTTTATCATCCGATCGCTCATTTCGTTTCAACCAGAGAAATCCTTGTTGTTGTCGTAGTTGTTGTTGTTAATCCCTCTGTAATGAGAAGCACCATACCTCTACGGTTAGTCCGTCTACAGATGAGGATGGGTGTAAAGTCAGGTGTGATGTGAGTTGTGTCCCTTTCTGCCTGAACGCTGCCCCAGCATAAGAGACTCCTATGGCAAGGTTAAGTTCCTCGGTGCTAACGGGGCCTGTGACGGGGATAATCGGCAGAGTGACGACCCCGAGAGGGTGAGCTAACATCCAGGACATTAGCGACGTCTCACTGCACTCGAACAAATCCGGCCAGGCTCCCGGTGTCCTGGAGCACGCGCCCTCATTAGGACGCCGGTGCTTTCTGTCCAGTGCATTTTTATTGGAATTGGGGCTGTATTTTAACAGCTGAGGCCTGCTACTTCTCAACCAGTGGGGCTGGGGGTTGGGTAGGGGGGGGTTTGGGGTGCAGGATTCCACTTACGGGAGGGGATACTCAGTGTGGGCCCTTCTTTCACAAATAGGTAACAGTGGATGTCTTTTAAACACGCTTCAGCTTAATGTTTAATTTATGCATGTTGATGGATTAACATATCAGGACACATATCAGGATATTTATTCTTTGAATAGTGATGAAAGTACTATATTTTCCCCAATAAAATCACCATATGTTTCAATATAAGTTGATAGCCAATGTTAAAGTGTTATAAATTACAACATTCCTTAATAGCTTTAACTTAGCCAAAGTCTTATTTAGAATGATGTCCCCCAACAATAATATTTTCTGTACTGTGTTAGGCCGTTATCCCTGCTACTCAGCGAGCTAGGGTCTACCTGAGGATGTGATTGGACCAGTTCTAAGAATCATGTGAGGTCTTGCTTCTAGATTTCCTGGAACACAGGTCATTTAATGTTTATCTCCTAATTCTGTATATTCAGTGGCCAGAAACTCAGTACTTGTTTTTCCCATGTTTCACTGCATTGACCATCAACTTGAGAAGCAGCAGCGGGAGTGACACCCGAAAGGCAGACGGGAGAGCTGCAGCATTTACGCCTGCACACGTGCTACGCATCAGCTGCTTCGTGAGACCTCCCAGCGACCTGCTGTCGCATGTAGCATAATTAGCAATCCGTAAACGCAAACCGCCAAAACTCGCAAATGGTTTTTGCAACGGTTCTACTTAGATGTCCCTGTGACATCTGTTCTTTTTTCAGGTCTGTGCCCTATGCAGATGGAATCTTTCCATACACACATCTACACACACAGACACACACACAGACACATGATAAAGGGAGGATTTAAAAGCAGGCTGGATCTTTGTGCTTAGACTATGACTGTACTGCTGAAATAAGAGCGTTTCCTTTATTACTGAATTTAAAATCTTACAGTATCTAGTTATAACATGCACATGTGTGCCCACTGGTAATGTTGACCTGAACAATGCCTCCATTGTGTGATTACTTATATACTCAGAACCAATCCCAATGACTTATGTATATTTTGAAAACTGTGTTTTTACTGCCACAATTACTCACTGTGTATCTATGGCCTGTGATGGATGAATCGTGTTTCAAAGCAAATGTACTATAACTGAAATGAGTGCAGGGAAATTAAGGTGGCAACCTGCCGGTATCCTTTTAACATCCTTTTAAGATTGCGACGACCCTTTTGTAGTTGAATAACGATGTTTCTGGTGCTCTACGCCAAGGCTTGGTGCATTCGGGGTCCTTTTCTGGCTGTCACTCGCATTTCTCCGGACATTAGTTGTATTTGTTGCGGAGATAGCGGCTGCCTGATATGAAGATTAGAAACAGGTGCGTGGGTTTAATAGTTCTGCTGACGGCCACGGTGTGGCCAGCATTTCCGTACAAGGACTTTATCGTAAGTAAAGCGAATCGGCCTCTGCCGCGAGCCTGCCCGGGCTCAGTTCGCGCGCGGCTTGGATTTCCATTCCTGTAAATCCGCCGCATAATGGTGCAGTCATACTGGCAGCTCGTGGGATGTGCCACCCCCCCCCCCAGTGTGCACGGGGAATTGGGCCATGAGCAGAGCCTTCTTCGGGCCCTTGACAGTGGCCCCTTTGTTTTCGCTGTACCTCGAAGTGCGATTATCTCACGCATGCATGGAAATGCAGAGTGGGACGGGTAACCTGTGAACGTATACTGAAGAGGCTCCTGGCACCCCCGCTCTGCAAACAAAGGTACTGCCTTCTGGCACTGTTGTCCACAGTCGCCCATCTGTGAGGGCCAAAAAACGGTCCGTGTCAGCTGATCCGACATGGAGATGCTCCGTCACGCCGCAAATTGGCCGCGAGCCTGCCGTAAAATGTGAGAGTTCCCCATGATGCTTTCCTCGGGGGCCTTTAAGGTGTCAGCAGGGACTGCAGTGGGTTTTCTGCCAAACGTTCCTGCAAACGGCATGGAAACGTAAAGTGCCGTCGTCGGCACTTTGGCGCTCTCCGCCCTCGTGGCGTTACGGGACGCTCCGGAACACATAAAAAAGGGGCTTTAATATCTGCAGACTGAGCCGGCGGGATTTTTCGCAGCTTTCCTTAAAGCTTAAATTAATTACGCTTTAAAGTGATTTCATTTGGTCTAGACTAGTAGACAAAACGAGGCAATAAAAGGAGCACGCCGTGAGGAGGGCCAGTGCTCGGTGTTAAAGGGTTATAAAGCCTGGGGTTGTCTCTGTTTTTGATGTACAGTTTCATTATTTTCGGGTGTATCGGCCGTGCAGGGGCTGGTGCTGCCATTATGCAGCGATTAAAGCTGCAGCCTGTCATTCTCATCCTGCTCTTATGTTCATGCACTGCTGTACAGTTATTTATATTTTTATTTAGTGAATGATTTTGTTTTGTCAGAGCATGGTTAGTCATTCCCTGGACCAGTTGGAGCTTATAAGGGCCGTACACAGGGACTCAGTGGTGACACCAGTCTGCTGATACTGGGATTTGAACCAGCGACCTTCCTATCACAGGCTCAGTGTTCAGGAGCACTGGAGTAGCGTTACGTTGGTGAGCGTGGCAGACGGGGGGGGGCACCAGGCAGCTCCTCAGCAGGGTCAGCGCTCTGCCGGCGGGGGGCTGCCAGTAGGGGGCGACTCAGGGCCTGTCGACTCAAGTTTAACCTGTAAATGGAGAACTTGATAACAGTGTGGGGTGGGGGGTGTAGGAGGAGGCAGGAGGCATCATGTCAGAGGCGGCTGCAGCCTCTGTATTCTTTGGCATTCCAGCTTTGCATATTCTTGGCTGCCTTCTGGGGCCGCGGCCCCCCCC